>CM052802.1:11017140-11033579 GCA_028533885.1 Nasua narica | reverse complement strand
TTAATGCTGGTCCCCCGCCACCGGGCACTTCCCTTTGGGGTATTACTGTCCTTGGTTAGCTTCTGGTGGCTCCCTCCCCCTTTTGTTTATCCTCCGATATCAGTTCCAGTGTTCCCACTTTGCTTTTACCTCTCCTCTGCTGTCTTCTGCTCTCGGAGAGATTCCGGGGTGAGAAATCTTTCTTCTCAGGGTGATTTCATGGGTGTTCAGCGTGTTCTGGTAGATTTCCAGCTCACTTTTGGGGACCGGTTGCTGCAGGATCTCTTACTTCTCCGCCATCTTGCCCCCCCCTTCGAAATTTGCCACTTTCTCGTTACAATCCTAAAGGCGGAAAATGTCTATGTAGCTTTGGGATGTGTTTCCACTGATTTAAAGTACACGTTGCTAAGAATAAGTCTCATAATTGGCACATTCTTCTGTTTCGAATAAAATGTCTTTGAGGAAATAGGTTTCCTTTAAAAATCATCTATACTCAACAGTGAGATGCATTCCAAAGAAGTTGAACAATTACAATCTTTCTTGTGAAAGAACACAAAACTAGAAATCAAGAAGCCTGGGTTCTGGTGCCAGCCTGCCAATAACCAGCTCTGTGAGCTTGGCATCCCCCACTAGTCTCTGCCAAGGAGATCTTCCCAAGCAAGACATCCCTGATCTCTTTTAACTGCCAACAAATTAGGGCTCCTTTCTGGGTTCGACTGATGACCCCACTCAGACCCTGGGGACTAGCTTCTCTTGGTGAACAACAAAAGTAACCACTGAAGCTTCCTTTCATGGGAGAAAATATTTATTACATTGAATAAAATAAACCCACATTAAGAGCAGGAGGAAGCGTACGGCATGGTGAGTCAGGATCCTTTGGAACTACCAGATTATTCACTTCTCCTTGAATTCTCCTTTCCCAAAGCTTGACCCCTTGTCATACTATAGACCTCAATATGTCTACTTAGGCAAAGGAGCTTAGAAAAGAAGGAATGAGTGCTATAGCATTGAGGTAAATGGAGAGTTTTGTCTATTAGACTTCAACTGGGTTTTTTGTGTGGCTTTATTTTTATGATTCTATAATAATGAAATCTTGAGGCCTATTGCTGGCTGAAACTCTGATCAACTTCGAAAGTACCCAACTCTGCTACTGGCTTCAGTTGTAACTGTGGGTGCATCAGAAATAGGAAAGAGAAAAAAGAAGTAGAAAAAAGTGGCTGCAAAAAGCAAAAATAAGAATGTTGAACTATCTTTCCTTGACCAATACTCAGTCATGTCACTTTACCTCTCAAGACCTCTGTTTCCTTCCATAGAATGATGACACTACTAAAAAAAAAAATCTTTTAAATTCCCTTCACGGGTAGGAAACACACTCCAATCATTGTGTGGATAGAGACTAAAAGTGCCTCAAATAAGCTTCAGTTTGAATCTAAAAACTTTTGAAAATTTTATTGTTCAAAATAGGCTAAAAAATAGCCCAAGGGGATTTGCTAGTTGACTTCCTGAAAAAAATAACAGTTAAAAAAACCATTGACAAAATTGGAAAACTGATGGTAGATTAAAATAGCGTATCAACGTCAAATGTCAAATTTACTGAAATGTATAATGGTACCGTGGTCATGTCAGGAAAGAATCCCAGAGAGGAATTGGAAGGGAGTTACAGGTTTCTAAAGGAGGTATCTCGACAAGCAAGCAGGTTTGGCTCCACTCCATGGATATCAAAAATACACAACGTGATTCAATGGCCAGAGAAAACAATTTACTACTCACGGCACTGCGAACTGCAGGAGCATCAGCATAGGAGCCCTGATTCCCTGTCCCTGTGTCCCATGGTACAACACAATGGGCCCAGATTGTCCATATGCACACAATGGATTGCACCCAACTGAACAGCCCAGAGCTAGGGATTTAGTTTCTTTTGTAGCAAGCAGTAAGCAAACCAATCCTCTCTCCTAGGAGCAAAAATCATAAAATGGTCATGCTGTGGTCCTCATGCAGTCAGGCAGCAAAGGTTCTTAATTGACCATGCAACCATAGGAAGAACTCAGAGTCAGAAGATAGGCCTTGTAACACAGCTCAGTCAGCAACAATGTGTAAGGATTCTTGGAGGACTATTCTTCCCAATTATGCACCTGTCAGCTCAACATATTTTTGGCTGAACTCAATTTTCATATGCCACCCCATCGCAATTTGGATTAGACATACTGATGGGGGCCAGAACCCAAATCTGTTCTATTTATTTCAATCAATAATTGATTAGACTTATTATCTACAGAATCCCATCCCAGGATGAGGTTAATCTATAGTATTTTAGCCTCCGCCATCACCCCAGGATCTATATTCAACTGAATAAGTCCCAGAGAGGACTAATAGGTCTTATTTCTGATAACCATTTAGCTTTCTTTCTTACAGTATGCATAAGTTATATCGCCATACTGTTGATATTAATTCAAACACAGCCAATTAATTCAATCATATCAACAAGAATATATTCTAAGGCCAATTGATGATCCATTTGCAATCAGAGAGTTTAGCCTGATCTGTTGATCTCCTAAGGCTTGTTCCATCTCATTGACTATGGTAACTAAAATAAAGGATAGGTTCCTGACTGTCTCTACAATATGGAATCTGATGGCAGGGGACAATTTTCACCCTGCTACCTGAAAACAGGAATCCACATATCTCTCAAGTCAGACAGCATCAGACAGCTCTCTTTATCTGGGGGACTAACAAAGGGAATGTGATCCAAGGAATGGTGTCATTGCCAATAATTGCAGGAGACCAAGAAGAGTTAACCAGCAGCCCCCTCCATGCCCAGTAGAGAGAAATCCTGTGGCTCATTCTCTCCATGTACAAACATATAACTGACAGGACAGGTTACTCTAGTCCAGAATTTGTCAATAACTTTGTTCTGGATCACCATTACATTAATCTGGGTAATCTGTATGGGCAGGGTCATCGAGTAGTTATTACCTTGATAGCCATACATGGCATGGCCCAAGAGCACTCAAGTGTCAGGAAAAGCATACTAACTGGTATGACCCTGACTAAAACAAGATCACATCTATCTGTACATTTGTACATAGGCAAGGGGTTTCACATTTCGAAGTTTTCTTTGATAACATCAGACACAATGAAACAACTCAGGGCCAGCCAAGCACTTAATGAGTTTTCCCGATCCCACAGCACATAGACCTATTCAGCAGTCGGTCAGGTTGGCAGTCAGAGATGCTTCTTGTCTCAATGAACTACGTGATTGTTTTGCCAGGTTGTAAAGCTAGTATTTGGAGACAAAAAGAGGGCTTATCATTTCCCTCTCCCAGCACCTCCAATGTTTAAGGAGTTCCTTCCCCAACTGAAGTAGGTAATGGTATCAAGGAGGCACGCAGGGGCTTTCCCCATGGAGGCTGCCTCCTCCTATGGAGCTTGAAAGGGTCCCATGGCTGGGGTGTTGGAACAACCTCCAGGGTCATGGGCTGCTTAGGCCCTCAGTCAAATTATTTTCTGATTAGCTTTCAAACTCAACGAACTCAACCAATACATACATTGATAAGGTACATATTATCTCCAATGCCTGAGTGGTTCAATTGTGAGACTGCCTTTCTGAAGGCAAACAGCCATAGTTCTCTCTACTGTCTTCATGATCTACTTTCAAGTTGTAGCCCACGTTGCTCCCAAAATTTTGTCTTGGATGGCTGGTCCCTGTATCTTATCAGAATTAACAAGCTTTCCTGGGCCTTCATATGAGTTAGCATCTGCTAACTTTATTAGGGTTTATCAAGATAATATCATCAATTTAGTAGGACCATGTCACCAACAAAAGGTTTGTTCTGTGTGTCAACTTACCTATTGGTGGCAAATAGTAGGAGGGTTCAAGTATGACTACTGCAGCCCAGTACATTCTGGAGGCTCAACCAGGTGAGGGATCTGGATCTTCCAGGGGCTAAAACAGTTGAGAAAAAGACATGACCAAAGTCCATGATAGCATACCAGGTGCCATCATGGGCAATTGCTTCAGTCATAGTCACAATGGCTGGAGTAGCCAGGTTGTAGGAGCAACAGCTGAATTCAGTTGGCAATTATCCTGCATAAGCCTCCAGATCACCTTAGCTTTTTTCACCAGCCATACAGAACTATTATATTAAGATACTGTGTTTTTCATAAGCACTGTTACATTTAAACTATGATTTCCTTTTCTTCTCCCGGAATTCTAAATTGTGTCTTTTATAGACCATGGAAGGGAAACTGAAGTGGAGGTGTGATCTGTTGTGCACGCATCTCCCTCATCATCCACCCGCAAGAGGCTCTTCTATATCAGGAACATCTCCCTTGGATGTTATGAGCCTACACAGAACAAGCTTGTAAATTATCAATACCAATTACACATTCAGTCTTCGGAGCAACAAAAATGTTGCATAACAGGGGTCCAAATAGTCACTTCCTTTCCCATTTTATTCTGTTTCAAGTCTGGTTAGTTGAATGTGTAGTATTCGCCTCTCAAGAGAATTTAGCATGTTAGTTATTCAGGGCATAGATATAAAAAAAAGCCACATAGCTTTATAGTCACCCCCCACTTTCCTTTCTCCCCTACCCCATCCTGCCCTTCTAAGGGTATGAGACCTCTGATCCCTGCTGGAAATGAAAATACCTTACCTCATTCCTTTTCTTTAAAAGTTTTCGAGGCTTGCTACAGACATGGGGGTCAGGGGATAGGGATTCCAAGGGAGAAATTTGCACCAAGGCAGCCATCTAGTTCCTCATTAGAGGGAGATTAGTCTCCACAAAAGAATCTGGTTCTATTGAGGCACACAGTTTTATTTGTATGAACTACTAACTGCCTCCTTGGGGCCATCATAGCCTTATATGTGGACTGCATTTATTTGGTGATTATCTCATCTGCCTCTACTTTGGGATCCCCCAGGTTAAGAGGTATATCCTCTTGCCTTACAGTTTGGAGGACATGGGATGTTCCCATCTTGGCCTTTGTCTTAGATTGCAGAGTCTGCCCGGTTTAGAGAGTTCTATCTTTATCCTGGATGTCTAATGGCCCTAAGTCAGCACAGCTTCAAATACAAGGTCTCCCACCAAAAAAAAGTAGTAGAATGCTACTACCTAGCAGGGAGGGGAGTAATCTTAAAAGTGAACCAGTCATTATCTGGATGTGGGATCATAATCAGGCTGTCATTCTGTTCAGGATAGAATAAGTCTAGGGCAGCCTCTGCCTTTGAGTAGCTTTCTCCATAGGGTTTCATGGGATTTTATTGGCCTCAAGAAAGTCTCCTTGTTCACTAAGAGTATATCCTCCCTAACTCTTTCATAAGCCATATGTCTAACAGTTCCTCCACCTGTTGATCAAAGCATTCCTGGATATCCCTCTTTTCCCTCTCACTGTGGGTCTATATCTTAGCATTCATTATAGAGACATTTGCTCTCTAATTGTTTCTAGTCTTGACTTAGAACTGGTGAAGTTGTGCTTTCCTTCCTGGTGGGGCTCAGAGTGCTTTCGTAGCCTCCTTGTCCATAGGTGAGCAAGCAACAACCATGGCACCACTTGGGCAATTGGTTAGACATTATCCCTCACCACTCAGCCCCTATCTATTGACTTGAGTCACATTCATCAATAGAGAGGACAGGAGTGGATGACTTACTCTGTCTTTCTGTAGTGCATTTGCCAAACCATTCGCTATCACATCCCAAGGAGTTTCTTCATGTCCTCAAATCCAGCCCATGAACCCTTTCCTTTTCTCTTGACATCCTGCTCGTGGTTCTAGTTTGGAAAGAACCTCTTAGAAGATGGTGAGAAGTAACCAGATTCCAAAGGAGTTGACCAAGCAAGAAAGCAGGTTGTCTTGCCACAACTATTTAGGTGCCAAAAGTAGACCAAAGTCGGCAATTTAGTACTCACAGCACAGCAATAGCAGAAACTTCAGCATAGCAGTGCCTATTCTGCCCCCAAATCCCACAGGGCAGTGTGATGGGACCAGATGGCAGCTGCACATGCAATGGGTTGTGTCACAGTTAAGGAACCCAGAGCTAAAGTCTCAGCCCTTTGAGGGTCAAATAATAAACAAACCTCCCTAGAAACAGGCACTTCATACAGTGATCAATGCTATGGTCACCTTGGCCTACCTAATTGCCTTTGTGGTCACCTGCAGAAACTGATCCAGGCCAGAGAACAGTTAAGCCAGAAGACAGTTAAGCCTTACAGTTTGGCACAGTCAGCAAGGATGTACAGGAAACCCAGAGTTCATGCCTCTCCACATGGAGATTCTGATCTTTCTATTCCTTATTCTTAGGAATGTATAGGAAATATATATTGAAATATGTAATAACAAAAAGTCAGCTGAGTATCAAATAGTTCAGAGAGATTGTGTGTGTGTGTGTGTGTGTGTGTGTGTGTGTGTGTAAGAAGAGAGTAAAAAGAATAGAAAGCAAATGATTAAACAAATGGGATAAAATGTTAATAGCAGGTGAGTCTGGGTAAACTGTACACAAGTGTTCTTTATGCTATTCTCATTTTTGCACTTTTCCTGAAGTGTGAAATTTACCAAAATAAAGTTAAAGGAAAAACCCTCCCTTTACACTGACTCTATAAACACCTCCTTTCCTTCTCACCAAAAAATATACTAACAATGACAGCAGTGATTACTTAATTACAAAATGTATTTCTTTCCCAGAATTCTCTTCCCATATTTGAAAATATCAAACCACATTTTTATGTGTGTGAACAAATGTCATGTTATTACTCAATGTATATGTTAGCTTTACAGTGGAAGTGGAGGTGGTGAAATCCCTGTACTTCAAATCGGTTGCTTCAGAAAAAAAATCCATTAATTTTGAGAACTGAATGAAAAATAAAAATGTCTTCATCTAGAAGTGAAGAACATGAAAGGTATTGCAAAGAGAGACACTGCTATTCTTTTGAAATTTTTGTCAAGTCATGAATAACTTGAGGATAAAGAAGGAGAAAGAGGGTCAAAACAGAGGGAGATAAGGGATTTAGATTCAAAATGTATTTTTTCAAGGAAGCCAATATCAATAATATCTCTTTGATGCCTAGTGTAAAATTCTTATTCATTAGTGTGTACAAATGCAATAGTATATTCATAATGATCCAAGAGATTATTCATAATGACCCAAGAGATTAATTAATGTCTTGACATTTAGGAAAAGCTCTGAGGGTTGCAAATGAAAGTATACCGAGGGCCCTCTGGACAGTTCTGACCCACAGAAGATGCCTGATAAATGTGCACTGCAACCTAATTTGAAGTGCTCACTGTCTTTGCTCTTTCCTCTTTCAGCTAGAAAATCTGGAAGCAGAAACTGCTCCATTGCCCTAGGTGGGTCTCATGCCATTCAGACCCTCACTGAGCCTTGAAGCCACCATCTATGTAAAAGCAGGTCACTGCAAGAACCTGTGGGAGACTCCAGTTTCCCAGGAAAGTGACTGCTTCTAAGTCATCAAAACTCGACCTTCTGGCCACTCCATTCTACACATGTGAAGGACATCTCAACTAAGTCAATTGCTGGGAAGGAAAGGACTGTATCACACTGAAGAGTCCAGCCCGTGTAGGTAATCAGGAGGAAGATGTCCAATGGGACCAAAACACACCTTGGTATGTGAATTGAGGTCATCATAGAAGATGGCCCTTCTGTGTGAAATATTTTGTTTTCAAGCAAATATTTATGACCTCATCAAAGAAAAACCATCAGTTGTTAAATTTAGCATGGTGACATGTAAAGTAAGTGATACCTCTGATCAAAGGACCCTGTGTGAAAAGACCAAGACTTTATCTAGTCTTCTGTAAGGAATACTTTCTTCTATCTTTTACCTTTAATATTAACCTTAGAATTATCTCTGGTTAAGACATTATTTCCACCTTCATTTCTTGGTTTTGTATTCTTCTAAAGAATAGCATTTCTTACCCAGCTCCATAATTTCGAAGAAGAAATTAGCATGAAAGGTAATCTGAAACACAACAATGTGTCAGCTGCAGAAAGGTTGATTCTTGTGCATTGCAGGTACTTCCCAAGAGTTCATGAGAGATTGTTCATTCTTAGGAATGGACAATGCTCCCTAATTTTAACTGTGCAGTTCCCTTCTTTTATCTAAGTATTCATAAAAGGCAATTGTGGATCAATGAGCTCATCTCTTCATCTGGGGAGGAAGTCAAGCTTTAAAATATACTTATTCTTCATTTCTCAGTAGTTTCTCCATACTGCATGCTCCTTTTGTATATTATTTTATCTTTTTTTAACTCTGTGACAAAATGACAGATTTTTTGTTGTTGTTGATTTTTAGAACAGTTTAAGCCTTTTTAAAAATATGGATCCAATAAGCTTAATCTCAAAACGGAAAGACTCAAATGGCCATAGATAGAAATAGTTAATCTTCTTTTCAATCCTGTGGAGTTACTTGGATGTGAAATAGTAACAATGATCCAAGAATATTTTCCTAAAGATTGTGTTTATATAATGTCATCACCAATATGGTGGTCTTTTTGATCTTTGCTAAATGTCAAGATTTCCTTTGTAAAATGTCAGTTTTCTAGGCAATTTCTATAAGACTCTCCTCTTTGACTGGTTTTCTTTGGTATAAAATACAGTAGAGATTTGGCAATCACCCATTTTATTTGGTCTATTTAGACAGTCAAGTCAGATGGCCTATGCAAAAAAGCTCTCCACTTTGAACTTTTGTCTGTGTTGATTAAATGAGTCATGTACACTGTAGTTATCTATGAAGATATAGTAGACAACACGGTGCCAACTTCCTTTATAAAAAAATATTTCTAAGTCTACAAGCTGCCAATAGGCTCAATATTAAAAGTTATATCTGTTCCTCAATATAATAAGACACAAATATATACTGGACATCCAGATCAAATATCCAAGACATCTTGGATCAGAATAACTAAATTGACTGTCTCCGATCTAGTTGGCTGTCATTATGTGGGCCCAACGTACGTATCCACTGGATGAGAAGAAAAAAAAAGCCAAGATAGTATTTTTTATTGAATCTTGAATATTGAAGTCCTACGTTTGCCTCTAATAATCTCTATTTCTCAAATATTATGTCCCAGAATGGGCATGTATTATTTTTAATTTTTTCTGATCAAAGTAATTTAAATCAGAGCCTTCAAAAGTTTTAGAATGTTAAATAAATGCATTGTGTATAAATACATATACGCATATATACACTATTAGAGCTTCCACAAGTGAAAGGATAATTCAAATGAAACACAATAAAGGAGAATGAAATGTCTGTACGTAAGTCACTGGGGAGGAAAATTCTTGATTTAACGGACTGTAATAACATCAGTTCTCTCGAGAGATGACGTAGTGCTGCTTTCCGCTCATAAGGATGT
This sequence comes from Nasua narica, assembly GCA_028533885.1. Taxonomy (NCBI): domain Eukaryota; kingdom Metazoa; phylum Chordata; class Mammalia; order Carnivora; family Procyonidae; genus Nasua; species Nasua narica. Next base: position 11,024,235 of record CM052802.1, on the reverse strand, counting down.
TTCTCAACAATCATTTCTGCCTAATGACCAGCTCTTAGTTAAAACATTCTAAAGTAAATAATAAATATGTTTTTCAATTTTTTTCTTTCAAATCCATTGTCACAAATTTGCAAGAACTGCCTTGCTATTCCATGGCAAATGGGGAAGTATCAGCCCTGATTCAGTTGGATGAACTAAAGTTCCTGATGAAGAAAATGTAATGTTCTGCTTTGTTCTTCCTTCTCATTTCACCTTCCTGTCCTTATGGATAGGATTTCTGGTTTGGCCGTCTTCCAATGCAGCAGACTATAGATGTAAACTAAGGGTAAGACATAGTAGCCTTAGCTTCCCAGCTTCTCTGCTAGCCACAAATGCCCTTACTGTAGCTGTGCATTATTTACAGCCACAAATACTATCCTTTTCATAGAAATATTTACGAGAAGGAAATGGGTGTCTTCAGGAATCCTCACTGCCATTTCAATAGCACCAAGATTTTTTCCTACATTTTCAACATAATTCTTTTCTCATGAGCCGTAGTACTTCAATGAGAGGAAGAATGGGAACAAACCCAAACTTCATCAGTGCCTTGGCCTAACCACTGTATTTTCCCTGGTAGAAGATGTTTCAGGATCATAATGACAGAATACAGCACTCAGATTATATTTAAGACCACTGCCATTAGGACATTAGAGCCTAAAGTGACAAGTCAATTAAAGGGTCTAGCTTTGTGACATCTAGCCAGGAGGCAGCTGAATTTAATTAAAAATAATTTCAACCCAGTCATTGTTCACCACTGAGATCAAACTAAAACCACAGGAACGTATGTACGTTGCTAGCTGTTCAGAAGTAAGCAAAACCAAATGGCAAAAGCTTAGTGTGCTATGGTGCATGGCAAATACTCCAGCTCTTGTCATGTAATGTCTTGGCATTTTTTAAAGGAGTCCACAGATAAGTCAAGTTCAATTTAATTTACCTAATATTATTGTGTTCTAGACACTTGAGTTACAAATGTAAGGACCACTAACACTGAAGTTTTAGGATTATGAACAGTGGATTGAAGGTAGACTGAAAGTGCATCCTGTAACAAGGTACTTTTGAAATAACATCGAATAGCTACATATACATTTTAAAAGAATTTTAAAAGCTCAGAAAAAATTAAAACTGAATATATCAACTTCTGAAATATATCAGTCTTGACTCAAATATATGAAAAGATGATTCTAGACCCTGGGCATATATTCAGAGAGATCAATTTTTCTGGGGTTTTTCCCATCACATACTTTTTCAACTCACTTCGCATTTCCTATAACTTTGTATGAAGTGAGAATTCCATTAAAATTTACACTTGAAATTGCACCTAAACTTTACAAAGCTACAGAGGAAATTGGGACAATTGTTTCTTCCTCTGCTCTGAGAGGGGTTCGGGTTTGCATTTCATAGCCAACCCACCTGGAAACTAGTGTTTAGGGCTCTAATGTCCCCATATCTAGAAAAAATAGCCTTGTGATTTTATGTGGTGCAAGGAGTGAGTTCCTTCTTTCTCTCCCAACTTTCAGAAACTTAGTCAAGTCTCTGATCCATTCACTATCCAAAAGAGCGTCCCATCTCCTTAAAGACAAAATAAAACTCTATGACAATAGATTAAGATGTTCCTAGACTATACTACAACGTCTAAAACAATGCTAAAGTTTTGTTATTTATGTGGGGAAAATGAATTCAGAATCAAGTGGAACCATAAGGGGTAAGGAAGGAAGAAGAGAGTGGACTCATTTTTATCTTTCTACCAACAGAATTATCTGGCATCATACTTCATTACCACTCAGAGGAGCCGGTTGGCAGTAATACTTTTTATACAAAGAGATTGTTTCTAAAAAGTGTGCATTTTGTAGAGCAGGTAGGGATCTATTCAAGTTGCAACAGTTCTTTAGAACGTATTAGATCAGAAACAGGACCTACAGAAACCACACTTGAATGCAAGCAAGTTTTATAACTTTGTGTTTCAGTAAAACCTCTATATTCTTGTGGAAAGAACATAAAACAATCCTATGTAGTATAAAAATTGCCTGAAATTAATCATAACAGACCCAAAGCTTTTAATGGAAACATAAATATGCTTTGATTTTTCAGATGATGTCTCCTCAGTTTTGATTTTGAAAGAATGGTAATATTAAATATACATCATGAGGGGAGATACAGTTTTTGCCGGAACTAAATTTGCCTCTCTACATCTCAGTGATTGCACACCTCAATGATTTGTTGTCATTCAGAGCTATCTCATGAGTCAAACATAGTCTGCTTCTCCCCCTACAATTAAGTCCATGAAATCTTAATCAGGCAACTGAAAAAAAAAGTTTATTGTTGTGTTCCAACTAATAGTGTCGCATTGTTAGCAAGTTTGCATTATCTATACAAAATAAATGATTATTTGTCTTATGGTTTCAGAGAAAGAACACAGAGGTCTTTTTGGAGACAGCAAGGAAAATTCATATTAGTATCGTCATATGCTCTGTAATAGGCATGATTAGCAACAAAAAAAAATCCTCCAGGAAAAGATGTACTTTAACATTACCTACAACTTCCTTCTTCTTACTTTGTTACTTGATTTTTGAAAGAACCTAAATCTTAAGAACAGGCTATTGAATTTATTTCCAATTCTTTTAAAAGAAATTTCTGTTGTTTCCTTCCAATACACAAATGTTTTATTCGATTAGCATTAACCACTAAAGCTAGAAAGTCTAAAATGAATACACAAGATTACAAAATGCCAAATGGAAATGAAAAAATAAGTGATACAGAGGAAGATATGTGAAGAGAAAGAGAAGGAATAGAGGGGACACTATGTTTCTGAGAGCCTGGATAAAACTGAACACAGTCACATACACTGAACAGCATGAGTGAGCTTTGTTAATATAAGCACAGTAAAACTGTTTCAATTAATGATTCCCAGGGAAAAAGGAGAGGAAACCACATTTGTGTAACCTGATGATAGATTTTACCATACATAGTGGAGGGTGAAGCAGATGAGTCACTGAGAAAAACTAATTATTTTCCTCATTTTAAGGAGGAAAGCAATGCCCCAACACAACATGATATTTGCAAAATTTGTATGTCTCATAGGCTCTCCTTTCTCTGATTCCCTCAGAGATGGGCTTCTGGGATGCAGAGATACTTTTCACATTCTACATTTGATGATAGTCGTAATGTCACCACCCCAGACTGCTATGATATCAAAACAACCAAGCCTAGAAATCATTTGGTGCCTCTCAGAGTCTCCAAGTGCCTACACAGATTTGGCTCCCAGGGATATTCCCAGTTCTGAGTTGGGAAGGACCAGTTACAGGCATACAGTCTTTATGATGCCCTCAAAAGTTTTCTAATCACAGGTTAACCTGTGGATCCCATTGGTTTTTGCATGCCATATTTGAGTTTTTACTTTCCCAAAATGAGACAACGCAATTTGCATGAAATTTCCATTATACAGCATAACACGGAAAAGCAGTATGAATTTCTACAGTTTTCTTGGTAGAGTAGGTATATTGGACTTTTTTCTTGCCATGGTCAAGATACCATGCCCTGAAATCAGTGGACAGTATTGCCCAAGGAGTCTGACTAGCAGAGACTTTTGAAAGAAGAGTTCCCATTTATAAAGTAAATTAAGATAAAATGGTCAGTCAGATGTTTCAGAATGCCTATTCCTTATTTGCCAACTCTGAGGTTTTTTTGTTTCTTGGTGGCCTGGTTAGTTGATTGGTTTAGGGATTCATTATTGTTGGCGGTGGTTTATTTTTTGTTGCTGTTCAAAAATTTTGACTTTGTGCTGGGATGTTTGTCATCATGCACATGCATATTCCTCAATTTTCCCTACTCAGTGAATTTCCCCTTTGGAATGGCCAGTGCAGGAGGTCATCATGGCCAGAGTAAAATGGAAAACTGAGACATATCTTTGCTCATGGTTTGACATCATGCTGGGCCATCTACATTTCCCATTTCATCGACTAATGTCCCTCTTCTCTATACCATTTTGACTTTAGAACCAATCAGAATTCAATCTCTAATACCCTGAGGAGCACAAGAAACCTATCAGCTGATTCTTTTCCCGCATCTCTGCAGGTGGTAAACCTGCTTCCCATTGCCTGCTTTCGGCTCTGCAGGAGTCATTCAAAAAACAATAAAATAACAAGGCCTTCCTATTACTCTCTTTGGCTGTGAGACAATTTGTTCCCATCTGCCCCCAGACTCACCCAGCGCTTTAACTCTGTGGGAAGCTGCTACTGATCATTACCGTATTAACTCAAAACTCATTTGCTTTATGGAAATTCATGGTCCTTATTTCACAAGAGAATGGAGAAAACCAATAGGCCTCCTACACAGCTAGGTACTTTCCTTGTACCTATAGATCTACTACATCTATATAAATTATATATAGCATATATATATGCTATATATAGCTAATAGCATCAGGTTATTTTCAAGATTCATAAACTCATAGAATTGCAAATCATAGAACCCAGCAAGTAGTCCTTAGGATCCCCTTGCTGCTTATGAATCAATAATATAACTTCTACGTGGACTAGAGGAAAAAATAATAACAGTAAGAAAAACTTGTGTTTTAAACTGCTCCATGATTTTTGTTTTAATAAATTTCATCCATTTACTGGGTATGGGAGGTAGAGTTGATGTTGATGACACAATTTCATTTTCACTTTTATTATGAAATCCTTCCTTTTCTAAGAATGAACTAAACCTTATCATAACCAAATGCATAAACCAAATGTATAATTCCCAATAATGGCTGTTGATCCATTTATTATAAGTAACGTTCACCACAATATAATTCCGGTCAAATCTAAAAACAGGGGTAGTCCATTGAAGTTACCTGCACCAGGATGTAGCTTGGCCCGTAAGAATGGATATGCACATAAAATATGAGCATGTCTTTTGAAGTATTTTTCTCATAACAAGGCTGAATATTACAGTAGGAAATTGGGAGATCAATTTGGTTCATTTTCTTATTGATCCTCAAGATCCTCAAGTTCATTGAAGTGATCATGCTGGCTGTTTCTCACTTAGAGAAAGCTGACCACTGAGCACTTAAAGACATCACGGGGGAAAAAGCCACCCTATACTTCATTCAGAGCTGAGGGAAAGGAGAAGAGAATCCACGGAATGGTAACTGTCATGTACCAGCCACGCTGCCTTTGGCATGAATGTAAAAGCTAGAAGTCTTCCCTTTGGCTCTGGTTTTGCACAGTGCACAGATGTCTTTGTAAATAGTAGGAAATTAATATTAGAGTGGATCTATAAACTAAGTAATTTTGACTCTGTTATGTTAAAAGAGAATAGCTTTCACCTCTAACTGCATTTTGTAGTATTTTGAAGTCTAAGAAGCTCTTGTCAACACTTTATGATATTGGAGACTTCTACAAAAAAAAATTGAGTTTGAGAGCCCACTGTTTGAGAAAATCCAAAATGGAAAAACTGAAATGTCAGTAAGACTTGCAGGTGTGTATTTCATTTCATAAGAACATCTACATTCATTTGAAAAAGTTCTATACATATTCTCAAACGTATTTATTGAGTTCATGGCCTGACAAACATGTGACCTTCCAAACTCTGCAGCCTCTTGAAGATCAAAGGACTCTATGATTCTTGAAATGTCTGGTTTGGTTAAAAAGTTTCTGTTATCAATCAGGTACTTTGCATTATATAGTATATTTGAAAATAACTATCATGGACACACACACAGCAAAATGGAGACTTGGAAATTATATGGTAATTGTAATCAAAATAGAAAGCAATTAATGAAATAAAATTTATGAAGAACTTAGCTCCTTTTTTGGAAGGTCCTGGATCAATTAATTACGTGCAAATTTTTTTACATTTATACTCTGGAAATAAAGTGAAGATTAGAAAATGCTTTAAACTCTACTTTCTCTATTTCAATCTTAATTTGAACTTCAAATTATACTTTTATCACCATCCATACCATTAATTTCCCTGAAAAATTTGAATGGTCATAAATCCTGAATCCATAAAACTCAAAGCTACAATTTATAATTTTATACTCCCACCATAAAAATTTCTACTATATGAATACAAAAATATAAATTCCCATTAATTTGATGGGAATTTAAAAAGGAAATGCCAGTTTCCAATAACACATCCTTCTCTTGGAAATACATTTTCTGAATTTTTCATCTACTTAACAACAATTCTGGAAACTTAAAACAAGTGATATTGTTGCTTTACTTTGTTCTGTTAAATAAAAAAGAAGTTGCAAGTGGAGCTTTAAAAAAAGAAATTCAGGGGCACTTGGTTGGCTCAGTGGGTTAAAGCCTCTGCCTTGTGCTCAGGTCATGATCTCAGGGTCCTGGGATGGAGCCCCGCATCAGCATCATCACATCATCAGGCTCTCTGCTCAGCAGGGAGCCTACCTCTGCCTCTCTCTGCCTACTTGTGGTCTCTCTCTCTCTCTCTCTCTGTCAAATAAATAAAATCTTTAAAAAAATGTAAAAAAAGAAATTCAAAAATCTCTTCTATCAAATATAGCAAATAGACGAGTTTGTTTTTTTTAAGTGTGAATCTAAACGTTAGGTGCTCTGTCACTCGTCATTAAATTTTTTGTAACATTAATGACACATTTTTGTTTTCCAAAGACAATTTCCATTAGAAAGGAGGAGGTATGTTGCATGATTTTAATTATATTTGAAATTCAGGCAACTAAAAACACTTAGTTTGAAAAGATACCATGTTTCCATGGGAAAAATCAAAATATTATTTTTAAAATGTTTTATTAAATGAGATATTCTGTGGTTGATTAGCACAAATATTTTATACAGATTCATGCCCACCCTATCCACAAACTACTTTTTCCATAGAGGTAGAAATGGCAGCAGAATTATTGCTTCCTTTTTCTATAGTTTGAAGTCAGATCTAACGTAAGCAATCAACTCCCTACACATTGACTTTGTTCTCATGACTCCCATTCAGGAGTCTGGGAGGAAAGCAGAATTGATCCTTTTCCCTGAATGTGTTGGGGATGGAAGGAGAGAAACAGATCTCCTGCTGTACATGTAGATTCAGCTTCTATGCAGCAAATATCCAACAAGCTGATTA
>CM052802.1:10975353-11016640 GCA_028533885.1 Nasua narica | reverse complement strand
AGGTTGCTATTCAGTGAAGACGTGTCATCACTTGACAAAGAGTTCAAAAATCCACTTTCTGATGTGGCAAAGCTGTTTTCCAGAGCCCTGCAACTGTTTGCCTCTGAGGGTGCAGGTGAGTGAACCTGCACGGCAAATGTTATAGACTGTCCCTCATCGTCAGCAGCGGTGGAACTATTCACCATGTCCATCCAGGACTGTCTCTCTCTAGATAAGGAGGCCAAACTGCTGTTTGTCTTTATTGTACTTTCCGAGGAGGAGGAAGAACAAGATTTGGGTGAAGAGGAAAATGCCTGCTGTGCAGCCTGTTTCACAAATAAAACCAACAAAGAATAAAATAAATCATGATTGAACTGGCATTCTCTATTTTCCATTTTCAACAGAGGTACTCCAGTGTTTCAGAAAAAATTATTAGTAACAAATCGTTTTAAAAACCATTTGCAAGCTTTGGGTATTCACTTTTTTTTTTATCTGTTTTACCAAATGTAATTCAGAAAAATTGCTTTTTGTTCTTGCATTTAACCCTTTTTTTCCAAACAGCTGAAGACACCATATTTAACTTTCTATCTCTGTGATGAAACAGCTGCACTGGCCTTGCATAAGACCTGAATTCTTATACTTCATGTGAGGATTATTAGTACAATCCCCTTTTATTCTGTTTGAGTTAAATTTGCTATATGGGGAAAATTACAATTCTCAAACTTCCTCATTACTTAATTTTAAGATCCTCTAACAGATCACAGCAGAGTTCATTATAGAACTGTTACAAGGGCTTGATAAAATACACTGAGAGAGAACTGATCTGTTTCTATTCTGTATTCCCATTAGTTGCCACGAGGAATGCAGTTAAGATTACATTTAAATTTAAATTCCATTCTACTTCTTATGGATCTACAAATGCATGTTTAACTGACATGCCAGGGGCTACTTGTGTACCTTAATGTCTTATTAAAAAAGATACTGAAGAAACCTGAACTAGTCTTAAAAAAGAATCAGAAGAAAAATGTGTGATATTTATATTCCTACGGCAAGAACTATGATGCCATTGTGCAAAACCAATTTGTATAATTTGGAATTCTCTGTTTTAGGATCTAAGAGATCTCCATAACATGATTTACCCTGTTCTTCAGTGCTCCGTAAAAATATAAAAGGTCCCTTTGGGAGATTCTCTGAAAAACTGAAGGATATTTTGAGCAAAAAGTAGATTGTAATTGATGACTGAATTCTCACTGATTGAGCAAAAATCCTTGAGAAAGGTAATTGAGAGAGAAAAAACAAAAGCTGAAGCCAGACAGGAAGCAAAATATTAACTGAGTGGAAACCATGGATGTGGACAAGGTATATACATTTAAGTTCTCCAATATCACATACATATTCTTTAGCACATACCAAGCAATAGCTTTTAACTACATAGGTAAAATCATGTTAGCTCATTAGTTCTTTAACAATTTAAAACCTTTAATAAACTTTCACCAAAAAAGATAAGAACCCATTTGCAAGCTATTAAGTCATTAAAGAGAAACCAACAATTGCACCCAGACTGTGAGAAGTTGATAACACAGGATCTTCTGAAAGCAGCTCCTAACATACAATGCAAGAGTAAATAAGAGTCCTTGGCAAAATGTTCATCTGCCCATGGAGAAAACATCAATGCAACATCAGCAATCACCTTCTTTTGGAAAGGACATTTTTTATTCTGAGATTTTATCTTTGTTTCATTTTGATGGCCTTCTTTTGGGAAATGGTGATAGTAGATATTAGTTTTTGTCTTTTTAAAGTTGTTTTTTTAATGTCTACATCGCAAAATAAAGATTTGGCAATTATATGTTGTTCCTTCATTTTTAATTTTATTTGTCAACAAAATCCAAAAATCTAGACAACAGAAACAACAGAGTTCACTGGGTAGTCCTATATCTTCAAGGCAGATGAGAAGATGAGACAGAGAAGACTTTTTATGGTTCAGATTTCATCAATTTCAAGCATTCAAAACTCCAAAGAAGTGGTAGGAAGGAAATGGTTAATGGGAAGAAGCCAAAAAGCAAACTAGGATCTTCCCCCCAAAACCTCAGAATCACTGCAACTAACTCAGATTGGTTGATTTTGTTGACATCCAGTATGTTCCCAAGAATTTTGCAGGTTCTAAACTCTTGAATCTGATGGGAAAAGGCAGTATTTACCCAATGTATGCTCAATTAGCTGAATACTCAACTGGCATTGTCAAATAATCAGTAAATCCACTTTTTAGGAGTGTGACACTAAAAAATCCAGTTAAGATACTAGTTCATCACATACACCTTATTAATAATATATTTGGACAGACATGAAAACTTTCCATTCAGGATTGTGTCGGTGAGCTTTCAGATCAGTTGCCTTAACTCATCCAGACCGTTTAACAACTAAGAGAGTAAGGATCTGTACCTCACTAAATAAAATCTTGGTTATCTAGAGGACATAATGCACAGCCCCCAAGCTGTCCAAATAAATGGCAAGACTTGTTTACTCATTAGAATGATCTACGAAATAAATATTTACAAAAATACCATTCAGATCTACTCCTGACATGTTTCCCCATTGTGAGCTGTTTTAGTAAAACCTGGCTTTGGTGGGCCCAGCTTCTTTTTTTGAAAAGAGACCAAGTGCAAGCTTTTCCTGTTGTTCCTGTTGATATTACTGTAATTTGATTACCAAAATGGGCTATTTGAGCAAAAGCCTGTACACATAGCTGCTATAGCACTTTTTTCATAAGCCTTTTTGGACCTTGAAACTCTGCTTAATTGGCCAAGGAAAGACATGCTCATTAAGCATCAGAAATTTCTGTGAAATGTATTCCTTTTGGAGGTGCGACTCAAACACAACTCAAGTGTGTTTGAGTTAAAACACAATAAAAAAAAGTGTGCTTGAGTTAAAACACAATAAAAAAAGTGTCTATTTATTTATTTTTAATTATTTATTTATTTGTCAAATTGAGAGAGAGCACAAGGAGGGAGAGTGGCAGGCAGAGGCAGAGAGAGAAGCAGGCTCCCCACTGAGCAAGGAGCCCTATGGGACTTGATCCCAGGACCCTGGGATCATGACCGGAGCCGAGGGCAGCCGCCTAATCGACTGAGCCACCCAGGTGTCCCTCAACTCAAGTGTTTTTAACCCATCATCTCTACTCTCGCACCACGTAACATTTAGAAATTTGATTTTTAAATGGAAAAAAAAATGGAAAAGAGTGAACAAGAAAAAATATGGAAGAACTAGAGAGACAGAAAGAGAAAACGAGAAAAAAGATGATGTGTATCCGGCCAGAGGGAGTTTTTATTAGAAGAGAGATTAACAAAATAGGAATCAAAGTGATCCTGGAGTGCCATCACAGTGGAAACATGCTTTATAGATACTGTGGGGCTAAATCACAGGTCCTTATTTCTACCACTACGTAACTACCAGTAGCCACAGTCAGACAGAGAACATTTAGCTCAGTGCCTTCTATGAACGATCCATGTAATATACTCACAAAACTTCTCACTGCAAATCTAATGAAGGTAGAAAGAATTGACATCTCTCTTGGACTAATACAAGCCTACCCTTCAGTGTTAGTTCAAGGACTGCCTCCTTCCGGAAGCGTTCAGTGGGCTCAAGGCCAGGTGAGTGCCTCCACGTGGTGTTTCCAGGCCTTCTTCTATCATACCAGGTGGAATGTCACTTTACTTGTCAACTGAGACTATAATTGCTGACAGACTTTTTCTTTTTTTTTTTTTTTTTGGTAATCTACTTGAGAACAGGCTGTTCTTAACTATTATATTTGCCTATTTTTTCACATCTGCACCTGACATAGAGTTGGTAATAAATTAATGCCAATACAAAATGATCTAGAAGAAAAACAGCCCAGAGTAGTTCAGTCTCTTATGGAGGAACACCGCGAAATTCTCTGTGGAATTGCAACAAATGATTTACCCTAACCTTAGGCCCTAACCTTAGGATCTAAGAGTGATTGTCACTGATAGTAATGCAAATGGTCCCACAAAATGTTCTCATGATCTCAAATAAAATTATTTTACCTATTAAAGGTTAATAATTACACAGTAGTTCATTCATTTCAGAACATCTGGGTTTTAAATATTTCACTTTTTAATGAGAATATTTAAAGACATTTTAAAGATCTAAGTTTTAATAAAGAGACTATATGATTAAGTTAAAAAAATCAATATTGCTTTTTCCCATTTTCTTCACGGGTTTGCATGTCATCCTTGCCCAGGGGCCCTGCTAATCTTCTCTGTATCATTCCAATTTTCATAAATGTGTTGCCAAAGTGAATACGCCTTTTCCCATTTAATGTATATTTTTTTAATTTAAATTCCAGTTAATTAACATACGGTGTAATATTAGTTTCTGGTATAGAATTTAGTGATTCAACACTTACATAAAATTTTGTATTTATCAAAGAAGCTTAGTTCACATGTTGATTAGCTCTAAAATCTTTTTCTTTGAATTGTTTAAAAACACAAATTCGACATAGGGAAAAACAGTTTAAGATAGCTACTAACATTCTGTAATTAGGATGAAGTGAGACTGCACGTAAATGTTAAGTAATATTAGTCAAAGTATATTTTAAAAAAAAGAAAATATGGGAATAAGTTAAGACTAAACATAATAAAACCAAATGAGGAAAAAAAAAAAAAAGGAACATATCCATATGGCTTTCCTTCTCTTTTAGGGACCACATTAATAAAAACAAACCAGTCGACTGCTGCTAAATGCTAGGAAGTACTGTCTGTATTTCTGCCACATGCTAGTAAAGCATTCTTTGAAAAAACCAAAAAACCTTGTAGAGCACACACCCCCATCTGACCCCGGCCTCCTGCGTGACCTTGGGTGATGAGGTGGCAGAGAACCTGTTTCTCTCACCAATCCCTTGTATCCAAGTGACCCTTAAAGAAACCACTTTACCGCTAGGTCCTATTTGACTTCTTGCTGCAATCATCACCCACCCACTCCATCTTCCAGACAATAACTGGAGTGCTTCTTTTTTTTTTTTTTTAAGATTTTATTATTTATTTATTTGAGAGAGAGAGAGCGAGTGCACATGTGTGTGTGCACGCACGAATGAGGGGGAGGGGCAAAAGGAGAAGGAGAAGCGTACTCCCCACTGAACAGGGAGCCCAATGCAGGAGTCTATCCTAGAACCCTGAGATCATGACCTGAGCCAAGGGCAGATGCTTAACTGACTGAGCCACCCCGGCGCCCCTAGAGTATTTCTAAAACATAAAATAGATCACAATATTCCCCTGCTGAAAACCCTCTAATAACTGCCCATTACAAGTCACAGTCTTCATTATGGCTGACAAGGCCTAGGTGGACCCGTCTGCCCCACCAGCTACATCTCCTTCCGCCTCCCTCTCCCTCTCCTTTCCAGTCACCGCAGCCTTCTTTCCATTCCTTGAGCACAGGTTCCTTCTGCCTGAAACGTTCTCTCTGTGGATTTTGGGGTGGCTGCTTCCTTCTCACCATTTTGGTGTCAATTCAAGTATCAGCAGGCTCTTCCCTCAGTCGAAAAGAATATCCTCCCCACCCTCAAGCCCAGCTACTCCCTAGCCGTTAGCCCCGTTTATCTTCTTCACAGCATTTATCAGCACTTGAGATCATTTGTTTGAATTACAAATTTGTGGTGCCTCTTCCTCAGCTCGGAACTTAGCCGGCTGAGGGGAAAAGATACTGTCTGTTTCAATTCAGCATTCCCTTATCAGCAACAGTCCCTGGCACAGGGTCCATACACCAAAAAAATGTCTTAGCTGCCTGGCTGGCTGGCTGGCTGGCTCAGATTATCAAGAGGAGCAAATAGGATAACATGAAAGAATATTCTTAGTCAAAGGTAAATTTAAGCTTGCGAAGGATATTTGTGATAGCTATATTTATTTCCCCTTGGCTTCCTCCTTGGTTTGTAAAATGCAGAACTCTTGTCAAAGTCAAATGAAATCAACTTCCCCAAAGCCACATGACGTACTAGACAAATGTAAAGTAGTGATGTTCTAATTCACACAAGGAAATACGGTAGAGCAAGAAATCGGCAGAGAACGTGGATGAAGCTACCATCATCTACTTGCCCATTTATCGGTCCATAAAATAAATATTTATTTCGTTTCAAATTGCGGTAGGCACAGTCATAAATGTTGTGGGTAAGGAAAAAAAGATATTGGATACTGCCTCCGACTTTAAGAACTTAATAATTTTAAAAAAATTTTTTTTAAATAATTTAATAATTAGAGGGGTGCCTGGGTGATTGACTCTTGATTTCAGCTCAGGTCATGATCTCAGCATCCTGGGATTGAGACCCACATCAGGCTCCACACTCAGAGGGCAATCTGCTTGAGGTTCTCTCTCCCTCTCCCTCTATCTCTCCCCTTGCTTGCATGTGTGCTCTCTCGCCAAAATAACTAGATCAATCTCTAAAAAAAGAATTTAATAATTAGAGAAAAAATACTATTTCAGTGCTTTTTTGGGTTTTTTGTGTGTTTGTTTGTTTAATTAGCGCCCACTCCCCCTCGCTAGACCAAGCCTGTCTTGTTAACTGCTGTGTGCCTACCACCCTGGGCAGGATCCGGCATGCTATGGGGGCTTATTACATATCTGAAGAACGATGCGCAGTCCATTGTTAGCTCATTTTTATTTTAGAGCAGCTCAGGAAGGGAAGTGACTGCCAGAGATGATGCTTGTGCCCTTACAAAGGCCTCCTAACACTCCCATGTTGTAGATTAAGCATCTGAGTCCAGAGAAGTGACAGAGCTTGTCCAGGGTCCCCCAGCTCATAAGCAGTGGGTCCGGGCTGGCTCCAAAGCTTGAGCTTTAGAAAATGTTTATACTGTTGGCAGTATGCCCTTTGTTCTTGCTTTTATCATTCTGTATATTTAGGGACTCTTTCCCCATCTGGACAAATAGAGTTTTTTTCCCAAAGCAACATAGTCCGTTCTCTGGCTGTATTGTATCTCGCTAGCTGGTCCCCTCTTGATGGGCGCTTGGGTCGTTTCCCAACATCCTTATGCCTTTTTCAGTGTTTGAGTTTATCTATAGGGTAAGTTCCTAGAAGTGGAATAGTTGACATGAGTATGTAAGCGTTTTAAAATTTTTATGGACAAATGGCCAAAATGAAGGCACCGATTTAACTTAAATAAGGAGAGACCCCATTTCCCCACATTCCTTGGCAACTGACAATGCTAGCAGACTTTTCACTGCTGCCTTATAAACAGGAGGGGAAAACCAGAGCCAGGGCTTGCTTTCAAACCACAGCTCCAAGCCCGTGGTTTGGGGCCCAGCGCTAACTCTCTGTGGGTGACACCTTCCCCTCCCCCAAAACAGTAAGTAAAGAGCTCCTCAGCCTTCTGAGTTGGAGCCCAGTGTGAGCCCATCTCCCTGCCAGCTGTCTGCTCGAGGCATATCCACACAGCCCAGCTATAATACAAGGCAAATGACAGCAACTTGAAAAAGCTTCCCCCTGTCTTCCCAACCCCATAAAAATAGGAACATACAGAGTTCAGAAGAGGGCAGGATTATCCCGATTTAGAGGACCAGGAAGCTTTAGTGATGGAAATCACATTTGAACCGGAGATAGTGGAACTGGGGTGGGAACATGTGGCTCCTACCAGTGGAGAAACTTTATCAACGCAAGTGCAAGAGCAGAAAAGTCCAGAAAGCTTTGGGGAGACAACAGGCAGGTTATTGGGCTGCTGATAAAGGAGAAATCAGTGACAAGACTGTAATGACAGCTTGAAGCAAACCCAAGGACCTTAAATACCACACCAGCAAGCCAAGAATTAATTTGGTAATTCCAGTGACTGGAAGGTCTTGTGCAGGTGAGTCAATACCATCAGAACTGCACTTTGGAAAGACTGATCTGGACGTGTTTTTTTTTTAAGAGGAGAGAGATATTAGAGACAGAGAAAGAAAAAACCTGCTATTTCTATAACTCAGGCAAGAGTGATTGTAGGCCCCATGGAATGAAAGGCATGAGGGGTTGGGGGCAGCCTCATGCCCTGTGATGGACTGCCAGAGGAGAAGTCTGAAATAAACTGCTGAAGCAAGGAGCAAAGATGTAAATGCTAATTTTAGAAGTCCTGAAATCAGGTTCACCTGGGTGGCTCAGTCAGATTAAGTGGCCACCTCTTGGTTTCAGTTCAGATTGTGATCTCAGGGTTGTAAGATCAAGCCCTGCATTGCGCACCATGCTCAGCAGAGAGCCTGCTTCTCTCCCTCTCCTCCTGCTCCTCCCCCAACTAGGGCAATCATTCTCTCTCTTTCTCTTTCCCTCTCTCAAATAAATAAATCAGAAGAAGAAGAAGGGGGAGAGGGAGGAGAAGAAGAAGAAGAAGAAGAAGTCATCTTGAAATCAGTTAAATGTTCAACCATAGAGCATGTGGTAACTCTTATAAAGATGAATTTTCTTTCTACCTTTACCCGGCTTGTGTTTGTAGCCACTGATAATTTTTCATACAACTATCTCAGTTGTGAGCATTTCTAGTATATGGTATATGTATCAACTGACCTTTAGTAAACAGCTGTGTGAGGTTCGTCCTACCATAATTAGTTTGAATTTCTAAAACTGATTTTACCCATTTCTGTGTTTCATTTTTGACTTTCTCCTCTGCCACTGGCCAAGGGGCCATGTTCTGCAGTGTTTATTTTTATTTACAGCTTCTTTGGTTTGCTTTGATGATTTTTTTTTATCATTTAGATATAAAAGGAATTGTACTTCTAAAAAGCATCAAAATATGAGGATGACCATGTTAAGATAATTGGCAGGCACTGTTTGAAGTTGGAGTTATAAATATTTATCTTCTCAGTTTCCCTCCTATTTGATCTACCCACTGGGGGGTCTACCTTCCAATCAAGTTCAAAAATCCACCTATTCCATTTTTCAATTATGCCCTGACCTGAATCTCTCACACTAGATCACTGCAACCCTCCTTTGATTTCTTTGCCTCTTTCCTACCCCCCACCTCCCAGGGTCTTTCCCACACAGTAGCCTGAGTGGTCCTTTTAAGATGGAAACTGATCACATCACTCTTCTGCTCAAAACCCCCCAAGTTTCCCTAAGTAACTCAAAACATTAAAGTCCTTAAGGGACCCTGGGGTCCTACATAGTATGGCAACACTACCCTCCAACCTCATTTCCTGCTACTCATCTTAACTCACGCTGCTTCAGCCACACTGGCCTCCTTGCCCTGCTCCCAATGCACCAAGGAGCTCTTGGCTCTAACTGTCCCCTTTGCTTAGAAAACTTCTTCCCAAATGTCCACCTGACTGTCTCTCACACTGCATTTCAAGAGTTCTGTTCAGACCTCAGCTCTCACTTGGGCTTCTCCTGGTACTCTCTTCAATGGCCACAATCCCACCTCCAGCACCCTATCTCCCCAGATTCACCATACTCCATTTCTACTACATACCAGATAATTTACTTAGAATGTTGATTATTAACTATCAGTCTCTCTCAACTAAAAGTTTGAATCTATGAAGAAATAAATTGTTGTCTTTATTTACTCATATGTCCCAAATATTTAGAATAGTTGCTCTCAACAAAATTTGTTAAATGAATGAATAAGCATACATAGATCAAATTACCAGAGAATGCTTGTTCATAATTAAACTTAGAGAAAAAACACGTGTAACCAATTTTTAAAGACGGTTAAGCTCTTAAAGCACTTTGTAACTTATTACTGAGTTTGAAATGTAAATGAAGTCAGTTCCTTTTTTGCTCTTTTATGGGTTCCAAGGAATCACGGATACTGATTTCCACAGAGAACTTTCCCAAGTGAAATCTAGACGTTCCCATCTATTTTAAGCCTTTTTTAGTAAGCCTGTCAGAAGGTCCCCATTTCTAATTTCTCTGTGAATCAATAGATGTCCTTTCCACTCTCCATCCTGTGAAGTTTTCTCAAGAAGAAGCAACATAAACAGAAACCTCTCGTTCACTCAGAGAAGACCCTCAAGCGTTCTTTACTCTCTTGTGGAAGGTGGTGCCACCCATTAGAAGCAGAGGTCCAAACTGGTCTACTGCTGATATCTTATGATTTGCAGCAATTAGAATGACTGGATATTGAATTACATTTTTAATTCAAGATTCTAATTTTGGGGAGATAATTTCCAGAATAGCATTATTTTATACTTTTGAGTCATCATTCCAAAATGAATGCTCATTACCCAAAATATTTTTTTAAAGCGAGAACTTAGAGAAAAAAATTTTTCACCTAGGCTTATACAGCTCAGTCATGGCTAGCCTATGCTAGATTGAGCCAAAACAAGCAGTTGATTCATTCTCCAGATAAAAGTTAGCATGAGTTTTTCAATTTTCATTTGTTTCAATAAAAGGCTTAAATGTTATTTTAAACAAGTGTCTTGCATGTCTGTTTTTCAGAAACAAGAGGAAACAAAAACAAAATCTGCCTGGAAAATATGTGAACAGGAGAAACATATTCTGTTTCTAAGGAAAATAAAATCTAACTGTTCAACATTTATCTATTCCCAATATATTTCTTCAGGAAAAAAAAATGTTAGCCTTAGTGGCCTTCCAGAAAAATGCTCAGCTTAGCACTTTAAAAAAATAACATTTGATTAATGACTCAGAAAATTCTAAAGAATCCTCCTATTTAATGACCTAACTTACTGGTCTCATATACATGCCGTCATTTGTTTGTTTTGAAAAAAGCATTCCCTGAGTTTCTACTGTAACATCAGGTAAGACTCTCATTGTATAATCCAATTGAGCCATGATCTCTCATCTAAAAAGACGAGTTGGTTGCTTTTACTTTCAAGTAGAGTTCTAGATGCCTGACAATGCTTTTAGTAAGCTGTGATACTAGTTACCACTATAAAACTAAAAATCACAGTATTTTAGATCTAAAATAGATCATGTAAGAGTCATGGGAGTAGACAGTAAGAGGGAGAGAGAATTTCAGGAAGAGAAGGATGGGGGACTGACCAATCACCGCGTGTCACAGGTTAAAATAGGAGAGACAGAGAAGAAGAAAAGACAGAGACAGATAGAGATGGAGACAGAGAGACAGAGACAGAAAGAGAGAGAGGGAAGAGAGACCAGGACAAAGACAGACAGAAACTGAGAAACTAAACAAAAATAAATGCTTCTCTATTAAACCAAGGCATTAGTCTTTTCTAAATTCAGAAACTGATTTTAAAAAGGAGAAAGACTACATTAAGGGCATATTATGAATGTACTAAGTTAGGATGCGTTGTAAGTCTAGTTCAAAAACCAGTCTAAATTTTACCATATTCAAAGTTTAATTTTATTTATATCTTGCTTAATTTAATAGACTAACCTTATTGCATAGAGATTTTGATAAACATACCCAGTCAACAAACACTTATTTCTGGTCTTGGTTGCTAGCCAAGTAAACTAGAAAAGGGACCACAGTTCTCCACTGACACCAGGTGACAACAGTAGAGGTCATCATTTAAGTGCTATTTAATATCCTAAACCCAGAAACTGGCAGAAACACAAATAAAGATGCAAACTTCATCACACAAAATAGAGAATTCTGGCAGAAGAAGTCGGTAGGTGAAGGAGCTGCTGTAACCTATCAGAACCTCTCGTCACCTGTGTCCAAGGACGAGCAAGCACCGTAGCAGGGGTGGAAAGAACACACGTACAGTAGAAAGAGACACACCGGGGTTCCCTTCTGAGGCGCCCCGTTCACTGCATGCGTAGCCAGCTCATTCTACCTCTGAACTTGTTTCCTAAATCATGAAATGAGGACAGCCAGATATACCTTCCCATGACCTAACAATAGGAAACAATTTTTAAAATCAGAAACAAAGGCACTAATCACGACAGAAGTAATGGATGAATCTGCCACATTGAAATCAAGAACAACTGTCTACGAAAAGAACTCATGACACCGTCTAAAAAAGTAAAAGGCATAAAACAGAAAAGGAGATGTCCCTTACTTTTCACTGACAAAAAGCTAATGGGTAGGATAATAAAGAAACTTTATAAATACAGAATAATAATAGTAAGACAGCTAAAATATGCTAAAGATTTCAGACACTGGAGAAAATAAAATCCAAATGGCCAATAAATATGAAGAAATGCTCATTAATAATCAGTGAAATTCAGATTAAATAATACTGCTTTTCAGGGCTATTGGGGGCAGCAATAAATGGTCATATATTTAAAGCACCTACATAAGTCCTGGCACATGGGAGGTAGAAGAACCATAAATAAACTTCCCCCAAGATCCTTGCTTAGATCCTTCTAGGGGCCATCACTATAATGCCAACGAACATCTAAATACAAAGCAACACAATAGCACATGTTATGGTGAGCGCTGTGAATTGTGTAGGACTGATGAATCACAGACCTATACCCCTGAAACAAATAACACATTATATGTTAATTTTAAAAAATCTAAAACTGAGGGGCACCTGGGTGGCTCAGTGGGTTAAAGCCTCTGCCTTTGGCTCAGGTCATGATCTCAGGGTCTTGGGATTGAGCGCCGCATTGGGCTCTCTGCTCAGCAGGGAGCCTTCTTCCCCCTCTCTCTCTGCCTGCCTCTCTGCCTATTTGTGATCTCTCTCTGTCAAATAAATACATAAAAACTTTAAAAAAAAATCTAAAACTGAAAAATAAATAAATAAATGAATAAATGAATGCATAAATAAACAAATAATGAATACAAAGCAACATGCCACAGTCTTAACATCCATTAATAACCTGAACTTATGATGGATACTTCCAAAGCTGAGAACTAAACGTGGACTTCTCTCTAATGAATATACAAAAAAATTATTCTACATGCAGATTGAATGCACTAACCCCATTCCTGGCTTCCCGATACCTTTTGGACTCTAATTTTCTCTTCATCTCTGGCATTCATAACCCTTTATGTTCATTTTGCATTGTTATAATGCCTGTGCCCAGGAAAGGCACTTTTAGTTCTTTTTGAAGACCAGTCGAGTATAAGTAAACATTATAAAACAAACCTCTACAAATGATCTAGAAGCCCTCTGCATTATCATAAGTCCTATCAGCATGATACATCTGTGGGTCACACACAAATACGCTGATTTTTTCATACAAGGGGTTGCTATGGAGAAGACTCAAAATCTGAAAACTGCACTTGCTCCTTGGCAGGTACCTTAATTTAGCCTGTTCTAAAAATTTATTGGTCAAAGTATATTCTATGCCATTGGAAGGAATGACATCCATGCACTTGATCATGACCAATAGACTAATGAGGTCAGTACGTACCAAAGGAGAGAAAGTCTCTGCGGAGTAAGGAGGGGGTGGTGTCTCCACAGCTATTTCAGGGTCCTCCTGTTCACTCTCACTGTAGCATTCTATACAAAAATGAAAATGTTTTATGTTCAACACTGTCATCACTCATTCCATAATGCATGAGCAGAGGTTTTGCTCCATCTGGCTGTTGCAATTCCAATCCAATTCAGAAAGGACTCATCTACTGAGCTACCTGGTGCAAGGGGATTACATAAGAGGGAAAAAATGAATAACCTTATTAGGGTTTCTGCCCTTATCCATGTCTAATATGTAGGAAGAGGACTAGCCATAGCTCAGGGAAAATAAAGTAATTCCTCAAAAGTGGTGTGAGTCATATACTAAGGGATCATAAAATCAGTAGTGATTCATTTTGATCATAAGAGCCATAAGGAGCTGAAAATGGTAGGGTAAGTAAGCCATCAACAGAGTAATAAGGGTACCAGGTTGAGGGTGCTGGCTGAGCCAACTATATGGAGACCCCTAACGGATGTGGTAAATAAACAAACAAACAAACAAACAAACAAATAAATAAATAAAGCAAGCTGAAAGTTTGCTTGAGGCCATATCACAGAAGGCCTTAAATACCAGGATAGGGAGAAGATTTTTGTGTAGTGATTTTTTTTTTCCTCACAACCTATAAATACATTTCAAATATACAATGGGTATTGATGTCATGGCAAAGAGGACCGAGGAGATGGTCAGGACGCTGATTTCACTACCTTGCACTGTACTGCTTTACTGTTGTAAATCAAGTTACCACTTTTCCATTTCTCAATGTCAGCTTTTATAATTTTTGCTATCCAAAGATATAACTCCACGCCTTCCAATTCCCAAGTTTTATATGGTCTGAGCACTTCATAAATAGTGTTAACTCTGTGACCCTGGCACCTAAAGCCTCCTTCTTCTCGATATTCAGGAATAATTGCATCATTAAGAAGATTTTGACTCCTATAGTTTTTGAACCCAGAGAGCTACAGCCTGAGCTAAAAATATGGCCTGTGTCCCAACCTGACATTCAGTTTCCTAGCACAAACTTAAGAGTAACTAGCCTCAGCGTATACCTGGTGGAAATACTAAAATATCAGAGAGGAAATAGTGGGATGAAAGTTATCTGTCTAGATCATGACGAGATCATGTCTCTGAGTAAGAATTCAGTGAGTGGGGCAATAAAACATTTGCACCGGCAGTTGTTTGAGATGTCAGTGAAGCCTACAGCTGCTAGTGGGTGGGTGAAGTGTAAAAGGCATTCTTAGCCAGCATGGAAGCTCTATTCCATGTCCGTGAGTCTGTGTGAATATGTCTGCTTCTACATACTTTCAGATAATTTTAAATGCCAAAATATGTTTCATTAGGACAAGACTATGCATAGAACTTGACATTGTATCTCCATCCTATCTCATCCTAATATTCTTGCTAAATTTTCAGAAATTTAAAATAGAACATACCTTCATCCTTCGTAGCAGATTCATGATGGACTACAGCTAACCCAAGCTTGTTTAACCACCTAAAATTCAAATAGAAAATAAATGCTTAGCAAAAGAGATTGGTCATCTCCTATCCACTTTCCCCCTAGACGCTGAAGGAAGGTCTTGTGCCAGACTTTATAATGCAATTGTCATAATTCTATAGTTGGCCTAAACATTTCCAGAAACAGCATGAGTTTGTGGTATTGAAACCTAAAACCACTTGTTTCACAATATTTTCCTTACTCGGGATTTTCTATGTAAAATAAGAAATAAGGCAGTCCATTATCCAGCTTGCTAAGGTGGGCAATACATTAAATATTCTAAATATATGAACAAATATATCTTTCATAGTTGTGCATTTCAGATTTTTAGCAACCATCAAAACCTTTATCATTGAATTTAGTAATCTGACCGTTCCATCTTTATAATTCTTAAAATATTTTATTTCACAAAAAATAAAAAAAAGATGATCCATTTTTAAGGCAGGATTTTTATATTAATCAGTAAAAGATCTCAGAGTTTGACAGGTATTCCTAAGCTGGGGAAATTTTTAATTCCTTGAAGAATTTTATGTTAGGTAAAAAATGACAATGTCCTATCTTATCAATTTACCATTTTATTGGCAACAATTTTCAACTAAACATCAATAATAAAAAAAGAATTAGACAAACCTTAAGGAACTCAAACTTGGCTCCTGAACTCAGGGCATTGGGGTTCCTTCTCAAGGGGTTAGTCAGGAACATATTTTATGACACAAACTTGTAAAAGACACAAAATGCATCTATTTCATATGTTCTTAGCTATATAACTTTCTATTTAGAGGGAAAATATTATTTTGGGGTGGTAATAATCTGATTTATTGCCCACTTCTTTCTTGTTTTCTATATTTTTAAAAAGTATTCCATATTTTGTGTTCACTTTTTTTTTTTTTTTTTTGAGAAACCAGTACATTCAGTAGTGGCTAAGTCAACCAACACCAATAAAATAAGAAGAATGCTATGTACTTATTGACTCGCTTATGCTCTCCATTTCTTCTAGTCCTGTACTGCCTTGTGAGTTAGCCAGCACGCTGTTCCCCTACCACTGCATAATTATCGCATATTCCCAAGTCTTCAACTGTCAACAAATTAGGAATCCTTACCCAACCCTCAATCTGCCATGTTCTTGCCACATTTATTTTTTATTAGCAGGAAATACGTAAATTTCATTTTTAAAAATAAATAGGCTTTCTACAGGAAGGAAAATAAGCTTCAGCCTCCTTTAAGAATCCCCTTAGGGGTGCGTGTGTGGCTCAGTCCTCTGAGCGTCTTACTCTTGATTTCTGCTCAGGTCATGATCTTCAAGTCATAGGATCGAGCCCTGCATGGGGCTCCATGCTGAGTGGGGGTCTGCTTCTCTCTTTCTATGTCCCCTGCCCTCTGCCTCTTCCCTTCCTTGCACACTCTCAATAAATAAATAAATAAGTGGTTTTAGGTTTCAATACCACAAACTTATGCTGTTTCTGGAAATGTTTAGACAAAACTATAGAATTATGACACTTGCATTATAAATAAACAAACAAACAACATCTTTTTTTTTTAAAGGCGTCTTAAGAAGCCCTTTCAGCATTATGATGAATATAAACTCTTTAATAACCACTTAAAACCAGACTAATACATGGTCCCAGGTACCACCATAGGAACCAGAAAGTGTTCATTAAGACCTGACAGAATAATAAACAGCCAACCAAAAAGAAAAAAAAAAAAACCAGGAAATCACAGAAAAAATATAAATGGCTAATAAAAAAATAGAAAAAAATTATCAGCCTCCATCGTACTTTGGGAAATGCATATACAAGCGCAGGAAAATATTTGCCACTAGATTAGCAAAACTTCAAAATATCACTGATTTCTAGAATTTAAGAGGAAATATCCTCATCCTTTGTTCAGATGAACATCAAAATTGTTATCTCCAATTTTAAGCAGGCAATTTGATGATACTAATCAAAATGTAAATAATGTAAATATCCACCCCCTAATTATAAATGTCTATCCTACAAACAACAAATAAATGTGGAAGAATGTTAATCCAACAAGACTTCAATGGCAAAAAGAAAAAAATACTGAAACAATATAATCATCCATTAACAGAAAATTAATAAAGTATAGCACTAATTTTATCAGTACAACAAATGTTATTTTTTTTTAAGATTTTATTTATTTATTTCACAGAGAGAGAGAGATCACAAGTAGGCAGAGAGGCAGGCAGAGAGAGGGGGGGAAGCAGGCTCCCTGCTGAGCAGAGAGCCCAATGCGGAGCTCCATCCCAGGACCCTGAGGTCATGACCCGAGCTGAAGGCCGAGGCTTTAACCCACTGAGCCACTCAGGCGGTCCAACAATGTTATTTTGAAGCTAATAAGAAGACTGGGATAGAAAGCCTTCTGATGGCCTGGAAAAATCCTAACATACTGTTAAGTGAAAAAAGCAAGTATGGAATAATATGATTGGCCTGATTCCTTGTACTTTTAAAACTATGTATTTGTATATGTGCGTGAGTAGGTATGCAAAGAAAAGCATCAGGAAGGATGTATGTCAGTCATACTGTTAAAAGTAGTTAATCCTGGGGTCCCTGGGTGGCTCAGATGGTTAAGCATCTGCCTGTGTCTCAGGTCATGATCCCAGGGTCCTGGGATAGAGCCCCTAGGCTGGCTCCCTGCTCAGTGGGGGGTCTGCTTTTCCCTCTCCCTCTGCCTCTTCTCCTGCTTGTGCTCTCTCTGTCTTTCTCTCAAATAAATAAATAAAATCTTTAAAAAAAAATTAATCCTAAAGAAAGAAGTTGAACTGGAGGGTGAAGTTGGGGATATGGAAAGGTTTTCATTTTACATACTTCTGTATTATAGGATTTTTTTACAAGAATATGTTTTATGTGTCATTTAACTAGAAGAAATATTTTAATGTACAGTTTTAAAAACTGATCGGGCAAAGCACAGTGAATTTGGTGGTTCACTTTTAAAATACTAAAATAAACTATGCTTAGTTTATATCTGATTTCATAACTTTATACTGACCCTCCCCCCAAAAAAGCATCTAAAAATAAAATAGACAAATTTGTTAACATATCAAGACAAAAAGTACTTTTGAGCTGAGAATGCCTGAAATAAAAAAAAAAAAAAGGCATTTCTAAGTTCCTTTCCAGAACACGGAAATACAGAAATACAGCAAAATGAAAGAGTATGGACAATAAAGAAATCATTCCTCCCAGCTCTTACCTAACTCTCATATCCTTTTAATTGCCACCATTAGTTACTTGCTGTAGAAAACGTGATTGTTTAGAATCTTGTTTGACTGTTTCCTTTCCAGAATCCACTGGCTTAGAGGACCTCCTTGCTAAGAACTTTTTTTAAAAAACATCAAGACAGTAGAAAAATTTCTATTCGTGGGTAAAGAGATGGATGTACAAAAAAACCTTATATTTACATAAAAGAAGATGACAGATGTTTCCTGGGAGTTTGTTGTATATTAACTCGATGTGTTGGAGGAGCACAAGTGTTAAGAAATTGATATACAAAACAAGAAGGTTCTTCCCACAAACACCGTCTGAGAAAGGCAGCTACCAACCAGTCTTTGTTTAGAAAGCAACTCTTCCGTTACCCCATAATTACTTACCCCTGTACTTGTAAATTGAGGGTCCCTGCAGAACACACAGCATTTCTATTAAACATAATTACCTTTCCCTTCAACGTCCCTGAGAGAAATGTCACCACCCAAAAATGCAGTTTCCCAAGAAAGCAAACTTCTAAAACAGGACGCATCTCTCCACACCCCACTCCCTCCTTCCCCAGATTCTCTGCATCTCACAAAGAAATACCCAGTCACATTATTTACGGTCTTAAACTGGCCCCCTCAGTAAGAAAGAGAGCTCTTCAGGTGCCACTCAGAACAAATCTTTAAATGTCATCTGCATCAACTTGTGAGAGAAGAGAGAAGTTAAGTTGGAGGTCCAAAGAGATTCCACTTTGATGGCTATTAACACCACCCAAGAATGCCAGGAAGGGACCACTGGGGACTAATTGGTGGCTCAGCTCCAGACTGACCCTCACGATGACGGGGCTCCAAATACTTCTGAGTAAGACGTTAAGCCTTTCACACACCACCGACATACCTGTGTCACCTGGCTATCAATAGGATTTAGTTACCAACACAAATAAAAAGAGAAATACGGAGCTTTGTGAAGTCCTTTGTCTTTTTGGGGGGCATCTGCTCTTACTTTTTCTCAGGCACTTGAGAAAGCCAAGGGGAGAAAGCTAACATCAGAAAGAGGGTAGAGGGGCGCCTGGGTGGCTCAGAGGGTTAAAGCCTCTGCCTTCGGCTCGGGTCATGGTCTCAGGGTCCTGGGATCAAGCCCCACATCGGGCTCTCTGGTTGGCAGGGAGTTTGCTTCTCCCTCTCTCTCTGCCTGCCTCTCTGCCTACTTGTGATCTCAATCTCTGTCAAATAAATAAAATCTTTAACAAAAAAAAAAAAAAGAGGGTAGAAACAACTTCTCTCTTCATTTATGTAAATAAAAGTCTTGTTTGAAAGACCCAATTTGTCAATTCCTTGTCTTGTCATTTAACCTCAGGTTTTCCAATGATCTGTAGAGAGCTCTTTTGCCCTCATCTGAAGGTTGTGGCAGGAGCTTAGGAAACAGGTGAGAATGCTTCTAGCTAGATGAGGCCGCTGAGGGGCTGTGCTATAAGACAGGTGTGTGTGTGTGTGTGTGTGTGTGTGTGTGTGTGTGTGTGTGTGTGTGTCTGTGTCTGCAAATTACACATATTTGTTGAAAAGCTTTTTTTTCTTTAGGTTTCTAGAGTAAGAGGGTAAAGAGAAATTAAATAGAGCAGATTGATAAGGAAATCATTATGTATAACTAAACAAAAGAGATTAAACCATAAACTCCCTGAATGAATTATGTATGCATTTTTATTTCTATTGCCCAAGATCTGTCACGGTGGGGCACCCTAGTAAGTATTCCACTGACACATTTTTATGAGTTATGTGAAGGTAATAAGGAACACTGAGAAATCGGAGAATAGGGCTTAAGTTAAATAGAAGGCCCTCTGATGCCTCAAGTGCCCCAAATATATATAGCCTCATTCAATTAACAGCCATTGCGATCACGCTATAATCTAAACCAGCGGGGGATAGAGTGGGGCAGGTAGTGTTCTATGCATTTATTCCACATATTTAAACAGAAAAAAAAAACAGGAAATGGAATTAGGGATATAAAAGTTTATGTGAGATGTACTCTGAGCAAGGACGTTTTGCAAAATTTTTAGGATAGAACAAGGATTAGTGATAAACACAGGGATCATCACAATAATTACACAGCACATAAGAAATGGTATAGATATTTTTCACGCAGAATTCTAAAAGCTGTGAGATTGGTCACAGTACTTTCAGGCTGTTCTCCCTGTGATGCTGATTCTCACTGTAACATTTTCTTACAATGACTTCTGTCCTTTCCTCCTCAACTTAGTAGTTCCCTCATAAGAATCTTATTACTTCTTCCTAAAATAGCCATTTTGATAGATGTAGTTCTCCAAAATACTTCCAAATAGTGGAGAAGAAAGCAAGAACACTTTAAGTGCTAAGGAGGTTAATCCTTAAAGCAACAGAAATAAATAAAACAAGAATTGGTATGAAAATGTGCTTAAAATTCAAACACCTGACCAAAGTAATCTATTCCCAAAAAGATTCAATTTAGCAATTTTCTCTACTTACACACTCATTTCCTGTGCATTCTCAGCTGCAAAATAAAAGGTCTTGATCTGTGGATGGCTGATCTTAAAAGCACTTGAAGGGGGAAAAAAACACAGACACATTAAAAATTAGATATTAATGTAGTTGTCAATGGGTTTAAAAGTAAATCAAATGTAAGAATGGTAATCCATCTGCTTTCTTTGTAAATTTACAAAAAAATAATTTAGTTACATTAAATACCCATTGCCTAATCTCTAGCTCATGTAGAGAGCAGAGAATTAATTCATCATGTGGAGACATCCAGAATAGGACTGAGTCTTGGCTAGTTGACAGTTTCTATTTAAAACATATGGGCATACGCTTGTATTTTCATTTGCTCACTGCTTTGCTAGAAAGAGACAATAAATTAAAATTTACAATCTCAGAGGTGTCTCTTAAATGCTCAGAGCAATAAAGCAAAATATTTATTCAAATTCAATCAAATACATACAAGAATGTTATGTGTAGGGCCATAATGAAGTATAGAACTTCCACACTGTGACAACACATTAAAAACTTTATCCAAGCCGCCCTCTATGAGTAAAGGAAAAAATATATTTATTTTCAGTTTAAAAGAAAACTATAAAACACTGAAGATTAGCAAACAATAAAATGTTTCCCCTATATCATTAGACCGGAAGTCCTGCAGTACAGGCCAGCGTCTTGGTAAATAACCAGTTTGGTCAAAACCACGAAAACCACAACCTTATGTATCACTGGATATGTGCAGCAACACTAGAGTGGCAGAGACTAAAAGCTAATATCATTTTATTCGTTTTCTTAGAAAAATCTAGTCAATTGCCACTACCGGTTAACATAGGTCAGTAGGGAAATAAATGTCTTTCCGATGAAACAGGAAAAGATGTCAAAGGTAGAAGAAGAACCACAAGAAAAAGGCGAAGAGGGCACATTTGCAAAATTGTGACTGGATGCTATCATGGAAAGAGCAGGGGAATTGGGAATATGGTTGGCTGATCCAGAGCAGTTCTCCTGTGAGTTCTAGGCAAGCTCAGATTCCTGGGCTGTTCCCTTCTCAAGGACCAGAAACTGGTGCCTTTTTTTGGTTCCTTTCTGTTCTCAAATCTTTTGGACTTAAATTATATCAGGGTATAATCCCAAAGTCTAAGATATCTCAGAGAATGCTATTTCCAGGATGACAATGTTATAAACTACGAAAAAGAAACTGGTCTTGCTAGCATAGCTTTAGCTCTGGAAAGTCCTGCTGAACTAGTCACTCTCTTCACCAACAAAATATCCTGACATCTGATCTCCTAGCCAATCCTGGATGGGAGCTTGTTTTTCATTCCGTCTCAGACACGGTTGTCGAAAACATGCCGTGCCAAGGCTCCATGGGGTTTTAAAATCCATCTGTTCCACAAAATGAAATTCCAGAAAACAAGAGGTCAAAGGCTTACACTGTTGTTTAGGATGCCAACCCATGAAATTCAAGATTCTCAGACATTTGGGTGTTATCTTCACTAACTTCCAAATCACCACATCACTCAAGAAACTAAAATTATGAAGGGATGTTATTCTGGCTCAGGGTTTTGTGGAAAACGATAGACAACTTACTGCTTTTTCTTGCATTCAGATGCTCTCTCCACAGTGAAATCGGGCAGGTTGACAAATCCATCAGCCTTCTCTGCCTGAGAAAAATACATACAACAGATATGAATAAATGAGTCAATCCTCGCAGTAAATTTATAGAGATGATATACATTGAATAGAGATCATATAATGAAATGAAATGAAATGAAATGGAAAAGAATCAAAAGATACCCCCCTGAATCAGCATTGGACTTATCCAGATACACATTTTATGAGAGAAATTAATATTCTCCTGGTAAGTCATCCAGAATCTTTCCATGAGAAGTAACATGACACAGCTTAGGGATGGCCAAGGTAGGGCATGCATAAGACTTGGCCCACTCCCTTTCTGCCTCCCTGGAAAATACCAGCGCTAACCCATCAGCGCTAACCCATCAGAGCTCCACTCCCTGCTGACTTAGTAGGCATCTTCAGCATCATACTCATCTCCAGTAAGCCAGTACTCATACTCCAGTAAGCTACAAGCACAGAAGGTAGAATGTAATTAGCGTCCTAGCATATGGCAGACAGAGGCCGGATTTTGGAGTTAAATCAAGGTTCATATCATATCTAACAACTTACTGGTTGTTAGAAGGCTTAAATGAGCTCAGATAAATAAAATGTTTAATGTATACTCAGTAAACAATAGTTCTTCTCCCAAATCTGTAGGCAGTTCTGCGGGGATTAAACTACAGAGCCATATCTTGGAAAATCTCAGTTCCATAAACAACTCCTAGAAGGCCTTTCTACAAAGGAAAGAATGCAGAAAAAAATGACTCTTTTGTACATCCATGAATGTTCCTTCAAGACAACAGAAATTCTACAGGAAATGTAATTATCATTCTACCTCTCTGAGAATTTATTAATCTTTATGGATAAAATACATCTGAACCATAAGGAGACAGGATTTCTTGTCACAGATAGAACTCAAATCTTCTTCCACCTATACTGGTGTCTCTGAGTAGAGAAATACAGTCCACAAGATTAATCATTAATCAATCAGTGGCTAATGGGAGATGAGTAAAAAAATTGATTTTGAAAATACAATCTTAATTTTAGACATCCGCTAGCTATTAATTTAGCGTCATGGGTCCTCTTACTTCATTTCATTATTCTGCAACTCTTTCCCTTATCCCCAACCATAGTGTAACTCTGAAGAAAGAGTAGTCTTTCTTCAGAAAAATTAACTGAAGCATTCAAACCTGTGTCTGTCACATCTTCCCTCTCCTACATGAGTCAATCTATCCAAACTCTTCATTTGAAATACTTTCTTCATATAAAGCTCAAAACTCAATTCTAAAGGGAACTTCCTTCCTAAAAAATGATGTATCTGTATTTTTTTCATTCAACTCATCTATTTCTTGATGAACTGTTTACTCATCATTTCACCAATCTTATCTCAAAAAGAATGTAAAGTACTTAAAGAACACATGGTGTAAATAAACTTTTTCTATAATGCACAATGCTTCCTGCAGATTCTTATCAGCATTTATAAAAGTATAGTTTTGAAAAACTGTTAGGCTCTGGCAATTCTACTCCTAGATATATACCCAGAAGAAGCAAAAGCAGGTACCCAAATAAATTATGACTGTGCATGTCCACAGAAATATTACTCACAAGAGCCAAAAGGTAGAAACAGTCCCATCAACAAGGGAATAGATAAACAAATTGTAGTATATCCATACAATGGAAGATTCAGCCTTAAAACCAAAGGAAGCGCTGATACATATTACAGTGTGGATGAACCTCAATAGCTTTATGCAAAGTGAAAGAAGCCACACACAAAACATCACATCTTAGATGATTTTATTTATGTGAATTATCCAGAATAGATAAATCCCCAGAGACAAAACACAGAGGCGTGGTTGCCAGGGGTTGGGGAAAGTGGAGAATGGGGAAAAACTGTTTAATGGGTATGGGTTTTCCTTTTGGTGAGTTGGAAATGTTTAGAAGCAGACAGAGGTGGTGGTTGCACAACATGGTGAGTTTACCAAATGCCACTGGATTGCTCACTTTAAAATGGATAATCTTGGGTGGCTCAGTCAGTTGAGCATCTGACTCTTGATTTCAGCTCAGGTCATGATCTCAGGGTCGTGAGATCAAGCCCCCGAGTCAGGCTCCCTGCTAGGCGTGGAGCCTGCTTAAGATTATCTCTCTCCTTCTCCCTTTGTCCCTCCCTCCATTCCCTCTTAAAAAAAAAAAAAAAAAAGGATAATCTTATGTGAATTTCACTTCAATTAAAAAACATAACCTATGTTAGGCTGAAGTATTTTTGTGTAAATTTCTATAATTATGTTAGAAAGAAAACAACTTATATTAACCATTTGCTTCTATTGTCTCATCTCATTCATTGCTATGACCACTGTTCCACAGAAGCTGCAGCTACATGAACCCCAGTGAGTTTCATGTTGCTAAGTCCCAGTGACCTTTTTTGGTCCTCACTTAACTGAATTCTAGTAACCGATAGTAAAGCTCAAGGTCTACCTCTAGAAATACCTCTTTTCTTGCTTTTCTGACCTATTCCTGCTGCTCCCTTTCTCCTCCAACTACTCCTTGCTTGCTTTCACCAGGTCTTTTTCTCTTGCCTTTTTCTTAAATGTCAGTGTTCTCCAGACTTCCGAACACAAACCTAATCTCTTCTCATTCTAATACTCTCTGTGGGGGACCATATGCACCACAATGGCTGCACGTATCACCACAGTTACACACATATTCAAAATCTATCCCTCAAACTGGGATTTAATCCTGAGCTCCTGTCTCAGAGATCCAACTGCCTGGCATACTTGTTCAAATGAATATTCCATAGGTTCCCCGCTATGGACTGAATATTTGTATCTGCCAACCCCCAATTCCTATTCTGAGGCCCTAAGCTGTGGGCCTCATACCACTGTGATGGGATTTGGAGGTGGGGCCTTTGGGAAGTAACTAGTTTTCAATGAAGTCATGCAAGTGAATCCTCCCATGATCAGATCGGTGCCTTTATAAAAAGAGGAAGAGATCAGAGTCCCCCACCTCCTTCTTTCCTCCAAGTAAGGTTGCAGCCAAAAAAGCAGCCATCTGCAATCCAGAAAGAAGGCCCCCACCAAATAGTCTGTACTGATCTTAGACTTCTTTGCCTTCCGATCTATGAGGAATCAATGACTATTATTTAAGCCACCAGTTGAAGATACTTTGTCATAGCTGTACGAGGGAAGACACTCCCCAAGAGTGACAAATCCAACACCAAATGTACTATCTTATTCCACAAAATTGCCTGCTCCCCTTTCTCTTATGTTCTCTACTTCATTGAATGATATCACTTTCAATCCTGTTGTCAAAAAAGGAAATATGGCAGACATCTTTGAGTCTTCCATCCCCTTCTCAGCACACATACAAGTCACGGAGATGTATCTCCACTGCCTTTGTCCCAGGATTCCTTCCATGCACCACCTAGCACCTCCTTCAGCTTACCACTGATTCTCACCTCACTTACTGTGAAGTCTGGCAAGCCATTTTCAAGCTTCCTCTAATTTTGTCCTTTCCTCTAATTTGGTGTCCAAATCACAGTCACAACAAATCGTGACTCCTTGAACACACTTCCTGTCACTTCTCTCATCAAAATCCTGCAGTTCCCAGTGGCCCTTGGACCAAGTCTGAGTGCCTTAGCAGAGCAGGAAGACCCTTCATGATCAAGGCCTGCTTAATCACACAATTTCATCTCCCCCCTCACTCAACCAGAAATAAAAAATTCAAACAAAGAAAAAACTATACTTCCATTTGAGCTGAATTAGAATTGACACCAAATTTATGGCATTATCATCCTGTAGGCAATTTATTTTCAGAACAAAAAAAACCCATCTTAGATGATAAAAATATAAAATCAATCAACAAAAACTGAAATATAAATAAATTATAAATCTTCATTCAGGTGGATTTTCTTTTCTGTACAACTGAAACGGCTGAGAGTCCTTCAACTAAGAACTAAAATGAATTTGAGTAAAAGATACCTTAGTTTTTCCTCAGTAAACCTTTCCTTCATTAACAAAGGCATTTTTTCATTGTACTAAAGGCATTCAAGCTGTATTCAAAATCACAGACAACTGTGTCAAAATTGCCTTTGCTTATTTGACTTGCAAAAATGCCTTAAAAATGACAATGACATAGGGAAAATCCTAAAGAAATGACAGTTTTCTCTTCTTCCTCCTCCTTCTTCTCCTCCTACCCCCTCACATCCCTTGTTCCTTGTTATATTAACCAAAATAACTTTTCTCGAATGTATCCTTCCTCCTCAATAATTCCTAACTTTCTGAAAAGTCACTTGAAAGTTCTGCATCGGTACTTGAAATTTTCCCTCTATATCCTAATGTAATAAAAATCTGGTTCTCTTGAGGTGCCTGGGTTACTCAGTTAGTTAAGTGTTCAACTCTTGATTTCAGCTCAGGTCATGATCTGAGGATCATGAGAGCAAACCTCACCTCAGGCTCCACGCTCAACTGGGAATCTGCTTAGGATTCTCTCTCTGCCTCTCCCTCTGTCCCTTGCCCCACCCCCATTCTTGTGCTCATCTGTCTCTCTCTCTTCTCTCAAATAACTAAATAAATTCTTCAAAAACATCTTGTTTTCTTGTCAGAGGTATCAAACCATCCTTTGGCCATTGTGCAACCTTGTCTTACCAAGTCTATCTTAAATTCTGAAGTGAGATAATGCTATTCCATTTCTGGTATGACAGTCAACAATCTCAAAGATAGTCTTCCTCACATATGAGTCCATCCACTTTTGCCAGCAACTTTGATTTTGTTCATCTCAGTGGGATCCCTGCTGCTGTATTAGTATTAAAAACACATTTTTATCAAAACTGTTAGTATTACCCATTCATTTATTCAACAAATGTTTATTATGTATCTCATGCCTCTCATGCACTGTGTCAGATATCTCAGGTCTATTAGTGGACAAAACAGACAGAGATCTCTACTTTGAGGGGAAAACAGACAATAGCTCAGCATATAAACACATTTATCAACATAAATTACATAGCCCATTGCAGGCAATAATTGCTATGGAAAAAAGATAAAGTCCATCAGAGTAAAGGGGTTCTGACTAGAAGCAGGGCAGGTTGCCCTTCTGCTCTGAGACTTACAATGCTCTTCCAAATTCACTCCCCTAGATATAGCTCCACAAATCAACCTTCTCCAAAACTTTTCCCCGCTCCACATTCCCCTACTCCTCTAAGCCTAGAATAAATGTCCTCCTCTTTGTGCCCAGAGGCAGGCTTTGCTACTATACTTCTCTTCCTGCCTTTAGTCATCTGAGTACTTCTCTGTTTCTCCAATACACTGTGAGTACTTCGAAGGAAATGATTTTGTCATTTATTGTTATATCATTAATACTTGGGACAATGTAGGCATTCAATACATGTGAAGTAAAGAAAGGAGTTTTATGAATGAATTAATGACAGGAACATTGTCTTTTTCCTCTAACAATAAAGAAAGTGCTAAAATGAGATGCTGAAGCCACTTTGGAAAATTGTTCGGCGATTTCTAAAAAACATAAACATTACCATACAACCCCGCAATTCCACTCCCAGGTATCAACACGAGAGAAATGAAAGCTCATGCCCACACAAAGATGTGCATGCAGATATTTGTAGCAGCAATTCATAATCACCCAAAACTGGAAACAATTTAAATATCCATCAATGGGTAAATGGTGTGGTCTACTCATATAATGGAATATTGTCTAGTGAACTATCGACACTTGCTAAAAGATGGATGAACCTTGAAAGCATGATGCTGAGTGAAAGCCAGAAATAAGAAACCACATATTACTGTATGAATCCTTCATGTGAAATGTAGAGAAAAGGCAAATCTCTAGAGACAGAAAGTAAAATAGTGGAGTTGACTGGAGTCAGGGTTGGAAATGAAGATTAACTGTAAATGGGCAAGAAGGATTTTATTGATGTCATAAAATTATTTAAAACTGATTCATTATGATAGCTTCATCACTCAGTAAATTTACCAAAAACTATTGAATTGTAAATTTTAATGGGGAGAATCTTATGATCTGTCAAATATATTTCAATAAAAATGTTTTTAAAAACATAAGATGCAAGGAAAGTTTGGGGAATAGAAAACCATAATGAACTCCCCTTCCCTTTGGCTATCAGTAAGACTTGAAAGAAGGTAAATATGAGGTCTCAGATGCTCCCATTGGTAACTCAATATGATTTGTTCAATTTAGACAAAATTGGTTTATTATTTCCCATATTCCATGGCTTAAGCTAAATTATGACTTCAGTTTTGAACTATAGGAATTTTAGACACAAACATATTTTATATAGGATTTGCCACACTTCCGACATATTTTTGAAAGTTAATTGAAATGGGCATCAAATTTTAATATTTAAATCAAACATCAGTATCCATTGCCATTGGTAACATTTGGCTCTTTCACACTCCAAATACTTTTCAAAATAGACAAAATCACTTCATAAGTATCTACAGATATCAGAAAGGTAGAAGGATAGACCTAGAAAAATAAGAGTGATATATATATATATATTCCAGAGTAAGTAGGTTAAAGAAGACCAAACCAGAAACAAAGGAAGTATGACATAGGAAACTGTTATATGTTTCATGGTTAAAAATAAAAAGTATAATTATCTCCCTATTCTCGATGGAATCATAGTTCCCTGATTCTAAGAAACCTGATTTTTCACACTTCAATAAATCTGAAATCAAAAGGCACCTTAGAATCTATATATATTTTTAGTGCTTCATTTCCTCCCCAAACCTGATATATTAAATAAACTGTGGGTCTTTAAATGAATAGACACTTAAATTGGAGGGAGGAAAAATAGTTTAGAAAACAAACTGTTTCTTTGTAAGACGTTTTTGTGTTTACATTTGAATATGTATTTAATATTCTTGTAATGACTTGAAATAAACGTAAGTGAGGTTATCCAGTGAATATCAGAATCAGGAGAAGCTGCCAAACTCCATTTTCTCCAGATAAACCCATGGTTTGCTCAGTTCCACTCCGAAACCCCCAGCATGCTGGAAACAGGAAAATCCAAGCTCTAAGCACAGCCCTCCTTTCTCATGTTATCTCGAACAGTTGGTACTAAGTCTTCGCGGTACACACAGACTTGTAACCACTATAGAAATCTGAATTATAGTCTCTGAAATACAAACCAATGTGGAAGAAAAGAGAACCTACAATCAATTGTGAAAGCTCTAGTTCTACAGAGAAAGTCATTCTCCCACACAGCTGGTGGTGATACAGAATGGAACCCAATGGAAGGAAACTGAGCAGTAACTGGCAAAACTGCATTTACCCTCTGGCCCAGAAATCCAACTTCTAGGATCTGTCCTAAATATAAGTATGTGTAGTAACATGTACATGGCAACGTTATTTGCAATAACAAAAGAATCCAAATGGGCATCATCAAGAGACTGTTGAACGCGCAGTGGCATCCACAGGCAACAAATACTTCTAAAACATGACATATATACAAATAGAATAACCTCCCAGACACAGTAAGAGAAAAATTACGGTATACTACGGTAGATATAGTATGCAAATTTTATGTACAAAAAGAGATAGGCTATCTCTCTGCATATATACTTGCTTATATTTTTAGAAGGAAACCATGCAGGAAATGCAAACACAAAAGGAGGGAGAAGGGAGGGTAGAGAAATAGGAATGAGAGCAAGACTTATCTGGTTGTAATTTGTTGCATAGTTTTGACTTTGGAATTAGGTAAACGATTTATATTTTTTGAAAAAAAAATTTTTAAATGAAACAATTCCTAAAAACAAATGAACCTAACTGAATCTAAATATGGTGATGTCCCCCCACACAAATTATAATAACTACTCCAAGAGGCCTTAGAGCCAAGAATTTTGACTATACATAGTTGGTAGAACATAGGCTGAGGACTTTTAGTAAATACATTGCTATTTTTTTAGATAGTTTTAAGTAGTTTCTTCCGACATTCCCCACCCCCACACACATAAAAGAACTGCATGGAACCCAGAGGCCCCCTCATTCTCTGCTTGTGCTAGAGGCCACCGCACTGCTCTTTTCTGATAAGCAGCTCATCTCCCTCTTCCTTTCAGAAAAGGAAACACACGCACATTCTGCAACTGTTCCCTGGACCTACAGGCAGAGAGTTGAGCTTATTAGCCCTGGGCTGTGACAAGCATTGCAAGGGAAGCAAGAAAAAATGTTTGCCTTTGTATTGTCTTCTCTTCTACGTATGTCGAGCAGGCCTGACAGTGACGAGGCCTGAAATCCTGTTCAGAAACACGATAAACTTGAAAAATATCTAATAATAGCTCACATTTACTGAGTGCTAACATAGGCCATCGAGGGACTTAGCCAGTGGAGGGAAATGACCACATCTGAGAACAGAATTCATGAAACTGATTGGTTTTTAATCTTGTCACCAAACTAGGTGGGCACCATAAAACAGGAAGTTATGGGGTTATTGTTAAAGAAACAGTACTCAGACCAGAACCCAGAAATCAGTTAACTAATTCTAAATATGAGGTTGAACAGTCTCAACCACGAACTAAAATAGAAGAGAATCTATAGTCTATGAATACGCTGAACAAGAGTCCCAGATTTAGAATTGGAATATTTCAAGGAAAGCCACTGACTGTGATCTTAACCAGAGCATGTAATATCTTGGGTCAGTGTCCACACAGTAAAAAAGTAGATATAACCAGATAGAGGCTAACTAGAGTTAATATGGAGGCAGATTGTACTATAAAATTGTTAAAGTCATAAAAAATTTAAGATTCTATTGACATTAATTCCCAGGCATCAATGATAAGAATGGGGAAAAAGGAATAGAAAGAAGACAAAGAACGATCCAGAAAGAAAAAGATGAAGTAAAATAAGTTTTTATTCTGTTCATTGTCAGCTGAGCACTCTGAATAACTGTGTCTCTATGTCTTAGCTCTTCCTTGTCTTCTTTGCATTGGATTAATCACTGTAAAAAATATTTTAGGGGCACCCTAGTGGCTCAGTTGGTTAAGCATCCGACTCTTGATTTCAGCTCAGGCCACGATCTCAGGGTCCTGGAATTAAGCCCCGCCTCAAGCTGGGCAGCACAGAGTCTGCTTGGGATTCTCTGTCTCCCTCTCCCTCTGCTCCTGCTCCTGCCCATGCTCTAAATAAATAAATATATAAATACGTAAATAAATAAAACCTTTTAAAAAATATTTTAAATTCTTTGGACAACCACAATGCTAACAAGCTCACTATATCCTTCATACATTACCTAGGTTGTGTTTTTGTTAAAATATCATTGCATTTGAGTTTATCTAACATTACCCTATGAATATAAGGAGATTTTGATCCAGAGAAATTCTTCTTACAAATGCCTAGATATAGATATTGCATGTAGAAAACATTAGGTAGATGTGTTTAACTAAGAAACAGCAAGGCCCAATTTCCTACAGAACCCACATAGTCCTAGCCTGAATTATAAAAGTGGATGGAAGCTTTGCCAGTGATCATCGTGATGGCTCTGATGATGCTCTAAGGAGAAGAGACAGTCCTCCGAAGGAAGAAGATCACAGACCAGCAGTAGCAGATGCTGCGGGTAAGCCAGCCACGTCCCCCCCTCCTTACTGCCAGGCCAGGCTGGCCAGACTCCCCATGGACACATCCGCACCTCTCTGTGAGAGGGCTTCTCTGGCTGCCAGATTCCACCTCTCCACCTGTGCGGAGGTGCCCAGGAAGCACTGGCCTCGGGATGAGCCCTCCATCTATGACTGATAGGACTCGGTGTTTAAATACTCCCAGTTCCTGGCCCCTTGTGGGGGAAAACTCAGAGATGCATGTCTTCTAAAGACCCTCAGAGTTCCCCAGCAGAACTGGGCTTCAGTTCCCGGGTCATAATTTGCCCACAAAGGAGAGTTTTACTAGCTAACTTTCTACTCTGTCCCACTTCCCCATTCCCTTTCCAAGTATTTCTAGTATCACTTCCCAAATATACTACTTCTACCCAAATCCTCATCTCTGAGTCTGCTTCTGGGAAATCTAAAACAGGATGTCATTTCTCTCACAGAAGTGTTTCTACTCATGGTTTCTACTCATGGGTTCTACTCATGAACAGCCCAACTGCTTGGCGCCATAATCCTTCTTCATTATTTCCTCCTAAGTACCACCCAAGGCCATGACTACCTCACTATAGTATTAGGTCACATTTCAGTGGTGAACAAGAAGTGACTGGTAGCCTTCTGTGATTTGTAAATCAGCTCTCCTAGTTAGCATTCTTACTATATTCTTCCATTCTTTTTTTTATAGAATCTTATTCTATAAAGAATCTTATTTTAAATGAAATTAAGTTACTAGTGAACTTTCTGGTAGTCTGACATATGAAGATAGTCATTGCCTTCTGAAATATAATTTTAAAAAAATTAAGATAGAAACTTCACCATGTAAAAGAGTCTTGTGTTATTGTTCTCTGTAATATAAAATGCTGAGCACACAGGCCCCTTATAATCTGACTCTGTCCACATCATCTCTCACTTTTCAGAAGACTGAAAACCGTAAAATAATTTTCACCTATATAGGACTGGTGTCTTCAGCAAAAAAGAAAGAGAGAGAGAGAGAAGAAAAGAAAGGAAGAAGGAAAGAAGAAAGAAAGGAAAAGAAGGAAGGAAGGAAGGAAGAGGAGGAAGGAGAGGAAGGAGAGAAAGAAGAGAAAGCACTACAAAGGAAGAAAAGTTTTTTAAATGAGTAGGAAGAAATTTGATGAAATCTCACTATTACAGAATAAATTGCATATCTTGCTATCTAATAAACATTATCTACCATCCATGGTTAGAGCAAGAGTAGGGGAAGAGTAAATAAAGGAACACCATTCAGAAAAATTAAAAATGTGGTGCATTCTCTTTCAAAATTAGAAATTTAGGAGAAATAAAAAATAAGGTTGCTTCTTTTAAAATCACGGTCAGTATAATGCATAATCTTGCCTTCACGCAATGTATATTGAATCTTCCAGTACTTCTTGGACTTTCAAATATCTTCGAACTGTTTTCATGAGTTTCATGAGTGCCATTAAGGTATGACTCAACCCCAACAAAAATGGGAAAAGATATTTCTCCAAACGGGATGTAAAAATGGCCAAAAAGCATATGAAAAGATGGTAAAGGTTAATAATCACTAGGGAAATACAAATCAAAACCTCAGTGAGATAATATTTAACATCATTAGAATGGCTACTATAAATTTTTTTTTAAAACAATACAAAACAGGGGGCGCCTGGGTGACAGTTAAGCATCCAACTCTTGATGTTGGTTCAGGTCATGATCTCAGGATTGTGAGATCGGACTCTGCAATCAGTGAGGAGTCTGACATTGTCTTCTGTCCCTCTCCCTCTGACTTTCCTCCTCACATGCTCTCTCTCCAATAAGTAAATCTTTACAAAATAAATAAAATTAAAATATAAAAAAAATAAATAATAGAAAATAACAGTTGTTGTTGAGGATGTAGAGAAACTGGAACTCTTGTACACTATTGGAGAAGTATGCAAAATAGTGCAGCCTCTATGGCAAACAGTATGTCAGTTCCTCAAAAAATTAAAAATAGAACTACCCTAGGATCCAACAATCCCACTCCTGGGAACATAACCAAAAAAAAATTGAAAGCAAGATTTCAAACAGATATTTGTACACTAATGTCCATGGCAGCTGAAAGGTGGACACAACGCAAAGTGTCCGTCAACAGACATGAATGGATAAACAAAACATGGAATGCACATGCAATGGAATTCCAGCCTTAGAAAGAAAGGAAAATCTGAGCCAAGCCACAACATGCAGAGCCTTGCAGACATTAATTACGCTGAGTGAAATAAACCAGTCACAGCAGGGCGAACACTGTGTGACTCCACTCCTAGAAGGGACTGGAGGAGT
This sequence comes from Nasua narica, assembly GCA_028533885.1. Classification (NCBI taxonomy): domain Eukaryota; kingdom Metazoa; phylum Chordata; class Mammalia; order Carnivora; family Procyonidae; genus Nasua; species Nasua narica. The sequence continues at coordinate 10,982,660 of CM052802.1, read as the reverse complement.
CAAATGCATGGAGATGGTAGAATGGTGGTGGGCAGTGATGGAGGAAAGGAGAGAAGGGCAATTACTGTTTCCTGAATACCAAGTTTTAGTTTTGTAAGACGAAGAGAGTTCTGGAGACGGTTGTATACTCATGTGAATATACTTCTTGCCACTGAACTATATCCGCAAAAGTGTTTAATGGGAAATTTCCTGTTATTTTGAAGGCTACAAGCCTTCAGAAAGAAAGAAAGAAAGAAAGAAAGAAAGAAAGAAAGAAAGAAAGAAAGAAAGAAAGAAAGAAAGAAAGAAAGAAATTTAAAACCTTTTTTAAAGATACTACTGCAAAACTCATTATTTGTCAGCAGAGGAAAATGCATTTACCACGATAATTTTCAAAAGACTGAAAGTATGAGAATCATGGTTAATGTGTTATGAATGAGCACGGTCTCTTTCACAGGTAAGAGCCAGAAAAGGAAGAAGGCGCGGAGAGAACAAGGGGTTTGCCTAAAGTGTTAACCAGCTGCAGCATCAGGGTAGAATCCGTCCTCCTGATTCCACATCAAGGGACATTTTCAACAACAGCATGCTATTTCCTTGTGTTGTTTTTGAAAACATTGTTTCAAACATGTTCTCCTAAATTCTGACTCCTTTAAAAAATGTTCAACGTTTTAGGAGTGTCTGGGTGGCTCAGTCAGTTAAGTGTCTGCTTTCAGCTCAGGTCACAATCTCAGGGTGCTGGGACTGAGCCCCAGGCTGGGCTCCCTGCTCAGCGGGGAGTCTGCTTCTCCCTCTCCCTCTGCCCCTCCCCACTGCTCCTTCGTGCTTGCGCTCTCTCTCTTTTCCTCTCAAATAAGTAAATAAAATCTTTAAAAAATATATTGAATTTTTTTTTTAATTTCCACTGCATAGTTTCCTTCTGAAATGTTCCTGAAACTGTGCTCTAAGGAGGACCAAATACAGCGGCACAATGGCAGAAGAGCTCATCACTTAGCTTTTCCGTAGAAGCAGCTGGGTCCTTGGCCCTTAAAAAAGTTTGCTCCAGAGGGATGATAAATCTGCAAATAATGACTTCTCGGGAAAATCTTCAGCTGTAACCAAAAGTTCAGCTCATCCCATGGGCCATGTGTCATGCTATTGCTTGAGAAATGTGCACACAAGCCTCACCACAAAATCATGTAATACCTGCATTCTTCCTCCAGGTTAGGAACCACTAAACTGAAAAATCCCCCAGGGCCTTCTAGTTCACTCCTCTGTTTTATAGCTTAAAATCAACTTTTACACTGAGTTAGTAGTGCATTTTTTAGAATCTCTAACACAGGATAGGCCATTCTTGCCAGAAGAAACCATTTCTGGTGTCTAAAAACCCTTAGCCCAATTCTTTTACAACCCCAAATCATGGTATTGTGTAAGTATATTTCACCTAGGCATATATAAAATTGTCTTTCTTTGTGAATTCCTTTGATTTTCTTTTATATTGTTTTCCGGTGCATTTGATATTCTCAAAGTTGCCCTGAATTATGTAAAGCTACTGTTCTTGGTCCAAGGGTACTTGTAAGAAAATGGATCCATAGAGAGTTACATCACTGACCTAGAGGTACCCCACTTTGCAAGAAACTGCAAGATTAAAAGCCAGATGATGTTTCTCCCTTATACCATGCTGGTGAAATCCACCTTCCTGCTGCTTGCTTAAAAGAATTTAGGAGTTATACACACATATATATTTATACAGATATTAATATTTATATACCTACTAATAGCTATATAAACATACATATACTTAATACATATAAGTTAAAAATATGGATCACTTCATTTTTAAGTTAGTATCTATGTGCTTATGTATTCCATCACCTGATGGCTAATTTAAGAAGTTTTAGAATAAAAGGCATTTCTGATTTTAAGACCTATGGATTGGTAAATAAACTATTGTATAACTCTATGTATTACAGCTATTGGAAATGATGTGGATACATGTGTGTTGACATGAAAATATATGGATAATATATTGATTAGCGAGAAAATCATTAGAGTATTACACATAGTGTCATTTTATTTTTAGAAAACATAGAAAAAAATTGGAAACATATACACCAAAATGTTTATAGTAATCATCACCTCAAGGTGGTAAGACTGTGATTCACTTAAATAAATAAATGATCTTAATTCATTTCTTTCTCTTTGCCTCCTTATCTTTTTTTATTTTGCTTAATTTTATTTTCTAATTTTTCTAAAGGAACACATATTATTCTTTAGGATTTTTAGGCATTTTCAAAATTAATTTAAATTTCCAACAAGCAAGAAGATGGATTGTACTAAAAACAGAGAAAGTAAAACAGTGAAAAGTTGTGGAGACATCTGCAAAAGTACTGGGAGGAGGGACAGTGCTGCAACCCCTGAATGGGCATATCAGCCAGTGCTGGGAGCTAAGGGGATGCTCTTCTCCTACAACCCAACCTCCGTTATTAACTCGGGTATCCTCTTCCAAATTGGCAGTGCCTGCGCATATCACTGCTTCCTGAGAACAAGACGAAAGAAACAAAGGATTTCATAGTCTTGGTGTTTCACAATTGATTATGTAAAGTTTGGAAAGATTTTGGAGCATCATATTGGCAACACAAGTCATTGTTCCCACATCGTATGAATTGAGCAACAAGAAGTTATTAAAAAGAGCCTGCCCCAAGTATAGACTGAGCTGATCCGAAAGCTTTAGTGGGAGACCATTATTCTAGAAATCCATTCTGGGACCTACCAAGGAAATAAATGTTAAAACACATCGATAGACAGCATCAGAGACAATGAATAAATTAAACCAAAGTCCCCTTTAAAGATCTTTCCCACATACCTTAAATTTTAACAAGGGAAGTAACAGAATTCAAAAAGTCCTCAATTATTCTTACATTCGAATTTTTGAGTGGTACCTAAAGAATCCTTTTCACCCATGAGTCGTCACCTTGAGGTAAACTCACTTATAGCTGTAAAACATCCTACTTTGCCCTATGTGGACCGTCAGTATTACACCTTCCAATTTCTCCTTTGGGGAACTCTAGAAACTCTAGGAACATATGTTGGCAAAGAGTTCGTCAATTTTACACAATTAGTCTGAATTACCTTCTCTGAAGAAACATTTTTAAATATTGGAATTTTGTTTGGGATACACTCAGAAGTTGGTTGTTGACTAGCACAATAAATGAAGTTCAAATAAATTAGAGGCCCATTATTAATAAAGCATCTCATTTTAGTATAATTCTGGGAACACATAAGGTGCTCAATAATGCTTTGATTCATTGATTTATATAACTAATTGATGGTTCAGCAGTATAATAAGTAATTCACTCAAAAAATACTGGTGCCCACTCTGTGCCTATTAGTTCTAGGCTCTAGTGACACAGTTTAAACCAGAAAGGTAATATACCCCTCGGGTTTTTACACTGTAATGAGTAAAAGCAGGAAAAAAAGAATATAATAAGCTCTGATTGAAGTATTCATAAAATTCCTCAGAAATTTTTTCCAATCTATGGTAAACTCATGCAGACATTTTTCCAGAATCTATGCTAATAGGTGATTGCTAATGAAAGGTGCAAAAGACTTAAGTGTGTTTTTCCAAGGGAAAATGAACTCATTCTTTATTTTTCCCACCTGAAAGAAAGACTCTTTATATTCACTGATACTTTCAGAGGAGTTGTCTCACAGAAAGAGAACCTCGGGCTTTCAAGTATCATTTTCGGCCAAAGTAAATTCTACCTAATCTAAAAACTGATTAGATCTTTGCTGTAGATATTCTCATAAAACTGATTCCAAGAAAAATCCCTTCCTCTGAAATTCACATGAAGTGCACATGCAGCTAAAGACCCAAAACACATGGTACAGACCCAATTGCTTGAACTCACAGGCACGTGAAACCATTCAGACAGTGAAGGAGGAAAAGGTCACAGTTGGGCAGGCAGATCGGATTCTCAAAAACTGAAAAGTCTGCATAATACGTATTAAACAGATATTAACCTCAAACCTCATCAGTTCTCATGAAATGAAGAGTTGGTCGATCCTCTTACACGTGAGGTCCAGGGCCCCAAGGCTCCCTTGAATTGTTGACGCAATAGAACAAATGAAATCAATGAACAGTTATTTAACTACTAAACAATACAGGTGTCTAGTAATTTTATACAAAGATAGAATGTACAAAATTAAAAGAAACAGTAGAGGCACCTAGGTGGCTCAGTCGGTTAAGTGGCTGCCTTCAGCTCAGGTCATGATCTCAGGGTCCTGGGACTGAGTCCCGCATCAGGCTCCCTGCTCAGTGGAGAGCAGCCTCGGTGGAAAGCCTGCTTCTCCCTCTGCCTGCTGCTCTGCCTACTTGTGCTCTCTCTCTCTCTCTCTCTCTGTCAAATGAATAAATATAAATAAATAAATAAACAAATAAATAAATAAACAAACAAACAAATAATAAAAAATAAAAGAAATAGTAAAAGACAATGAGTCTAAAGGAAATTCACATTTTTAACCAACTTCTTCCTCCCTCAGTTTTCATATTATTTTTCTTAATCTCCCAGGCTCCAAAACTTGGAATCATTCTTATTTTAGTCTTAAATGTTTTGTGTCTTATATCCAAGCACTCAACAGACTTTGTCATTTCTTACTGTTAAATGTGTCCCACATTTTCACTGTGTCTACTACAGGGTAGGAGTTCCCATCTCAGTGCCTGCATTTTGTCATATTTACTAACTGACCTTCTGGAAACTCCCTTATTCTCCACACATCCCATTTACTATTGCTAGGTTAATATTTTCACTTGAAAATTTCATTATATCATTTTCAGACTCAAGAACCTACAGTGGCTCCCTGCTATCTACTAGACTAAATCCACATTCTTGCATGGTGCATTTAATGCCCTCATGTAGTTGCTCTCTCTCACCCCTCAGTGGGGACACCAAGCAGCCAAGGAAAAAGAGCCTGGCCTTGGTCTTGGCAGATAATGTTTTTTAATCCCAGCTCTGCCACTTACTCCTTATGCGACCTTGAGCAAGTTACTTAAGTTCCCTGAGCTTCAGGAAACTCTTTTGAAAAATGGGAACAATAATATCTGTCTTGCTAGGTTACGGGAATTCAGTACAATGCCCAACACAGTGGGTTGGCACAGCTCATTTATATTTTCATTCCTTTGTTCACATAGTCCCCCAACTGGAATGCCCAACCCCCCACCCTTCTTCCCTGGGGTGGGGGGGAGGAAGCTGTCTTCCAAGACAGATCTTAAGAGAATCTTCTCCCTGAAAATTTTCCATAGTCACTGCAGTGCACAGAAATGGTGTCTTCCGACTGGTAAAAACTGTGTTTACCTCGTAAAGGAAATCTTTGACCAAGGAAATCATGTAGCTTGGATAATGATTTTTTCTTTAAAAAAAAAAAGAGAGAGAGAGAGAGAAACTTTCAGAGATTTTAAAAAAAGAAATCACTGTGGCAGAACTCCCTCACATTTGCCCCAAACTACTTCCCCTAACCTTAGAATTTACAGAATTCATCTGTACTGCTCAATTCAGAGCCATTTTTTTTTTACCAATACTTCTTTGATTATGTCATTTATATAGCTCTTTCTTCTCTACTAATCCAGGAACTCTTAATAGAGAGAAGAAATGTAGTTTCTTATTTTTTATTCCTATAATTGCATTTACAACTGTTTGCCAAAATTATTTTTAAGATCTCAATAATACTGGTAGAAGGATATGTAGGTGGGTGGGTAGGTGGATGGATGATAAAGTTTTCGTGTTAGATTCACTTAAAAAGAAAATGCTTTAAATCTAATCTCTGTAACTAATATTAAACTCTGCTTTGCTAATTAAAGCCTAAATTATTTAGGCAATGCCTCCAAGTTGTATGCCAGTGTAACATATATGTCCCCTTGATGTATTTTAACAGTCCACACACACTCTGGGTAAAGTAAGAAAATAAACCACTGAGATGAGTAAATGCTCTCTGAATAGAAACATTTCAGAACTTCACTAATTTTAAATGGGTTATATAATACGCATTTACTTTATAATCTGTCTGGTTATAAATAAAATCCAAAATACCTTTCCCAGGGAACTAAGCAGGATTTTAATTAAGAATTCTCAGAGAAGAAAAATAAGTTATAGCAAAAATGGGAAAATCTAAAATCTTAAAAAAGTAAGACAGTTTTAATAACTAAGTAATAACATCTTAAGGACTTATCTTGTCACTAATTTGTAGTGACACGCCTGAAGGAAAACAGTAACTCGGAATTTTGCTTCTCCTTCACCAAAGAGAAGTTGGTCCCAAACTTCTCCAGGTGTGCCTGATATCCAGGTAGAGCGCTAGCGTGCAGGGACTTTCCCTGGGACACCTGCCTTCTCTCTTTCTACGTTTCCGCCCCCAGTCTGGTGATCTTGATCAACAGACCTTTGTTTACAACCGGGGACATGGTTAGAAATATTTAAAAAAATATATAGCCCCTAATAAAATGTCACCAAATGGGAGCAGGATGTACGGGACCTACTTAGGACCGTGGAGCCCTTTTAGTAAATCTCAAATTGCACCTTTTCCTGTATCTATTTTTAAGATTACAAGTGGAAATCTCTTTACTTGAAAATTACTTTCCATCAAAAGCAGTCTTTATCCATTCCACTTCTCAAATTTCCCAGGGGTAATGTAAATGCTGATGATTCCTAAACCTTATATAGTTTATGAAATCAACAAATATTAATTGAGTGCCTAGTAAGTGTCAGACACTGCACTAATGACCTATTTGTGGTCCTGCCCTACAGAGATTATCAGTTATGGAAAACAGAGAGCCTAACCAACGTGTACAAAAGAGAAAGAGGAATATAAAATTGAGAGAAGTATATGCTGCTCTGGGAAGAGGCAGAGCCGCTCCAATTTAGGTCAGAGGATAGAGTAAGACCACGTAGAAGAAAGGCTACTTAAGTTAAAATTTGACTTCCAAGAAGGTCAACAGGATTATGTGGGAGAAAAGACTTTTGGGCACAGAGACAGACAATTTTCCGAGCAGAGCAATAGCATGTGCACAAAAGCTTAAAGAGAGTGTCAGCCTATGTGATGCTAACAAGGAATTTTTTTAGAAATTCTGTAGTTGAAGGTTGAGTGGCAAAGGGGTGGGGGGGGGAAATAAGAAAGATACAGGTCTGGAGACTCTCGCAAGCGAGGAAAGAAATTTATACTTTATCCCAGGGGAAAGGGAAAACAATTGAGCAATTGCAAATGCAGGATTGTGAACAATCTGGATTTTTATGGCTGTACAACTTAAATATTGTTTTGTAAGAACTGCCACGCACTCTTGGCGTGCTGTAGCACTTTCTGAG
>CM052802.1:10936170-10974853 GCA_028533885.1 Nasua narica | reverse complement strand
CTTATGGGCGATCTGTAAGTAAATTTTCCTTAATTGATTAAAGGACATCCATTGCTGATCTTCACTAGACCTCAAAAGAAACTCCAGCTCTCCTGAGATCAGCAACTGGCTACTGGGGTTGAATGGAGAGAATACCTATATGAAAAGTCTCTATTCATTTATATTCAACAACATCATTGTCCTCAAAATGTTTCCAGCCAGGAAACCTTCTAACAATAACTTTATTTCCAGCCCTTCCCACCAGAAAACTAGCCTGTGAGGCAGACCACAGAAGGGTACTTCTAATTAAAGATAAATTAGGCAACTTTCTTTTCAAGCGTTATCTGATCATCCCTCTTTAATGCCATCACTTAGAATGCCAAAGAACAGGAGCCAACAGTCGGCAACACAGGGCAGGTTTCTGAGTCCAAAACCAACCCACTCAATAAAGAAGGGCAGAGGAAAACATAGTAAAGGAGAAATGAAAATACGTTCAATGGACTGAATCAGTTTACACCCTTAATACGTCTTAAAGCTGATGCTTTTTTTCCGTAGAAATCTTAATAACACAAAGTTTCCATATAAAGTGCTGTCCATGTAAATCCTGAAACGAGTACAATTTTGTCATGGAATAGTAACATTAATAGACACTGAAAACCTCCTTCAGGAAGGATATAAATTTGGACACCCCTCTCCAAGCAAAGATGAGTCAAGCAGGATGATTTTTCGCTTGCATAAAATACAGTAGAATAACCTACATATCTCTTGAATGGGGAACGGTTTCTAGAACTTATTTGTTTATTAGCTCTGTTCCAAGTCTCAGAAATAAAAAATGAACTTTCCCATAGGGACCACCTGCTCGTCAGTGTTCTCTAACCCACCCTTGTCAAAGCGGCGGAAAAGGAGAAGAACACAGTAGACTCACCATTTGATTGTTGTACCAGTATAGCGACGTTCCCTTCAGCACTACCCAGAACTTTTTCCATTTGTTGCTCAGGAAAGTTCCTTTTTCCTTTTTCTTATACAGCCACCCTTGGCAGTCAGCATGTCCCAGATCTTTACAGGATATCCTCCTCCGACTCATGGTGAAAAACCCTGCAACAATTATATGAAGAGGTAGGTAACATATCATCCTGGTTTATGTGACAGAGTGAAAGGTAACTGTTAATTGTTTACCTCTTGGGAATTGGATTTTTTTTACCAAGATTTACACAAAGTAAATGCAAAAAAAAAAAAAGACTAATTTCTGTATTTTATTTTTAATCATTCATTGGTGCTTAGAAGGTACAAGACAGGACCAAAGAAACAGTGAGACTAGAACGCAAGTGTTAGTCTAAGAATATTATTCAACAAGAATAAGTTGAAAAAATTCAAATCGGGAGGCTGGCAGGCACATAATTACACTAGCACAGCTCCTTTCAAAATAATAGCAGTCATTATGCAATAGATGGAGAAGGGTTAATGCCCACCTAAACACAGCCACTTCCCGACTCAGTGCCAGCTTTTCTAAGCTTTATTGACATACCACGAGGGATTAATCCAAATGAACAGCATGCCGTCATTTCTTAAAATCGATCCAAAAATAACCAAAAATTTAATCTGCCATCCACCTTCTGATATTAGCATTAAGATAGACAAAAATCTGACCCCAAAGAAGGCATCGGACAGAAAACCCACACTCACGCACACAAAAAGGGGATAAAGAAACAAAAGAGATCTAATTACCTTGAGTTTTCTTTCTCTGCTTCTGACGCAAGGGAACCTGCTGATAATGCAGGAAGGAAAGAAAAGAGGAAATTTCTGATTGTGTTGTAACATTTGTAAAGAGAGAAGGAGGGAGGGGGTGGCAGTGTTTATGAGCAGGATGGAGGCTAAAAAAAAAACTCTCCAAGCAGAGCTAAAGGGGAGCTACTCGCTGAGGCACAAAACGTGCTAATTAGAATCGGTATACGTTCAGCTGAACCTGAGGAAAGATACAAAGACCCATAACTCGGCATTATCACTGATGTTTCCTGTTTCCACCACAGGCAGCTTTCGAGCTATCACTTCAGTTAGGACAGGATGATGTGCACTGAAGTTTTTAAAATAGTGAAATATTTCCTCTTTGATTGTGTGTGTGTGTGTGTGTGTGTGTGTGTGTGTGTGTGAGAGAGAGAGAGAGAGAGAGAGAGAGAGAGAGACGAGAAGAAGAAAAACAGATCCTGCTTCTTCTCCTGCAATTTCTAAATAATACCAATTATTTCAATAAACCAGGAAGATAACGGTGATCTCACAATATTACAGGTTCCCATCAGATTATTAAATCCATGGCCCTGCCCCCACATAAGGTGATACATAAACCACATGAATTAAATATCCCAGAAAAAGAAATTCTACAACCCCTTTTGGTGACATCGAAGTAACTATCAACACTCCTTATCAGGAAATTCTTATCTACAGCCAAATTTAAATTACTCATTCTGTCCTTAAGCATCTCTGGATATTTCCCACATGTTTACAGAAGATAAATTAATTTCAACTTCTATTTTATACTAGCTCTTCAAATATTCAAATCAGACATAAGATAACACAGCTGAAGTACACATCTTTCACAATACACTTTAAACAATTTGTATCAGATCAGACTATCAGCAAAAACAGATAACAACAAAAAATGCTTTCAAATGACCCTGTGTATGTGTGTGCATAGAGACATTTTAGATTAAAGAAGTTTCACTTTTTTTCCACGGTATCTGAACTGAATTTCCTCAGATTTAAGAGACTTAATCTTATATGTTAATAAGTAGAGAATTTGAAAACACTGTGCATAATGACAGAGCTGGTCTCATAGTTGGCATGTAATCATAATACAACATTTTCTAATGTAGAGGCACTTGGCTACTATATTCTACGTATCTAACTATCGATCTAGCAGCTATTATAGATGGTTCTGTATGTGTGAAGAAGGAATATGATATGGGGGCAATAGGATGGGATTGGTAAATCCAGAGGCCTGAACTCAACTCCTCACTGTCATAATTAGTAGCTGTTATTACGCAGGGAAAAGTTGATTTACCACTCAGAACCCACTTCCTCATTTGTAAAAGCAAGACATTTCTAATAATTCTAATCCTATGGGTGTCATAGATATTCAACAAGATTTTATATGAAAATACTCTAAAAACTAAAAAACATATTATTATACATATAAGCAAATACTCCATATTAATAAACAAAGGTTTCAGCATTTTTAGGATAAGTAGGACTTATATTTTCTTCAGCAATATTGATAAAGTTAATGTGCTTGAATTATATTTCCTGGGAAATCTCATACTGATTTTTTATTTTACAAACGTTAGAATAAAATTTTATCCCTGAAGTCATCAATAATCCATCCTTGCAAGACACAGACATAACAAAGGTAGTAACTGCCCTCAATCTTAGGCAAGAATAGATTTATTAGTCATGACACGTGACTAAAATTTAAGCATATGATGACACCAAGGTCCTAGTCTCAGCTCCGCTTCTTCAAATCTCTCCCGCCCTGACCTGTATCTTATTCTAAAATTCCCACCAGTCCCTCAAGTGGTCTCCTGGAGTCTTTTTAACTATGCAGTTATCTGAGATGAGGGAAATCCGTTCACGCCTATTCAAAAATTTTAGCTCAAATACATATATCATTTGGACAGTTAAAACTTAGGTGAGAGCCAGGACTAAAGGCAAAGAAGACAGTAAATAAATTTAGATGTGGGAACAGAGACATTCCCAAAGAGTTCTGGCCCCAGTTGTGCCTACACTGGGTGGAAGTGGGCGCTGCAAGCAGATGGACAATACCTGAAACAGATGAGCACCCAACACTGATAACGGGTTTTATTCCGTTTTTTTTAAGGAGGGCAAAGGAGTTTAGTCGTTGAGTATACCCTTCTGTGACAATACTTCTCCTAAGACAAATTATTATAAAATCTATATTAACTGTTCAAACTGTTTTCCCCAACCAGAAACAAGAGTGCATATTATAGAAATAACAAATTATCAGGAGTTTCAGTTTCACCTAATGTATATGAATTTGAAACCTACATTGGTTTACATGAGAGAATGAAAACAATCTTGAGAACTTCACTGAATTTAAGATATATCTTACTCCTCACAACAGGAAGTGGAACCCACGAACTAGTCAGTTTCAAAAAGCTCTTACATGTGGTTTTTTTCACTAGGTAAGTGAAAAAGAAGCCAAGCAGCCAGTTGAGCAATTTATGAGATAGTTTTTCGAGAGAGAGGAATTACAACTCATTATCATAACAAGTATCCAGAGACTAATAAGATCTTCCCACTGGGATGTTGTGGGTAAAAGTGAAGAATTACTTTAAATTCTGAATTTACACTAACTTGGTTCTAAAATATGAGGGAAATTTTTCTTTTAAATATATATTTCCTTTCTACTGAAAAACAACACTTTTATTTTACAAAATGGTCACAAAAATTCATTTGGTTACTAATCATTTAAAAACAGACAAACATGCAAAGGAACAAGTACAAAATATACAAAGGGACCTCCTTTGACTTGAATGATGATGCTAACACCCAAGATACAAGGTAATTAGTACAGTGACCTCTAATCTATATAGTAATTGGTAAATCTTGCAGGTACAATTTACCCCCATGATATACTAAAACAAACAGTAAGATGGTTTGTCATTTCATGAAACTTACAGTAAGATAGTTTGTTATTCCATGAAACTTCATAATGATCCTGGTCTTTAGCAAAACTATATAGTGATATGCTAGTTAACGGGCCCTGATTTGTAGCATTTACGTTTCCATGGCGTGAAGCCTCACATCATTGTCAATTTCAAAATACCAATACTTTAACCAAGCTACAAAATTCCTAAATATTTTACAATCAAGTCAATTCCAGTTGACAGAGCTGTGAGGAATGTTTTTCCACAAACGGCTTTCTCTCACAAAGATCTTTTCTCCTTCCTGGAAAATTAAACTCAGCTTCATAAAGGGAATTTTAAAGCTTTCAATCATTAAAATTTTACTGAGAAAATTCATGAAAATCTCTCTTTTTTTCATAAGATTAAGCACCTTAAATATTACCTAATAATTCATCTGAAATGAAAATCTCTAGTAGTGAAAAATGGAGACAGAAAATGCACATTCTAATAATAGTAGCAGAAAACAATGACAGGTAGAAGATATATATAACCTTTGCCATGTGCCGGGCACTGCCCTGAATCTTTTCGCAAATACCAGGATTGAATCTTCACAATTATTGTGGTTTAGGTGCTATTCTTATCCCCATCTTAAAGAAGAAGAAAATTGAATAAATTGGATTCAGCATTTTGCCCAAAGTCACAAAAGTAAATGGTAACATGCAAATGTTTATTTCAATAATAAAACTCGCAAAGTGGTAGCCTCTTACAATATTTGTGTGTTTGTTGTCGACGTTATAAAAAGGAGTATGACAGGGAAGCAAGGTCTAGAGTATGAGGGAAAGGAATGAAAGAGGGATGACTGGGAAGAAGAGGGAGAAGGAGGGAGGAGAGAGGAGAGAGAAGGAGAGAAGGGAGAAGGAGCCAAGGAGAGGAGGCAGAGAAGGGAGGAGGGGTTGAAGGCAAGGGTGAGGAAGAGGAAAAATGAGAATGTAGAAAGTGAGGGAGAGCGGAATCCCAGGGAAAATCCTGGAGTTTCTAACTCAAACAATTGAATAAATGACGGCAATATCTGTTACAGGCCCGATTTGTGACACAGAAGGAACAGGGCAGACGATCAAGGAGACTGAGCAGAAGAGCCAATGAAAACATAAAGAAAATCAGGAGAGGGGTTGTTGTGGGAGTGAGGAAGAGTTTCAGAAGAAAGGTGAGTTCATGGGGCGCCTGGGTGGCTCAGTGGGTTAAAGTCTCTGCCTTCCGCCCAGGTCAGGATCCCGGGGTCCTGGGATCAAGCCCCTCATCGGGCTCTCTGCTCAGCCTGCCTATTTGTGATCTCTCTCTCTCTCTCTCTCTCTCTCTGTCAAATAAATAAGTAAAATTAAAAAAAAAAGGTGAGTTCAAACCATCAAATGCTGCTGATAGAAAAAGAGAAAGATCCACTCTCACATATATACTGCAGCCCAAAGAAACACAAGCCCCTATGCACAACGGAAGTCACAGACAGTTGCTAATCGCAGCGCGGTGGTAGTAGAGCACAACTGTAGGAAGCTGAATGTGTGTGAGTGTGTAAGTGGATAAATAGTCTCATTCTCATTTACTGCCGTGCTCTACCAGAACTAGAGCTGCATGGGAAAAAATCTCAGAAACACTATATTGAAAATTAAATGTCTATATTAATGCTATTATTTATAGTATTGTTAAATATGTTTTATAAGTACTAAAATTGCATAGGAATAATAAACATCACAATGTAACCTGGGGTGAATGACAGGAAAATAGTAAAAAGAAGGCATCAGTAGGAAAACACAACTGTTTTTATGTTTTATTACTTTAAAAATAATATCAAGGGGCACCTGGGTGGTTCAGTGGGTTAAGTGTGTGACTCTTGATTTCAGCTCAGGTCATGATCTCAGGGACATGAGATCAAGCCTGCACTGGGCTCCATGTTCAGTGGGGAGTCTGCTGAGATTCTCTCTCTCCCTGTTGGTCTGACCTTCCCCCTGCTCCCTCTCTTTCTCAAATAAACAAATAAATTTTTTTAAAAATTAAAAAATAGTTCATAGCAGCAATGTCCACAATAGCCAAACTATGGAAGGAGCCAAGATGTCCTTTAGTAGATGCATGGATAAAGATGTGGTTCATAAATAGAGTAGAATATTATTCAGCCATCAGAAAGGATGAATACCTACCATTTACATCAACATGAATGGAACTGGAGAGGATTATGCTAAGTGAAATAAGTCAAGCAGAGAAAGACATTTAGTATATGGGTTCACTCATATGTGGTACATAAGGAATAGCATGGAGGACCACAGGGGAAGGGAGGGAAAACTGAATGGGAAAAAATTACAGAAGGAGACAAACCATGAAGGACTCTGGACTCTGGGAAACAAACTTAGGGTTAAAGAATAGATGGGTATAGGGGGATGGGGTAAATAAGCAACTAATGAATCATTGAACACTACATCAAAAACTAATGATGTACTATACAGTGGCTAACTGAACATAATAATAAAAATAATAAATAAATAAATAAATCATCAAAAATTAAGAAAGAAAAAAGGATGAAATATGTACTCAATGAGTTAGAATATGAATATAGTTGATACTTCTTTAACTTTTTGGATATTCCCAAATTGCTTTCAAGAAGCCTACTTACAATCTCCTGAAATATATAAAATGTTCAGTTCTCTGCAACCTCAAGTGTATTTTGGTGACTTATTTCAGAATTTCAGAAATTTTTTACTTACTTCTTTTTTTAACTATCCCATTAAGTTCTGCCCTTGATTTATTATTCCTATTTCTTCAAATTTTATATTTATTCTGTTATTCTTTCTCTGATTCCTGCAGATAATATTTACCTCATTTATTATTATTCTTTTTTTTTTAAATGTGAGCTTTTTCTTTTTTTTTAATATTTTATTTATTTGACAGAGAGAGATCACAAGTAGGCAGAGTGGGGGAGGAAGCAGGCTCCCTGCCTAGCAGGGAGCCTGATGCGGGGCTCAATCCCAGGACCTTGAGATCATGACCTGAGCTGAAGGCAGAGGCTTAACCCACTGAGCCACCCAGGTGCCCCTATTCTTTGTTTTTAATAATACACTTAGAGCTATTAATTTACATCCAAATTCTACCTATACCTCTTTAAAATGTGTCAGCATTTATTTGTGACTTACTACATAGTCAAATTTTGTAAGCATTCTATGTAAACCTCAAAGTTGTTAATTTTGTTTCCCAAATATTCCCTATCTCTATGTGAGTTTTGTTGCCAGAGCTATTACTGTGTTAATATCTCAGTTCTTTTATTTTTTATCTTTCTGTGTAGCATTTTTGTGTGTATGGTTTTTTGTTTGTTTACTTTTGCTGTTTCTTTTTTCTTTTTTTACTTTTGCTGTTTCTTTTATAAGCAGCCTATAACCAGATTTTTATTTTTTAAGATATGATCATATGTGTCTCTTGATAGGTGTTAAATCTACTAACATTTACTTTTTTTCTTTTTTTTAAAGATTTTATTTATTTATTTGACAGAGAGAGACATAGCAAGAGAGGGAACACAAGCAGGGGGAGTGGGAGAGGGAGAAGCACGCTTGAGGCTGAGCAGGGACCCCTATGCAGAGCTCGATCCCAGGACCCTGGGATCATGACCTGAGCTGAGGGCAGCTGCTAACTGACTAAGCCACTCAGGAGCCCCGATTTACTGTAATTTCATTTTGTGTTTTCAGTTTACATTTAGTTTTTCCCTTTCTTCCATTTCCTTACATGCTATGCCTCTGATGCTCAGTTTAGTATTTCTAAATTCATGGTGAATAGAATGTGTAATTCAGCACATTTTCAACTCCTGCTCTGGTGTCTTCTCTTTTGGTATGATAGTCTAGATTTTTATTATTCTGTTAAAATGTTATTATTGTCATCATTACTCATCAATGGTCAATTCAGTGACATGTTATCAATTTCTGTGATCACCTGTGTTTCCTTTATCAAATGCCTGTCTGTTGGATTCACTTTTCTTTTTACTAGGGTACCCCCTTTAACAGTTCTTTCATTTTTATTTTTTTCCCTAGCTTTATTGAGGTATAAGTGGCATGCAAAAAACACACATAATTAAGGTATTATACAATTTGGTAAGCTTGGACATATGTATGCACTCATGTTACAGTCAAGGTAACAAATGTATCTATCACCTCTAAAAGCCGTATCTCCCCCTTGGTAAGAAAACAACATGAGATCTACCCTTCTAAAAAATTTTTGGGTGTACAATACCTTATTTTAACAGTCCTTTTAATGAGGGTTGTACGTAGCAAATTCTTAGTCTTATATAAGTAGTAATGTCTTTATTTTGCCTGCAAAATTGAATGGCAGTTTAGCTGAGCATAAAACTATTTTCACCTGGCACTTCAAAGATTATGATCATCTGTCTTCTGTCATTTATTATACTGATGAAATTGTTGCTATGAGTCTGTCAGTCTTTGTATGTGACCTATCTTTTCACTCTTTTAATACATACTTATCATCCTTGATATTCTGTAGTCCCACCACCCCTTCTCTCCACTGTGTCCATGGCTCCCTCTTTATCAGTTCGGAGATTGCCTCTACTGGGTACAGAATCAGCCCTACAATCATGTCCTGAGGTGAACATAAAGAATCTTCCATATCCTGTCACAGATCCAGCTGGTGACTAGGTTTGGCTCCTGATTTTGAAGTTGTGTCCCTGTCTCCTCCCTTCCTAACTAATTGCATAACACCATGCACTGGTTTGACAAATGTTTTCATCTTTAGCCCTTTTCACAAGTGGGGGAGCCCCCATTTACTTGTCATCAAGAAGTGAATATGGCTCTCCTCATATTTAGTGGAGCATTTTTTTTACCCCCTTAATCTGGGCCAGGAGGCAAACTACTTCTTGCCTCCAGAGAAGGTACCCAATAGGCCCATCGCTTCAATAGTATTAGCTGCTTTTCATTCTGATCCACAGAGATGATCAGTATATTATTGAACCTATCTGTGCTTTTTTTTTTCTTTTTGGTTTCCATGTTTCTCTTTGTCTAGCATTGCTCTGTTCCCAACAGAGTGGAATATCAAAGTGTGAACTCACAGGACCATTATGGGATGGAAGCCAGTCATTCATTATCAAGAGTCTATCTTGAAATCACAGTTCAAATGGCAAGAAATTCTCTTTTCATAGTAGCCTTCATACTTAATTAAGTAGCCTCAATATACCAACATCCACTCATTTCCATTTCTGGCACTTAAAACTTTATTCTATTATGCAAAAACGTCAGTGCTTTGACAACTTCATACTTTTGACTCCCTTCTTCCCTACCCCATCGTTCATCTGGTTCAGGCTTTCTCATCCTTTCTGACCCAAGTCAAATGCTACCTCCACCATGAGGCCTTCTTTGACTTTGGAAGGCAGTTAGCTCCTGTAAGAATCTTACATTCATGCAGCAATCTTTATTTGTAGTCGCTGTAATAACCGATTCACATTATCTCCCCAAAATCTTCATGATAGGTGCAGTTTTTATCTTCCTTTCCACAAATGAGAAACTTCATCTCAGCATCTCCTTAGATCACACTTAAAAAGTAGCTGAGCCAGGCCAGTCGGCTACTAATTCTACTCTTTAACCAATGTTACTTTGCTTATTTATTCTGTCTTCTATTTTCCACAACACTTTGCTGATGCTCTGAAGTGGATGTTATAATTTATCTGCTTATATATCTGTGCGCTCCATACATGGTGGTAACCCTACCCACCCAAAGGTCCAACCCAGAACCTGTGATCTCAGACAGACCCTTTCTCTTAGTTCATATGTTTACTCACTTACTGCCCCTGCTCATGTTGCTTCTTAAAGTTTTAAAATCTTTTATCAGCTCTGTAGTCGAATGACTACAACCCTCTTATTCAATGACCGGCCAAGACTTTAAAGTAGAATTAATGTTCTTGAACATGTCCTGACTTCAAAATCTAGCACCTAACCCAATGTCTGACACAAAGGGAGCACTCAATAAATGTTTATTAAAAGATTAACTATGTCTTGGGTCAATTTTTACTTCATATGATGCCTGACTAGTAGTCTTGGCATAAGTAGAGATTTAACAAATATCCAGAAAGCCATTGACTGCTTGATTACTCAGAGCTGAAAAATACCTCCACTAAATAATATCAGCAGAGTTAAGCAACATAAGATTGCTCTAATACCTTCCTCACCCCCAAAGCAGCACATGCACAGAGAAAAACTTCTGGTATTGATTGACCCTTATTTGAACTCACCTGAAGTGTTGACCCTTGCTATTTCCTTCTATGTAAAATAAATTTGTGTTGACCAGATCTCCACTTTTATCTAAAATACCATTTCCTCAAAAACTATCACAGCTTTCTCCAGCATCCTGCTTTAACCATATCCTCCAAATACTAAGAATCTAAAACCAAATAAATAAGAATGCATGGGGTGGAGGAAGGGGACTAGTGGGAGAGACAGAGATTTTCCAGTGGCAGCTAACAAGACCCTACCGAGAGTCTATTCCCCAGACAGCTGTCGGGCACTGCTCTGCTGGAAGTCCTACTTGGAACAGCAAATGTGTTAAACAGCCTCCCAGCTCTGATCTGTATGTCAGGCTTGTGCACAACAGCGTTGGCAAAGCCATTTTAACATAGCATTATGTTCATGTAGCCTAAAAAAACAAGCTGCCAAAATGTGAGCTCTTTTTAGTTGATCAAAAATGTGAAAAATAAATTCTTCAATTCAACCCTGAATTATCCCCACATCACTGAGACACACACCACAGGCCTAGAGTTGGAGGAGCAGGCAGCTTCCCAGGGGGGCTGGAATCATTTCCAGGTGGTTCACCGTACACAGTGCACAACGACCAGGCAATACATGATATGTAAGTAATGAATGTGCAGCTTTCTTGTGAAGGAAACTCAATACCAGTTTATTGTTAGACCAGCCATCCCACAGATGGCAGTCCAGGCAATAGCAGATAACACAGCCATGGCATCAGGGGTAAATGTCCCTTCACATTCAATGAGTCTGTCCTCATTGAGCACAAAAACTGAGCACAGATACCATAACTTATATGCAGAGACTTTTGTTTCAGGAAAACTTTCCCTTGACATTTGACTTAATATTAAGTTATAGTAATATGTATTTATTATACAAGATATTATATTATACATATATATAATATATATGTATATTATATTATTATATTATATTATTTATTATATTATAATATAATATATAATATATTATAATATATGTATATTGATATGCATTTACTATACATTAATATGTATAAATAATATATATTTATTAATATATAACATTATATATTATATATTTATTACCAATGATTTTATAATAAAATTATTAAATATTTGTTAACATTTAATAAATTAATTTTATTTAAAATAATTCTTGAGAACTCACCATCATAAAGTTTTTATCAAAGATAAATCTGATTATTGCTTCCCCGTGAGAGACACCCTGAAAGTAAGAATTCTCAGAAGCTTTAGGTAAAAGAATGATGTATGACAGTAAAAGAGACTGTCACATTCCCTCTGAGCCTTGTCATCTTTAAGTTAAGGCTGTTTTCCTTTCTTAGCTATATTGTTGTTACTAAAATCTGAGAACAGAGAACTTTCTTAATTAAGACTTTAGGATTCATATATGCTAGTTGTTATTTGTTTATGTGTTTATTCATCTATTTCTTTATTTTAGTGAGAAACTAATCATAAAAGAAAACTAAACAATACTGATTTAGCATATAATACTTTGTTATCACCACACCATGATGTATGGAAAGCCTTATAAATATCAAGGACTGCACAAGTGGCTTTTTAGAGATGTTTAGGGATTGTACCAAATCTAATATTATGGTGAAGATTTCCCAACAAGCTATAACCTAGATTCTAAAGATGATTATGCTAATTCTTTCTTTCAGGCCACAGTTGGGTAAATTATGTCTTTTGTTTATTCAACCACCAGTTACTGCACAATTACTTGGTGCCAAGGACCAGAGACTCAGTGACAAGCAAGCTCTCACACAGCTTCCAGGCAAAGACAGAAAAGAGGGATTAACAAGGATAATGAGGTCCACACAGAAGAGCTATTACCCAGAACTGGGGATTAAGGAGAGGTACCCCTCGAATTGATAAAAACAAAAGCCAGAAAGATGAAGACCTGAGCATAGGAGGGTCTAATAGGAGGGTTTAATAGCATAGGAGGGTCTAATACAGAGATGCAGGTTGAGCCGGACGGCACAGACCCCAGAGTGTTGAGACATAACCACATTCAGAGTAGTGAAGTTACATCATGCAGGGCCTTATAAATTATGTTTGAAACTCTAAGGTTTATCCAAAAACCAATGGGAAGCCACTGAACAGATGTCAGAAGGCAAGTGGCACAACCAGGTCTGTGTGTAAGAAAGTTTGCTCTGGCTGTCACATGATGGATCAGAGGGGGCAGGTGCAAAGGCAAGAAGCCCAGCGGGCAGAGGGAATGGCAAGTGTCATGTCTGTGAAGGTGGGGAAATATTAAGAGGGTAAAACCAACAGAACTTGATGAGTTAATATCTTTGGTTCTATGTGAAGCTTTAGCTCTGAAAATTCTGCTTCCTTCAGAGGAAAGAAAAGACGACTCTCAGATAAGAAATGACTCAGCTTAATGGAAAAAGAAGTGTTCTTCTACACACACACAATAAAATTTCAAATGCTTAGAATTTAGTTTCTTGAGCAGTTTTACTAGTACAATTTACCATACCAACCTCAATAACCAGCAGGTCAGAATCAACAAAAGTGCCTGGAAAGTATTGCCTTCACCCTGCAGATGGGAAGCTCCTCATCATAAGCAGCAAGCAGAGTGCTCAGCACACAGAGCACAATAAATGTTAGGTTAGTGGAAATGAAGTGTAATTCGGACGTGATTAGGTCAAATGTGTCAAGCCTACTGAAACTACCTAGCATAAAAATAGGTCTCCTGTGCTACATTTTATTTAGAGAACAAATGACAGCAGAAAATTGAACTAATTTTCTGAATGGAAATATAAAATAGGGTAACCACTGAAAAGCAGCTGGAAGAAATGCTTAAGAGAGATGTTTAGCTATACCACCTAGACACTGATGACTATGAGATAAAAATAACAGGTAAATAGGCACATGAGGAGAACTGAGCTGATTGAGTTTAGGTGGGGAGGATGGCTCAGGAAATGAAAAAGACCCATAAATAGCCAGAGTTCCCACCAATAAGGACAGAATCCACCTGCACCCAGGTCTAAGGGGAAGCAGGTTACATATTACAGCAGTACTGGCTCTTGATGGGAAATTATATGGGTGGTATGTTAGTCCTTTGGTTATCACATCTACAGTCTGTTCTGATAGCTAGGGTTTTACTTGCCTTAAGGTGTGGAGATCTGAACTTGTTTCAAATCATATTTCCATTTCCAGGTCCTAAGACAGTACAATGGCTGATACATGATAGTCAGGAGAGGTAAACATTGAACATTAAATGAATGTATGAATGAATGAATGGGTGAGTGTATGAATGAATGAATTCGTTAAAGTGCTTAGGTGCTCTTAGTTTCCATTTCTTCTTAAACATGCATGATGAACTTCTTCCAGTTGCAATACTACATTCTTTCAGTAGGATACGCAAACAGATTAAAAATTAAACCCTCCATTACTTTTCTCAAGATCTAACCATTCTAATTCTCCCTTTCCATTTTTTTGCTTCATATAATGTATACACATGTGCTTATAATAATATGCATTTTAAAAGAGAATTTTTATAAACTTTCAGTACTGTAAACTTTAGTGTTCCTATTTGACAAATTGTGTGATGCCCACCTTCTTTTGCCCTTGACCACAGGACCCTTCTTTAACACCCTGTGCATATGCCTTCATGTCTAACCCTGGCCAAGACTCCCATTGCAGCTGCATTTATGCTCTTTGTTGTTCCTCTTCTTTATCTTCATCATGATTATCCACATTTCCATGATCAAACCACACCTACCCATTTGTGTCCAAGGGATCACATTTTCCTTTTCTGCAATTTTTAGATGGCAAATTTCCCAGGGTACATAACTGACTATAATTTGTATTTTCATTTTTAGTTTTCTGCAGTCCTGTCTCCCAACGTTTCTACCATTTTCATCACTAACAAGCTTTTCCTCCTCATTTAGAATTAACATCAGAATCAAAGTGCTCTCATTGTTTTCTCTATTTCTGGGATATAAAATTGTTAATGAAGCAGAGAATTAATCAGCTGCCCTGCTTTTTAGCAAGATGTCCCTTCCAGGAGCTATCTAGTTCAATTTCTCCAGCACTATTCCTACAACCTGCCTTGACATCCATCTCCTAACTTGCGTTAGGAAACCATGGTCATGTCCCCTATTTAGCAGGAAGTCCCAACTATATTCTCTCAACACCCTACTTCTGATTCTGCTTTTGGTTCTACTCTAAAAACACTATCCTATGTATCCATCATGAAGTCATTAGATTTGCCAAAAGATGCACACCATACAATCCCACACTACCTCACACCCCCTCCTATTAGAAATATCATGTTATCTATATCAACTTGGTATTTTTCCCTACATCATAAGTGTCCTTGTCAAATAGAGGCAATATATTTGCTCAATTGACTTACCTAAATAGGCAAATTTATAGCTGTAAAATTATTTTTTAAAAAACCTACAATGTGAGTGTAATAATTGGCAGAATTTTTCCCATGGAGGTTGCATGAGAGTTTGCACTAATACCATAGTTGACCTCAAACACGAGATACACTACATACCATACGTTAAAATCATAGTTATGTTTTTGATCTTTAAAAACAAATAACTAGCAGTCTTAAATATTTGGTGATCCTAAGAAATCCCGAAACCTAACAAAAAGATCATTTAATTCCAACGTGGCTAAGGAAATGGAGGACAATAAATAGCTAGCCAAACTTAAGATCAACTTGTTTATTTTTTTTTACTCATTCATCAAACTGACAATGAATATTTAAGTCCGCAGTGTCTCAAAGGGTACTTACGACGGCATTGCCATCAGTCGCCATGTATGCGGTCAAATTCGTAGAAACAAAAGCTAGAAGAGAAAAAAAAGATTCTAAGTTAAGTGTGGGATTAAAGTGTTCATAAAAGCATATATCTCTTTGACAGGGGGAAAGGCATTTCTATTTTGATGAATTTCACAATAAAAGCAATTCATTAAATGGGCTTTTAACACAGAACTCAATAAACAAATATTTAAAACTGAGTTTATAATATAAGCCAGAATTCATCTGCACATTAGCTAGGATCCTTTCAAATCTACAGCAAGACATGCACATTATTTACATACTTAATATTGTGTTATATATAAACAAATGTCTTCGAAAAGCAAAACTATTTTCCTCTTTGTGTTGAATAACACAATGTAAGATGTGGAAATATTTGATCCATTACTATTATTCTGATTGAATTAACTAAACAATTTCAAAAATGTAACTAATCCCCATGCCTCAGAAGTCCCAACTTTAGTATGAAGATGAGCCCCTTTTGATGTGTTGCACTTTGTAGTGGATTACCAGAAAGACAAGATGGTCTGTAGTTTCAAGAAAAGCAGATGAAAACAAAACTCATATTTTCAGAATCTGACAAGCAAAGAAACTTGTTAAACATCCACCAGCCACTGAAACGCTTCCCAACGCAGAGAGACTTTCAATCTCTTCCAGTGACACAAGATAGAGATTCATGATCTGTGTGAATTTATTCATTATACCAATGATTCCCAAATATCAAAGAATGGATCCCCCTTTTTAATGTCAAAAACGTCATATCCACATTGTATAGGTATGCATAAAACACTTATTTATAAAATACCAAAGAGAAAAACCACAGTAAAAAATGATTGATAAATTTAATTGCTTATTTTTATTTATTTAAAAGAATAGACTAGGGGCACCTCAGTAGTTCAGCTGGTTATGTCTGCCTTCAGTTCAAGTCATGATCCCAAAGTCCCAAGATCCAGTCCCACATTGGGCTCCCCGCTCAGCGGGGAGTCTGCTTCTCCCTCTGCCCTTCACCCTACTCTTGCTCTCTCTGACTCTTTCTCTCTCAAATAAATAAATGAATCTTTATAAATAAATAAATAAAGGAAATAATAGACTAAAGCCTAAGTAAAAATCAAATCACAAGCCAGTGAAAATATCTGCAATATATACTTAATACATAAGAATAAATTTTAAAATGGGCAGAAGACAAGAATAGATACTTTTCCAAAAAAAAAAAAAAAAGAATAGTCATTTTTCCAAAGCAGACATACAGATGGCATGAAAAGTTGCTCAACATCACTGATCATCAGGGAAATCCAAATCAAACTACAATGAGACTTCACCTCACACCTGTCAGAATGGCTAAAATCCATAACACAAGAAACAAAAGGTGTTGGCAAGCGTATGGAGAAAGGGGAACCCTCTTGCACTCTTGGTGGAAATGCGAACTGCTGTAGCCACTCTAGAAAACAGTATGGAATTTCCTCAAAAAGTTAAAAATAGAACTACCCTATTTACCCAAAGCATACAAAAATACTAATTCAAAGGGACACATGCACCCCAATGGTATAGAGTATTATCTACAATAGCCAGATTATGGAAACAGCCCAAATGCCCATGAATGGATAAGGAAGATGGATATGGAAGATGGAAGAATGGATAAGGAAGATACACAACAGAATATTACTCAGCCATCAAAGAGAATGACATCTTGCCATTTGCAACAACGTGGGTGGATCTAGAGTATATATTACCATAAGCAAAATAGTCAGAGAATGACAAATACCATTTGATTTCACTCATATGTGGAATTTAAGAAACAAAACAAAGAAGCAAAGGGGTAAAAACAGGGAGGCAAACCAAGCAACAGACTCTTAACTATAGAAACCAAACTGGTGGTCGCCAGAGGAGAGGTGAGTGTGGAGATAGGTGAAATAGGTGACGGGGAGTAAGGAGTGCACTCATGGTGGTGAGCACAGAGTGATGTAAGGAAGTGTTAAATTACTATCTTGTACACCTGAAACTAATATAACACTGTATGTTAACCACCTGGAGTTAAAATAAAAACTTTTTAAAAAAAAATCATAATATAAAGAGTTCTTAGACACCAATAAGAAAATAATAAGCAAACTAATAGAAAAACAAGTGAAAAAAATTCAAAAAATAAAAATACAAATGACTGATGTGTAACCTCATTAGCAATAAAATAAGTGCAAAATAAAACATGACTCCATTTTTAATCTTCAAGAATAACAAACACACAAAAATTATATGATAGAAGCCACATTTAGTGAGGTGTGCGGAAAAGAATGTGTTGTTGTTGGAATGTCATATCATTACAGCCTAGCAGGAGGGTGATTTTTGAAGATGATGATGACAATCAGTGACCACCACCATTTGCTGACTGTTGACTATCGGCTATCAACTATACTACACACTACCATACTAAATGTGCAGAGTTTTATAATATAGCCTTAATGAAAAAGTAGGTAAAAACATGTGAAGGATGATCCCATTCACTTTTTTCATAAAAATCTAGGTTTTTATACATACATCTCATACATCAGTGGGTTGGGGGGAAATGTCTAAAGATATTTACAGCTAAATGCGTAATCATCTATGAGAACTGAATAACCAATAATGTATTGTTTGTTCCCTTATGTATTTATTTCCTACAATATATATTTATTTATAAAAATGTTCTAATAAAATTCTATAAATATTTTATTGACTCATTATAGCAACATATTTTTAATGTCTATTGATTGAGCAAATACATAATAAGCAAGAGCTGGTTTGAATTCAGCAGTGCTTTCAGGTAACGAAGCTTGTAAACTTGTAAAAGTTAAGAGCACAGCTCTGGATTGGTCTGAACCAGATTTAAATCTCAGGTTAGCAATATACTATGTGATCTTGGGCAAGCAATGAATATTTTGGGACCTCAAGACTCTCAACTATGAATGGGCATAGTAACAGTATTTCCTTCTTAGGTTCAGACAAAAATAAAGTTAGAAAATTTCTTTATAATACTCAGAGCAATACCTAACATATAATAAATATTCAATAAATTACTTTATTGTCATAAAACGTATTTATTTCTTTAGCACAAACTTATTAAAATAAAAGTCAGCTATATCTACCATTTAAATATGATATAAAGCATTGCTGTGTAACTTTCCTGACTCAGGGGGCTAATTAGCCCCTCCCTTAGAACAACAGAATAGCTACATTTGCTGTATTTATTAAGCCACTATGTCCTCTGCCAATTGATGATTTTTATGTATCGTGCCATATGATTATTAGAACTACCTATGAATAATCCCCTATTATTACTCCCATGTCTTAGGTGAGACAATGTAGGCAACTTAGAGGAAGAAGTTAGTAAATGAATATTTCCAAATTCAAGCCCAGACTTGACAGTCTGTTCTCTTAACAGTACCATACTATCCTCGCTGCCCCAAAGTCTCCCACAGGACATCATTCATAATTAACCCCTCAATGGCCATGGTATTCCATGTACCATGATGCTGTGGACAGGTCTTCCTGGTTGGATGATGAGAATATCAAAGGTAGAGGCCATTCTTCATGCCCCAGGGCCTATCCAAGTGAACCACACAGCTTAGACAAGAGCTGTCAAAATGATTTTTTTAACTAATAGATCACTCCATCAGAAAATTATTATTTCAGTGGAATTCTGAATCCCTTTGCTCAGCCAGATTTCTAACAGTAAAATAGGCAGAAATGATGGAAGACAAAAAGAAAAAATTCATTTCTAATTTTCTAGAGAAAATTTTCTAATTTTCTAGTCATGGATATTAAGCCTTCCTTTGGTTGTGTGGAATATTACCCTTGTACATATTGCATCCCTTAACCTCCTAACAATCTCTTAGGTGTGTTCACTATGTCTACACCCTCGCAACCACTGTTGTCATTGGCACCTCTCTCTTGGACCATTGTAAAAACATCCCAGTGGATGTCCTGGTTTGCTTTCTTGCCCAGAGCAATGTTTTTCAATGCACATTTAACTATTCATCTCTTTCCTTAAATATCTACAATGTCCAATGAGTCTTGAGATAAAGACTAATATCATGAAAATCTATAAGGAAGGCTCTGCTTGGCCACTGCCTCTTCTCAAGCCCCACCTTGGATCATTTCCATGTCTCTTTCTTTTCTGAATCATGGGGTTTCTTTTTAATTCCTTAAATATGTTTCTATCAAACCTGGAGCTTTGTGCCTGCTCTTCAACAGCCCCCACCCAAGATGGTTTATAGCTGCCATCTAATTCAGCCCTTAGACCAAATGTCATTTAGTCAAGAAAGCTTTCCACAGTTCTTATGAGAGATCAATCCCCTTTTGCAAGCTCTCACAGCATGTTGCCTTTTATTCATAGAAGTTCTCATAACTGTACTGAATTATTAATGTTACAATTAGTTCTTTCATATCTGACTCCCCACGATAGTATAACTTACCTGAAGGCAGGTGCTGTGTCTTACCTATTCACTTCTTTACTGCTGTATCCCCAGTCTTTGTTCACTGGGTGATTTAATAGACACTTGTTGAGTAAATGAATTAAAAATACAAGCCAGTAAAAACACTAAACTATAGACGAGTTTCCATAAACAAAACCTACGAATTCCGATTTTTTCTTTAGGGGGATAGTGCTGTCAGGAATATGCCTCTAGAATTCTCCTTCCCAATCTGCAGGATATGGAAATGAGACTGTTGATGTCAGCCTTCTCCGTGTCAAAGAGCAAATGCATAGAAACTATATGCAATCAGTGGTGTGGGCAGGGAAGAATAAGGGGAAGTGGGGTACGTAGACCTGGATGTACCACTGTGGAGGCTATATGTGAGTGTTTTCTTAATAATTTTAGAGTTTCAGTACTTTATTTCTCGAAGTAGTGAACATACATGAAATTGAAAATTTCACCAAAATGATTCAAAGAAAACTTGGGGCAGAAGAAGCATCAAAGTAATTTAAGTTCAACTCTTGCCTCTCCTCTTCCATAAAAAGCCCATAGCCATAATCCAAAAGAATTAAGAAGTGAAATGGTAGTCATGAAGATTAATGTAAGTAAGTTTACTTATTGTTTAGATAATGAGAACCAACTCAGCTAACCATGTTATAGAGTACATGTTATCTATATATTGATAAGCTAAATATGTGGCTCCAAGATTTTGATAAAAATATTTATTAGGCACACAGTGAAAGTAGTTAATGAAAAATAATAATGATGCTGACAAAGGTGTCTTGAAAGTAGTAATTCTGCCTTATTCCCAACCCTGAGAATATCAGTTTAAGCAAGGTGCCCATGAGTAAAAAGAGTTAAAGGAAGAAGGAGTAGTTACTTGATATGTCTTGATAAAGGATTCTTTTTATAAAGGATTTCTGTATAATTCCCAGGAATTAAAAATGTATAAGAACCTAATTACAAGGCAAAAATAACTTTTATAAATCAAGAGGTTTCTAATTCTTTGCTTTCAACAAAATTAAAGAAAAATCTATTTTGATTCTCTGTTAATTATTAAAAGCAGTTGTTGTGATAGATCACATGAGATATTTAGCATATACTTGGAAGGGGTTCAAAAGGGCTTCATTTCCATCTATTTATGTAAAAAACAGTTTTAAGTGCTCATATACATAGAAAGTAATAAAAAGATTAAAATTCGTTCTGAACTCTTTCATTCTAGCAATAAATATTATTCACCTATAAGTAGTTCCATAATTAGGGGAAAAGCCTCATCTATATCTCATTAAATGATGCATTCTCAATAAAAATATGTACCTCTTGAATTAATCATTATTTGTCAAAATAGCATATTCACGTTTGTTAAATTGCATAATAATGATAATTATAATGATAACTCACTCCAAATGAAATCTTATATGGCTTAAAGAATTGTGTCACACAAAAAATTAAATCAATTTCAGTTTAAGTATATATTTTTTGCTGGAATGTATAAAATCATCAATGAAAGCTTTTAAAGAAAAAAATATATATATTAAATAATCGGATTAAAAGCCCATGGAGTAGTACAATGAAAATATGAGTTCCACAGTGGAAGAAAACAGAGCAATATAAAATTAAAACTCCAAAGATGACTTTTTAAAAAATATATATGTGACATACCAAATCTCTGTGCTACTTCTATCACAAAGGTTATATTTAAAAAGAAACATGACCC
This sequence comes from Nasua narica, assembly GCA_028533885.1. Classification (NCBI taxonomy): domain Eukaryota; kingdom Metazoa; phylum Chordata; class Mammalia; order Carnivora; family Procyonidae; genus Nasua; species Nasua narica. Next base: position 10,953,024 of record CM052802.1, on the reverse strand, counting down.
TTTTACTATCAAGATTTATCATATGTCAGAAATGACATCTTTTGCAATTATTTAAACAAACATACAATAAAAAGTCTAGGTGACAATATAAGGTGTCAGGGAATACATAGGGTTTCCAAATTACTTTCTGGGTAGACAACCAAAATAACATGTTTCAAAACTACTACCCACGCAGGGATTTGGGTCAAACATTTCACTCTGCCACTTGTTAAATGTGGAAACTTATTAAAATTACTTAATTTGCCTGCATCGTAGAAACCACATATGTTAAACAGAAATAATACCCAGCTCAGGGATTTTGTGAGAATTAAATGAAATATCATATGAGAACCCTGCAAGACCTGATGTGTGTTCACCAAGTGATAGCCATTATCTTGAATGGGAGCAATTATCTAGAAATGGCTTTGTTATAGAAAACTATTCTTCCTGATGGAATTAGCGCACAACTATAGGATGTGAACAAGTGTGATAACAGGTTTCATCAAATAAAATAGCTTTTACTCTTCAAGGTTGATTAAACTCCCTAACCTACTCTCCTAGAGACATTTCTGGTGTGTTGTTTCAGAGTTTAAGGATTTAAAGGAATAATTCTCTCGGTCCCATTTGAGACGGTTATCTTCTTTAAAAAACAACTCCTTAACACACCACCATATAAGACTCAGCCAAAACAATGAGGCTGCAAATACTTCTTTAAGTTTGTGAAATGAAATCAAATGTACTCCTGATAAGCTCTGTGACTTAAAAGTGGAAAACCCATTTCATTACCAAATGGATAATAAAGCTATTTCAAAGACAATAAGTCCCTTAATATATACTGGTTGTTAGGGACTGATGTTTGTGTTCCCACCCCCTCCCAAAATTCACAGGTTGAAACTGAATCCCCCTGTGATATGTTTGGAAGTGGGGCCTTTGGGCACTAATTAGGCCATGACAGTGGAATCCTCATAAATGGGATTAAGGCCTTACAAAAGACCAGAGAGCTAGCTAGCTCCCTCTCTTTCTACCACATAAAGAGCCAAGAAGAGTGGGCAGTCTGCAAACTGGAAGAGATCTTTTACCAGAACCCAACCATGGTGGTCCCATGATATTGAACTCCCAGCCTCCATAACTAAGACAAATAAATTTGTGTTGTTGACAAGGCACCCAGTTATGGTATTTTGATATAGAAGCCCAAGCTGACTAGGACGCCAGTGAAGAATCATTCTACTTTGTTTTAGTCACAAACAAAATGCAAGTTTATTCTAGCAATATATTTTAGAAACTGTTTAGCAAATTAGTTAAGTTAGAAATATCAACTCTGGTGTTCCATCATTTTAAAACCAGAAAATAAACCAGAATATCAACATGCAACCAATGCTCTATTGATAAAGAAGGCAATTGCTAGTAGAATTGGTACTATTTTTAAAGAACAAAGAAAGAAATTCACTAAAGGCAGTTATTGGTTCAACTAATCCAAAAGCAACTGCCTTGATTATTCTCCTCTAGACCTTATAATCTTTGGGATGATGCAACATAATAAGCACCAGGTCTAGTTTTAAAGGCTTTTAAAAAGAAGACAATTTAGATGAGCACCGGGTATTATATGGAAGGGCTAATTCACTATATCATACACCTGAAACTAATATTACATTGTATGTTAACTACCGGGAATTTAAATAAAAACTTTTTCAAAAAGACAAATTTTTGTGCGATTTAAAGATAGTTCTTCAGGTGAAATAAACTATGATTTAGGTTTATTCTCTTTTTTTTTAACAGAGCGAGACAACTCTGGATTAAATTTTAAAAACCCACATATTAATTCATAACATGCGTATCCTTTAAAATTACAATGCTGGCATTTGACAAAATATTCTCAGAGCAGCAAACAAATTGATAGAAAGTCCACGAACAGAGGCAAACAATGGCATTATTCTTAATCCAGGAACTAGAGCTAAAGAGAAAATAGAAAATGCTCATCACTCCAGAGGCAGAAGTCTCAGACATCAAAAACCACATAATACGTGTAGTAACAAACTTAACTAGAAATGAGAACCATAAGCAAACATCTGATACATGGTAGTCCATCAAAGCAATGCTATGGGAAGCAAGAGAGAAAATCCATCTTTGCTCATATATAAAAGCAAAGGACAGGAAATAATCCATAGTTTTGCCAATTAGCAGGAGCTCTCTTGTGAAGGCAGAGGAAGAGAGAAGGTAGCAAAACACAAGATAATCCCTCTGTGAGCACATACACAGTGATGTTTGCGGCGGTGGTCTGGAATTGTTACTTGGTTCAGGAAATTCATGAAAGGAAAATGGCTTAACCAAATGATCTCATTTTTTCTTTTCTTTTTTTTTTTAGGATTTATTTATTTATTCCAGCGGGGGAGGGGCAGAAGGAGAGGGAGAGAGTACAGAGCTCAACAACCACGCTGGACTCAATATCACAACCCTGAGATCATGACCCTGAGATCACAACCTGAGTTGAGACCAAGAGTCACATGCTTAACCTACTGCAGCACCCAGATGCTCCCATCTTTTCTATTAAATTTAAGCTCTATTGCCATCCTGATTCCAATCTATTTCCTGCATGCTTTTAAACATCTTATTCTTTCTTTCTCTATCATCTATTTTCTCTTTTTTATTGTTAACTTTTCCACTCATTTTGCTACATTTCTGCTCTTGCTCCACTTTGAGGATGAACTGACAGATGGTTTTCAGAGCCACAGCTTTTTTTAAACAGAAACTATGATGATTAAAATTACTTTATTTTCAACACCACCAAAATACTGTGATACATCATCTAAAGAGACTGGCAGACCTCTCTCTCACTTGTCCTTCTTGCATCCCCACAGAAGCGTCAGTCCTGACAATCAAGGCTTAGATAGAAAAATCTACAAATCTAAGCAAGGAAAGCTTCTCTTTCAGCCAATCATGTCAATCTCTGCTCCCAAGGGACAATTTTACCATGGTAACAAGCAAGTGGCAAACTGTAAGACATCCTGAGCAATCTGCCTCTTTTACCTCCTGGAAGAACCTGCACCAAATACAAGTGGCTGTTGACCATGTCCCTTGGGAAGGCGTGAAACTCCTATGTGTCCCTGGACTGCAGAGGTCTCTAGCCCTTCTCTGAGCTTCCAGAACCCAAAACTTCAAAGATTATGGTCTGCACGCCAGCAGGGCTCAGGCAAGTGGACAGAGCCTTGCTGATCTCCCAGTGGGGGCCATGGCAGATCATCCTGGGCCCACGGCTCCCAATTGAGACACTTTCCCTTCCCCAGCTCATAGAGTTGACTAGATGCCAGAAGAGATTCGTGTGGGGCTGATTGTGTCCCCATGATTGTTTTAAATTCCATAATGCCAGCCCTGTAAGTGATTGTTCTCAGAGGCCTTCCAAAATTAGGCTAGCATACTGACTTTTGGATATTCAAATTATTCTATAGACAGGAGCCCTGTAACATATTTGCACACACACCCTAAACACACACAAACATACACACTAGCAGCAGCCTTGTACAACAATGCAGATAAAACCTGCATCATACCTGCGTCCTGTCCTAGGCCAGTGACAGATCGCATAAACTTCTAGGAGCCAGTCATTCTAAGATTCAATCTAGCTGTGTGTTTCAGTCTAGTCTAAGAGATTTGTGATTAAAACCCAAGGAAACTCTTCAAAGGTTTATACTAGCACCAAGATGCTACATCAAGTAGGGAAAGGGCCACAAGCCTATCATGAGGCCACAGGAAAGACAGGGAACCCCTTGTCAGTTATTAGGTCCATTACAGTCCGACCGAGGAGCACACCCTGATTCTCTACAATGGCAGCCCCTAAGTAACGACACCTGATGCCTTCACTCCAGTTTGTGGGGGTAAGAGGAGATGCAGTGCTCTAAGATGGACCAGACAAGAATGGCAGGGGATGGCCTTTACCTCTCTGCAATCTGCAACCCTAAATTTCTCTACTCAATTATTCTTAATTCTACAAGAATAATAATCATATTTTCTATGAAAGATAGTACATTTTTCTGCTTGTAAAATCCGGATTACATGGGCGCTGCTCTGGGGCAGCCAACCACTCTAATTCAGCTTTCCCAATTGGCCTTCTACTGAACACTTCCCACCAAAGTTAATAAAGTATGCCCTATATAGTGCAGTGGTATCTACCACAGGACACTGCAGGCTGGAAGAAAGCCAAAAAAAGAAAAACTATTGCAAAAGCTTCCTGCTGTTTGCACCCATTGCTGTGGAGTTGAGCCGAAATTCCTTTTTTGTCTGGCTAGCTCTTTCACTGGGAATTATCACTTTAATGATTTTGCAACAGTACTGTCCCAAGCCTTGTCAGACAGGAGAGGTGAAGACCATTAAGGGCTAAACTGCTGTGCATAATGGGAAGGCTTCCTTTTTTAAGAAGAATAGGATGACTGGAGTGACATTACCAAGATGGTGACAAAGTTGTTTCTTATTTTGCTCTCCTTCATAAGAAGAACAAGTAATATCTATTCAAGAACAAGACACCACTGACAGAATCGTAGAGCACAAGGGGGAGGCTGAAGCAGCCCCTGCACCTCAAAGACCAACCTGATGCCTTAGAAGGATAAGAGAAGAGGCTACATGTTGACTACATTGCCCCTCCCCCAGGGACAGGGCCACACCATGTGCAGAGGCCCCCCTGAGCCTCTAGTTCCTCCAGTGGCAAAAGAGAACCCAAAGGGACAATTGGCCTCCCCCAGCACTGTGAGTCACTTTGTAGGAGCCTCTACCCTAAAAGTGAACCATAAGGATTGTAGAGGAATATGTAGGGCTCAGTCACCAAAAATCTGACTATGGTGGAAAAGTTAGGAGGGGCTTGCAACAACCAGCACACAGATCTTGGCAGGTGCAGTGCTCTAAGATGGACCAGACAAGAATGGCAAGGGATGGCCTTTATTTTTCTGCAATTTGCAGAAAACTGCAGTTCATGCCTGCAATGCCCAAGTAGTAATCCCAGCCATCAGCTTTGTTCACCTACAGAACCAAGTTAAGACTGCACTCTGACAGGGAACTCTGGTAGTGCAGATCTGTCTGTTTGGGATCCGAAAACAAGTTTTGCCAGCCCCAGAGCTGTTTTGCCCACACCCAGGCAAGATGCTGAGTCAGAGCCCCACCTGCCATGGAGAGTGCCTTCTAGGCCCATGTGATGAGAAGGGCTGATGACAAGTTCTGGAAACTGTGCAGCCCAGTAGCACTGGAGCCAAGAGGCAGGTGGGGAGAGCTGATCTCCTCCAAAGCAAAGCCAGTAACAAGTGTGAAGGCTTCCCATGCTCTATGTGGGCAGGGTGATTCATTCAGAGCCAAGGCTGCCCGTAGCTCCTGGTCCCTCCCAACCAGACAGCCTATTTGGGAAGTTGAGGATAGCCTGAAATGGCTCCTCCCCTAGCACATAGGCAGGGCGGCTAAGACCTAGACTCACCAGCTATGGAAAGTGTCTTCTGGCCCCATCAAACCAGAAGGGATGGTGAAAACAACTGGAAGCTATGCAGCCCAGGGGTGCTGGAGTCAAGAGTAGGGCACACAGAGCCAGCAGTTTGTAGAGCAAAGCCGGTGACCCTGTTTGGCCAAGGAACTTAGGGTGCGGGTCAGCTTGAGTTAAGATAACAAAGAGGCTTTAGAGCTGCTTCCACTACACTCGGGCAGGGAATCTAATTCATAGCCCTACTCCTCACTGAAGACAGCCTTTAGCCTGTCTGATAAGAACTTAACCAGAGCACACACAAAGTTGCATAGTCCATTCAACAGCCCTACATACAGGGGCACTGGAACTGAGAGCACAACCAGTGGCTTCCTTCACCTACAGAGCAAAACTGGTAGATTCACCTGACCAGGGAATTCAGTGCACCCTAAGCCTGATTCAAGTCCCCAAACAAGCTGTATAGTCCTGGGCCCTGGCCTACTGTCCTCTCAGGGCTGGGAAGCTGATTTGTAGCTACTATTAAATATAGTACCCAGTCCCAACCATCTAGTTAGCTTGACCAAAAAATTCAGGCAACTGTGGGACCTAGCCTGCAGCCTCACTTGGGTAAGGAACCAAGCCCATACTCCTATGCAGCTATTCTCACCCAGTAGCACACCCCCCCTTCTCCATCACCAGAGTCCAAACAGTTGTCTCACCCAACAATAGACAGTAGCTGGTCTCACCTGCCCAAAGACATTACCAGCAGACACACCTGGAAATCGAAACTGAGCTAACTGGTAAAAAACTGTCTCAGCCAAAGCAAGCTTGTTAAGTTTGGGAAAGGAACCCCATTACTCAAATGTACAAATACCAACATAAGGAAATAAGGATCACAACAAACACATACACAAAAATCAGGTAAATATGACACCACCAAAAGAAACTGATAAAGCTCTAAAAACTGACCCTAAAGAAATGGATATCGCTAAAAAAAAAAAAAAAATGGCTATCACTAAATTCTATACCTGAAACTAGTATTAACACTGTATGTTAACTAGCTGGAATTTAAATAAAAACTTGAAGAAAAAAAATTGATATCTAAGAACTGCAAGACAAAGAATTCAGAATAATCCTCTTTGAAAAGTTTAGTGAACTATAAGAAAACACAGATAGACAAGTAAACAAAATTAAGAAAACAATGCATGAACAAAATGAGAAGTTTGAAGGAAATAGCAACCATAAAAAAAGAAATAAAGAAATCCTCAAGCTGAAAAATATAATAATTGAACTGAAGAATGTGATAGAGTTTCAAAAGTAGACACAACAATGCAGAAGAAAGAATCAGTGATCTGCACAATAGGACATTAGAAATTATCCAGTCAGAAGAGCAAAAATAAAAAAGAATTAAGAAAATCCATGGGAATTATAGAACACAATAAAAAAAATATTTATATTATGAAATTCCAGAAGAAGAAGAGAAAGAGAAAGGGATAGAAAGAATATTTTAAAAAATAATGGTGAAAACCTTTCTAAACCTGGTGAAAAAAAATAGACTTCTGGATCCATAAATCCCAAAGCATCCCAAATAATTTGGACCCAAATAACACTACACTGAGACACATTATAATTAAATTGTCAAAAGCCAAAGACAAAGAATTTTAAAACCAGCAAGAGAAAAGAGATAAGTTATATACAAGGGAACCCCCATGGAATGGGATGACATATTCAAAATACTGAAAGAAACTATCAACCAAGAATTCTATACCTTGTGAACCTGTCCTTCAGAATGAAGAGGGATAAACAAAAATTGAGGGAGTTCATTACAGCCAACTGCCTTACAAGAAATGCTAAAGGGAGTTCTTTGAGTGGGAGTAAAAGAATGCTAATTAAAAAGCATAAAAATAGAAAAAGGTAGTATAAATTTCACTGGCAACAGTACGTGTATAGTCATAGTTAGATTTTGCAGTATGGTAATAATGGTGGATAACTCACAACTCTAGTTTAAAATTTTAAAAAATGAATGTAGCAAAATAACCACAAATACAATAATCTATTATTAGTTACACAAATAAAAACATGTAAATTCTAACAGCAATAACTTAAATGTGAGGGGGGATAAGAAATAAAAATGTAAACAAATAGAATTTGTATACAAATTCTATTGAGGTTAATTCATTATCAAATTAAAATAAAGTGTTATAAGTTTAAGATATTTTATATAAGCCTCATGCTAACTACAAGGGGAAATCTTGTAATAATCATGCAAAAGGACATGATAAAGATATCAAAGAACATATGGATACCACAAGACATCAAAGCACACACAAAAAGGACAATAGGATAAGCAACAAGGGACAATGAATTTAGCAAATAAGCAGAAAACAAAATCACAATAGTAAATCTTTATCTATTAATGATTATTTTACATGCAAAAGGATTAAAGTCTTCCATCAAAAGACATTGAATGGCTGGATGTATAAAATAATAAGATCCAACAATATGCTGCACACAAGATACTCACTTTAGCCTTAAAGATACACCTAGACTGAGAGTAAAGATGGAAAAAGACATTTCAAGTAAATGATAACCAAAAAAAAAAAAAAGGATAGTTACTTATATCAGACAAAATAGACTTTAGAAACTAAAAATAGATAAAAGAGACAAAGAAGGTCATTATTTAATGATTAAGGGGTCAACACATCAACACATCATAATAATTATAATAATTGTAAATACTTATATGTCCAACATTAGAGCACCTAAACATATAAAGCAAAAGCCAACAGTACTAAAAGGAGAAATGAACAGCAATGCAATAATAGTTGAGGACTTTAATACCCCATTTGCAACAATGTATAAGTCATCCAGACAGAATCAATAAGGAAACAGCAGACTGGAACACCACTAATGGATCTAACAGATATATAGAGAACATTCTATTCAACAACAGCAGAATATACATTCTTCTCAAGCACATATAGAATATTTTCTAGGATGTTAGGTCACAAAACAAGTCTTAACATATTCAAGAAGATTGAAATGATACTAAATATCTTCTCTGACCACAATGTCATGAAACTAGAAATCAGTAACAAGAGAAAAGCTAGAAAATTCACAAAACACATGAAAATTAAACAGCACTCTCCTGAACAACCAATGGCCCAAAGAAGAAATTGAAGGGGAAATTAACAGTTTCCAAAAATAGAAATATAACATGTGAGAACTTATGGGATGTACCAAAAGCAGTTTAGAAGAAGAGAGAAGTTCATAGCAATAAACACCTATGATACGAAACAATAAAGATCCCAAATAATCTAACTCTACATCTTAAAGAACTAGAAAAAAAAGGACAAACAGCAGAAATAATAACAAATAGAGCAGAAATAAATGAAATAGAGAAGAGAAAAACAATGGAAAATATTAACCAAACTTAAAGTTGATTCTTTGAAAAGATAAAATTGATAAATCCTTAGCTAGACTAAGCAAGAAAAAAAAAGACTCAAATCAACAAAATTATAAGTAAAAAAGGATACATTACAACTGACACCACAGATATTCTAAGGATAATAAGAGGCTATGATGAAGAGGTTATAGGTCAATAAACCAGACAACCTAGAAGAAATGGAAAAAATTTTAAACATACTACTTACCATGACTGAATTAGGAAGAAATAGAAAATCTGAATAGAACAGTTACCAGTAAGGATACTGAATCAGTAATTAAAAATGTCCCAACAAAGAAAAGCTCAGGACCAGATGCCTTCACTTGTGACTTTTGCCAAACATTTCAAGAATTAGCACCAATCCTTCTCAAACTCTTCCAAAAAATCAAAAAGGAGGGAAGATTCTCAAAATGATTTCACAAGGACAGCATTATCCATATACCAACCCAGAAAAGAACACACTAGAAAAATAAAACTACAAGCCAGCATCCCTAATGAATTTAGATGCAAAAATTCTGAATAAAATACTGCAAACCAAATTTAGCAGCACATTAAAAGGATCATTCATGATCAAGTGGGATTTATCCCCAGTATGCAAGGGTAGTTCAAATCAATAGTGTACAAATCAATGTACGCTGTGATCATATGATCAACTCAATTTACACAGAAAGAGCAAACAAAATTCAGCATCCATTCAAAATAAAAACTCAACAAATTACATATAGAAGGAACATTATTCAACATAATAAAGGCCATATAGGGCAAGCCCACAGCTATCATGCTCAATGGTGAAGAGATGAAGGCTTTTTCTCTAAGATCAAGAATGAGACAAAGGTGTCCACTTTCACCGCTTCTTTTCAACATGGTATTGGAAGTCCTAGTTAGAGCAATCAGTCAAGAAAAAGAAATAAAATGTATCAGAATTAGAAAAGAAGTAGTAAAACTGTCTCTATCTGCGGACAACACACTTTTGTATAAGGAAAATCCTAAAGACTCAACCAAAAAACTGTTAGATCTAATCAACGAATTTAGTAAAGTTGCAGGATACAAAACTGATATAAAACCGATGAGAAAAAACCAGAAGTGTTTCTATATACTACAACAAAGTTTCTGGAAAAGGAATAAGTTAATCCCATTTACAATAAGATACTTAGGAATAAATTTAAGGAGGTGAAAGATCTCTAAACTGAAAACAAGACATTGAAAAAAGAAATTGAAGATACAAAAAAATGGAAAGGTATTCTGTGTTCACAAACTGGAAGACTTAATATTGTTAAAATGTGAGTACTACCAAAGCAATCCCTATCAAAATTCCAATAGCATTTTTTTACAGTAGAAAAAACACCCCTAAAATTTATATGGAAACACAAAAGACCCCAACTAGCCAAAGAAATCTTCAGAAGGAACAAAGCAGGAAGTATCACACTCCCCAAATTCAAGCTGTACTATAAAGCTATACTCACCAAAACAGGATAGTAATGGCATAAAAATAGACAAATAGGCCACTAGAATTGAATTGAGAGACCAGAAATAAACCCAAGCATATATGATTAACTAATATTTGACAAGAGAGCCAAGGATACTCAATGGAGAAAAGACAGTCTCTTCAATATATGTTGCTAAATAATTGGATATTCAAATGTAAAAGAATGAAACTGAACCCATACATTAGAAGGCAGAAGAAGAACAATAAAATACCTTCCAAATTGAGAAAGCACTTTGAGCAGAAATTTTAAACATACTACTTACCATGTAGTATGAGACCAAAAAACAAAGTAAATCACTCCATACTGTTTGCACACTTTTATTCAGGGTAACTTCTGACTGGCAAATAGATGACCTGGGCACTATGCACCTATTCTCCACAAAGTACAAACCTTAATCCACAGCTGTTATAGAGTGAGGGGCATTATGGTGAAGTTGAAGGGTAGTTATCTAAAGTGGTGCCATCTGTGTGCCAGAGAAAAGCTCAAGACAAGCCTTCCTGCATTGCAATGAAGCCATATATTAACCTCCAAGGGGTATGGAACACATAGCCCTAAGAGGGTTATGGTGCAGACATGAACAAAGAGGGCCAAAGACGGAGTCAGTATTATCTGCACTCCTACACTCTATCTTTCACCAGCCACAGAAATTAACTTGAAATAAGTTAAAGACCTAGATGTAATACCTAAAACCATGAAACTCCTAGAAGAAAATATAAGGAATGAAGCTTCCCGACGTGGGTGTTAGTAACGATTTCTTGGATACAACACCTAAAATACAAGCAACAAAATCAAAAATGAACAAGTGGTACCAAATCAAACTAAGTAGCTTTGGCACAGCAAAGAACCCATCAACAAAGTAAAAATACAAACCTACAGGATGAGAAAAAATACTTCCAAACCATGTATTTGATAAAGGTTTAAGATCCAAAGCATACGAAGAACTTCTACAACTGAAGAGCAAAAAACAAATAATCCAATCAAAAAAGTGGCCAAAGGACCTCAACAGACATTTCTCCAAAGAAGATATATGAAAGGTCAATGGGTACATGAAAAGATGCTCAACATCACTGGTCATTAGGAAAATTATTCATTAAAACCACAATGAGCTATCACCTCATGCCTGTTAGAATAGCCATCCATCATCAGAAAGACAAGAGATGACAAATGTTGGCGAGGATGCGGAGAAAAGGGAACCCTTGTACACTGTTGGTAGGAATGTAAATTGGTACAGCCACTAAGGAAAACAGTATCAAGGATCCTCAAAAAATTAAAAATAGAATTACCATATGATCCAGCAATTCCACTTCTGAGTATTTGTATGAAGGAAATCAAAACACTAACTTGAAAAGATATCAGCCCCCCCATGTTCATAGTATTATTCACAATAATCAAGACACAGAAACAACCTAAATGTTCATAAGTAAATGAATAGATAAAGAAGTTTGATGCATATATATATATATATATATATATATATATATGCAATGAAGTATAATTCAGCCATAAAAAAAAGGAAATCCTGCTATTTGGAAAAACATGGATGGACCTTAAAAGTGTTACACAAAGTAAAATAAGTCAGAGAGAGAAAGACAAGATTTTACTTATATGTGAATCTAAAAAAAAAAAACAGGCAAACTCATAGAAAAAGAGGTCAGACTTGTGGTTACCAGAAGCAAGGATTGGGGGAGGGAGGGACTGGAGGACAGTGGTCAAAAAATACAAACTTCCTGTTATAGGATAAATAAGTACTAGAGATACAAGATATGCCACAATGACTAGCTAACACCGTTGTATGACATACAGGAAAGTTGTTAAAAGTAAATTCTAAGAGTTCTTATTACAAGGAGAAATATTTTTTCTTTATCCTTTTGTTCTTTTTTTTTACTGTATTTATATAAGATGGATATTTGCTGAAACAATTTGAGTAATCATTTCATAATATATGTAAATCAAACCGTTATGCTGTCAGAGAACACAGTCAATAATACTGTAATAACTTTGTATGGTGACTGATGGTAACTAGACATCATGGTGATCATTTCATCATGTATATAAGTATTAAATTATCACATGGCACACCTGAAACTAATACTTTATATGTCAACCATATTTCAGTAAAAAAAGAAAAACCATTGTGCTGTATACCTTGAACTTATATAGTGATATTGTCATTTATTTTTCAGGAAAAATAATTTTTAAATGGGGTGACTTCTCTTAGAGGCTTTAACCATGATATTTGGCAGAATTATTGCATACTGTTTTTAGTCTGCATGTCCACCCTATACTTTTACAAAGAAACTAATATGCAGACCAGGAAGACCACCTACGTTCCACAGCTATCCCATTATAAAGTCAGAATTTGAACTCAGGTCTTCGGACTCCAGGGTCAGGGCCCTTTGGACTTTACCAGTGTTGTCTCTCATAATAATCTTCGCTTTTCCAGCTTCTCCTTAGCAACATGCTTAATTTTTCTGCAAACAGTAAGTCTCATTACATTCTTGCAGGATGAGAGAGAGTAAGTAAATTATTTACCAAATTTGGACAATTCAGAGGGGGCTTATGTGACTCAAAGTAATTGATACCTTGTACTCAAAGGGCCATGTGAGACCACTGGGTAATTTTGAAGGATCCGATCAGGAAGGACTAGAGCTCCAATGTCCTAGAAAGAGACATTGGAGAGCCAAACACAGCTTGTTTAGGAATTGAGTATCCTTGCCAAGACTTCATTCATAAATAAAATGGGGCTGACCTCTTGGTCATCATCCTAAATGGGCAAGTTCCCTTCGAGAATAGGTTAACTTTCGCTGGCTGGAATCATAACATGTATGCAAAGAGACACCTAGTGGCCCAACAATGTAAGTACACTATTTAGCTAGAGACCAAAGACTGAAACATTTGACTCCCTATTTTAGCATTCTTTTGATTTCATTCAGTAGGGCATTTTTTTTAACTCCTAGAGTTTTAAACCGAGAAAATTTAACTTCTACAAAAGAATATTTTGTGTTTCTTTCTAAAGGAAGTGCTTGTCCCTCTATTTGTCTAACTAAAAAATCAGTCTTACTGCATAAAGTCCTGAGAAGTCACACAAAAATTACAGGATAGACAGTAATTGGCCAGACACTTCAGTTCACCTTTCCCTGAACACATGTGTGATTATTTTTCTGTTTCCATCCCTTTCTAGACTTTGTGTGTGAGATTTTCCATTTGTCTTTGGGTTATTTTATTCTTGCTTTTAATTCAGTAAAGCCAAAGACTTTTTTTTTCCAGCCAGCTTCCTGTGGTCCGCCCAGCTTCCTGTGGCCCGCCCAGCTTCACACTGCCTTTCTCACTCACACCTCACCTACACAGTTTTGTACCCACCTCCTCACATCAACTCTCATGGGCGCCTGTCGTGCTTCTACCACCCGAGATAACATCATCTAACCTCAAAAGTAAAAGTCTGTCATCACAAACAAACAAGGAATCATCTATTTTTTTTTCTTTAACCCATAAGACAGAAATTTGGTTATGCCCCAAGTTTAGATTAGAAATTGTTTTTAATTATATATGTTTAATTGCAATTTATATGACCTCAGAGACTGAGACTCATAGGATTTTAGATCTGAAAGAAATAGACTTACTCTGGGGGGAGCCAGGACCGTTTATAAAGACTGATTACTCTGAGATAGCCATGTCAGAAAAACTCACGTGCATAACCCCAGGAGGGTGAAGCGCCACATGTAGAAGAAGAAGCCAAAGAATGCCAAGGCTCTAGACATGGAGATGAAAAAGTGATCTTAGAAGTAGATTCTCCTCTTCTTCAGTGTGCCTGGGTGGCTCAGTGGGTTAAAGCCTATGTTTTCGGCTCAGGTCATGATCTCAGGGTCCTGGGATTGAGCCCCACATTGGGCTCTCTGCTCAGCGGGGAGCCTGCTTCCCCCTCTCTCTCTGCCTGCCTCTCTGCCTACTTGTGATCTCTCTCTCTCTCTCTCTATCAAATAAATAAATAAAATCTTTAAAAAAAAAAAAAAAGAAGTATACCACTCTTAAACCAGCCCTTCCCAAATCCTATCATGGGCAAAACAAAAAGATCCTTACTCCACCATTTTTAATAAGTAAAGTGGTCCTTATTTCCTCCATCACATGTTTGATGATGAAATGTTGAAACCTTTTTCTTTAATATTAGGAATAAGCCAAAGATGTTCACCATTATTCAATCACATTATATTAGAAAGGCTCATTTAAAAACTTTAAGGATTATAATGATTAAAAATAAGAAATTAAGGGGACGCCTGGGTGGCTCAGTTGGTTGGGCAGCTGCCTTTGGCTCAGGTCATGATCCCAGCGTCTTGGGATCGAGTCCTGCATCGAGCTCCTTGCTCCGCAGGGAGCCTGCTCCTCTCTCTGCCTCTGTCTGCCTCTCTGCCTGCTTGTGTTCTCTCTCTGTTAAATAAATAAATAAAATCTTTAAAAAAAAAATAAGAAATTAAGACTGTCAGTATTTTCAGACAATATCACATGTGGAAAAGAACCTACATATGAATTAATAAAACTAAAGAATGGACATAGAAGGGTTGCTAGATACAAAGCCAATATATAAAAATCAATATCATTTCTATATACCAGCAACAAATAGCATGAAAATTAAATTTTTAAGAAGATACATATTCAGCAACATCATTAAATTTTGCATACATTGGAATGAATCTAACAAAAGATGTGCAATACTTCTATGAAAAAAATCTGTAAATCTATAAAACATTATTGAAAGAAATTAAAGAAAAGCTAAATAAATAGAAAGATATGCCATGTTCATTAATTAGTTTATAATACTTGAAAGTATAAAGATGATTATGGTTAGTGTTTTTAATTTGCTGTGAATTTTACTATCATGTTCATAAGGATATTATTCTACCTTTTCTTCTAGAACTTTCATTGTCCACCTTTCATATTAGATTGACAATCTACTTTAAATTGATTTTTTATAAATTTATTTATTTTTAGGGAGGGGGAGGGGAGGGAGAGAGGGAGAGAGATAGTCTCAAGTAGACTCTGAGCTGAGCACAGAGCCTGACACCGGGCTTGATCTCATAACCCTGAGATCATGACCTGAGCCAAAACCAAGAGTTGAACACTTAACCAACTGGGCTCTCAGGTGCCCCCTTATTTACAACTGACTTTTGATCATAGCTTCAGATAAGAGTAAAGTTTCATTTTTTTAATTAATAACCAACTGTTTGAGTATCATTTATTGAAAATACATCCACTTCCCCACCGGCTCTAACCATAAAGGAAAAGCTTCATAAGTTGGAAGGCATTGAAATTAAGAATTTCCACTCACCCAAAGACAGCATTAGGAATTATAAAAGCAAATAAATGAATGAGGAAAGATATGTGCAATGCATATAACCTGTTCAACCCTACCCCAGAATATGTGAAGGAGTCCTATAATCAATAAGAAACAAGCAAAAAAAAAAAAAGAAAAGAAAAATGGGAAAAGACTTAAGAGCCATTTTACAAAGGAGGGTATCAATTAACTAAATATGTATGAAAAGGTGCTTTGCTCCTTTACAGGGAACTGTAAGGCAAAACTGCCACAATCATGAAATTTTAAAAGACTGACAATACCATGTATGAGCAACATCGTAAAGCCAATGAAAAAAATCTCGAACACTGCTGTTGGAGTGTTAGTTGGGGCAACCGTTCTGGAAAGCTGTTTAGCAATATCTCCCCAAATGGATCACATGCAGTCTCTGATTCACACATTTTCCTGTAGATGCACCTGTCAGATATGCATGCCCCTGTACAATGAACACGTGTATAACAATGTTTCTAGAAGCTTTACTAATAATAGCCAAAACGTTCAAAACAACCCAAAATGTCCATCAACAGGAAAGCGGATAAATTGTGGTATAGTCATACAGTGGAACACTACTTAGCAATAGAAAGGAAAAAACTACTTCTATTCACAGTCACTTAATACTGAGAGAAAGAAGCCAGACACAAAAGAATATAAATAGGCAAAACTAGACCATAGCGTTTAGTAAGGTACACTTGGGTCGTAACACTGTAAGTAAGTAATGGAAGTTATGGAAGCAAGGAAGTAATGAATTACCACAAATGGCAATAGAGTGGTTCCCTTGGGGAAGATGGCAAAGATTTATTGGAACGGGCACAAGAGGAGATTCTACAGTTCTGACAGTATTCTTTTTTTTTTTTTCAAGATTTTATTTATTTATTTGAGAGAGAGGGAGAGAAAGCACAAGTAGCCGGGAGGGGCAGAGGGAGGAGAAGCAGACTCCTTGCTGAACAGGGAGCCCAATGTTGAGCTCCATCCCAGGACCCTGAGATCATGACCTGAACCAAAGTCAGACACTTAACCAACTGAGTCACCCAAAAGCCCCAACAGTATTCTATTTCTTGAGTCACATAGTCAAAAATTTATGCTTCGTGATAAATCACTGAGATATTCAAATTTGTCTGTACACTCTTCTGTATTTATATTTTAACATAATATATTTTATATTGCAAAATAA
>CM052802.1:10919527-10935670 GCA_028533885.1 Nasua narica | reverse complement strand
AAAAATAAGGAGAAGATTAATAAAACACAAAACTAGTTCTTTGGACAAAAAATTAATAAAATAGAACTCCAGCAAGATGATTAAGGAGGGAGGGGTATTAGACACAAATAAAAACTTCTGAGTGACAGCTCTTAGCCTGCCAATTATTCAGCAGGCTAAGTTAAAATTATTATTAATTTTGAAATTAACTTTAAAAATTTCATTTGGATGCGGACAGTTAAGAAGAAATCTAATATAGAGAGATTGCCTGATAACCCATTTTGCAATCTGCTCTCCTGAAAGAAGTAAAATATTCTTTGCCCAAATCTAGCTTATTCTTTCATACATTGGTCACTGGGAGTAAAAATCTAATTGAAACTAGAAACAAATGATGTAGAAAAGCAGAAAAAAATTATTTTCCCCATAAGTTTTTTCCAGGCAAAATTACCTCATATTTAAAGATTATTATAACATATAAGGACAATTATATACACTCAAAATTCAAAATCAAACAAATTAGAAAATTACTGTCCTGTTTCAGAGTCTGCTCCTTCATTCCACCTACTCATTTTATCCCCTTTTAGCAGAGACCCCATTTCTCAATGTTCACCAGAAAGATCTTTTTGGGGGCATTTATTAAATTTTGTCTGACCAGCTCCTTTTCCTTCCCCCCACACCCTACTGCACTGTCAGTCATATGGCCCCACATCCCCAAAACAGGAGCAAGCATATGACTTTGGTTTGTCGACCATTCGCTCATTTATCAAATATTTATTGGCTAACCACTGAGCAGGCACAGTATTAGAGCCTGGAAAATAAAACTCTGAATAGATAAAAACTCCTTGCCCTCGTGGGGTTTATATTTCACGGGAGTAGATAACTAACAAGATAAATAAGTAAAATAAATGGCATATGAGATGGAGGTAAATGAAGAAAAATAAAACAGGGATGAGTATTACAGAGGGTTGTCATTTTAAATGTGTGGATGGGAACAGTCTCACTAAATAGGTGACATTTGAGTGAAAACCAGGAAGAGGTAAGAAAGCAATCCCTAGAAATCCAAGAGGGAGCAGTCAGGGTTAGAGAATAGCCAAGGCAGGTCCCTGAACTGGGATTGAGAGTGTGTCTGGCATGTGTAAGGCACAGCAAGGAGGCCAGCATGGCAGAGGTTGAGTGTGCAATGAGGGGAGAAAAGTAGGAGATGAGGTCAGAGGGATTACAGGAGGCCAGCTCAGGAGGATCGTGGGTGGTCTTTTGAGCTATAGCTGAAGACTTTGGCTTTTCTTGAAGTGAAACAGGCAAGCTTTATAGAGTTTGATCTGACACACATGTTAACCGCTCTGGCTCCAGCCCTGAGAAGAGACTGAAGGAAGCAAAGACATAAACCCAGAGGCCACTTAAGAGGCGACTACAGAAAGCCGGAAAAGATATTAGAATGCCCTGGACCACAATGAGGGGAGTAGAGGTGGTAAGAAGTAAATGGATCAAAGTACTTAACACCTTGGCCACAATGGCCAATTAAGAGAAGAATAAATGAACTAAGGCTAGCTAGGAAATTCTCCCTAAAGCATTGAGGAAGAGTCTTGTCATTTTTTCTGGGACTTGAGCCATGAGCACAGGGCAAAGCCTGGAGTCAGCAGTGGCCATCTTGGTGGGGAGAATAGAGAACAAAACCAAAGCAGTGGGTAGAGAGCCCTGGGAGAGAGGGGAAAAAAGAAATCTTCCTGTGCCACAAAATGCTGAACTAGACATATTTAAGAAGTTGAAGAGCTGAATATGACTTCTGGAATTTCAGAATGTCAAAGGCATACAAAGAATCCTAAAAGTTTAGGGATGCCTGAGTGGCTCAGCTGGTTGTCAGCCTTCAGCTCAGATCATGATCCCAGGGTCCCACATCGGGCTCCTTGCTCAGCAGGGAGCCTGCTTCTCCCTCTGCCTACCGCTCTCACTGCTTATGTTCTCTCTGACAAATAAATAAATAAAAATCTTAAAAAAAATCCTAAAAGTTTACAGACAGGATAAAATGTTATTATCTACAAAGAAACACAAATAAGAATAACATCAGATCTCTTATAGGCAACATGGAATGTTAGAGTATTGGATCAATGCTTCAAAGTTCTGAATCAAAATAAATGTGTACATAAAATTCCCTATCCAAGCACACAATCAGTCATGAGAGCAAAATAAAGACACTTGCCGACATGTTTATTCTCCATGTACCCAAGATGAAAATAGTGTTTGATAAAATATTTCAATAAATAGACAAAGAAATTTAAGGAGAAAAGCATGAGATATAAGAAAGTCAAATTAAAACAAAACAAAACAAAACATGAGATTAAGATTCAGGAAAAGATGGCCATAAAATGGGGGAAAAAAAGTATAAAATAAATTAAGGACAATCTATCATTGGGTGTTATACACAAATAATGAATCATGGAACACTACATCAAAAACTAATGATGTACTAACATAACATAATAATAAATAAATAGATAGATAAATAAATAAAAATAAAACTGATCTAAAGTATGGTTTCTTATTCCCAGTTCAATATCCCTTGTACTGATTTTGCAATCAATCTTTACTGAATTTGGAATTCCATTTAATTTCAAGTTGTGGTTTTATAGAAAAAAAAGAAATAATAAAATATGACTAATAATACAAATGAAGCCTATAGATTCATTAACATATGAGGGCCATTTTTCCCATAGACATTTTTTTCCATGATTGATTATATCTATACCTTCACTGACTCCTTTTCAGTAATCTTTGTTTTATTTATTCCTACCTAATATTAGCACATAAAAAGTGAATTAGCTTAAAAACATGAAAATCACTTACCTATATAGTAAAACATAAGGAATTATGAATATGACTGATTTAGGAAGGAAAATTGTTTTATAGAGATGCCTAATCCAAGACTTTCCAGCAAAGTTTATCAAAGAGGAAATTATTGGTGGTCATTAAATTAGTTTTTCTCTCCACCCTCATGCCTCAGGAAGACCACCCGCCCCAGGTTGTTGGGAGAGGCCATTTGACTAGTTCTGGCCCCTGGCTCTGGGTGGCGGAGATGTGCATACTTCCAGTCTGGAGAAGAGTATGAGTGCCCCTCATTCTCTCTTTAGTCACAGCAAACTCTGAAGCCCCCTGTTGTCATGGTAGCTCCACAAGGAAGAAGAGCTTCCATCAGCCTGCACCTCTGAGAGACTGTGTGGAGAAGGGGGTCTTCACCTTCTCATGTGGACAGCTTTGAACATACAACGTGAATAAGAAATAAAAATTCCTTGTGTTAAGCCACTGGAGTTTCAGGGTTAATTTGCTACCACAGCATAACCCAGTCTCCCCTGATAAGAGCTCCCTGTGTCTCACGAATCATTTGCAAAAGTCTTTGCTAAATTTCTTTAAGTTATGTTTAAATTTTTCTTGTATAAACTGACATATACCCAAGGTCATTCGAGCCTTTTTGAACACTTTACTTGGAAAGTGGTTTTATTAGGAAAGACACTGATATTTCTACGGAGTATAACAAAACTAAGGAAAAATGAAATGTCTGACAACCAAAATACTTTTGCTCCCTGAGTAAGCTTAATCTTCCACCACTGCTCACTGTCCATAAACAATAAATGCAAAAGATTTTCTGAGAAATTGCCGCACTGATTTGTGAAAATAACCTCAAAAGACTTTGAGATTTTTAGTTAATAACCTCTCAGTTTTGGAATTGGATTCTGTCCCTTAGAAAGCTATATCTTGAACCAAAGCTATATTTTGAACCAAAATTTAAGAAAACACAAATATTATTTAACCAGAAAAAATAATACCACAAATGTTAACCTGTTCTCTTGGTAATTTGAAAAGCTTAGATTCTCTTTCAAACCTAAATATAAGTATTTTTTTCAGCTAGCCAATTCTCTCTTTGTAACCCAGTTGTCCCCATTCCTGTTCACATTAGTGTATTTTGCACTAAAAAAAAAAAAAATTACGAGCCTTCAGAAAAAACATATGTGGTCATCTATTCCTTAACTGCTAGCACACAGGATTTTAACATAGAGTTTATTTTAAACTAAGCCAAGAAATCCTTGGAGTCCAAGTTGTTTTTCCATTAGAGGTATGAAACTTGGCCCCACATGTTTCTGTTCTGGAAAAAGTCCATTGACGCTCTGAATCACCTGGTAACATAAATTAACATTAGGTAGGTCTTAAAACATAACCCTCACAGGCATAGCAGGAAAAAATGAATTGGAAAAATATAACCTTGTGTTCAAAATGTTCACTTAAAACTTCACAATATTCATTGCCCAGTAGGAATATGTCAAAATAATTAGACAAGCATTCTGTACTACTTAAGGACTCTGTGAAGTGTTGGTGGGAATGTAAAATGGTACAACTGTTGTGGAAAACAATTTAAAATTTAAAATAGAATTAACATATGACCCATCAATTCCACTTCTAGGTATTTACCCACAAGTACTGAAAGCAGGATCTCAACAAAGTATTTATACATCTATGTTCACAGCAACATTATCCATGAGAGCTAAAATGTGGAAGCAATGCAAGAGTCTATCAACAAATAAATGGTTAAGCAAAATGTGGTATATGCACACATGATGGAATATTATTCAGCCTTTTAAAAAAAGGAAATTCTGACCTGTGCTACAGCATGAATGAGCCTTGAGGGCATTATGCTAAGTTGAATAAGCCAGTCACAAAAGAAAAATACTGTACAATTCCACTTATATGAAGTACTTACTAGTGCTTCAAAATTATGAAGACAAAAAGTATAGTGGTGGTTACCAGGGGCTGAGGGGAGGGGAGAATAGAGAGTTATTGTTTAATGGGTATAAAGTTTTAGTTCTACAACATGAAAAGAGTTATGACAATGGTTGCACAGTGGCATGAATGTATTTAATACCACTGAATGTGAATGTACTTAATATTTAATGAAAATGACTCACATGGTAAATTTTATGGTATGGGTATTTTACCACAATTTTAAAAAGTGAAGAAAAATTCTGTGAAGAACTCAAAATGATCATGGGACCAGAAATGTAGGCACCTGTAAATAAGAACTAAATATGAACTTGCTGCTCTCATTACACACACTTAGACCAAGAATCATGCCTTTAACATATCAGAGTGACTCTAAAAGCAAAGGTCCTTATTATGGTAATATGGCAATGGTAAAGATGAAAATTATTAATATGATTTTGCATCAAGTTGGAGGGTGTTTTATTATCCTAGTAGCTGGTTTAAGACTTTCTCTTAGATAAACATCTAACTTTGTTAGAAAAATACTTCAATAAGCCACTCTGTTGTGAAATCTGAGATCCAGAAGTGTTTGAACACATGCAGAAAGGCCTGTGTGAGGCCATGAGAGGAAGATGGAAAATCAAGCCCAGAAAATGGAATGATAGAAGTGTCACTCACAATATTGGGATAAGTAGAAAGCTGTGAAGAGTCTGAGCTTTGTATTCATGTTGGTTTCAGGTAGAACCAAGACAGCATCAAAATACTTGAGAAGAGATCAGTTGCTGGAAACTCATAGAAATCATTGCTAGATGCACTCACTCTTAAAGGCCATAAATTTGGGTGATTGGTTAGAAATGCATAAGAATCTCTAAGAGCCACAGTTGCTCCTGCTGGTGACAATGTCATTCATTCATCTCTTATAACTAACATTGACTGAGTGCCCAACTGTATACTAAGTATTGTTCTAAGAGCTATCGTCATACTAACTCATTAAATCCTTGCATCAGCTTTATGAGGTACAATACTATCTCCATTCACCAAGTGAGGAAAGTGAGCCACATAAATGTTAGATGACATGACCAAGGTCACATAGCTAGTGTCAAACACGAGATCAAAACCAGACCATCTGAGTTCAGAGACTGTCATTTTCACCACTATACTATCTCTGATTTTGCTCCATGTAAGGATCACTATAATGCTTAGCAAAACTCAGATTATCTGATTTGGTCATTGGCTGAGTGTCATCTTCCATAAGAATTATCAAGTTTTATATTACAAGAGACCATAGAGTTCATCTTACCTAGTCTTTCCACCAATGCAGGGTTCCCTCATAACATACCTTTTTCTGACAATAAGCCAGGCTCTTTCTAGATACCTTTGATAATGAAGATGCCCCTAATCTGGGGATCAGAAGTATTTTACTAGAAAAAGTACTTGACAACTTTTAAAGATGGCAAAATCCACCAATTTTTGTCAAGATCTTTCGGTAACCAGCTTGCAAGCCATCAACAAAAAATGTAAATATGAAAAGTATCACTTAAAATTCCTCAATGAAACATCAAATGTTATGGTGAATAAAGGGTTCTTTACCATAGAAGGCAATGTGAGAATATTATTGACTGAGTCACACAATCTCTCTCATGAATAAATGCATATCTTAAGTATACCCATGTTGAAACAATAGGACTTTATGTGTTTGAAGACATCTAGACAGCGAATGTACGCACTAAAACTAATTTTTTTTGTCAGAGTTGGACAACCACAACAATGGGTTTTAACTACTTCAGAAGGAAAGAAAGAGGGCAATGCTCATCAAAAAGAATGATGGTAACTAATGGATCATAGGTAGCAGTGTTTCAAAGACATTGCAATACAATCGGGAGTGGCAGAAAGTGCATATCAGAGGCAATAATGATTGTTATTAGTATGATTTGGCTCATACAAAAATAATAGTACTTAAATTAATATACTAATATTTTCTGAAAAATTACCAGATCTTCAGTTATATCCATAGAATCCACACTCAAAAAATGTGTCCCTGATAGATAGTTGTGAAAAGAATGCTTCCCTTATTAAGGTGCCTGGGTGGCTCAGTCGGTTAAGTGCCCAATTTTTTATTTTAGCTCAGGTCAGGATCTTAGGGTCTCGAGATCAAGCCCTACATCAGACTCTGCACTGGGTGTGGAACCCGCTTCAGAATCTCTATCTCCCTCTGCCTCTGTCCCTCTACTTCTGCTCAGGCTCTCACTCTCTCTCTCTTTTATTCTCCCTCTCTCTCTCTCTCTAAAATAAATAAATTGCTTCCCTTGCATTCCCTAGCAAGTTTAGAATTGTATTTTATCTTAAAAAAGAGTTAAACCAAACAAGAGATGGATATCCCAGTCAGGAACTAAGACATATAATAATTCTTTTTAAGTTACTTTATAAATATAAAATCTAAGGAATAATGAGAATAATTACACACAAATTCAAAGAACTCATCTTTCCTAAATCATTAGGGATGAACTTTAAAGGCGAGAACATCTTAAGATTGTTTTATATTATAATAATTAAATATAAATATTTTATTTGAATCAGTAGTAAATTTAGATCAGTAAATGCCTCATTTCTAGAGCATTCAATTTGCATTTGAGCATCGAAACACATACTTGCTTATAAATAAATCCTTCACATAATTATATTTCCATGGTACTTTGATAGTTATGGTATATATGTACCTGACTCCCAAGGGGGTCAAAAAAGATCATTCTATATATAAATTTGCTTTACCAAATAACCCTCCCACTGAAAAGTAATTACCACCAAGAATCCATTTTCAAGGGATATACAGAGGAATAAACATAGTTTGTTATTTATTAATACCATTAGCTTCCCTCTGCATTAACCCTAGCCTAAGGATAAATATACCTAGTCTACTACAGTTTGTTTCACAGATTCGAATAACAAAGAGGAGTACAGGCCCTTCAGGTCATAAATATTGCTAAAAGAAATAATTAGTTTTGAAGAATTTTCAATTACATACCAAAAAGCTATGAGTGTCCTCGCTCCAGTTCTGTTGCCTCTGATCTGTACAAGAAAAAGACAAGAAAGGTGTCATAACGTTTCTGCCTGGACCCAACTATCTAGAAGGAAATCAGAATCTTATCACATCACCCCCGAGAAGAGGCAACAAAATAATAACTTGCTCATCATAAAAACTACCCAGTGCATCTCTTGGGAAATGAGACAGAAAGTTCTATCTCACAGGAAAGAAGACCTAGGTATAAACTAGCAGGAAATCATTAAGCTGAGATCCCCTGGAATTGAATTTTTTCTAAAAGATAGTGTTAAAATGATGTTCAAATCCCTTTGAACACTACTCAAAATATATTTTTACTTTACTTTTAAATATCTTAAAAGATGTTCACATGGATTTAGAACTTCCATCTGTTTTCCTGGAATTCTGTCAGTGGGAAAATGTTTCATATTAGTAATAATCATCTCACTCATTGCCTAAGCCATAAGTCTAAAAAATACAGATTTTTTAAGACTTCATTTTTAAGAGCAGTTTTAGGTCTATAGTAAAATTGAGATGAAGGTACAGAGATTCTTCTATACCCCTGCCCCAACATGTACATAGCCTCCCCCATTATCAACATCACTCACCAGGATGAACTTATACTGAAACATCATAATTAGCTAAAGTCCATAATATACCTTACAGTTCACTGGTGGTGTTATAAATCCTATGTTTATAGAAAAAAATGTGCAGTGACATACATCTATCATTATATCACATGATATAATATCATAGTATATTGATTGCTCTAAAGGTCCTCAGTGCTCTGCATATTCATTTCTCCCACCTCAAGCAACCACTGAAATTTTTAC
Organism: Nasua narica; assembly: GCA_028533885.1. Taxonomy (NCBI): domain Eukaryota; kingdom Metazoa; phylum Chordata; class Mammalia; order Carnivora; family Procyonidae; genus Nasua; species Nasua narica. Next base: position 10,927,075 of record CM052802.1, on the reverse strand, counting down.
TATCTCCATAGTTTTGCCTTTTCCAGAATGTCATATAGATGAAATCATACAGTATGTAGACTTCTCAGATGGGCTTCTTTCACTTAATAATATGCATTAAAGTTTCCTTTATGTCTTGTCATAGCTTGATAACATATCTCTTTTTAGCACTAAATAATATTCCATTGTCTGGATGTGTCAATTTCTTTATCCATTCACCTACTGAAGGACATATGGTTGCTTTCAAGTTTAAGCAACTGTGAATAACCTGCTACAAACATCCGTGTGCAGATTTTTGTATGAATGTAAGTTTTCAACTCCTTTGGGTAAATATCAAGAAGCATGATTGCTGAGCTAACTATATGATAAAACTATGCTTAGTTTTTTAAGAAACCATTGTATTCCAAAGAAACTGTCTTCCAAAATGGTTATTCCATTTTGTATTCCCATTAGCAATATATTAGAGCTCCTGTTTCTCCACATCCTGACTGGCATTTGATGTTGTTAGTGTTCTACATTTTGGTCATTCTAATAGATCTTTAAGTGGTTATCACAATTCTGTTTTAATTTAATTTCCTTGATGAGATATGGAGCATTTTTTTCCATGCTTATTTCATATGTTTATTTGCCATCTGTAAATCTTTGATGAAGTGTCTTTTAAGGAATTTAGTCCATTTTTTAATAAGGTTATCTTCTTATTGTTGAATTTTAGGAGTTCATTGTATATTTTGGATAACAGTCCTTTATCACTCATGGCACTTTTGCAAGTACTTTCCCCTACTCTGTAAGGTGTCTTCTAATTGTCTTTATATTGCCTTTTGTAGTGAAGTTTTTAATTTTAATGAAATCAACATATTGTTTTCTTTCATGAATCACGTTTTTAATGCTATATCTAAAACAGTAAAATGCTATATCTATATGCTCAAGTTCATCTAGACTTTCTCCTATACTATCTTCTAGGAGTTCTGCGTTTTATACATAGGTTTCTGATAACTTTTTAAACATAATTTTCTCCATCACTTCCTTAAGTAGAGATAATCATTTTTGTGAAGGGTGTATGGTCTGTGTCTGGATTCATTTCTTGGCCTGTAGATGTCCAGTTATTCCAGCACCATTTGTTGAAAAGATTATCTTTGTTCCATTGTATTGCTTTTGCTCCCTTGTCAAAGATCAATTGACAGCACTTAATGAGGGTCTATTTCTGGGCTCTCTCTTCTGCTCCATTGACCTACTTGTTTATCTTTTCACCAATACAACACTGTCTTGATTACTGAAACTGTATAGTAAGTCTTGAAATCGGGTAGTGTCAGTCCTCCAACTTTGTTTTTCTCCTTCAATATTGTTTGGCTATTCTAGGTCTTTTCCCTCTCCATATAAACTTTAAAATCTATTTTTCAATATCCAAAAAATAAATTGCTGATATATTGATTGGGATTGAATCTATAGGTCAACTTTGAAAGAATTAACATCTTGACAATATTGAGTCTTCCTATCCATGAACATGGAATATCTCTCAATTTAGTTCTTCTTTGATTTTGTTCATCAGAATTTTATAGTTTTCCTCATATAGATCTTATATGTATTTTTGTTAGATTTATACCTAAGTATTTCATTTCTGGGGGAATAATGTAAATGATAATTGGTGTTTTTTATTTCAAATTCCCCTTGCTTATTGTTGGATATAGGAAAGCAATTGACTTTTGTGTATTAACTTTGTGTCCTACAACCTTGCTATAATCAGTTATTAGTTTCGGGAAGTTTTTTTTTTTTTTTTTTTTTTTGTATTACAGAATTTCTACATAGATGATCATGCCACTTGAGAACAAAGAGAGTTTTATGTCTTCCTCCCAATCTGTATCTTTTAATTTCTTTTCTTGTTTTATTGCATTAGCTAGAACTTCTAGTATGATGTTGAAAAGGAGTAATAAAGAAGAAACATCTTTGCCTTGTACCTGATCTTAGTGGGAAAGCTTTTTCACCATTAAGTATGGTATTAGCTGCAGGCTTTTTGTAGATAGTCTTTATCAATATATCAGTATAACTATAAATAGATAGTTCCCTTTTCTTCCTAGTTTACCAAGAGTTCTTAACATGAATTGGTGTTAGATTTTGTCAAATACTTTTCCTGTATTTATTGATATGATCATGTGATTATTCTTTTTAAATCTTTTGATATGGATTGCATTAATTGATTTTTGAATGTTGGACCAGCCTTGTATAACTAAGATAAATCTCATTTGGTTATAGTATATAATTCTTTTTATACTTTTTTGGATTCTATTTACTAATATTTTATAGAGTACTTTTGCACCTATGTTCATGAGAGATATTGCTATGTTGTTTCCTTAGAATGTCTTTGTCTGGTATTGTCATCAGACTAATGCTGGCCTCATAGATTGAGTTAAGACATATTCTCTCTGTTTCTTTCCTCTGAAAAGTTTTTAGAAAATTAGTATAATTTTTTCCTTAAATATTTGGTAGAATTTTCTAGTGAACCCATCTGGAACAAGTGTTTTCTGTTTTGAAAGTTTATTTATTATTGATTCAGTTTCTTTAATAGATGTAGACCTATTCAGATTATCTATTTCTCCTCATGTGAGTTTTGGCAGATTCGAGTCTTTCGAGGAATTGGTCCATTTCACCTAGATTGTTAAATTTGTGGGCACAGAGTTACTCATAAAATTCCTTTATTATTCTTTTAATTTCCATGGAAGCTGTAGTGATGTCACCTCTTTCATTTCTGATGTTAGTAACTTGTGTCTTCTCTCTTTTTTTCTCAGTTAGCCTGGCTAGAAGTTTACTGATTTTATTGGTCTTTTTAAAGAACCAGCTTTTGGTTTTGTTGATTTTCTCTGTTGATTGCTTATTTTCCATTTCACTGATTTTTGCTCTAATTCTTATTATTTCTTTTCTTTTTCTTACTTTGGATTTAATTTGTTCTTATTCTAAGTTCCCAAGATGGAAACTTAGTCTATTGATTTTAGATTTTTCTTCTTTTCTAATATATGCATTCAATTCTATAAATTTCCTTCAAGCACTCTTTTTGCTGCAAGATTCTTTTTTTAAGACCATATATTTATATCTCACAGTAAAATGAGATGGCAGAAAAACATGATCTATAAATGACAGATACATTTTAAGATCTTTTTTTTAATGACTCATCTGTTTTGAATATTTGGGTTTTTTAACTTTTAAAATTTTCCTCTAACTTTTCATTTTGAAAGTTTTAAAACTGTGGGGATATTTAAAAATGAACACCTGGATAGCCTTCACTGGATTCCTAAATTATTACCATTTTGACACATTTGCTTTATCTCTCTGTCTACATGTATAAATATCTTACCAAGCCATTTGAGAATTACTTTCACCCCTAAAACCTTTAGTATGGATATCACCTCACACCTGTCAGAATGGCTAAAATCAACAACACAAGAAACAACAGGTGTTGGGATATGGAGAAAGAGGAACCCTCTTGGAATGCTGGTAGAAATACAAACTGGTGCAGCCGCTCTAGCAAAAAGTAGGGAATTTCCTCAAAAAGTTAAAAATAGAATTACCCCCAAGATCCAGCAATCTCACCACTAAATATTTATCCAAAGAATACAAAAATACTAATTCAAAGGGATACATATACTCCAGTGTTTAAAGCAGCATCATCCACTATAGCCAAATTATGGAAATAGCCCCAAGTGCCCAAAGACTGATGAATGAATAAGGAAGAGATACTACTCAGCCATAAAAAATAATGAAACCTTACCATTTGTGATGACATGGATAGAACTAGAGAGTATTATACTAAGCAAAATATGTCAGGGAAAAACAAATGCCATATGATTTTAGTCATATGTAGAATTTAATAAAGCAAATTAACAAGGGGCAGAGCAAAAAAAAAGAGAGAGAGAAGCAAACCAAGAAACAGACTCTTATAGAGAACAATCTGACAGTTACCAGATGGGAGAGGAGTGAGGGGATGGGGTAAATAGGTGATGGGGATTAAGAAGGGCACTTATTGTGATGAGCACCAGGTAATGTATGGAAGTGCTGAATCACTATATTGTACACCTGAAACTAACATTACACTGAGTGTTAACTAACTGGAATTTAAATAAAAACTTAAAAAAAAAAAAAACTTTAGTATGTACCTCCTAAGAACAAATATCCCACCATAATTACACAATAATAAACATACTTAGGAAATTTGAAGTGATATAATTATCTAATGTGTAGTTCAAATTTTCCCAGTTTTCTCAGGAATGTCCTTTTCAGCCTGAGTGTTTATTATATTTCATTTTAAATCCTGGACTCACTCAAGGTCACCACTGCATATTGTCATATGTGTATAGTTCCTTTTGTCCTTAACAATGGACATTTTTGTAGAGTCCAGTTGGTTTTTGCATACTGTCCCTCAAATTGAATTTATCTAATTGTTTGCTGACGATTAGACTCAGGTGAAAATTTTGGCAGATGCCCACATGTGAAGTGGGAATGCTTCTTTTTTTATATACATTAGAAAAAAAAACAAAATAGGTCAGATTAATATTTTCTTTCAATCAATAACACTTAGGAATTGCCTCCTAAAAAGTAAATTTATTGTCACAGTTTGCAATTTACAAAACACTCTGACAGGGATTCATTTACTCAATTTGCACAACCACCCCACAAGGTGGGTATCTGTAATTATGTTTTCTTGCCGAATGCAAATTTATCCAAGTATATAGAACCAAGAAGACTATATCTATGGCCAAAATTTAAGCATAAAAATAACCATAAATATCACACTGAAGGAGAAGCCCTGTATTTTCAAGTCAAATAAATCTAGACATTTTTTCTCTTCCACAACCTGCAACTCTCCATTGTCCAAACTTTGTGCCTTACAGGTTTAGTTGTATGTTAAATTATATGTTAATGTACTATTATGCTTTATCAAAACATTTTCCAACTGTAATGATGTGAAATTACAATAATCAAAGCAGAAACAAAATAAAAGTGGATGAGTGTTAGCTGTATTGAATGCCAAGTAATTGGCTTGCGTTCATGTTTATGTCTTTGCATTTGCTGCAACCAATAATTTGCCAGCTCTTCTTTTCTCCGCTGAAGAAGATTTTTTTGTCAATTCTTTCTACTTCCCAAAGCATGAAAACAGCATTGTTTATAGCATAGTCATCAGTATTTGTACAAGGATAGCTTAGCACATTAAACTTATAAGTTTTAAATTTTCTTTACACCCTTGGGCCTTACAAACCAGTATTGTTTAGTTTAGGGTCAAATCAAGAAAAGTCTGGCTATCGGTGTACATAACTTGATTCACAACCAATAGCACAGATTCTTAAGTAGACATTCCAGCCAGAAAGAGCATAAACAGATTTTCCAATCTATGAGTCAAGGGTACTGATGGGGATAAAAGTCAGACAACTTTTACAGTAATACTGAAATTTAAAAAGCAATATCACCTATGTCCACGTATTCACACTCAGATATGCTATCTAAATCATTTTGAGTTCAGAAAGATCTTGAAGGAATAGGGTGATATTTTCCACAATAAAAACCACTTTGCCATATCCAGAGAGCCTCAAGCTCAGATGACAGATCAAGATCTACTTGCATTTTCATCCGTGCAAAATTTCCCAGCACTCAGTGATTTGAATACTTCATTTCAAAGTAAAAGAGTAATTTCAAATGCCTAAATAATGGATATGATATTACTGTCCTTGCCCAGTGTTCAATGTCATAAGAAGCAGATAGAATTCTAAAAATACCCAATGAAGGAACAAAACTCCTTTTTCAATTCTCACAGAGTTCTTCAAGCGTATCATTTTCTTTTGAGCTAGCATATTATTCACCCCCTTAAAAGAAAAATCCACATTTTAATCCTAGGAAACTCATTATTCTCACTGTTCATTTGGATTTGTTTTCAGGCCAAATACAGTAAAGGAAGCTGCATTTGATACTTCTGCCTTGAGCATATAAATTGTCATGGCCAGAGTGATGAAAAATTCTTCAGCTATGAAGTCTTTAATAGAATACGTATCATTCATTTTTTTCCACCAATCCTCAACAACAGACTATTATCATCAAATAACAATAAGAGAGACTGCCTATAGTTAATTTAATCACTGTAATTTCCCAAAAAAATAAAGACTGATGTCTTTTGAAAATTATTCCAATTATGTCTTTGAAAATGAGTTCAAAATTGTTAAAATTACTACTTTCAATACTATATTAACCTCCACCAAGTGTTATTAGTTATCCTCACAATATTCCTAGAGCAAAAAATGACATCAGTGCCCAATTTTTTTATTTGGTGAAAATTCAAATTAGAGATGCTACAATTGTTTTTAAAACTTTGCTCCAGTTCAATTCACTTAAGGGTTAATCTAACCCTTTTCAAATGAATCCTGAGAAGCAATTTCTCTGCTTAAAAACAAAACACAGCCAAAATATATTTTATTGGCTCACATAAAGTCAAATTATATAAACACTTAAAAATAAGTGGGAAGTAGAGAGAAGAGATCACAGAAACAATGATGAAGATAACGATAGCCAACTTTTATTGAGCTCTGATTATTAGTTGATTTGTGCAAGCCTATGCTAAGCGCTGTTACACGGGCACCAACCATTTAGTTTCCACAGCAACCCTATGAAAGGGGTCCTGCCTTTACTCCCATTTTACAGTTGAAGACCTCTGCTGTGAAATCTGCCGCTCTAGCTGGCATCCGCAGCCTCTGTGCCTCCCAACCTCCGCTAGTCCCCCCGCTCACTTCCCCCCACACACACCTGTTTCTGACCATTACTTTAATGAGGACTCTCCACAGTGAAACCTGCCTTCCTTTGACCACAGCTCTCTCCCTTCGGAACCCACAGACGCTCTAGAAGAAGGAAGGGCGACAGAGGGGTAAGAACAGAGAGGGTCTGTGCCGAGAGTAATGCCTCCTCCCACGCTGCCAGACTTCCTCGCTCATCTTGGCTTTAAGGAGGGTTCCCGGGGCTCCCCCTCCAGTCCAGCTCCCTTTGGGGGCCGGGACTTCAGCCAAGTGTGTATTGTCTAATCGGTAACTGCAGAGGTTAGCCCCTCTTCCCCGGGGCTCTGGGACCCCCTGCAGTATCCCTGATTCTGCCTGAGTCGCTCTCTGGCTCTGCCAGCTGCCAGGTGGGGGGAGGGGGGAGCGCTTGGAAACGCAGGTGCACCTTAGCAAGGCCAAGGTAGAATGAAGAGGGAAATTTTTCCTACCTTAGCAGTGGGTTGGCTGCAGCTTAACATTACAGAGCATGTTGGCAGACGCTATTATTTTGGATAATTTGAATAACTACAAATTTTTCCAAATTATTAGCTATGTGAAGGAGGCAAAATGCGTGACTCTCAGACTTTTCCATGTTCTGATCCTTGATAGAAGGTGAACTCTGTATACATTTGATGGGGATGAAGGCAAGCACTGAGAAAGAGAAAAGAAAGATGAGGAACCTGAAGGGAAGGAAGCCTTGGGAGTGAGGAATTTCAAGGGTGTGTTACTGTCGGGACCACATGGAGACCGGCAAAGGGAGCTACTCTAGAATGAGACAATTAAAGAAGGC
>CM052802.1:10877395-10919027 GCA_028533885.1 Nasua narica | reverse complement strand
AAAAAAAATCCTTGGGGTATTTTTCCCCCAAATATGTTTATTTTTTCAGTGTTACAAGATTAATTGTTCATGCACCACACCCAGTGCTCCATGCAGTACGTGCCCTCCTCAATACCCACCACCAGGCTCGCCCAACCCCCCACCCCCTCCCCTCCAAAACCCTCAGTTTCTTGCTCAGAGTCCACAATCTCTCATGGTTTATCACCCCCTCTGATTTCCCCCCATTCACCCTTCAGTATTATCAGCTTGTTTTAGAGATCTAGAAACTGAGCAGAGTCAAGGGAACCTGCTTAAGGTAATGACAGCAGGAAAATTAAATCAGACATTATGACCCTGTGCCCAACAGATCTTCCAAAAGAATGCCCAGCAGCCTAGAAAGATGAATGAGATGCTACTGTATATATGTTTGATCCGATCAGTAGAAATGGAGGAATATATAAATATATATACATATTGTACACACTACCAAATAAGATACTAAGGACAAACCAAAGATCAAATCTATCTGCCCTGAAAACATTTCAACATCTTCTCACTTTTTAAAGCTGTTCTTTCTCTCACATTTCCCTCTCTAGTCTAGAATCCTAAGAATTCTTTGGTAGCTTCTAACTGTGAAAGAAAGCTCAGAAATTTATTGATTATTATGGTTCTTGCTGAATTCTCATGCACATTGACCATCTCAACAGTTGATCTCAAAACCTGACATGAGAAATACAACATTCTGAAAAGTTCTCAGCTTTGTAAAATATAAAATGAGATAAGAGCAGGACCATGGAAGAAGTCCTTGAAAAGACCTTTTATCTCCAACATTCTCAGGGATAAGCTCTCAGAGAAATGGGTTCCTTTCCCTTCAGGACCCCATCTACTTTATAGTTATGACTTTACATGACTATTTCATTAACATCTGTCTCCACATCAGACTGAAAGCCTCGGGAGAACAGGTAGAGTGAATGCTTTTGCTTGCTCTTATACCCTAAGCACTCAATAGTCTTGGTGTTCAGTAAATAATTATAGGACACCTAGTGGGACATGGAACAAATCATTCCTGTATGTGACATTTCTATAGGGAAGGAAAGGGGTTCATGAAAGGTTTAGAGCAAAGTATTAAGAATGGGATTCCTTAGACATCTGAAGAGCTTCAAAATACCATAAAGCCAAGGGTTTTCTCTAATAACAGCTATTTTCTTAACATGAATAAACTGAATCACAAGTAGCCCAGGTTCCTAGTGTGGAGATCAATGGGAAGATCTTTACTTCAAACATGGTTACAATATAGGGTATTAGGAAAAGAGAAGAAAAAGGGTCAGAGGCTTTAGTTAATCTCCTTTGCAGCAAGGATCACTGATGGGAATGGCTGGTATCCACCTCTGATGGTGACAATGTCCTAAGTCTCATATTTTAGGGGAGCTTGGGTGGCTCAGTTGGTTAAGTGTCTGCCTCTGGCTCAGGTGATGATCCCAGGTCTCCAGATCGAGTCCCACATTGGGCTCCCTGCTCAGCGAGAGTCTGCCTCTCCCTCTCCATCTGCCTCTCCACCAGATCATGCTCTCGCTCTCTCTCTTGCTCTCTCATTCTCTCTCTCTCAAATAAGTAATTAAAATCTTTTTTTAAAATGTCTTATATTTTATCTCTCAATCCTATGGATCCACTCCAAGCTCATGAGCTAATAGTGCAGGCCCACTAGTGCCTCTGTATTTGGCCAAGGGATACTGATTCCCCTATCTGTTTTCAGATAGGGAAGACAGAGTCAACTTAAGGTTTTTAACATAAATATTTATTGGGAAATTAATAAAAATCAAGATACAAAAACATAGAATCAAGATTAAATGTGTATATTCTTAACTTTTGCTTTAAATAGCACTTGGCAAAATATTGGTTGAGTTGCCCTGATATTGGCCTCTCCACACAGAAAGGAAGACCACCCACTGGCTCTTTGGCAGGTCCCTTCCTTCTTTTTCAGATATCCCCACATTTAGACAAGAATTGTGACCTTAGTCAAGTAAAAATAAAACAGAACAAAAAAAAACAGATTATTGACTGACACAAAGGTATCTCTAGATAAAGAAAGAAATAACTTCAAATTAATAAATATATATGTGCATTTCAGATGCTTAGGTGCTAACACAATCCTCTCCTCCTACAGCTCACCCACTGTGAAAATTGTTGCACAATCTCTAACAAGATAATTTTTATTTTGTTGAAATGAGGGTGCCTTGCATTCAAAATTGGGAAGTCTATTGGCTTTCAAATAAAGTTCTACTTTAAGCATCATCTTTTTGAAAGAATAAGTATGACCCCAGAATATTTTCAGAAGGCATGTATATAATCAAATACACATCTTTTTGCCATACAACTAGGAGAAATCCTACTTGCCAACAAGATCAAGGGAAGGGAGAAGTATGAGTGAGTATAATAATGTGTTGGTGGATAATTACTATAAATTCCCCCATACATGAACCACCAATCTCAGAAACTAGAATACATTAAATATTAAATGTATTTAACCATATTAGAGATATATTTGATATTTCAGGATGAACTTTGGATTTCATACTGTGTCTCCACATTGCAAGGAAGTTCTATAAAAAGTAGACCATATCTGATTTTTTTATTACCCTGGAGCTAAATATACTGTCTTCCAATTAAGTATGTCAAATAAACAAATCAATGATATTGTCACAGCTTAGAAATGTCAGAATATAGAATTTCATTAATAGATGTTTATGTGGTACACTAATGTAATATTAACAGAAAGATAAAATAGTATTTTATTTATTTATGTATACCACTTATATGCTTTAAAGACTTTTAATATAGATTTACTCAATCAATTCTCAAAACAACTATATAATATAGAAAGGTTTACTAACTCTGTTGGCTAGAAAAGGGTAGAGAAAACACCTCTAAACTATTTTTATGAGGCTACCAAAACAAAGAAGGAAATTATGAGAAAAGAATATCATAAACAAATGTCCCACATGAACACAAACACAAAATGTCTTTAAAACATTTGCAATATATAAAAAGGAAAATATATTCCAAGAATACTAGTTTGTTTTCACTACTAAAAATCAGTCAATATAGGAGCGCTTGGTCATGCGGTTGGGTAAGCCTCTGGCTCTTGGTTTCAGTTCAGGTCATGATCTCAGGGTTCTGAGATCAAGCCCCTTGTTGGGCTCTACCTGCACTCAGGAACGAGTCTGCATAGGACTCCCTTTCCCTCTCCTCTGCCCCTTCACCCCATCCCACTCTCTCTTTCTCTAAAATAAATAAATAAATAAATCTTAAAAAGTCAATCAATATAATTCCATGCATTGACACAATGAGAGAATCATGTCTTAGTAGATTCAGAAAAAGCATTTGAAAAAATTCAATATTTCTTCATAAAAAAAGAACTGTCAGTAAATCATTAATAGAGGGATTTCTTCAATATGAAAAATGACATGTATAAAAAGCTACAGCTAATACCTAATGGTGAAAGGCTGACCACTTGCCAATTAAGATCAAAAACAACACCAGGATATTCACCCTTATCATTTCTATTTAAAATTGTTTGGGTAAGTTTAGTTGGTATAATAATGCAGGAAGAATAAATAGAAAGTATAAAACTTTTAAAAGAAGGAAAAAAAAAAAAAGAAGGAATAAAACTCTCTTCATTCACAAACATGATTATATACACAGAAAAATCCAAAGAAATCTACAAAACAACTATTCCACAACTAATAATTGAATTAGCAAGGCCTCAGGAAACACAGTCAATGTACAAAAACAATAGTATTTCTATATAACAGTAATTTTATATTATATTTTAAAAACATAATAGTCTTTATAATAGCATCAAAAAACAAAAAAAAATATGGATAAACTTAGCAAAAGATATCTAAAGCTTCTGCACTAAAAACTCCAAAACATGGCTAAGAAAAATTAAAAGAGATCAATAATAAAGCTATGACAATTGAGAGAGCCTGCCATTCGTATGAGGAGCCACAAATTGACAATGGGACAGAAGAGAGGATTGAGAAATAAAGACACACTTTTATAGTCAATTGATTTTTAACAAAAGCACCAGAACTAATCAATGTAGAAAGAAAAGACATTTTGATAATACTCCTGGAACAAGTGGATATACTTATGAAAAAAAAGTTAACTTCCATTCCTACCTCAAAGACAAATTTAAAAGTTAATACTATAAAGCTTCCAGAAGAAAATATGAAAAAATATTTCAAAAACTTGGAGATACATGAAGATTTCTCACCCAGGATGCAGTAGGTATAAAAGAAAAAATTAAAGATTTCTTCTCACTAAAAATGACATTAATAGGAGCGTCTGTGTGGCACAGTCAGTTAAGCATCTGACTCTTGGTTTCCGCTCAGCTCGTGATCTTAGGTCGTGATCTCAGGGTCGTGAGATCCAACCCCATGTCCGGCTCTGTGCTCAGTATGGAGTCTTCTTGAGACTCTCTCTCCCTCTTCCTCTGCCCCACCCCACTGCGCTCTCTCTCTCTTTCTGTGTGTGTGTGTGTAAAATAAATAAATAAATCTTAAAAATGACGTTAATAAAATAAGCAAGCCACTGATAGAAGAAAATATTCATAAAGTATATATCAAACAAAGGACCCATATCGAGAATATATAAAGAATTCTTCCAACTCAATTATAAAATCACAGCTAGACCCATTAAAAATGAGCAAATGATTTGAATAGACTTCACAAAAGATCTACAAATGGCCAAGAAGCACATGAAATTATAACCAGAGCACTAAGAATCATCAACATAGTTGATTAGAGCACTAATCATCATTAACATAGCAAACTCTTAGGAAAACACCACAAACCCGCAATGAGATATTACTATAATGACAAAAGATAAAAAGATGTTGGCCAGATGGGTAACAAGCAGAACTCTCAGACATTACTGGTGAGCATGGAAAAAGCTACGACATTCTTTTTAAATGCTTGGCAAATTCTTAATAAAGTTAAACACAACATACCCTATGACCACCAGTTCTACTCTTCAGTATTTACTCAAGAGAAAGGAAAACATACATCCACACAAAGACTTGTATGTGAATATTCTTAGTGACTTTATTTATAACAGTCCCAAACTGGAAACAACCCAAATGTCCAAAAACAGGAAAAGAAGTAAACCAATTGTGTTATATTTATATGATACACAGGCAGCAATAAGCAGAAATGAACGATTATTGATACGTGTGATAGCGCAAATTAACAGCACACATATCATACTGAACAAAGGAAGCCCGATCCATGAACACATGCCAGGTGATGCCATTGAGATGAAGTTCTGGAACAGACAAAACTAATCTATGGAGAACAAAATCAGAATGATGCATGTGACTGGTGAGAGGAGAGAGGCAGGACTGACTGCAAGGGAGCAAGAAGGGAAATATTCTGTATCCTGGTAACAGTGTACATTATATGAATATGTGCATTTATGAAAACACAGAACTGAAACACTTATGAGCCATGCATTTCACTATATGGAGACCACACTCCAAAAAATAAAGTAGAGAAGGTAACTAGATAATATTATTTTGATGAAATAAAAATTAAACTTGAAAACAAATAAAGCAATAAAATAGGGCAACTTCGTTTCACTCTTCCCGTCCAGAAATATAAGCTCCAGGCTATGGAGGAGATGAAAGGCAAGAATCTGTTTCCATTTGCATCTGACTAGAATCACAGCGTGCTTCTAGTTTTAAAGATACATATTTTCCAGGCAATGTGCTCCTGATGTCAATAGTTACCCCCTTCCATTTGGCCCATAAACCAAAGCTATCTTCATCACCCAAAACCTGCAGAAGATATGGAGATCGGTTCCAACTCTAGCTGTGTTAGTAGAACTATGTATTTCTGTCTCCAGCAGGATGCCTTCCAGGGAGAATGTCAAGGGTAAGTCAGAATATATATGATTTTTACCTTCCCTGCTGACTTTAGAACCTAATTAGGGTAAGCTATGATTTCACAGTAATTGTTCCTATGTAAGTTGATAAGTATTATACACTAGATTCAAATGCATAAATGAATTCCTATCAGATGATTCTTAATGCTCTGGTTATAATTAAATGTACTGATTGTACTTGAAGTACATTAAAATTCTCCCTAATCCTTTCTCTTCCCTCCCCTACCAAAAATCATGAACTATTTATAAAGCTTTCAGAGCCTCTTCATTTGGTTTTACTTATCTGAACTCATAAGCCATGCATGGTAAATTTCAGACCTATAATTTGTGGTTTCCTGCTTCCAAGATTACTCCAGAGCAGCCCTCATGTGACTGTTTTTCTAGTTAAATATTTACACATATTCACAGGGTACACAGGCAGTTCATATCTGACATGATTTAACAGCATCTACATCTGTTTCTCATCATCACATGACTGGAAAATGTGCCTACTAAACAATTTTTTAATATAGTTGTCCAAAACATTGTTTCTACTCTCATCTTGAGACATTTCTATGTAAAGAAAATAAGATAAGATGGCCCCTCTCAGGCCCCATTTCCTTCTCAATTCCCTTCTTCTGGCTTCAGGATCCTCTCCTGCTATCAATCATTACTTTCCGAGCCTCACCAAAATATGGGTCATGTCTTATTTTTATCCATGTGTGAAAAACACAAAATAAATGGAGATATGAAGGGAAAAGAACCTATTTAAATTGAGCCACCAAATGCAACAGTTGGCTTAGGGTGTGGTAATCCAAGGTTAGCAAGATTGCATTTGAATAAAGTCCCTACTGTTATATTATATATGAATATATATATATTATATATATATTATATATATTCAAGTATAAAATACTTGAAGCTGGTTTCATGTTCCCAGTGCACAACTTCGAGCATGGTCTTTTCAAATACAAAACAAAATGAAGAAGGAGAAGGAGGAGGAAAAGAGGAGGAGGAGAAGGAGAAAAAGAGAAAGGAGAGGAAGAAGAAGACAAGAAAGTTCTTGGCTTTCAAGAGGTAATGATTTATAAGTCCCCAAAATTTTAAAATCACAACACAAACATCTGTTCTAATTCTTCCCCTGTCTGTTTTACAAAGTGAATTACATTTTGAATTCACATATTTTCCCAAAAATATAAAACATAGTTAAATTATGAGAGTATTCTCCTCAGAACAGTAATTTAGAATAAATTGATCTTATATAAATTTCATTCTGTTGTTTTGGGTTTTATTTTTTGTTTGTTTGTTTGTTTTTGTTTGTTTTTGTTTTTGTTTTGGGTTTTAATCCACAAATCTGTTTTCTCATTTCTATTCATATATTGTTATCAGGAATAATAACAAGGTAAAATGAAAACAAAAACTCCTGAGTGAATTATAAATCCTAGAAGCCGATTATAGTTCAAATGTATCAAAGAAGCTAAAATAAATGGATTGATTGTTTTCAACTCTTTCGAGACCCATTTTTTAATTTGCGTCTAATTCAAGACCTTCATTTTTTTTTTCCTCTTCTACTCCCTGATTATATTTTGGCCACTTCACAGCTCATTACACTCTGGAAAGAAAGAGATTGGATAACATAAAACGAGATGAAACTAAAATGAGTGTAATTGGCCTCAAGAGCCCTAAGGAAAAGGTTTATTTTAAAGCAGCCTAGAAAGCTTGGTTCTGATAAAGTTTTTGATGTATTTGAGAATTTAAATAATCTTCAATAATTCCTGACATGCTGATTAAAAAGCATAAGAATAGATTTTTAGACATACTTTGTAGATATTCTATTTCATGAAATAATATGAAAAGTTGCTCAAATCCAACTATCATACTGTATACTCAGAGAAATGCTTCTTAGGATATTGCATATTTTCTCAAACAAGATATGTATATACACACACACACGCATGCACACACATAAATAAGTGCTAATTTTGGTTTGCTGTTCTGATACTTCAAATACCTATGCTAGTTTTAGAAGAAGGTAAGTAATTACAAGATGTGGATAAAGACAACCTGCAGAGGATGCAAATATTTTTTACTAATGAACTATCATTATGTAGTAGATAATATGTACGTTTAAATTTCCTTCTCAGCTTCTAGAGAGGCAATACATAATGAGCATCCAGAAAACCCAAAGAACCTTATAAAAACCTTTCAGAAGGCTGAGGAGAGAATAGTTCCCAATTCTTTTTATGAGAACAGCAGAACCTGGATACCAAAACCTGACATGGTTATTATAAGAAAATTGTAGGCCAGCATCTTTCATGAACATAGATGTAAAAACTCATAACAAAATATTGGCAAATGGAATCCAGCAATATGTAGAAAGGATATTATATCATAACCATGGGGAGTTGATCCCAGATTGAACATTTGAAAGTCAATCAATATAAATCATATTACAGAATAAAGAGAGAAAACTGCATATGATTATCTCAATATATGCAGAAAATGTATTTGCCAAAATTCAAAACCCATTTGTGATTAAAAACACAAAAGACCACCAAGCATGCAAGTTATAGAAGGGAACTTCATCTCATAAAAGCCATCTATGAAAAACATTTATAGCTAACATCATATTTATGGTAAAATGCTACATATTTCCCTAACATTAGGAATAAAGCAAAAGATATAGCATCTCACTACAGTGATAGCTAGTGCAATAGAGAAGAAAACAAGATAAAAGACTTAAAGACTTAGAAAGGAAAAGACATAATTACCTCCTAAAGAAAATCTTAAAGAAAATCAAAACATTGTTTAGAAAATCCTAAGGAATCCATGTAGAAAATCCAAATAAATCTTCAAAAAAAAAAAAAACCTCTTAGAAGTAATCATTGAATTTAGTATGCTCACAGCATAAAAGATTAATCTAAAAAATTCTATTATATTTCTATGTAGTAGCAAAAAATTGAGAAATAACATTTTAGAAATAAACCCCTTTATAATATCATCAAAGAATAATTAGGGATAATTTTAACAAAGGCCTGTAAGATCTCTAAACTGAAAACTACTATGAATTGCTAAGAGAAGATTATATATTATGATTATGGATAAGAAGACTTAATATTATTCAGATGTCAATTCTCCCCAAACTGGCCAGTATAGTCAATTCATTTCCAATGAAACTCACAGCAAGCTATTTCCGTAGAAACTGACAAGCCGATCCTAAAATTTTTGTGGAAATGCAAAGGACCTATGGTGGCAAAAATAATTTTGAAAAGGAAAAAGAAAGGTAGAGGATTCATAGTACTTCCTAATGTCAAAACTTACTATAAAGCTAGAGAATCCAGACAGTGTGTCATTGGTGCAATAAAAGATAAATAGATCACTGATATGAAATAGAGAATCCAGAAACAAACTCATACATCAGTGAATTTATTTTCAACAAAGAAACCAAAATAATTCAAAGGAAAAATGAAAGCATTTTTTTTCTTTTTCTTTTTTTCCTCAAACAGATCTGGGAATTTGGATACTTACATGGGAAAAAGTAAATATCAACTTCTACCCATTCTACAAACAAAACTTAATTTGAAATGCCTTATATATCCAAAGTAACAGCTATGACAGTAATGTTTCCATATGAAAACATAGAATAATCCTTCACAGCCTCAGGGTAAGCAAAGATTTCTTAGATGTGACACAAACAGCAAAAAAATATAAAATAATCCAATAAATTAGATGAAATAAAAAATAAAAACTGTTGATCAAGACTCCTTAAAATAAAAAAGCAATTGATAGGTCAGGAGAAAATATTCATAATGAATATATATAACAAAAAAGTCTAGCAAATAAATAGTAAAAAAGATGAACAAGCCAATTAAAAATAAAAAATAAAGCTTGAACAAAAATTTCACCAAAAATAAAGATCTATAAATAGCTAATAAGTACATGAGAATGTGCTCAACATTTCATCAAGGAAACACAAGTTGTTTTTTAAGAGTATAACTGAAAACAAAAGAACTAACAACACTGAATATTGAAGAATATGTAGATCAATAATGACACTCAATATTATTGCTGCATTTTAAGATAAGACAGACTCTTTGGAAAATGTTTTACTACACCTACCTTACCAATTCCACTTCAAGTAATTACTCAAAAAGAAAAGCTAAATTTCCTCAAAGCTGTTCACAGCAACTTAATTATAATAACAAAAATCTGGAAAAACTCAAATATTCATCAACAAAATAATGGTTAAACACATTCTCATATATCCAAGCAATGTAATTATATTCAGCAACAAAAAAAGATGAACTGCTGAGACACAAAACAACATGAAGCATCTTAGAAACACATAAAAAGTACCTACTAAATGATTCCATCTATATGAAGTTCAAGATCAGAGGAAAACTAATCTATAGCGATAAAAATCAGAACTGTGGTTGCCTATAGTGGGTAAAAATTTATAGGAAGGAGGTTCAGGAAACATCTGGAATATTAGAAAAGTTCTACTTCTGAATGGAATGGTGGTTATATGGATATATGCATTCATAAAATCTAAAATTGTACACTTAATAAGAAAGTGCTCAAAAAACCAAAAGTATAGAGACATGTCCAAGCGGTATGTTAGCCAATCTGAAAAGCCAATCTACCAAAACTAGAACAATTTAAACAACAAAATAAATAATGCAATATTGAATTCTAACCAAAGATATAAAGGAGTAGTCATGAATCCTTGCTGATATAAATAAAAGACTGAATAATAAATAAAGAACAGACAAATCCTTATGACAGAAATGCATATATACTTTCTCCTCCAGTAAGTGAAACTTAATTCGCTTCCAAAGAAGTGAGTATGAAAAAAGAAAAGTAGTAACTCCTGATCTGGTCCATCACCCTCGTCGTGCACATGAAAACTCAAATTCATGTATAATGAGTCAGAATTAAATGGAAAATAAATGACTTTCCCAAAACTTGATTCCTTTCAAAAATTCAATACTCTTTTCCCCATAATCCAGGTTATTTAACTATCTACACCTTGAAAGGACCATTTTTTCTTTTTAATTCTAACCCATCCTAGAAGACACTTCTATAAAAGACAAAATTAATTACCATAAAAATAAAATTTTAAAAAGACACACAAACTATAAGAACTCAAATTTTTACCACTAGATTTAATGGACACAAAATTCTTGTACTGAATTGGTAGAGATTCTAAAGTTACTCTCAATCTCTGAACTTATTTCATTGTGGACCAATAAGTTTGTGAACTAGCACTGATCCACTGACCACATTTTGAGTAGTAATTATATAGTTAGCAATGTAACAAAAATAAGGATTCATTTATTCATTCAATAAATGCATGTCAAATTCTTACTATGCATCGAGCATTGCTACAAGCAATAAGGAATCAGTGTGAATATGATCTACAACATCCTTAATCTCTTAAAGTTTATAATCTAGTAAAAAGAGAAATGTAAAAAAAAAAAAAACCCTAATAATTAAATCATCTGTGGGAAATATCGGAAAGTAGACAAAGGGATAGAAAAATGTGATAGTATCTGGATGACTCTTTTGGATTGAGGATCAGAGAAAACTCTAAAGAGCTGACATTTAATTAAGATCTAAAAGACTAAAAAATTCTGTCATGTGAAGTCCAAGAGGAAGAGTTCTGTAGGCAGAGAGAACAGGTAGCCCAAACCCCTCATAAGGACATGTATTTCCTGTCAGCATAGAGTAACAGATACGGGATTTATGCTTCTTCCTGAAAAAAAGCAACAAAAATGCAAAAACTATATGAAATAATGGCTCTCATAGAATTGGAAGTCAGGAAATGTTGAATAGTGATCCCGAGAGATAGGAAACAAATAAGGTAAGTCTCAAATCACTTGATCACTTGAGTTTAGTGCATGGAGAAAGCTTTCCATACCCAGAGAAGTGTGGGGGACCCTAGGCAGAGTGTAGATGTCTCTCTGGATTTTCTCAACTCAGAAAGCTGAGAATTCAAAGTTGAGAAACCTTAGAAAGATCTCTTTGCTGGGGACACCAAGCAATCAGAGTTCACAGGGCAGAGGAACAGAAAAAAAGAGAGCTATATAGAAAAAGACCTCCAGAGATTTGCAGAGAATCTCCTTTAAGTATTCAAAAGGAGTAATAGCTAATAGGCCAACAAAGGAGATAAAATAAAAAATCTTAAAAAAAAAAAAAAAAACTCGACTATTCACAAAGAAGACAGGATAAGAGGAAAGGGAATAAAAAATCAACATGAAGTCTGCTCCACTGAGAGACATCACTCCAGAGGCAAAGCGGGGGTGGGGGGGTGGACCCCTCATGGAGACAATGTGGTCTCAGGACCCACGGGGACACAAAAAGACTAGGAGTGTCTGAGTGCAGCAGAGCTCCCAGGTATCGGAATGGGGAAGCCAGCCACAGAGATGGAGCCAAGCAGGGGTCTCTCAGCTCGGGGTTACCTCAAACCATGATTCAAGAAACGGTTGGGCCACTGCTCTTTAAGCAGGGACCCCACAAGTGGTAGATCTGGGGAGACATACCTTCCTCCTCTGGGAGGAGCAGTGCAAGAGTGTGCTACAGGAATCTGCTGGGTTTGGAGACTCCAAATGGGGCCGAGCCAGAGACAGAAACACTCGGTCACAGGCTGGGTGAGCACAGAGCACGGCCAGAGACCAGGGAGACAGGAGGGATTGACTGCTTTTCTCTGAGGGCGCACTGAGGAGTGGGGCCCTGAGCTCTCAGCTCCCACAGGCAGGAGATTGGGAGGCCGCCATCTTCATTCCCATCCTCCAAAGCGGTAGGGAAAGCATTCAGGGAACAAAAGTTCCCAAGAGCCAACCCAAGCAGAGTGCTCAGCCCGGCTCCTGGCAGGAATCCATCAAAATCCTTAAGAACACAGGCAGCAACCTCTTCGACCTCAGCCATGGCAACTTCTTCCTAGAAACCTCACCAAAGGCAAAGGAAGCAAGGGCAAAAATGAACTATTGGGACTTCATCAAGATCAAAAGATTTTGCACAGCAAAGGAAACAGTCAACAAAACCAAAAGACAACTGACAGAATGGGAGAAGATATTTGCAAATGACATATTAGATAAGGGCTAGTATCCAAAATCTATAAGAACTTCTCAAATTCAACACCCAATGAACAAGTAATCCAATCAAGAAATGGGCAGAAGATATGAACAGACATTTCTGCAAAGAGGACATACAAATGGCCAACAGACACATGAAAAAGTGCTCAACATCACTTGGCATTAGAGAAATGCAAATCAAAACCACAGTGAGATACCACCTCACACCAGTCAGAATGGCTAAAATTAACAAGTCAGGAAATGACAGACGTTGGTGAGGATGTGGAGAAAGAGGAACCCTCCTACGATGTTGGTGGGAATGCAAGCGGGTACAGCCACTCTGGAAAACAGTATGGAGGTTCCTCAAAAAGTTGTAAATAGAGTTATCCCATGACCCAGCAATCACACTACTGGGTATTTACCCTAAAGATACAAATGTAGTGATGCAAAGGGGCACGTGCACCCAAATGTTTATCGCAGCAATGTCCACAATAGCCAAACTATGGAAAGAACCTAGATGTCCATCAACAGATGAATGGATAAAGAAGAGGTGGTATACACACACACACACACACACACACACACACACACACACACACACAATGGAATACTATGCAGCCATCAAAAAAAATCTTGCCATTTGCAATGACATGGATGGAACTAGAGGGTATTATGCTAAGCGAAATAAATCAATCAGAGAAAGACAATTATCATATGATCTTTCTGATATGAGGAATTTGAAAGGCAGGGCGGGCAGGTCGTGGGGGCAAGGGAGGGAAAAAATGAAACAAGATGGGATCTGGAGGGAGACAAACTATAAGAGACTTTTAATCTCATGAAACAAACTGAGGGTTGCTGGGGGATGAACGGTAGGGATAGGGTAGTTGGGTGATGGACATTGGGGAGGGTATGTGCTATGGTGAGTGCTGTGAATTGTGTAAGACTGATGATTCACAGACCTGTACCCCTGGGGCAAATAATACATTATATGTTAATTTAAAGAAAATCTAAAAACACTAGAAGTTTATACAGCTAGTAATAGAGCTTCAAAATACATGTAGCAACAACTGATAAAAACTGCCAGAAAAAAATAGAAAACTCAACTTACCATGAGATTTCTCTCTTCTCTCGCCTGCCACCAGTGATACATTTGTTACAATTGATGAACCTACATTGACACCTCATTATCATCCAAAGTCCACCAGTCACTCTTGTTATTGTACATTGTATAGCTTTTGAAAAATCTGTAATGAAGTGTATCTACTAAAATAGTAACATACAGAATATTTTCATTGCCCTAAATATCCTTTCCCTACCCCCAACCCATCAGTCTCTGGCTTTTTTACTGTCTCCATAGTTTTGCTTTTTGCAGAATGTTATACAGTTGGAATCATACAGTTAGTAGCCCTTTCAAATTGGCTTCTTTCATTTAGAAGATTCATTAAACATCCTCCATGTTTTTTCATGGCTTGATAGCTCATTTCCGTCTAGCACTTCATACTATTCCATCATCTGGATGTGCCAGTTTGTTTATCCATTCCTCTGTTAAGGAAATCTTGGTCGCTTCCAAGTTTTGGCAACTATGTTGCCAAATATCTACAAATATCTATGGTACAGGTTTTAAGTTTTCA
The DNA here is from genome assembly GCA_028533885.1 of Nasua narica. Classification (NCBI taxonomy): domain Eukaryota; kingdom Metazoa; phylum Chordata; class Mammalia; order Carnivora; family Procyonidae; genus Nasua; species Nasua narica. The sequence continues at coordinate 10,904,422 of CM052802.1, read as the reverse complement.
GCTCCTTTGGGTAAATAGGAGGGAGTTCAACTGAAGGATAATGAAGGTAAGGATGGGATTTTGTTCCCTAAGAAACCACCAAACTGTTTTTCAAAATAGCTGTGCTCTTTTTCAATCCCATCATCAATGTATGGGAGTTCCTGTTGCCCTACTTCCCCACTGGCATTTGGTGCTGTCAGTGTTCTGGATTTGGGCCATTTCTAATAGGTTTTCTAATTTGCATTTCGCTAACAAGGTAAGATGTTGAGCATCTTTCATATGCTTATTTGTTCTGGATCTTTGGTGAGGTCTATGTGCAAATAATTGGCCCATTTTTTAATCATGTTGTTTGTTTTCTTTTTTGTTGAGTTTTAAGAATTCCTTGTATATTTTGGATAGCAGTCCTTTATCAGGTATGCCTTTGCAAATATTTTCACAAGTCTGTGGCTTGTCTTCTCATTTTCTGGCAATGATTATATTTTAACACAGCACATTTCAACACTAGCTATGCCTTCAGTTCACCAAATCTAGCTAGGTACATGTTGAAAAATAATTAAGATAAAAATTAAAAATAGTGTCAGAAATACAAAATAACAAAATACACCAATATGTACCATCATCTAAGCATTAGCTGCTATTCATAAATCCACTTAGACTTTTAGAAAATTAACAAAATGAATTCTGTTGATGTTGTTCTTCATGAGTCAGATTTTTCTATATGATTATAGGTACCCCCAAGATCAGAGTGAAGAGTAACAAAAAGATAAGGATGAAAATAAAATTATATTGTTTGATATTTTGTTCCCTGTGATCATCACTGTTATAGCATTTAAAAATTACGGAAACTTTTAAGTTTCCCTTTGTGGAAATGGTTGTTTGTTTTATTTGTTGGGAGCAATGTGAAAAATCAGTTTTAAATAACACAGCCTTGTTATTCCAACCTATACAGTTAAAGTTGTTAAACTGAAAGAAATGAAAATTTCCAGTCTTTAGATAAAGTCAAAAATGTCAAAATCTTGCCTATCAGGTCATTTCCTTACTTTTCACTATCTACTTTTATAACTTTGGAATTTTCCTTAATAACAAAGTTAAATTTTTTTAAATGAATGCTTAAATACATTAGAATTTATCAATGTGGCTTAATCAATTGATGAGCCATGTGGAAAACATCTAATAAAGCCAAATTTCAGCAAATTAAATTTGAGGTGAGTCAAAGATTTGAGTATATAAAATAAAATAATAAAACTATTGAAGCAAATTAGGAGAACTTATTTCCTTTTGGAGATGAGAAAACTTTCCTCAGCAATACACAAAACCTAAATTCCAAAAAGATTAGTGAATATGACTACATAAAAAATGGGTTTTTTCTGCATAGAAAAAAATACCCTAAAAAGTCAAAAGACAAATGATGAACTGGGAAAAATATTTCAACACATATGACAATGAGCTCATTTCCTTCATATATAAAGACCTCTTACAAATCAGTTATAAAAGACCATTAAATCAATAGAAAAATTGACAAAAGAACTTAGAGGCAGTTCATAGAAAAGAAACACAAATGGTTTATAACATATGAAATCATCAAGAAATGAAAAACGAAAAGTCAATGTTATATAATTTTTCATTTATTGGAAGTAATTCTTAAAATCTATGTCATTTAGATATTTAATTGAATAAAATCAACATGTAAAATATTCTATATAGTGTGCCTCTACCTGTTTAAAAACAACCATATATATAAATGTATATATGTATATATACACACATATATGTATGTATGGTTAGATATGCATAGAACATTCTAGAACATTATGCGAACTGGTTACCATGGTTTCTTCTATGATGTGAGTCTGGAAGTTCTGGATGAAAAGTAAATATAATTTTTCATCCTGTGTTCTTTCATAATGTTTAAATTTTTTTTTAAGATTTTATTTATTTACTTGACAGAGAGGAGAGAGATCACAAGTAGTCAGAGAAGCAGGCAGAGAGAGAGGGGGAAGCAGGTTCCCTGCTGAGCAGAGAGCCTGATGCGGGGCTCAATCCCAGGACCCTGAGATCACGACTTGAGCCAAAGACAGAGGCTTTAACCCACTGAGCCACCCAGGTGCCCCATAATGTTTAAATTTTTAAATGAATATCTGCATTACTTTATCAATAAAAAAATGACTAGCTAATGAACTATTTTATTCAACAAATATTTACTAAGCATTAGCTCTGTGCCAATACCTCTTTTAAGCACAGGGAATACATATAGTGGACAAGAAACGTTAATCTCTGTCCTCAGAGTTCTAACATGCTCCTAGGGAGAAGATAATAAAAGTTTCTAGTGAATTCTGTTCAGTAATTTTGACTGCAACTTCATGAATGTTTCTTCTGGATGTCCCTTTTTTAATTTAAGTGACTATACTCAGTTTCATATAAAGTAGTTGTTATAGTTTCTTACTGACACAACTGTTGAAATCATAATTTGGATGGACTTTGCTGAGTTAGAAGAAGCAAGATGAGGTGCATCCTACATGCCTCCATATGTATTCATATCATTTGAGAATTTTGCTCTCATTGCAACAAAACATTGCTTATTCTCTGCCTTTGTTTTATGATTTACCTATTGAGAGAGTTAAGAAGCTTCTCCTTCCCTTACCAGTTTATTCATTTTTTTTAGGATTTAAATCTAATCCATGTCCTGAAGATTCAGAACAAAAACAATTCCAGAGTCACTTACTATTCTCATTTGCATTGCATCTCTCTATCTTTTCCCCTAGATACAGGACAATGGGGCCAACAAAATATGAAATTACAACTCTTAAGACTGTTTCACTTGCAAAAAAAATACCTATTTTGGTTAAAGGATGGAGTAAGATAAAGAATAGTATTTCTAAATCATGGTTAATGAGCCCTAGGCTTGCTCAGTTCTGCCAGGAAGGTGTTCCTTGCCCAATAAGTTGGGGAAAGGTGCTTATTAAATTTCCCTACCATTAGGGGCGCCTGGGTGGCTCAGTCGGTTAAGCCTCCGACTCCTGCTTTCAGCCCAGGTCATGAACTCACGGGTGGTGGGATTGAGCCCCACTTTGAGCTCCTCACTCAGGGGGAGTCTGCTTGAAAGATTCTCCCCCTGCCCCTCCCCTTACTCTCTCTCTCTTTCTCTCTAAAAATGGATAGATAAATCTTAAAAAAAAAAAATCCCTACAATTAAAAATTTTCTCCACATTGGAGATTTACAAGACATGTCAGCATCTTAGGAGTGAGTTGGACAGTCAGATAGGGAGGGCTGGGGTCCCCAACAAGAAGATATGGAGTCAGGACAGTTAAGATCAAACAGCACTGACATCCTGTTTTGCAGCTTAGACGGGATCATATTAGCATTCTGCTTTGCAGCCTTTCCAGAAGTGACTTCTGCAAAACGTTCTAAAATAAGACAACCACAAGGCATTTGTTCTTATCACACGCACGGGGCAGTTAAGACATAAGCCCCCCCCAAAAAAAAGACATAAGCCACCAAATGTCAGCCCAAAAAGACCATCAGCACATAGACATTAACCTAATAGCTAGATGTTTACGTGCCCAAAGCCCTGACTGGCTCGACTCAGCACACCCTGATTGCATTAAGATAGTTCTGCAAAAGCATTCATAAAAATCCTAAAACTTAGACACTCCTGGGGCAACCCTCTCGGGCCCCCCTCCCTCTCCAGGAGCTTTGTGTTCTTGTTCAATAAACCTTCATCTGCTGCCCACCACTAATATACCTCTTCATTCTTTGAAACAGCATTACCAAGAACCACAGATACTAAAGGCAGAGAATTCTTGCAACAAACTCATCAGTGACCCTAAACAAAAATCCTTTGTGAAGAAGTTTGCTTAACTTGGGAATCTCTTTCTTCCTCTCTTCTCTGCCACAAGTTAGCACTGTGACTTAAGACTCCCATTCTCTCCAGCCTCAGGTTCTTCTGTCTCAAATCTAAAAGTTGATGTCGGATGATATCTGAGGTTCCCATTCCATTTTATTATGCTAGATTCTTGATTTCACCTTAGAAAAATTAACCAACTTAAGCCTTCAGCGCTATTGAATGATTTAAAATGCAGTCAAGTAAATAATAATCTGGTTAGAGAATTCCAAAATATGCTTTATGATTGATTAACATGATATGGAGTGATACTCAAACTAAAACACTGATTGGTTTATTAAAAATACCAAGGAAAAATATTTTAAACCTCTTTTCAAGGCTACTAAGCATAAATCTCAGAAGATGACAGAAAGAAATAATCTTTAATACCAAACTGCACAAAAAGGTATTGGTTTAGATTCTAATTTTTCTAGGAAATAGGAAAAAAAGTTTAAAGTTACCTTCTTGTAAAATGGCTAAGAATAACATTTTTAACTATTCACATAAGCAACTTTGTCATGACTTCCTAGATTGGTCATGCAAAAAAGAAAATGAGGTATTTCTCACCTGATCCCCTACCCATTTGACCACTAACCAGTCCCACGCCAGCCTTTTGTTACGGTCAAAAGTCTTCAAAGGCTGAGGAAGCAAATGAGGAAAAGAATAGATTTCCGGACAATTCTATGCTAATTAAGAGGTCTCCTGACATGGGGGGAATGTATAGTCTCAGCTCAAATCAGGACCAGTTTCAGTTCTGAATCTGTTTTCCTCTCAGCAAACTCCAGAGCACTTTCTGGCCCCGATCTGGAATCCATGCTATTAAAATTCCGTATTAGCTCCTAGTTCACCCGAAACTTCCACCTGTACAAATCACAGCACAACATACCTCTGCTGCAAGGAGCACACCCTTGTTCCCCAGGCAAGAAGGAAATGAAAAGACTAAGTATGTGTGGGGTAGGAATAACTGAAATTCCATATTGCCTACCAGAATAGAATACTTCCTCATAGGGATAATCTTCCCTGATACAACACAACAATTACCAATAACAACAAATGCAGAATCCGATTTTTTTTTTAAGTATGGGACAAAAGAGATCCAATTCAAACCACTCCCTCAAAACAAAATAGGATGGGAAACAACTTTCCTTTTAACAGGATACGTACAGGACTTTTAAAAGTATAGCCTCTCCTTCAACTAACACTCAGCCCAAGAAAGTTCTACTGGTTGCAACTCTAAAACCAGTCCAAGAATTTTCTCTGACAGGGCCCCTCACGAGTATGTTCAGCCATGGAACCAGGCTTCATATGTGATGATTACCTCTTAACTTTTATCACTACACATTGCTTCCAATACTTCCAGGGGCAAAAATAGCCTTGCTTAGTCCTAAAGTTTGACTCAGCATTTTCCAGTCTATTAGCTAAAGGTGAACCTTAATAAAGGAATCTTATTTCCAAATGGGAATGACAGTTCCCATCAAGAATATTCTGCTACAATTTCATTAATTCACATTAGACAAATGAAATCAGGGACCATGACATTTTCCTACTACATACCCTGCAAGACATTTGGCCAATAGATAACTTTTTATGAAGGAAATGCAACTTCCGATGAAAGCTTGTGAATGACAAATACTTATCTGAGAGTCTAAACGTAATAAATCAAGAGACTAAAACTGGTCGTTTGGGATATGTACTTAAAATCTTTCTGGGGAACCTGGGTGGCTCAGTCAGTTAAGCTCCAGCTCTTGATTTTGGCTCAGGTCATGATTTCAGGGTGGTGAGATCTAGCCCTGCGTGGAGTTCCTCACTCCGTGGGGAGTCTGTTTGAGATTCTCTCTCTCCCTCTCCCTCTGCCCCTACCCCCACCCCGCTCTCACTCTCGCTCCCAATAAATCTTTAAAAGTAAACAACAAAAAACAAAAACTTTCTGATTTAAAAATCTTGAAAAAGTTTGAGAAGATTCTCTCCTCCAAAGACTCAAGCATTGTGTGGAGGTTCTGCTTGAAGTCCTACCTCTTCTATGCCAATTAAGAGTGCCCTTCTCCACCTCCATCTTGGCAGACTTCCAAATCACCAGAGAAACTACCAGGTAGAAAGTCAGCACAAATAACTTCTGAGACTAAAAGCGCTGTCACTTAATGAGGGAGGCACAAGAAAGGGAGACCAGGTAGGGAGCTCTGTTGTAAGGGTGCATTACAGGATCCGAAAAAGCTGTCCGTAAAGAGATATGTGATTGGATGTCCTCAAAATGGCTTACAAAATCTAGATACTCAGCTAGCTGACCTTGAAACAGTCCTTGTGGGGACCTTCAAGGGGTTGGTGGCTAGGGAGACTTGAAAGAAACTTGATCTAATGGAAAAGCCAGCATTAACTCCTACCTGTGGAAACACAGTCTGTATCCCTTTTTTTTTTTTTTAACATATAATGTATTATTTGCCCCCAGGGTACATGTCTGTGAATCATCAGGCTTACACATTTCACAGCACTTACCATAGCACATACCCTCCCCCATGTCACAGGTCTCTATCTTATCCAAGGACAGCAAAACTAGATGGGCTTCATTTCCTGACGGTCTTCAGAGTGTTACTGAAACTAAAGTCATGGGCTGCATCCTCATACAGCCAATCCATTTCAATTTTTCTTCTGTCACAGACCATTCCCTCAACCAATACAGCTTGTACATTCAAAGCCTCGATACAAAAGAGTTTTAGAAGAGAAGAAGGATGAAATAAAGTAAATCTACCATCTTCATACTCAAAGAACAATACCTCATTATCTAGAAAGACATTTTAAATGAGAAGAGTTGAAAGACCCTTAAAGAATAAAAGATGCAGCCTTTGCTGTTCTATTTAGAGGATCTGGATCAGGTATTTATTAGCTCGAGGCTGGATGTGCAGGCCAGCGGGTTTGATAATCTGAATTAGCTAATTCTGGAAGAATCTGAATGGCTAATTCTCACACTGGTCTTAGTAACTCATAACAACTTAAAGACCTTTCCCTTCCAAGAATGTGTTCATTTTAACCCAGATTTAACACTGATGAACATCTAGGACTAGGGAAATCTAGGCAGTGAACTGAGTGTTACTCCCAACGGGTTATACACGTTTCGGAAATCACAGAATCTCTTTGGGTCTCAGTTCCCTATCCATAAGGTGGCAGTGTTGGAGTAAACAGAGTCTAAATTCCCCCCTCGCTAAAATAGGTTTGGCGTCTGATACTATGCCGTAAGTAAGCATTAACATCAGGCTTGTGAGACAGGTGAGTAGGGGCCTCCCAACCCAGGCAAGTGTAAGGCCGAGAACACTTGCCCGATGGGATAACCCGGTCTCGTAGACAGTGAGCAGCAGAAGATGATTAGACTTGAACTCAAGCTTCACCTTGATGTTCAATCAGTAGAGACAACTTATTGATAAAAGCCAGGCAATAGAATTCTCCAAAGGGGAGAAAAACCTCCTGTAAGAGACAGTCAACTAGAGTTCAAGACTCAGATCAGCCATTCACTAACAGGATGGCTTGGACACAACATTGAACCATTCTGAGCCTCAGTTTGCTCAATGGATGTGTTCCTATCTGCCCCACGTACAGAAAGTACACAGTCTTTGTATCAATATAAGAAAGTAAACACACACACTCAGTAGGTTGTAAAGTAGTCACAGCTCAGAGCTGTGTGAACAAGCATTTAGGATTTAGAAGGAGGTCTCCCTATGATAGAACAAAAGCAAAAGCAAACACAAGATTTAGGAAACTATTTTTGAGAAAGCAGCTTCCTACTTGCCCAATCCTAAAATACGGACACTGAAACATCAATATGTGACACTTCTCTGGGCTCTTCAAGAGAATAGAGCAGATTTTCAATGGAAATATCTGCATAATAAAAAGACAGCTAAACCTGAGCCTTTGTCCTACTTATTCAAAGCCCCATGGGATATAAAACAGTCAAGTAAGCCAAAGACACAGACTCTCTCCTTTAAACCAGCAGACCCAGCACAAGCTGAAAAGCCAAGCAAAGGGTAGAGCTCAGCAGAGAGATGAGTGCAAGGTCCCTGACTAATCATGAAAAAGGAGTACAGAAACTGGGGACAAGGGAAAGAAAAGATATTTGGCCACAGCCAAGATTGTCTGGGGGACTACTGATTGGGGAGAACAGATAGGGAAAAAGAAAGTTTTTCTTACTGGGAGAACCAGTTGGCCAGGAAGAGAATTATCAGACAGCAAAGTTAACTTGACCCAAGGACAGCCACAAGCACACGATGTCAACATATAATACAGTCTGACTGGAGAAACATGCTGTTAACCTCTAAATGAAGGAAGACGAGAACCTCAGGGCTTTTTTAAAAATTATACCTCACCACGTTCATTTGGTTTGAAAAACTCTCCATGAATTCTCAGAAGAGTCTAAGGAAAACATCCAGAGAATGTTTGGTAATAATTCAGTTTTAAACCTGACAGTAACGTCTGTGCATATCCACAACCCTGCTAGAGGTTACTGAATGGGGAACTGAGTGGGGAACCAGAGTTAGATCAAGACTGGAAAGATGGGCTTTCCAATCATTCTGTGAAACAACAGTTGTAAGGGAATTGGGGTCAGGGGACTTCCCGAGAGAGAAACTCGAGAGACAGCAAGACAGAGAACCAAGAAGTAAATCAGATCAGAGGCTATGGTTGACAGAAGGACTTAGGGAGAAATCTGCAAAAGAGAGAGTATAGGGCATTAAGGTAGAAGTGGTAGAAAATCCTGAGTCCCGAGGCCTAGAGAAGTGATAATTGGGGTATGTGACCAGTCCTGGAAAATGCTGAATCCCGGAGGATGAGTACAGAGAAGGGCCCCAGATTTGACCCAAGCGGAGACTTCAAGAGCAATGGTAAGAAACATGAGCCCATGGGGCATAGACAGAGATACTCAATGCCTGAACTCGTCCAGGATTGGGAGGGGAAGATCTTGCTAATTTGCTCCCAACGCAAAGCGCACAGGGGTAATTATTTAATGCAAAGTAGAAATGGCCGTATCCCATGTCTAGAACCTGCTGTTATGAAAAATACCAAAACTTGAAAGCAAAGTCGCCTCTGAGGGGATCCCCGAGGCCTACTTGCTCGGCTCACTTACGCGGCTTTGATAAATGCTCCGGTGTCTCTCTCCTCATACTAGCTTGCTGGCTTCCCGGCTCGGAGTAGCGTGGGGTCTGGCATTCCTCTCAAAGCAACGATTTGTACATAACTGTGGAATGTCTCCGAATGTTCACAAAATAATACTAAAGGGTACTCTTGTGCCTAGCTCAAACCTTGCTTGACAATTCTCTCTCAAGTCCCCATTACCTACGCAAAAGCAGCTCTACTTGATTAATCAAGCTGAAAATCCAGCTGCAGGAAATCTTGGGAGCTTGCGTTCCAGGGTGAAATCTAGTTCTAGCTGGAAAACTTTGGCCGCATTTGACCAAGAGAGTTCAGGTTCAGATCCTTCTCTTTGACAGCTGGCTGTAACTAAATCTAACCAAGAAAAGCTAATCAATTCATATGGTATAAGGGAACTTAAAAGGTAATTTTGTTCATCCTCTTGCGGTGAAACACCTGGAAAATATTAGGTATTCGATAGGCATGTGGCGAATGTCGAATATTCAAAAAGGGGCTCCTATCACATTACATGATTAATATTCATAATCACTAGTGAGACCATTTACGTGCCTTTTCTTTTTTGTGAGGATAGCAAGAGAGTTTGGGGTTTATGGTCCAACAAAGAACCAGAAAATAAGACTTTTAGCAAAATTTGCTTCAAGCATTCAACAGGTGGAAAGAACAAATTTGTTATAACTGACCCGCACGTTAAGTGAATTAGTAAAATGTTCTCATTGTAACTATTAATTTGCTAAAAGAGCAGAATCTTCAAAAATGTTCAAGAAATTAATGAGACTATATATGGTTATCTGACTATAAAAATCATTGCAAACTTCCCCAATACTATGCTATGTTCTGAGGTATACCAACAGAATAATTATAAACAAGTAGCCTTAAAAGTACAGTTACCATGTTGATAGCTCAATTTTTGAAAAGATTAAAGGTTTCCTCCTTAAAACATGAGTTTTAACTTTTTAGTATAAGTTCAGCCAAGTGAGTTACGACATGTGGCACTGAATTACATTCTGTAGGAATGAACAATGTTAAATTGGGGTTCCTGGGAAATATTTTCAGTCAGCTTCATTGCTCTCCTTTCTGAGAGGTCTGTATTTTCCTATTTTAAACCAAGGTTCAGTATCAATATATACGTTTGCCCATAAATGGTTAAATGTTCTATTTCTCTCTGACATTAGAGATTAGTGCATAAGACGCCTAAGAAAGAATTTTCCTTCACCATAAGGAAAAAAAGAATTGCCCTGCTCAAATTTAAAATAGAATTGCACAAATTTCTGTCAAGCATTTTGAAAGAGATTCTATAAATTGAATAACAAGTCTAAACAAAATTGAATATGGATCAATTAAAAGGGGAAGCAAACAAACAAACAAAAAAAACCCAAGGCACCTGGAAAGCACAGTCGGTTAAGCCTCCAACTCTTGGTTTCAACTCAGGTCATGTTCTCAGGGTCATGAGATCAAGCCCCCCATCAGGCTCTGTATTCAGCACAGAGTCTGATGAAGATTCTCTCTCCCTCTCCCTCTGCTGCTCCCTGGCCACACATACTTGCTCGCTTTCTCTCTCTCAAATAAATAAAATCTTTAAAAAAAAAAAGGGGGAATCATAAATGTGTTTTTAGTTTTGTGCAGATTAAATGACTAGCCTCATACAATGATGTTTTCCCGCTAAAAGAATGTTGTTCTGCTAGAGGTAATTATGGTAATAAGAATTAGGGTAATTTAAACTCTATTGAAAAGGGGATTTAAGAGATTCTTATGTTGCAGAGAAACCCAAGAATATGCTTGAAACCTGGCTATTTGTGCTGCCATAAAAATAGGCAAGTACCAAATTAATTTTATGTATCAAAGGACTCAATAATTTTTGATTAAGCCATTTTAGATTAATTAATGACCTGATGGCACATTAATTAGGAAGTTTCTATTTGCTATATGCTTAAAGTTTTAGATTTTATATTTGGACCAAAGTATCACCACATTGCATTATTTTCCAAGTCAGAATACTTAACCTTTTCTTCCAGTATACAACTTGAGGAAATAAATATCCTCCCAAGTAGACACAAATGTTCCATATCTAGCAAATGACTACATTGGTACAATAATCTGGAGTCTCTAGCTAGATTCATTTTATGAAAAGATGCCCTTTTATAGATTTTACAATAGCCTGATTTTCATTTTATAAATGTGTTTCGTTGTTTAGTGTCTATATTCATTCCCATTCAATGAGGAAGTGACTCCACTGTTTGAGGCCCGATGCCACAGGTTAAAGTCAGAGAAATGAGTCATGCTGGATTTGGTCCCTAGATGTGCTTGCCAACAATACAGATGAGTTTATCACTAGCACTGAAAATGACTTTTATTCTTTCCCCTTGTATGTTTTCTAGGGCTGCTGTAGCAAAATACTACAAACAGAGTGGCTCAGAACAACGGGAATTTATGCTCTCGCAGTTCTGGAGACCAGAAATTGGAAATCAGGATGTTGGCAGGGCCATGGTCCCTCTGAAACCATAGGGAAGAATCCTTCCTTGCCTTTTCCTAAACTTCTGGTGCCAGGTGGCAGTTCCTTGGCAATCATTGGTTTGCAGCTATATCACATCAATGTCTGTCTTTATCATCATGCTGTCCGTCTGTCTCTACAGGGCTGCCTTCTTATAAGGACATCAGTCATACTGCATTGGGGCCCCATCCATTATGACCTCACTTTAATTCAACTAATGATGTCCACAACTACTTTATTTTCAGGTACAGGGGCTTGGGGCTTCAGCATTATCTTTTAGGGGAAGGAGGCACAATTTGGCCCATGACACCCCTACTACCTTTAATCCTCTTCTGTTGGTCAAGCTCTTGTATGCCAAAAGAGTCACTACATGGTAAGAAACTAGAATAGGAATGAAGACAGGAGACCCCCATTGGTTCATAACATTTTTACTTTCTTCCACACCAGAGAACATACTGATTAGGAATTTTTAGAGATGAGAAGACTTATATGTAGAGAAGCTAAATGCCTTGCTTGGTAGCACCCAACTGTCATACATCATGGGAAACCCAGGTCTCCTAACCCCTGGACTTATGCTGTTCCCACGGATACACAGAGCCTAATATAAAGCCCCATCAATATGGGTCCATCGACACACTAAATGCAAATTGAATGTTCTCAGATTAGATAAGGTATATAGAGGGGCCACAAGGAGGATCCTTGCAGTGATGAAACTGTCACGTGCCTTGATGGGGGTTGTGGACTACCCAGGGATGGCTTGGAGAGCCAAGAATGCTACTGTCCCCAGGCCCCTTTCTTCCCCTCTGGTTGAGGGGCAGTCCCTACATAATACCACTAGACCGCCTAGAAAGTAGGCTACCTGCCATCCTGTAAGGCACGGGAAGTTCTCTGAAGAGAAAAGAAGTCCTTTTCACTACCTTCTCCATCAGGAAATGGAAAGGAATTTCACCTAAAGAGATTTCAAAGTAGACAATGCATCTACTCAAACTCATCCTTTGCCCAAAATTTTTGGCCTCAAACCACTAGCTGTTGTAAGAAAATCTCTAATGTGAATGAAAACAGCATAGGGCCCTGTGACACAGTGGCCAGGCCACAGGGGAGACACTCAAAGATCTGGGTTTGAATCCCGTCTCTGCCCCTGCCTCACATGGGGGTTTAGACAGGGTACTTTTGCTCTCTGGGCTTTGGGCTCATAAAGAGGACAATGCCTGTTTCCCAGGATTGTTTTGAGAAGTGCCTGAAATCTTTCCTGTACTAGTAAAAGTGCTGTCTATGGTTCCTGGAACGTAGCGGGTTCAGTAATATCGCTGGTCTTTATTCACACGTGCAATATTCCAAATATGCTATGGGCTCTCTATTCAAAAGTCTAATGTGCCATTTCTAGTTCAAGTTATATTCCATGCTGGGATATTTGGGCAGAAGGTTTCTTGTCTGTTAGATTAATTCTTCTGCTTTTAATCTTAACTCGCTCTCACTAATATATTCAGACATTTTGGTAAGGGCTTATCCACATTCTAGTAATTCGGGGGTGAGTTTAAACTGGCTAAATTTCACTTTTCCACTACTTCTATTTCAATAGCTATTTAGTTTGGGAGGCCTGTCTTTTGCTCACATATGTTCATCATTTGCCATTTTGGCAAATATCTCTCACCTGATCATTTTTGAGACAAAGGAGAGATGCTCAACACCTAGGAGCCTGAGAATTTGATTCCAGGTTAGCGTCTGATCAGGGACTCCTCCAGAGTGACAGGCTGTCACTGGCACTGTGAGATGAGATGGCCAAGATCCTAACAACAAGAATTGTCTCTCGACTTCACAAAAATGTTTTTCCAATCTCTCCCTATGTATGCCAAGATGATAAAGATAAGTCAACATGACCTGAAAAAGTAATTACTCTTATGATGGCAAGTCTAAGTGCAATTTAGAACTATTAACTGTGGAACTTGCTGTTGAACCTGCTTGTTGAACTTAGAAAATCATCCAATACATGTTCAGAGGCTGTTATAAATCACCCAGGAAAATAACCCATTTTTTTAATGGGTTCTAGGCAGTAATGAGACCCGTCAGCCCCAGGTGGGATCGTATTTGTTTATTTTCACGTTAGAGCCATCACATGATTCCATACCAGTCTTAATCGCAAAAGGAATCCCCATAAAAACATTAAATAACATCAACTGTGTCATGTCTTAGATTCCAACGAATCACAAACATTAGCACACTACAACTAAAAAGCTGTTTTTGTTTTATTTTTGGTGGAAGATTAAAAGAGGGTTAAATTTTGTTCATTTATTTTAATTCAACATTTATTTCGTATTCAGATTATTAAGGTAGCCCGGATATGCTCTACTAATGGAAAACTTGGGAAAAAATAGAAAAGCAGAAAGACAACTATAACTAACAGCTATAAATCCACTAATTATACAGTATATTTGCCTCAATTTTGCTTCTCTACAACATTTTTACATAGTTGAACCAGTTGTGCTTCTGCTGCTTTTTACTTAGCATTAATAAATGACAATATTTCCATAAACATCTATGGATTGATGGTATTCCTTTGTATAGATCTACTGCCATGTGCTTGACCATCCCGATAACTAGGCTCATAACGTTTCTTTTTAATACGTAATTCTTTAAAAGAATCACGCTTATTTATGTAATTTAGAAAATACTGAAAAGCATAAAGAAGAAAATATAAATTGGTGGCTACATTTTTAAAAGTGGCTGTCATGATTTGAAAGCTGAAGAAAATATATTGACAAATGGCATTTAGTGAAGACCCATGAAGGAGCAGACCATGGGCAGTCAGATTTGTGACCTTCACCCAACCCCAAAATCTCAGAGTGTTATAATTGCCAATTTGTAGGTCCAGAGCTCATAGATTTTGAACAGATAGGTCTGACCCCACGTTTATGTTTTCTCCTGGCTACATCATATGGCTCTCCCAGAATCACCTCCACTCCACCGCCACATCTACCATCACCATTGCCACCATCACTGCCACCACCGCCACCACCAGATTGCCACCCTTAGGGCTTCTTACCTCCAGCACCACTTCTTTTCATCGCATGTCTATATACCCTTTCTTCTCTTCTCACCTTTATATTCTCCTCCTCTCTTCCTTCGCTTTGACCTCCAACAAGCATTTCCTTGAGTGTCGGAGTAACAGAGAGAAAGCAAAGGCTATCCTACCACACGCACTTTAAGAACAAGCCCCATCATTTATCCATCTGACAAAAACTGACAGAGAGCCTACTATGTGGCAGACACTATTTTGAATGCTCAGTGTACAGGAACTCTCCTATGTGCGAATTTTTTTCAACATCGAGAATTCGTTGTTTAGGATTTTCTTCATTTTCACATACTGTCTGCCATGTGAAATATGCTTGCAAATTATCAACCTGTGTCAGCGTTACCAGTTCCCACAGCCTAGCCTCCATGCTGGGTGGAAAGCAGAAGTGAGCTGTTCAAGAAGGATACCCTCGTCAAAAGGAAAGTCTCAGGCAATCGTCATGAAGTAATTTCTTATCTCTTATTGCCACAGAAAACTACCACAGGAAAGAACTTCCTATTTCCAGACTCAGCTGACGTGCATTTGCTTAATGCAGCTTGCCTGCAATAGTTTACACACACACCCTCCCCAGAAAAGACACTTGATATAGAAGGAAAGGAAAGGAAGAAAATTAGAACACCAATTAAAGAATGAGTATCTCAACAAATACATACACTGAAGTCCCTTTCCTCCTCACTTGCATGAAAGAAACCCGTATTCTTTCTGTTCCTATTTTCTATGTAAAATAATTAGTGGTAGAGGAATCAGACTCTGTGTATGACTGTGCACCTCCTAGGACAGTAGTAGGAACACACGGGCCACTGCAAAAAAGAAAAATCCACTGCTACAGTCAAAGATGCCTTGGTGGGTAGTAACTCTGACTCCTACAATTACATTTCTTTCCCACGCACACAAAGAAAACCAAATGCTCCAGATGCACTTGGTAAAAACCTCAGGACCAACATTACCTAAGTTCTCATTTATGTACAGGTATGATTTCAAGCCTGCAATTTTCCCTAAGAGTAAAATCCCCTCCAGCTGCCTGCCTACAAAGGGAAACCTCCACAAAGAACACAGCTTCTCCAAAGAGGGTGGCCCCAGACTGTTTCCAGGCAAACTTCTTAGGATCCAAACAAGTGTTAAATTGAGCTTTTCTAAATCAAACCCATGGTCTGCAGTCCAAGCACCTGTCAATACAACATCCATTCAAGAAGGAGAAAAGCAGAATGAGTATACAACCATTCTCCCAGGGAATTAAAGAGTAATTTTAACACTGGACTTGTCAGAAGCAGGTTCATGAAGAACTGAGCCAACATTGTATCATCTCCCAAGAGTCACATTTTAAAACTCATCACCATTCTGAAAGAGAGAGTGCTAGGGTATCAGTTGCTTTGCCACCTTGATAAGCCAAGCAATGACATCTGATACATCAGCCAAGGAGTGATTTTACTTACACGCAAGAAAAAGAGAGTAAATCCAAGAGCTGGCTGGTTATCCCTGAGTTCAGAGAACTCATAATCCACTGAAGCAAAGGCTAGGATTCCACCCTACGCAGCCCCAGCTCTGGAGGCTCTGTCTACACCGGACCACAATTAGAAGCTGAGCAGAGACTCAGGCTCTTTCGAAAGAAGAGGAAGTGTCGTCTCTACTTCCTCAATTTTCTTGTTCTTCCCTCTTACCGATATTGATCCCTTCCTAGATTCCCAAACCCAAGGCAGCGGGCACACAAAGCAACACGTCCCATCTCTCAGACGTAGTGGTCTTCGTTTCCAGGACACACACACAAGACATTACCCGGTTTTGCTTTCTTGTTTTGGAGGCAAAGATGTTTATGTACAGGCATGGAGGGTGGAAATATTTGCAGAGCTGTTCTCAGTGGAGAACTGTGTTCAGTGGCGATGCCGCTTGTTCATCACCCACCTCGTTTAGGTTCAATCTTATTTCAAAATTCTCTTCTTTCTCTTCTCCAAATACTTCATAATGCTCTTCTCAATAGAAGCTAAAAGCATTTTAGGGTAAAAATAAATCTTAGCCTGTCACTGTTTTGCAGCACAAATCATAAATTCTCAAACAGCAACACTTGTCTTGCCCCCACCAGGCAAGGAAATGATGGGCTGGGAGTCAGAGATACTTGAACTCCTCACCAATAAATTCCTGCCCTCCCACATCCCCTTTCCAGCAGCAGCATCTTGTTTCTTGCAAAGAGTACAATCTCATTATATTTATACTCTGCTTTCAGAGAAATGGAAACAAAGCATTAGAATTGAGCTCATGACCAAGGCAATTTTTCAGAATGTGGGAGCTACATCATTAGCATGGGTTTTGGTTATCTGACTGCGTTTGAGGATTAAAACAACCAACACCTATGACCTCAAAGCTTCTGTAGGTCAGAAGTTTGGGCCCAGCTGAGCTGGGTTCTCCTGCTAAGGGTCTCCCCCAGGCTATATATTCAGGCGCTCAGCCGGGGCTACAGCCACCTCAAGGTTCAGCTGGAGAAAGAGACGCTTCCAACTTCACTCCTGCACTTGTTGGTAGGATTCAGTTTCTCACAGCTCTGAGACTGAGGACCTCAGTTCATGCTGGCTGTTGACCAAGCCCACCCTCTATTATTTACCACATGGGCTTCTCTGCACAGCAGCTCACGACATGGCAGCTGGCTTCACCAGAGTGAAAAAGCAAGAGTGAAAGGAAATCAATGAGAGTGAGAAGGCCTCATTCCTGGTTAAAGTCTTATATGTGGCCCTTCAGGCCTGACCATGGGTGCTAATAAAGGCTTTCCTTGACTGGACTCATGGGAAAAGCTGCCCTCCCCACACTGGACTCGGTGACAGCGAGTGCACTGAGGTCTCTGAGGGGAATTGTAGTGAAGGTCTTGGGGTCCCCTAGACCATTATGCTCTTTTGCATATTTACATTCTCAGCCCCAGGTGTCTGATGTGGGAAACAAAGGCAAAAGAAAATATTAATTTCCTTACCACCTAGAGCCCATTGACAAGTCCTTGAAACAGGAGGGTAGCATTCCTCTAGGAACTCAGCTGCCTCTACATTAATACTTTGCTAGGGGCAAAAGGCAATCTTAGCCCTATTCCCAGGATCCTGTAGGTCTACTTTAACATGTAAGAATTCTTTGGAAACTTCCTTTATCTCTAAACACCCCAAGACACATGTTGGCCATCATCCCCTAAACATATGACCCACCAACATACATCTGAAGGGTCTCATGACTAAGGTTTTATAAGACAGTAATAAATGACCTTTTCCCAGCAATAGCTAGCCTCCCCAAGGTTCTGGAAACCTTGCTTCCAGAATTCTTGAGAGACTTACACTCTCCCAAACCCCCTCTCAACTTGAAAGTATATAATGGGCCACTATTCATGACCCCAGGGCTTCTCTTTCTACCCACAAGTCCTGTCTCTGTGATTTAATAAAACCACCTTTTTGCACCAAAGATGTCTCAAGAATTCTTTCAAAGCCATCAGCTTCGAACCCTAACATCTTTCCTACGTGGTTGTCCATTATCTGAGACCTTGGGTCAAGGTCCTCTTCAGGTGATTTCATGGAGGCCTCTTTGAAGATACCTTTGCTACTACTCAGTACTTCCTAGCCACCTCCCCCCTCTCCACCCACACATCCACTAGGGTCCATAAAACTACTGGAGCCTTTTGTTGAGGACTTCCTCAACCCTGAGACTACCCCCTGACTCCATCGGTGCACCATTCCACAGGGGCAAATGGAAAGGTGGGGGGGCGGGGGGTTGGTGCTTCCT
The DNA here is from genome assembly GCA_028533885.1 of Nasua narica. Taxonomy (NCBI): domain Eukaryota; kingdom Metazoa; phylum Chordata; class Mammalia; order Carnivora; family Procyonidae; genus Nasua; species Nasua narica. The sequence goes on along the minus strand of CM052802.1, from coordinate 10,886,130 downwards.
CCAGCTTTAGACTCCTGCTTATGCCTTTGCAGGAATTGATTAAAGCTTTAAGTCTTTCGGTTGTGGCTGGTCATTTTAGTCAGCCCATCATCACCTCCACCTTGCCCAACTCTGTTGAGCTCCCAACAGGAATGGAGTGTTAGCAAGACAGAAGTCACAATTTTTGTAACCTATTCTTGGAAGTAGTAGCCCATCCCTTTTGCCACATTATGTTTGTAAGAGGAGAGGGTCACACAGTGTGCACTCCTGGGACAGTGATCACAGGGAGCTGTCTTGAAGGTTTAGATACGGTATATAAAATTTTACCCAAATTCAAGTTACCCTTGTCCCGCCAAATGTTAACAAAAGGGAAAACCCTTCTAAAGATAAAGTCATAAATATCATCACACCATTACAAGAAAATCTGAGACTTGCATCCAGGCATTATAATAACCCTACAGCCCACTGTATTCATCACCAAGATCATACTGCTCAGACCTGAAAACCCAATGACCCTAATCATTCAATCTCCAAGACACAGACAAATTAACATAGATGCAAACCCTGTCATAAACTACAAAACTAGTCTAGAGTCTGCAATTTCAATCAAAAGAATAACTTTTCACCTAACCACAGCATGAGAAGCCTGCAAGCAAACCCAGGGATTCCTCAATGGGTTTATATAGTCTTCTTAAGCATCCATCTCAATGAGATTCAAACTGCTCAACACCTGGCTTCTCTCCCCTTGACATTCAATGAATCTTCTCTCTCCTAAGAATGACCAGGCAGGGCTTTGTTACTGGCTACAGCCTCCCCAACGCCCATGGTACAAAAGCATACCACTCCTTCCATCTTCCCTTGTAAGCATTTAGAAGGGTTATTTCCTGGCCTGACACCACTGGAGGCAAGGAGGAAAGGGTCATTCTGGGTTGAGAAGTAAATAATTCAATTGACCTTAGATCTTCCTCAGTTGATGATGTGCGGATAACAGCTGACATTCCAGACAGAAGCCAGTGGCACTTGATTTGCACTTTAACTGGCAAAAGATGAAGGGCAACATTTTCAAAGGCCAAGTGGAGATCCTCTGTATCTCATGTTTTGTGTCTCTCCTTCTTCAGAAATGTTTGAATTTACAGATTAGACATAGCCTACATCCCAACATAACCCGTGCCTCACAAACCAAATGTCAATTAAAAACCAAGTTAAAAATAAAAAATGTGAGAAAAAAAAAATTAAAAAAATTAAAAATGTGAGAACACCTGGGTGACTCAGTTAAGTATTTGCCTTCAGCTCAGGTCATGATCCTGGGGTCCTGGGATCAAGTCCCGTATTGGGCTCCCTGCTCAGTGGGTATCCTGCTTCTCCTTCTGCCTGCCATTCCCCCTATTGTACTCTCTCTCTCTCTCTCTCTCTCTCTCTCTCTGACAAATAAATAAATAAAATCTTTAAGAAGGAAAAGAAAAGAAAAGAAGAGAACAGAAAAGAAAAGAAAGAGAAAGAAAGCAAGCCATTGGAGGAGCAAAGAAAGTGAAGGCATATAATGAAGTCACTATTTGGTGAAACTGATGGCCTTTGGGGAATAGAAAATAGTTTGAAAAACAACTCCAGTCTCCAGTTGCAGACTTCCTCTCTGCTTCTTTATATTCCTTTCATAAGGAGACAAAAATGAAATTGAATCTGTGCAGTGAAAGGATGACAAGAAGATGCTGCAATTCTGACCAGGAATAAAATGACAGTTCCCTCAGTGGCTTCTTGTTTGCATGAACCTCTGTTTCTGGGAAATGCTGCCTCATCTCTTCCCTACATGGACTTGCCCCTGCTGGTCTCTCTTGTGGTTGGCAGCCGAAGATGGTATGACAGGGACTTAATGACATCAGTAGCAGGGACTTACTTCTCATCAGGCTTTTAGGTGCCCTCATCGAAGACATCCCCCCAAGAGCATGTCATTCACAATTATGGGGCTGGGATTAGAGTCACTTAAATTCTGTGAGCACGGATAACCTGATTGATAGAAGGGGACTGGACTTCCAGTTCAAGAGGAATGCATCACAGATGCTTCTTGCCCTTTTCCCTCCCTCCCCAGACTCCATTAAACTGATAGGAAAAGCATAAAATGTATATAAGCCCAAAATAACAAAGGGAAAATTGGAGGAAGAGCATTAGAACTTGAGAGATTTCAACAGACTTCTGGAAGATGGAGGGACAGAAGGGGGTTGGAAGTGTAGGAGGGCAGGAAACCAGAGCATCCCATCAGTAGGACTCCACAGAGTGGTAGAGAAATGCCATCTGCAGCAGGATCCCCGAGAGGGTCAGGACTCAAAAATCAAGGCAACTCTGAAAATCTAAGTAAGTGATGGGGCTGGACGCCTGGGTGGCTCTGTTAGTTAAGCGTCTGCCTCTGGCTCAGGTCTTGATCCCACGATCTTGGAATTGAGTCCCACATAGGGCTCCTTGCTCAGAGAGGAGTCTTCTTCTCCTCGCCTTCTGCCTCTTCCTACCCCACCCTACCCCAGCTTGTGGTACACTCACTCAAATATTTTTTTAAATGAATGAATGAATGAATGATGGGCCTGAAAAAAAAGGAAGGTTGATTGAAAGTGTATAAGAACCTAGCTCCACCCTGGCCCACACTTTCCTTTCAAGTATCTCCATCAGCCCCCTCTTCACAGAGCAAGCACAGACCAGCCTGTGGGCAGCCATTTCCCTCCACCCCAAGCAATACTGTGAAGGATTCATCTCTAAAAATAGTGAAATTATGCAAAGAATACAGAGAAGATATGTGGCTATGGGCACTCCAGAGTGAAAACTCCACATTCTGGTTCCCAGAGCATCACTCAGCATGGGCCATAGCATCATCTCCCTGATGGGTAACCATGAAATGTTGCAACAGAGTGGGGGGAGTGGCCTTCTAATGGATCTCCCTAGAGAGCCATGAAGATCTTGTATCCGCAAAAATGAACAGGGTGCTAAGAAAAATAAGTAACCGAGAACAAGAAAGAACTTTTGGATATTATAAATATGATTGCCAAATAAGGATTATCATGGAAGGGTCAGGGGATAAATTCAAGTAAGTCTTTCAGGAAATAGTATTCACTGATCTCATCAAAGCAATAACATAAAAGATTTCCCATAATAGAAGTCCAGGAGTATTTGGATTAAAAGTTCTCACCGAATGCTCAGGATGAAGAATTTCAAGGTATTGTTGAAGTCCTGCATTCCAAAGACAAAGAGAAATACTAAGATCTCCTCAGTAGAGAAGACAAGTCACTTCCACAGACACAAGGAACTAAAAGATCCCACATCCCTTCTAAGTAGCATTGAGAGTTAGAAGGCAAGTGAACGAAGTTCTGCAGATCCTCAATTTCACCCTAGAATTCTGTATTCACTCACTCAGCACAAACATTGGGGCACCATTCTGTGCCTAGGGATATAGCAGCAAATAAGCAATAAGGAAAACTCTGCCCTGCTCCAATCAGGATGGGGGATCTCTAAGCAAGATAAGTGACACATCATGGGTTCAATAGTAATAAGTGCTTAGGAGGAAAATAAAAAGGAAGATAGCAAATATAGAGAGTAAGGGAATTTACACTAAAAATGAGATGAGGTAGCCAGGGAAGGACTGACAGAGAAGATGACCTCTGAGAAGTGGTCTGAAGGAAATGAGTGAGCCAGCTGATGCCTGAGGAAAGAACATGATAGGAAGGGGGAACAGCAAGTGCAAATGTCCTGGGGCTTCCAGAGGCTTACTGAGCACTAGAAGAAGAGCAAGGCAGTAGATCTGGCTGGAACTGAAGAGAAGGGGCCAGAAAGGTAAAAGAAACCAGATCATCCACAGTTATGGTAGGTCATAAGGGGTGATAGTACTTCGGTTTTTTATTTTAAACCAATTAAACCAGGAGTCAGCAACCTTTTACTGAAAAGGCCAGATAGTCAATATTTAAATAGTAAATAGTCACAATCCAACTATTCAACTCTGCTGTTGTAGTGTGAAAGCATCCACAGACAATATATAAATGAATGAACATGAATATGTTCCAATAAAATTTTATTTATGACTATTAAAATTTGAATTGTATATAATTTCCTTGTGTACCAGAATATTCTTCTTCCTTTGATTTTTTTTCTTCACCCATTTAAAAATATAAAAAGACAATCCTATAACTTATGAGCTCTGTAAAAAACAGGCAGCAACCCAGATCTGGCCCACCAGCAGTAGTTAGCTGATCCAGAACTAAATAATCAATTAATAATGAAAGTAGAGGGGCACCTGGTGGCTCAGTCAGTTAAGCATCTGCCTTCAGCTCAGGTCACAATCCCGGGTCCTGGAATTGAGCCCCACATCAGGCTCCCTGCTTGGAGGGAAGCCTGCTTCTCCTTCTCCCTCTCCCCCTGCTTGTGTTCCCTCTCTTGCTGTGCCTCTCTCACTGTCAAATTAATAAATAAAATCTTTAAAAAATAAAAATAAAATAAAAAGTCACTCAAATAACTTACAGAAGCACTAAAAACAGAGGTTTGATCGTAATGGGAGGAGAATGAAGACGAGGCAGCTGTCAAGCAAGCTCAACCGTCATCTCTTATTCCCAGAGGTCAATAGTTAGTGTCTGAAATTGATAAAGAACATGAAGACAGTCTATAGAAATCCAGAGAAGGAGTGGCGCCTGAGTGGCTCTCAGACAGTTAAGTGTCTGCCTTCGGCTCAGAGTCCTGGGTCCCAGGATCCTGGGATCGAGTCCCACATTGGGCTCCCTGCTTAGCGGGGCGCCTGCTTCTCCCTCTTTCTGCTCCTCTCCTCTGCTTGTTCTCTCTCTCTCTCTCAAATAAATAAATAAAATCTTTAAAAAAAAAAAAAAAAAAGGGAAGGAAGGAAGGAATCCCAAGGAGGGCAAACCAGATTGCTAAGGGGGAAGCCTGCAGTCAGTAGACCGGGTTACCGCCGGGGTGGGGGGGTGGGTGGGGAGCTGCTCTTCCCTCAGCTGCCCTGGCCCAAGTCACTCCTGCCCTTCCAGTCGTCCGTCCTTCAAGGTTCAGCCCACAAGTGACACTTACCATATTATATTATGTTTATAAGAACACATGACATGTACTTCTCAAGTCCCTGTCCTTAGAAGAGCCCTGCATGCTTGGTTTAATGTTCTGATGTCACCCTTTTGAAATTTTTAATCATCTGTGAACAAGGAGCCCATGTTTTCACTTTGAACTGGGCCCTGTGGCATATGCGGCCATCTGTTTATACATTTGGCTCCTAACTGGACTGTCAGCTCTTTGAAAGCAGGAACAGACCCTTTCTGAGATTTGTATCCCCATGAACCAGCATAAAGCCTTCAGTAAATGGCCATTTGCCTGAAACTTAGATATATTTTACTTCTGAGGGCCATAATTTTATACCCTAAAATCCAAGAACATAATCCATCTTCAGGAAAGCGATGGGGTTACTCTAACTCTATCCATAAAACATCTCTGACTTGTTCTCTGATGCCTGAAATGCCAAAATTATAATTTTACTCCCTCCCCCCCTTTTTTTGGAAGTCATTTCCTCCTCTTGCACTGTCAAATGTCTCTGGAAGAGGTAGTCTTTAAGTTTTGCTAGTGAACCGTAACGAATATGAATTTGTCGCATCCCTTCAGACAGAACCAGCCCTGCCCCAAAACCAGGCAAATGAATTTTAAGTTCACACTCCGAACACATAACATGGAGCTGTGTTACTGATTGCGGACTCTATCGGTAAAACATGTATACAAATAACTCAAATAGCTTTCTGAGCCTCAGCCATTGCAAATCAGCAAGGTGAAGATTTCAATGTTCTGTGTGAAAACATATCAACACTCTAGATATTTTTTGAAAGATATATTGTCTCCAACACACATAATGTCATCTCTAATTTCTGCCTGAAATATTTTTTCACTGTGTCCACCATTCAGGTATTAAAACCCTTACCTGCTTATTTATTATTCAGTGTATTTATAGAATGTGTTTCTTGGGTGACAATGTGCTAGACAATGTGCTAGAACATGAGGACCGTAGAGCTAGGAGAGGAGGAGGGGTCAGAGACCCAAGGAGACAAGGAGAATCAGAGGCAGCAAGAAACAGACATTGCCCAGGAGAAGTAGTAGTAGAGGTCAGAGATAGAAGGAAAAATTCTGGTTGGATCCACTTGAGCTAACTTCCCAGAGAGGATAGTGCAAGGTGCTGATCCTTGGAGCACAGGTGACAATAATGAGAGTGAGATGGACCAGGGGGTGACAATCCACATAGTGAGTGAAGGTACAGGAGATCAGCAGGGTGATGACCAGCTCGGTGGTCCTCACTGAGCTGGTAGAGCCTCCTAAGGAGTATTTTGGATTTTGTAGAGGCTTTCAGTTCTCACAGTAATTGAGTTGCTTCCCCATTTAGTTGACCAGTGGGTCAGTTTCATGACTGGGGGGTCAGTTTCATGGGGGTGTGGGGGTGGAAATTTGACATCCATCAAAACAAAAGGCAACCCTCATAACAAAGAATAACAAAGAATCATCCTGTGTCCCACAAAACTTCAGATGTCCTCTCAATTGTGAATCGTAGGTCAGTTTCAGCCACCTGAGCCTAGAAACAAAGTATATTTTTTACTTGGCTTTAGTACCATCGACATATCTAGGAATGCTACTGTTGTTACTTCCAAATTTATTTGTAAATGTGTTTTATTTGAGAGTTTGCAAAGAGCTGCTCACCATTTCAGAAAAGCACAAGAAGCACTCATTGGCAGCCTTGCTTATGGAATCAGTCTGGTATCGATCTGCATCGGTAACTGTTAATTCCCAATGATTTATCATGTATATGAATATGGTTAGTTCACCATGATTTCCAAAGCCAGATTTTTAGTTGAAAAAATATTTAGTTGAATACTGTCTTATTTAGCTTAAATCAAAACTTGTACCTTATTTACTAGACCAAAGGTCTGTTTGATTTGTTTCCCTAGTGTGGTCATATCTGAACATTTATATATTAGAATACATATTACTTGGGGCACCTGGGTAGCTCAGTCAGTTAAGCCTCCAACTCTTGGTTTCAGCTCAGGTCATGATGTCAAGGTCATGAAATCGAGCCTCACATTGGGCTCCAGGCTGAGACTCTTTCTCCCTGTTCCTCTGCCCCTCCACTGCTCAGGCTCTCTCTCTCTCTCTAAAAATAAATAAACAAATACATCTTAAAATACATATCATTTTATTATAAGTTGCCCTTATATTTCATTTAGGATATTAAGAGTTAATAAGGAGTGTGCCAGATCTATTATATATAACCCCTTGAAGCTGTGGTTATTACTCCCATTTTGGAGATGAGGAAACTGAGGCATAGAGAAATCAAGTCATTTGCCTGAGGTCTCACAGTCAGCCGACAGCAGAGCCTGGATTCGAACCCAGGCAAGCTCGTGCACTTAGCCAAATTACCATATTGTGTGATATTTGCTCTTTCTAAGCTTATGTATAAGTAGGTTACATTATTTTTGAATCTCATTTCAAGATAGTAAACAGGGCATTTTCATATATATTCTCTCGAGAAAAGGGAAGCATTGCATTTGATCAGGTTGAGAACCGCTGGTCCAGCTAAAAATTTATGGGACGACTAAGTAATGAGAAATATAACTTGAAGGATAGCTGAGGGTTAGTCCGGCTCGCTTCACCAGGCAAGCCAAGGAACGTGGACTGAGTTATTTAGAAAGACTCCTGCCTCCTTGCATAAAAACCTTCCTGAATATAATGTATTTTCCTAACAGTCTATCTTTTTTCTATGCAGAAAATCTCCTTGTTTAGAGATGTAGGATTCACAAAGTTAGGGACAACTTTTTTTTTTTTAAACTCTAAACCACAAAGTACAATGTCTGACCCATTATGGTCCAGTCATGCTGGTCAAATTAATTCTATTTTCCAATATTAAAGACTAGAAAACAAGACTTGGGGTTTTTTTCCTCTCTTTCTCTCTCAATAGCCTCCATTCCGCAGGGGCTTGCTAAATGAGGAAAATCAACAGTTCTTTAGGGTCTTTCTCTTACCAAGCAAAGATCCCCCTTATTGGTCTCACCTAATGGATTCTTTTATCGCTTAAGATACCCCTGTGCCTAGGAATTCCAATGTTTAAAGCACCATTCCCTATTCCAATAAATGAGATTGTACTCGGGGCATTTTAGTCTGGATTTCTTTTTTAAGAGCATCTGCTGACAAATTCCGTGGAATCTGCAATATTGTTGGTTTTATCATCTCTGAAGCAAGCCTGAATCAATAATAATAGAAGGACCACCCCCAGGACACAAGGCAACATCTCAGCCACTTTTCCACCATCTGGTGCAAGAACAGGATTGAGCCAAGGTTCTCTAGGGGAGGCCAAGACTCAGCTATGACATATGAGCCCCAGACCAGACTGTGACTTGTTAGTGAAGCAGGTCTTTGGCAAGTATGGGTCTCAGCTCTCACCCGCGAGGGCTTCTCCCAAAGTACCCCTTCCAACAGCATGTGGCGGAATTCTGCTCAGCGCTCTTTCCCCATCACCACATTTCCAGATGTGACTGTGTACTTCGATTTGGCCCAGACAGAGGCTCAGCATCACTGGATCTTCTAGACTGTGCCTGCCAAAGATCAGCAGATACTCCAGCACCCGTAAAGATGAATCATGGCAGAAGCAAAATGAGAGATTTTCACAAAGACTTGGCTGGTGAAAGAATTGTAAACACGGCTAATGGGGTAGGTGCTGGAAATACTTTACAATATATACCTGCAACAAATTTCCCAGT
>CM052802.1:10777282-10876895 GCA_028533885.1 Nasua narica | reverse complement strand
TCGTCTTCTCCCTGTGCCGTCCCATGGCCCTTCCTCTGTGCACACGCGCGTGTCCAAGTTGTGGCCAAATTTCCTCTTAGAAGGACGCCCGCATACTGAATTAGAGTCCATCCTAAAGACTTCACTGATTCTTCAAAGACCTTATCTCCAAATTCGCATTCTGAGGGCCAGGGATTTAGGACTTCAACATATGAATGGGAGCGGGGGTGGGGGAGGGGAGGGGATGGGAAGCGGTGATGTGGGGGCTGGTGAGCACTGTTCAACCCATTACACTTTGTATTGTTTCGCCTCCCTTTTTTCTCACTCTAGTTGCCCTGGGCCTTCACTTTGCATATAAAGCATCAATCCGTTAATCCCTGACCCCAGCAAGAGGTGGGGCTACTACAACGATCATTGCTTACCCCCACCCGTGGGTGCTTTCCTTCCTCATGCTCTTACCACCCCGGCCCAGCTAACATCCTGAGCTTGGTGTTTCTCATTCACTTTTTGTTCGTGTCCTGACAATGGACACTTTTCTTTTCACTTTTCATTTAGATGTTCTGCGTCCATATCTTCTTCAGCTTTCCCTCTTTCAGAATGTAAGAGTGTTATCCTTTGAATCCTGGCCCTTCCTTGTTCCACTCAACATCGTGTTGGTAGGGGCCCCTGGGTGGCTCAGTGGGTTGAAGCCCTGCCTTCGGCTCAGGTCATGATCTCAAGGTCCTGGGATCGAGCCCCGCCTGCTTTCCCCTCTCTCTCTGCCTACTTGTGATCTCTTCTTCTCTGTCAAATAAATAAATAAAATCTTAAAAAAAAAAAAAAACGTCGTGTTGGTAGAATTCATCTTGGATGTGAAATGCTATAATTCATCTGCGTTTCCTTGCTTCAGATTATTCCATTGTAAGAATAAACCACAATGTAAGTGTTATTGTTTGGATGGACATCAGGTTGTGTTGTGCGAACAAAAGCAAATGGCTAAACATCACCAAGAGGCCCCTTGAGACCATCTGTTGGGGACACTTAGAAAAGCGCAGAAAGAGTGTGGGTCCCCTATTGTCGATTTCATCTAAGGCAATAGACACAAGTCTAACAGAGCCAACCTCAGAGTCCATGAGAGTCCCTAAGCCCCGTGGGGCTTTTAACCCAAATGAGGAAAGATGCCCTAGGCCCTTCCCTGGTGTGATGGGGGCTTTGTTTGCAGCAGACATATTGCCAACTAGCCGGAGGACCAGCCTCATTAGCACTCACGGTGAGGAACAACCAGCTCTTCTTTGCCCTTGTAGCACCAGGAAAATAGGATCTAAGCCTTGCATTGGATCAGATTTTATTGCCCTAAGTAACGAGTCAGAGCCAATTTCCATAGAACTCTGTAGGAGTCCAATTTTTGAGAGATACCAGCTTGTAGGGAGGGGATCAGTCTTTGACATGTTAACGTTTACCATGGAGGTAGTTACCATTTCGTTCTCCAGAATACATACTCAGGCTTAAAAATTGCTGAGGCGTAGGACATATGAATACTAAATCGTAATTTAACTTCTCACCAGCAACGCACATGAAGTCCCACAGATCCTCTAAGTATATTCTCCTGGTATTTTATGGTTAGTTCATTTTTGCCTATCAATTAGGTTAAAAGAGTAGCTCCCTGTAGTTTCCACTTAGATTTCCCTGATGACTACTGAGTATCTTTTCATGTACATATGGGCCATGTGCATTGCCTTTTGTGAAACACTTTTTGCTCATTTTTATACTGATTTGCCTTTCTCTAACCAACTTGTGAAAAGTATTTACATATTCTTAATGTTAATCCTTAGAATGTATCCTCTCCCAATTTTTGGCTTCTTTCTATTTCATTACAGTGTCTTTTGATAAACAAAAGTTCTTGGGGTGCCTGGGTGGCTCAGTCAGTTAAGCCTCTGAGTCTTGTTGACTTTAGCTCGGGTCACGACCTCAGGGTGGTAGGATTGAGCCCTGCATCAGGCTCCCTACTGGGCATGGAGCTTGCTTAAGATTCTCTCTCCCTCTCCCTCTGCCCCTCTCCACCCTCACCGCTTAGGCATATGTGTGTGCTCTCTGGCTCTAAAACAAACAAAACAAAACAAAACAAAACAAACCCCAGAAGTTCTTAACTTCAATATAGTTGGATCTATCAACATGTTCTTTTATAGTTTGCCCTTTTGTTGTCTTGTATAAGAGATTCCTCCCTATCCCAAAGCCATGAAAATATACAAACTTCAAAGTGATGGATGCACCAAAAAATAAATCATAATGGAAATTAAAAATTAGTTGGAGCTGAATGATAATGAAAATACCACATACCAAACCTTGCGAAATACAACAAAAATAATGCTTCAAGGGAAACCTATGGTCTTAAGTGCTCGTATTTTAGAAGTTGTATATGAATGAGCTAGGTATCCAACTTCAGAAACATGGCAGAAACCACTAGTCCTCCCCAGGATCCCTTCCCCATCTGCCCTTGCAGTGAGGGGAGTATGGTCATCATTTCTAGGCTAAGTTGGTTTATACAGCTTTACTTCTGTATCTCCCACACCCCCATCTACCAGACAGACAATGCCAGGGTGAGCCCCCAAACAGGAGTCACCCGAGTCCCTGAGTCGCTGGCTGGAGGAGGGCTGGCATGGAGAGTTGCCCACCCAGCGCATCTACAGAGGATTGTGTGTGAAGAACATTAAACTCTTCGTGTGTTGAGTCACTGAGATGTGTCAGTTGTTTCAGCATGAACCTAAAATAAAAAGTTAAAACAACACAAACCAAAATAAACGCAAAGGATATAGAACCAAGGAGAAGGTAAAAGAGCAGAAATCGCTGAAATGGAAAACAAGGAGGCAGCAGAAAGTCTCAAAAACAGGACAGCTGCTCTTCCTGGAACTCTGGAAAAGCCATCAGATAACTGCTCCACTCTGCACTGACTGCCGTTGCCGGAAGTGTTTTCCTCTCCCCACAGTGCACAGAAGAAGCACGAATTGAGCCCCCACGTATTCAAAGCCGCATGGGCTGGACTGTGGGTCGCCTATTTCTCCGCGTGCCAAATCAGAGGGCTGTATTTTCCCCCATCGCAGCTGCATCAGGAGAACACCGAGGCGAGAGAGGAGCTAGAAAGTCAGAGAGTAAAGGTGGAAGGCGCACGAGGAAGAAAGGCCTGCAGAGCGGAGGGTAGGGTTTCCTGGGGCCCTCAGGGCAAGTGTTCCCCATGCAAGGGAAAAAAGACAAAAATCGAGTATTGTCATTTGTGTGCCCCAAGTATTTTCCACTGCCCACGATAGAAGTCAATTCTTTTCCCATGTAATAAGTGTAGTCTACAAGTTCAGAAAATTCTGTGAGTGCTTTTGGTAAAAATGCCCAGATGGATCCATCTGGGAAAAGCAACCAAAAGGAGGTCCAGTGATCCTCATCATTAACTATAATTTGCAAAGAAGAGGTTTTTTTAATTTAATCATCTGATAATTCTTCCTTTTAATCTTTCTTTGTTGAACAGCATCATAGCTGAACATCTCCTGCTACTTGCCATCTTTTCAGAGTGTGGGTTCCTGGGGGAGCAGAATCCCTGCTTGTTTCCCTCCATCAGAAAGGAGAATCCCACAGATTCAGGTGAGCCCAGCGTCGCCACGAGCAAAGGACGACGTTATTGTAAAACCAGACGTCCACATCCTCAGACGGTAGCAACAGTAATAGTCTCCGTAGTGTAGTCACTCACCGCCTCGGGATGAAGGCTCTTAGGAATGTAGACTCAACAGCCTTCATATTGACACACTTGGCTTTCTCAGGCCCAAATTACTCTCCTTCAACGAAACATCAGAAAACTGGAATGGTTCTCCATCTTGCCTAAATTTATGGGAGTGTTCTTTTGCCCCTTACTCTCCAACTGTTAATTTTTTTCTGCCTCATTTGAAACTGCCTGTATGAATGAGTCTTAAATGAGTCCTCTGTAGACTCCTGAAAGAGCTTACGTTCTCAGCAGTTGCTGTAATTCTGTAACCAAAGAAGCTGTTGTTGACGGCCCGGGTGTATTCTTCCTATAAATACGAGTGAGTTCTGACACCTGATATCCTGTTTTTCTTTAGAACGAGAGCCAATGTAATGAAATTCTATATGCAGTAGTCTCCAAAAATCTTTTTTTTACAGAAAACTTTAATAATTTTCTCTAGTTTTTTTCTGACTGTACAGTCGTTAATTTTTCCATTTAGTTACTTCAAAAGTATTTGCTCTACTGCCTACCATGGGAGTTACACAGACCCTGATTTAGAAAAGCTCATAATCCAAGCTGGAGAGCCAAACATCTAACAGGATGAGTTAATGTTATAGAAAAACAGGAGAGACCAGTTAATTATGTCCAGAATAGGATCAAAGAGGGCCTCATAGAGATGACCTTGGGACTCACCCCAGTGACAGGATATGGAAGGATGACTCCATCCTCAGGATTTAAGAATCCAGAACTAAGTGCTAAGTAAGGGTTGTGAGAAGAAGGTTAGCTGAAATTAAATAGTTAATTAGTTAAAACTAACATACAAACCAAATCTTATACCCCAGCATTTGTATTTTATGTTGTCTAAAGGGTTAACAATTAACATTATTGAATACCCTCCAAGGGGACACTTCAGTGGCATTCCTTCATTGAGGAAAAATCTGAAAAAGGTACTTATAAGTAAAACATACTACTCTAAACAAGATTAAGTGTTCTTCCATTTATTTAAATGCCCTAAGAGCAAAAGGAGAAGCAAATCTTGAAAGTCTTAGTTTGCTTTTTTTCTTCTCCAACGATCAGGTTCTAGTTGGTTTTTGTTTTGTTTGCTTTGGTGTTTTGTTTTGTTTTGTTTTGTTTTGTTTTTGCTGTGTGTGTGTGTTTTGTCTTTGTTTTTTGTTGTTGTTGTTTTGCTTGCTATTGTTTGTTTTGCTGTGGTTGTTGTTTTAACTGCTCGTGTGATCTGAATGCCCATGGCAACCCTTATCTATCCTTGGCATTGCCCTGAGCACAAATAATACAAAATGCCAATTTCATCAATCTGCCATAGTTGTCTTCCATTTTTTCTAGAAATTAAATACACTATTTCCTAGGAAATGAACAGATGAGTAAAATCACATTTGGGGGTCATCATAAGGTGTTCAGGGTAGTGAGAGATCCACGGAGGCAGACAATTCGTACAAAATGCAACTATGACACAGGGTACAGAACAGAATTGAGTTTTGTTAGAAAGAGAGGGAAGAAAATATGATTAAGTTGAATTGTGTGGACTGCTGATTATGTGGGTTTTTATTGCACATGGGAAAATTCACACATTCACATGGTTCTCCTCACACAGGAGGGCTACAAACTCAAGAGCCCAAGCCCTAAAGGGGCTGGGAAAGTCACTGTAAAAAGTGTAGCCACAGTCCCACCCCAGTCCCACGTCTTAGATAGATAAATTGAGATGCGTGGGCTTGGCCAGCAGATATGGACTCCATTCACGAATGTTCTTCCAGAAACAATATTCATGACCAATATTCACATCTGTATTCACTAAGCATGTGTTGGTCCATGTGCTCAGTCTGGCGAGTACGCTGCACGTGCCCAGATGGGCGAAAGTCAGGCACGGCTCCATAAGCAAATGAAAGCCAAGCCTCAAGATCACTGTCCAGCCCCCTTTCCCTCCCAGAGCTTCTCTTTCCCTAATTACCCCCAGCCGACCACAGCATTAGTTGGAAGAGGCATCCAAGGACGGGCCTTTTCAGCTTCTACAAAGGCAATCCACAATCTATTCACTTCATACTCATGTTAAGTGTTCATTCTCATGAACATTTTCAAAATGGGTACCATTCTACATGATTCCTATTCTTCTAACCACATGAAACATAAAAATAAGTTTGGGGGGACCATTCCAAATCAGGGATGAGAGGCAAAAGTCATTTAGCCAAATGGGAGATGGGCAAATGCTCAGATTTTGTTTTCCTGCATCGTTTTGCTAAAGCAAGTTGGGGGTGGGGGGGAGAAAGAGAGAAGGCATGTTGGCAGTAAGTCCGTGCTGGGATACTGTGATTCTGGATGTGTCCACTCAGACAGGCTTTTATCGCTAGAGCTCTGACTCAGCGAACACTTCCAAGCAACTGAGAGTCGTCCCAGCAAAACCCACACTTCCGGGTCCCACACGGCACAGCAGTCCTCTGCCAGTGTGACAGAGGCATTATTTTGCTGTTTATGGACAAAAGAATGAGCAATTCTCTGTAGACCAGCCTGAATGTCTTATTTACTAGAGGTTGAGATTGTGTAAACACCACTACCAGAGCATTCCAACAAAAGTCACTATCTATTCAGTGCTGTGTGGTAGACGATCCTAAGGGCCTTACGACCATTATCTGCTTTAATCCCCATCAGCCTATGAAGTTGATTCTATTATTACCGTCATTTTGTAGATAAATGGGGAGCAGAGAGATAAGTGATTTGCTTCAAGTCACAGAGCCTGTAAGTGGTAAAGTGGGACAGCTGGATTATCTGACTTCAAAAGCTGAGACCCCAGCTGCTTCTAACTACTGCCAATTTCCAAAAGTCAAAGACTTCTAAATTAGTACTAATTCCTGAAATCTCTCCACTCTTATCCTGGCACAGCCTCAGTTGGAATGACAGAGGTGTTCACGAGTGGGAAAACAGAACTCGACACCCACAAAATTAAAACACAGTTTCTTAACTTCAGAAACAGTATTGCTTTATATCAAACTTCATTTTTAAAATTCCTTCAAGTTCCTCTAAAATAATCAAAAGGTTCAGACCAAGATATGTCAAAACATTGAAGGAAGGTATTAAAATCTGGTCTTTGTCACCCTAACATTAAAATTAAAAGGTAAGGCCCTTAAAATGGGTCTGGTCTATGAAAGAGCAAGAAAAAAAAATAATTTGTTTCCTCATTTTTTTTCTCTCCTTGTAATCATTCCTTCACAAATAGTTGAGGGGAAGAGAAATGATGAGACTATCCCAGGATCCCTGGATCCCTGGATTTCAGGAGTGATACAGCTCTTCTTTTTTTAAATGCCTTTGAGGTTTATTTTTTAAATTTTCTCCTACAGGTTCAGTTTCACAACTTCTCAGAGAGCCAAGAAACTCCGTAAAGAAGAGCGTGTGTAATATTCGGTTGCAAGCACGACATGAGCGCTCAGATTGTGACCTATGGTCTGTGACCTGCTGTAGGGACGGCAGAGCAGTAGGTAGGAGCTGGGAGAGAATATAGGATTCAACCCCGTGATCTTGGCTGTAGCCTCATCACATGTTTTAATCCCTGTGGTCTGTTGGCAGCACATGAACCGTTGATCGACCAGAAGGTGAACTTCACGAATGCTACCATAGAATTGTTCAGTATCCCCAAGGACGGGCAGCATACGCCCAGAACCTTGTCTTTAATAACCCCACATCATGTGCCTTTCTATGTGAGGGGAGTGCAGGAGGTGCCCCAAAGGTTCTCAAAGACTGTGTGTGACAGGCTCCTGGCTGAGTGATGTTACTTCGTTTATTGTGGACAAAATCTTGTCTCTCCTCTTTCCGATCAGTAACCCAGAGGCCATTATTGTAGAAAGATTTTAAGAGGACAAAATTCTCTTCCACATACATACACAGAGTTTGGGACAGACTTCACATGCCTGGAGTAAAACATGGCCATCTTGCAAATCTGAATTTGATAGAATCTCTTTTTTTCTTTACTTACATTAAACCTTAACATTTGTCAAAACTTTGTCAGACCAGCACATTTCTAGCAGTAAGTTTAGTGGCCAAAAATAAAACTTCTAGGGCAAAACTTAGAAGTTGAGAAATTTCCAGAAAATTATTAAGGTAAATTTTATAAGAAGATTACTATTTTTTTCTAATCCCATATCCTACAAGTTATAAATTTTTTTTTAATCCCTCGAGGTAGCCCCAACCACATATTATGATCCCACTAGGTTTGATTCATCATGCAAGACCTTCCACCCATTTGAAGAAACATCAGAAAGGTCAGTTTTTGTGTACTATTTAATCCAGTTTTTAATCGAGAGATTTTTAAATACTCACCGTCAGTTGATTAGCATGAATGTATAAAAAAAAAATCCACCTTCCATATAATATCCAAGGTAGGGATTTGTAGTAGTCTCATCCCAAAGGAAATGATGCAGGGATTCTATCACAAGGATGGGAGTGAAATGTGAACCCCTTGTCCATAAAGACTAGTCACAGACACATGGAGACCTTCAAATGAGGCCATCCCATTTATGCCTACAGTGGCAAAAAAATTTCCATGCCTTTTATTCTTTGCTGGTAATATTCAGATGTCAAACAAAGAAGTTTACTTAAGCTCTTCAAGGGGCAAAATTATGTGTAAATATCTTAGGGTTTTCTGAAGGCCAACACACTGAAACTTGGTAACACTCATGGTCTTTGGGCCAGAGGCAGCAACAACTGCTTGGCTTTGGGGGGAAGAAAAGAAAAACAAAAACCCCTATAAAACTGATTCTAGGACCCCAAGTTTGGTGGGTAGAGAAGCAAGGAGAAAGAAGCAGGGATAGACGATGGGCAAGAATATAGCCATGAAGACTGAATCACACTCGATGATGATGGTGATGAGATTTCTTTTAAATCACTTGTTCTCAAAAGGATGGCATCTCATCCTAGAAGCAATTTTGGAAGTGTGAGGTGCCAATGATGGGGAGGGCCACTACTGGTCAACAGGCGGGGTCTGGGCGCTGCTCGAGCCCCACTGGTTAGATCCCTTACAACCAAAAACTGTCCCCCATCAGTACAGTATTCGACTATGCTACCAAGTACTCGTGCAGATGGAAACCCGGTTCGGCATTATCTGAGACTGTAATCTCATTTTATCTGCAAACACACAGGGAGTTTTTAGTCCAGTTTTAAGACGTGTTGGAATTTTCAGGAATGCAATCACTCTCCAAATTGAGAGAAGCCAGTATAGTAAAGCGATTATGAACAAGGAGGGCAGAGCTAAATTGCTTCAATCTTAATCCCAGCTCTGTTATCAACAGTCTAGCCTTGGATAACTCCCTCACTTGTAAAAGGGGAAGAACAGGGACACTCACCTCATAAAGTTATTGGGTAAGTATTTAGAACAATGGCAGGCACCCAATAAGCACTATGTGGGTGTAGCTCTCACAGACTTTTGTTTTAGCTACAATTCTATCAACAATTGGCCACATTTTAGAAAATCATGTTACTGACATCAATCTGTTCCTGCTGGTCTCCATTTGTAGCTGTCACATTTGTGGCGATTTTATCTACAGGTGCAAGTACGGGCCTCGTTTCAGTATTTCAGTACATCTTGTACTATAACCATGCCAGAATATTTACATTAAGAAAATAATTATTTCAAAAAAAAAAATAATAATTATTATTTCACTATAAAACATTTATATATTTGTTTATATTTCATTTAGGACATTAAATTGATGCATGGGTATAGAGGCTGGTTATATTTCCTATTAATTTCATTTTGGAATCGTAAAAGTACATGCGGGTGATGCTTCTATATGTGAGGATAGGTTTAATCATCCATGATTTTTAGTTGATGATTGTGGCTATATTGTAAAATATTTCTGATAAAAAGGGATGGGTGTTGAGTTGGTCTGGTAGGGTTAAAGAAAAAATCACTTTTAAAGTTTCATGTCGAAAAGTGTCATTCCACATGCCCAGCATTAAACCTGGATTACTATGGAGGTAAATGGTTTCCTTTAATGGCTAAGAAATTAGTGTTAAACTATTGTTTATATATCTCAATGGTAGAGATACATACAAACTCCCCCTCCCCCCCCCCAGGGATCTATTTCTCAAACACAATTCAGGAGAAAAGCCCAAATAAAAATAACAGATGAAGCTGTGGCATCATCAGAATGAAGGTAGAGGACCCAGAAGCTTCTCCAGTCTCCAATTAGGGGTTGAGGGAACAAAGTCACAGAAACACCGACCTGGTGCAGTAATTTAAGTTGGGCACTGCCTGTAGTTAAGACTGACTCTTGAAAAATGCATTGGTGAGGATGGTCATCTGATCGTAAGTGGCATTTTCTCCATAGAAAAGGGGCCGACCTCCAGCTAAGACCTCCAAAGCTACTTAACTCATTACTCAGCTGAACAGCCCTAAGAATCCTCCCAAATCCAGGGAGTGAGAGGAAGTGTTGCCACCCCCTTTTCTGGGAATAAAGCCAGCTCAAGCTAACAGGAAAATGGGCCAAGGCTGGCACCCTTCCTTTTCCATAGCTTCCATGCTAGTCCCCAGAGCCCTATTACCAGACCTCCCCACCCCATGCTCTGCCTTTACATTGTGTTTAAAGAACCCAACGAATCATGCATTCCAAGTCTCTTCTATCCTTCAGCCGCAGCTCCCTCAGAGGCTGACAGAAAGAGCCTGACTGAATTCAATCCCCTCAGCCTCACCAGAGGCACTTAAAAAGGAAGATGTTTACTAACTCCAGGGAAGCTCTAATTCGTTGAATTTCAGGCACTTGAGCAAAAAGTAAACAATTCCAGGAGTGTAGGGGGGGCGTGTTTTTGAGTAGGGGATACCAACCCTGCCTACTATACTTCGGAAAATTCCCCAGACGTAATGTTACTATTCCGTGCTTCCTTGACACACCCATTTCTAATAAAATCCCAAAATGCTTGGGAGGATTTATTTTGTTTTTTAACAACAGCGCCCACAGGGGCAGCAGCCGTGGTGGTCACTTGTAAATCGGAAAGCACCTTGAACACTTGTTTTCATTAGCTTCACGTAGGACGCAAAACAGAAATATTTCAATTACATGTGACTAAGAGTAAGAAAAATATACAACTATATTTAAAACACTTAAATTAACAAGATAGTACTTTTCTGTTCTAACAAAATATCATACATTCAGTTTAAACAAGAGTTAATATCCTGACACACTTTTTCAAAATACCTGATGCTAGTTGAAAATTAGTGACCATGAGACTTTCCAAGAGATTTCTATTTAGCAAAATATGTACAACTTTGAAGAACTGCCTTTTTTTGCTTTTTGTTTTTCTGGAAGACAGACGTTACACAGTCAAAATGCAAACTGCTGTATCTCTCATAAACCTAAATATGGTTGCTTCATTTTTCTGAAATACTTTGGCTGTCAGCAAATCTTATAGCTTCTTTTCCTTTAAAGACAATAATATATAACAACAACGACACCCCTCACGAATAACCATAAACTTCTTTGTGTGTAATAATCCCTATCTAAATGTGTTCGGGTGTTTCTGTATTAACTGGCCTACATACTGAGATTGTTAGGAAAAGGGAATAACCAAGTGTAACAGGCCTACACTTACTTAAACCACTTCTTTGAAACTGCATGAAATGCACGCCACATGTTATTTCAAAGTCAAAGCTGCTACACTTACAAATATGGTATGTAGCTTGAAAACTCAAAACAAAAATGTTTTCTCCACTGGCTTTTTCAGGTGAAGAAGTTGGACCACAAACCAAGGCATCTGTGTGACAACGGCCACCAACTTCAGCCCCGCCCCAACACAACAATGGCCGGGTTGGTCGTAATGACTGTAACACCCCTGGCCCAGGCCCCAGTGTACAGTGTGTGTCTCCGTGATCCCCCCCTAAGGACGCAAGAAAAGCAGACTCTACTCATTCTCTCCTTCTGCCTCCACAAGGCAACACCTAAGATCCTCCGGGATTTGTCCCCATCCAATGACTTCAAAATTCCGAGAAGGGCAGTATACAACTTCCAAAAGAAAACAAACAACGAAGCCGCATAAGGTCAGGACGTAATACTGTGGATGAAAACCAGAGCAGCTTGTCCGCTGAGGAAGCAAGGCACTTGGGAGCGGGAGACCGGGACGAGTCCCGGGAGGACGGGGCTCAGTGAGTCAACAGTTTCAGGCGAGTAAACCAGCTGACCAGCAGGGACGGCTCTGTAGAGGAGGACTTGGCCGCGGAGGAGACCGGCTTCTTTCTGGTCCCTTCCTCCTGGAACGGCATCGTGGCGCTGCTGTGGAGATCCGAGCTGATGTAGCACCTGCTCCCCCGGACATAGTCTGCACCGCGGACCAGCTGCCTCTCTGCTGGGGGCCTGGAGAACCGGGACGGGGGAGAGCTCTCTTCCACGATGGGAGGGATCCGCTCATTACTGAAATACCGGCAGAGGGCGTCCTCCCCTGTTTGCAGACAAAGCCCACCGGCCCATTAAAATCCCCGCGCGCAGCACCCCACCCCGCACCTCCGTTAGGCCAGGAGGGCCGCGTGCTGGGACTTCCGACGCCCTCGAGATGGGTCCCAGACCCTGCCCTCGTCCCAGGGATGGGCTGCTGGGCTGCAAAGCCTCGCAGACGCCAGGCCCACCCTGCTGGTTGTTCAGAAAGTAGAAACAGAAGGAGTGCATCGCAGTCTGCTTTTATACCAGAGAGGCACCCCGGGGGCAGGGCAGAATCAGAGCCCACACTTCCTTACCAGTGTAAGAATTTTCCTTAAATTTCACTCAAAATTGAAGAAAAAGAAAAGAGCGAAAAGGCTGTGTCATTCTATCCCTCCTTCCCCCATCTGTTCTTGTTCAATGCCTGTAGCATGTAGCGCATGCGTCTGCAACAGTGGTTCTTGCCCTGAAGCCTCCCCTACAGAGCAGTTTGAAAGGTGGGGGTGCCTTGGGTTGTCACCCTCAGTAAGGGCAGGCACTATCATTCACCTTGAATGGACAGGGTTCAAAGATTTTCATGTTCTGCTGTGCTTAAGACATTTCCAAACAAGGAAGAATGGTCCCAGCCTAAATTTCAGTACACAGCTGGGGTGGGAGTGGGGTGAGGGATAGTTAAGAAACTGAACAGAAACCTAAAATGCGGGGTGCCTGGGTGGCTCAGTGGGTTAAAGCCTCTGCCTTTGGCTTAGGTCATGATCTCAGGGTCCTGGGATCGAGCCCTGCATCAGGCTCCTACTAAGCAGGGAGCCTGCCTCCCCCTCTCTGCCTGCCTCTCTGCCTACTTGTGATCTCTCTGTCAAATAAATAAATAAAAATCTTAAAAAAGAAAAGAAGGGAAAAGAAACCTAAAATGCAGGGCACTCTGGCGACGTGTAGCATTCTTTTGACCCAGAAATTATGAAGATCTAGGTACAAGATGCTTACTTAGTGCAGCATCACTCACAATGCGGGGGGGCAGGAAGGGGAAAGGGGTACGCAATCTAACCTAAGTGTCCAACAGCAGCAGCCTGAATGAATACGTGCTAGAACCCTAAGGCGGATTCCTTATGCAGCTATTAGAGAAAACATACATGTGTTGAATATCAACAGTCACCTTTCACAGTACTGTCAAAATCTATTTCTTCCACTTCGTATATTTTTTCTAAGTGTATAACATTAGAAACCATTCAGAGTGATTATTTCTAGGTTGGGGAAGCAGGTGACAGTGGAGTTTTATTTTCTGGTGTCTTCTAGATGTTTCTCAGTGTACCTGTTTTGCTTTAGTAAACAAAGGAGTAGTTGCTTTTAAGAAGTGCCCTTGTCAAAGAGCCACATATTGTGGGCGTCTACTTATATGAAAGGTTGAGAGTATAAAAATTCAGAGAGACAGGGGCGCCTGAGTGGCTCAGGGGTTAAAACCTCTGACTTTGGCCCGGGTCATGATCCCAGGGTCCTGGGATCGAGCCTTGCATGGACTCTCTGCTCAGTGGGGAGCCTGCTTCCCCCTCTCTCTCTGCCTGCCTCTCTGCCTACTTGTGATCTCTCTCTGTCAGATAAAAAATAAAATTAAAAAAAAAAAAACAGAGAGACAGAAAGTAGATTAGTGGCTGCCAGGAGCTGAGGGAGGAGGGAATGAGGAGTGACTGCCTGCAGGGGTTTCTTTCCGAAGTGATAAAATATGCTGGAATTAGACAGTGCTGATGGACACACAACTCTATGAATGCATTAAAAACCTCTGAATTGTACACTTTAACAGGGTGAGCAGATTTATGGTATGTGAGTCCTCTTCTCCAAGAGAGCTGCTTTTTTCTTTTAAGTGCCCATCACGCAGACAGACACCCTTTCATTCTAAAATGATCCTACGACAGAAATATGGAAGGTGAGATAGGAGGTCAAGTATGTCTCCACTTTCAGACTTAACCTTCCCCACCCCGATCTCTCAATACTAAAAGGAAATAAAAGGCTAAATCAGGGATTAAAAGCCTAAGAGAATGGCAACGAAGATGTTGACGTTTCTAAATCTAAACAAAGGACAGCCCTGCCACCTGCTGACTGCTCCACAGACCTTCACATGCCAATTAAGGGTACCCGGGACTTTACAACACAGACATCTCCCTTTTCCACTTTATTATACGCCAGGTGATTCGGGTGCCTAAGGGAGGAACTTTACGGAGGCTAGAGGAGCTGTGAGGGGTTGTCACTTTAGAAGTTGAGCCTCCAGAACTTTTTTCTTCTTCCTTTTATTTATTTATTTTTTAAGATTTTATTTATTCAAAAGAGAGAGAGCACAGAGGGAGAGTGAGAGACAGAAGCAAACTCCCCGCTGAGCAGAAAGCCCAGGGCTTGATCCCAGAACCCTGAAATCATGACCTGAGCTGAAACCAAGAGTCAGAGGCTTAGCCAACTGAGCTACCCTGGTGCCCCCACAACCTTTTTAAAGCACACGATGTCAATGAGGAGATTCAGTCACTAACTAGGATATATAATCCTGCCATTCCAGAAACATGTAGGGCCTCAGAGTCAGCAACCCCGACTTTATAGATGAGAGGACAGGACTCGGGCTGGGGTCTGCTATGTGGTTATTGCAGCACAACTAGAAACAGGGTTGAAATGAGGACCATGGCTTTTCTGATGTATTTTTGGTTTGCTTCAACTTACCCTTCCTCCCATGACCTCGAGGTCTGGCAAAAGGGTCCACGATCCCCATCCAGCTCCCGTCCGCGGGCATGGACAAAGGCCGAGGCTTGCCTTCAAAGGGAGGGGAAGGAACGTGACAAGTTGACAGTTTGTGGACCTTAGAGAGAAGGTCTAGAGAATCTTTCCTTTTATTTATAACGTAGAGAATAACATAGAGAATCTTTCCTTTTATTTATAACGTAAGACTCCCCCATATCACTCTCCCTTAACCCTAAGTGACAACATTACTGTAAAGTAAGAAAAGTACTGTAAAGCCTCCCATTTCCACGGCAAGCAATGAGGACAGAGACCGGCTGCACTGAAGTTTGTGTGTCTACAGAGCAAAGCCGTTCCACGCTAAAAGCCAGGCCCAGCAAGTTAAAACCGTAACATGATCTCCCTCCACTGGGCTTTGATGCCAGGCAGCGAGTAATGATTCAACAAGACTTCCCTTTAGAGAGATGAATAAAGGTCTCATACTTAGAATTTCATTGAGGTTTATGTTTTCCTCAGATTACCCTTCAAGTCTGCCAAATTCATCCAACAGTTCCAAATAAGGCAGGGGGTGGGGGAGGGAAGGAAAAACAAACGGCAGAACAAAACAAACAGTCAGAAATGTACCGTAAGATGGTGTTTTCTCTCTCATTTTTGTGGGCAGCATATTGGTTTCCACCGAATACCCAGGCAACTGATCAGAATCAGCAATGGTGAATCTCCGTCTTCGGCTCTCCTGGTCCAGGAAGGAATTTGGCGACTCGGAACCCTTAGGACCAGGCAATGACTGTTTACCTTTACTGAAGCCTCCATAAAGAAAACTCCCGTTTTCATCCCTGCAAGACAGTGGGCAATAATTAAGTTGCTTACAAAGATCCTCTCCTCCAGAAGAATTACAGGACATACTTCCTCCAGCACACACACATAAAAAAAATTTTAATCTTCCTTTCCACTGGAGGAAGAAGCATTCCTTTTTCAACTCTGTTACCCTCCAATATACAGAAATCCTATTAGGTAAGAGTAAATAGCATGATCCTACTAAAATAAAGGAAAATGACATTTTTTTTTTCAGATATGTTTAAAGAGTATAAATATAGCTTTGAAAACACAGCTCTGGTTTCCTATACTTGTATCCTATATCCGAATCTCCTATTCATTACAGAAATCACAAGTTAAGGTATGACTGAGCCATTTTTCTGATGCCCAAAGTAGTATCTTTGCCAAGATCCGGCAGAGAAGACACTGGATATGTAATGGAGTTGTTAGGTTTGAAAATTATGTCAAAGAATAAAAGGCGCCTTTATATACCCAATGGAGAGTGTCTGTTTTCTGAACTCCATACAGAAACTGGAAAGTGTTGGCTTAAGGATTCCAACTTAATTCTTTCTAAATGTCAGCTTTTCTAAAACATACTTCTAGTTGGGTCCAAGTTACCAGCTAGTTAAATTTTTTGGCATTTAGAAAATTCTCTTAGGTGATCATTGCAAAAACTACTAGACAAACAATGTAGTTCGTCTAGTAACTGAGTCCAAAACTACAAACAATGTAGTTGTCTAGTAACTGAGTCCAAAAACAATCTAAAGATCCGCTTTGCCTGCTTGGTATTCCTGGTGATCCTCCTGTCCGTGCACCCCCTTTTCCTTCTACGAATCCGTCTCCTTCTATACTTTTAACGGTGCCATATAACTGCCGCTTTCACAAAGCTCTCAAGACTCACCTCTCATTCTCCGTAACCATTTGCATGTTTCATCGCTCAGAAGATACCTTTCATTAACGGTGTGTCATGTATGTGTGTATGCATGTGTGTATATTATGTGTGCACGTGTGTCTCCCCTGATAGAGTCAAAGCTCCCGTTCCCTTTCCCCTTTACTATGCACATACTCTTTTTCCTCCCACTGCTCTGTGACCCTTCACTGAGACCCAGACAAGAACACTCAGAGTTGGGGGCTAGTGAGTGGCCTCCTGGTTTCCTATAGAACAACCCACACACTGGTCATCAGTGAAACTGTGTTCTCTGTGTGCGAAGGCAACTATCTGTCCCTCAAAACACATTTAAGATCTTGTGACCACATGACTCTGGCCTGTGAACAGAGGGAAGGGTCTCATCTACCAACCAGCATGCCTCTGATCAGCTAAGGTAAGTCTGTGCGCTGTACTAAGTTCTGGGCGGCCCAAAGCCAAAGAGAAGAAAATGATGTTCGTTCTTCCTTGTGCCCAGGGGAAGAAATAGGATAGAATCAAACACTTGGCTTAAAACAAAAACAGACCAACAAAAAACTCCCAATATAAAGTAATATATCACTGTAAAGTTCAGCCTGAACTTTTTCTTATGAAATATAATAGCATAATTATGTATTTCTCGATTTATTCTTGAACACTGGCAGGTCTCTGGGGGTAAGAACTGCGTCTGTTTTGTGTAAGATGGTGGTGTAGGCCCCACACTCACTAAACGTATGTTGAATAAATAAGCCAAATTCTCTGTAAATAGGTAAACTGGTATAAATAAATCTGTATTTCACACCTAAATAAGCCCCCATGGAACAGCTAATATGACCAGCCTTGCTATACCACGTACCAATTAAGAATTTCTTCTATCATAACTTCTAATAGACACACGTGCGTGCTCAGCGCACCGCACCTCCATTCACATCTCTGAAGTCCTGCAAACAACACAACTCTCCCCACAAAACACCCCATTATCTTCTTCCCAGAGACGATGTGACCTTATACAAAATGAAACGTTAGTTTCAGGGACCTCCAAACAGCCCCTTCTGGGATTCCAGGAGGAGCTAAAACAACGCATTCCCAAGAATGCATGCTTTCTTTACGTAAAGAGTCTCCTCTCCATCAAACCACATAGTTTCAAGACCCATGAAACCTGGACCCCTCCCTACATTTCCCCCTAAAGCATCACAATTCCCCCCCCAACTGTCATATAATGTATTCATTGTAGATGTACGACACGATGACTTGATTCATGTGTATATTGTGAAATGATTACTGCAAAAAGTTCAGTTAACACCCATCACCTCACACAGTTACAAATTCTTTTATTCTTGTGATGCGAACTTTTAAAATCTCTCTCAGCAACTTGCAAATATAAAAATACAATACTGTTAACTACAATCACTGTGCTGTACATCTTTGTCTTGTGACTGGAAGGCTGACCTTGTGACTCCCTCCCTTCACCCATTCCTCCCACCCCCGCTCCCAGGATCACGCTTTGGAAACTTCAACTTCCAGACTCAGCCCTGTCACCCTGGAGTTCATCAACTTCTGCCCTCGCAATCCTCACGGCCTTCACAC
This sequence comes from Nasua narica, assembly GCA_028533885.1. Lineage (NCBI taxonomy): Eukaryota > Metazoa > Chordata > Mammalia > Carnivora > Procyonidae > Nasua > Nasua narica. The sequence goes on along the minus strand of CM052802.1, from coordinate 10,858,789 downwards.
TGCCCCTCGGAATCGCCACACACAGGACACGGGTGCGCACACCGCCAACGGACGCTGACGTACCGGGGAGAGTAGGGAACGGCCGGCGGAGGAGGGATATAAAGATCCAGGATGGCTGGCTTCTCCTTCTTCAGCGAGGTATCCATAGTGCTTTCGGGGGACTGAGTTGTTGTGGGTGGAGGTGAGGCCTGAAACGGAGGCCAGGGCAAAGGGTGGAGGTGAGATTATGCTTGGGTAACTCTGCTTCCCCAAAGCCAACACTGAGGGCCGACATCATTCGTGTGCTTGCAACTAGTAACAACACTCAATTTGTAGTCTTTCAGACATTCAGAATCAACTGGGCATTTTGAAAGAATAGATGCATAGGAAGAAGTGGACGATTGGGGGTACGGGGGCGCCTGGGTGGCTTAGTTAGTTGGGCATCGGACTCTTGGTTTCGGCTCAGGTCATGACGGCATGGGTTGTGGGATCGAGCCCCTCATCAGGCTCTATGCTCAGCATGGAGTCTGCTTGAAAGATTCTCTCCCTCTGCTCCTCTTCCCCACTCTCAGTGTGCATGCGCTTGCTTTCTCTCTCTCTCTCAAATAAGTAAATAAATCTTCCAAAAAAAGAAAAGTAGAGGCTGGGGAGCCAGGTTAGAATTCCAGCTCTAAGCAAATCGCTTAAATACCCATGCCTCAGTTTCCTCCTCAAAAAATAGCCATCCTGACAGTACTTCCTGCATAGGGCTGCGGCACATGTTGGATGACTTAGTTCATAAAAATCACCAGCGATGCTATCATGCACTAGAAGCATGGGCTCGGGGCTCTGTGTGGGTGCTATCCTGGCTGTAGCTCTCACTAGCTGTGTATCTCTGGGCAAACTGCTCAACTTCTCTGTGCCTCATCTATAAGACAGGAATAAATGGAGACAAGAATAGTACCCACACAGTGAATTAAGTGATATAATACGTGTCACATGGTAAGCACACAACCTTACGCTGTTTAATATTATATATACACACGTCCATACAAGTTAATTTTAAAATTTTAAAATCCTTACAGCTTAATTTTAATTATGTAATTGGGCTCCAAGGACGTATTTTTAAAAATCTTGTGTGAGACCTTCAAATCTTATCTCTTCTATAGACTTAATAATGATGACACACTTTTTGGTGAGTAAAGAACCCTGACAAAACCCCGGAGTCAAGCCATGAAGACATTTGGTAACAGCCAGTGGGGGGCGCCACATAAGAACTGTGCCTGCCCCCGCCCCCAGCCCCAGGTACCTCAAACCCCATCCAGCCTGGATGGCGATCAAAAACCCCAAAGTACCCCCTAAGTGAGACCATGAGCTATATTTTAAGGACTAGAAATACTGGAATGTACACACAGTGACAGCCCAGTTTTAGGGGGAAACCCCCAGGCTCAAGAGAATGGGGGCTTAGTCTTTAGTCTCCCATGACATGAGCCCTACAACCTCAATGGTGGCCACTAACACAGTCAACTCTACTCAATATGGAATTGATTAACAGCTCAATCCATCAATCTCAAACAACATCTGAAAACACGGGGCCAGGAGGGAGGCCCCCCACAAGCATTAGCAAAAGTAAAGTACAGCACTGGCACAGAGTGGGCGCTCTCCCAAGACTCAACATTGAGGATGCCAGCTGTAAAAAGAACTCTCATTTACCAGGATGGTGGCCTAAAAACAGAACAAGGACCCCTTCTCAGGGACAGAGAACATTAATGATGATGTGACAAGAAGGAAAGAAGTTCCCTCCCACGAGAGGTGGGTGCCCAGGCATGAAGCCTGGAGATGACACACAGCAATGCCCAGGGAGCGTCGGTGCTCCAGAATTTATATTCTGAAAATATCCTGGACGCATCAGGAGAACACTTGGTAGCTAAGCTGTGAAAACGGCCTCAGTTATGATGGTGGTTTTCTCCCTGGGTCAGAAGCAAAACCAGGTGTCTGTCTGCTCCCTCACCATCATCTGCTCCCCAAAACTGCACAGTTAGTGGGACTTGGCGGGAAGGTGGACAAAGCCAGAGAGGAGGGAAGCATGCTCTTCTGAAGTGAATTTCCAGAGGTTAAGGGACTAACTCTAGCCTGTACTTAAAAATAACTTCCACTTACCACCTGAACACAGCCACTTGAATCTTCCTCCCTCACTTCGAACTCAGTGATGCGCAAAAGACCCGCCGTCTCTGTCTTCCTGACTAACTTCTGTCACCGGTGTCACCAGCTAGGTTCACTGTCACATTTCACACCTGCCTTGCTTGCCTTCCTCATCCCTTAACCCAAAGCCTTTCCTTTTACAATTTTATTTTTTTTTTTTTGAGAGAGAGAGAGAGAGAAAGTGCACACATGTGAGAGAGAGAAAGCACAAGCAGGGGAGAAAAGCAGGAGAGAGAGATGCGGGCTCCCCACTGAGCAGGGAGCCCAGTGCGGGGATTGATCCCAAGACCCTGGGACTATGACCTGAGCCAAAGGCAGACACTTAACCAACTGAGCCACCCAGGTGCCCCAGCCTTCTCTCACAGTAAATACTAATAATTAAGAGTGAGGTTTAGAAAGACTAAATACCTTAACAGAGATCTCACAGTTAATAAGTGGCAGAGCTGGGATTTGAACTGGAGAAGTTTAACTCCAAGCCCCCGAACTGCTATGCTGTGCTGCTTTGTGAGTTTTTTTCCTGCTTCTTCCAAATAACCTCTTAGCATAAGTCTTTCACTGGCATTGCCCCATCACATTTGGGGTGCGATTGATACTATTATTAAGAGATGATTATTAATAAGAATTGATTTAGAAATCATTATTAATCAGTTATTATTTAAGAAGTGATTTTAATGTGTGCCTCTCCTTACTCCATATCCTGTTATTTATTTTAAACCCCCCCACATTAAGGTACACATGTGGGTGTATTTCCAATGCTCTCTGCATCACCGAGGGTCCAAACTGATAGCCTGAGATGACTACCGTTCCTTCCATTTGAAGGTGAACAGTAAAACGGCAGACGGTTCCATATAAATTGCAATCTCAATCTTAAAAATAGGGCCTCAAGACGTCACTGCTTTTTACTTATGGTTTAAGAAATAAACACTAAGGACCAATGGTATCAGGAGGGGGTTAGGTCCCTGAGCGCACTGCACCCAGGTGTAGGCAATAAAGGAGAGTCCTGTTCATACAGAATTCTACAACAGCATCCCATCCCGGTACTGGAGGTCGGTCTGCCTCCGATTATCACCCAAGGCTGCCAGGTCTGAACTAAACAACGCAGTGATACCACTCCGCACTGTGTGGGTTATTCCCACCGTCCCTATCCCTGCCTTGGCCGGACTCCACGCCAGGCGGTCTCTCCAGGGTTAGTGCTCAAACCGTGTCCCCTCAGATGTGTTTGAGAGGAGGGGGGAAAAGGACCAGAATGAACTCTCTGCAGTGATGGTGACAGCCAGTAGCCACACGAGGCTACCAAACCTCTGAAGTGTGGCTAACGAAGCCGAGGAACCAGATTTTTCATTTTACTTCATCGTTTAAATAGTCACATGGGGTGAGTGCAAAATCTAGAATGTGGATTTTCAGTGCAAAATCTAGAATGTATATTCTCGCTGAAGTAGGACTAGAGAATGATTCTGCAAACTCCTGAAACCAATCCCCTTCAACTGGTAATTGCTCTTTTTGGAAACAAATCCGATCCTCGACACGGTTCATGCCCGGAGGGCAGAGAAAGGTTTACAACCAACGACGGATACCTGCACCAGGGGCGGTCTCCACCGGAGGTTTTTCAGGGGCGCGGGGGTGAAGTTGAAAGAACCCGTGGGGCGCTTCTTAAGCAGTAATACGACTCCTGTAGGATTCTCTCTCAATTTTCTCACCAGATTTTTTAGCTGCCATCCCACCTTCAAAGAAAGAAAATGAGGAGAACAGACTCACTCGTGAATTATGAAAAATCAAATCTATGAATTTATTTCAAGGAAGTCAGTACTGAGCAAATAAGCAGACACTAGTCTGTTCATCTTAGCACTACTTAAAACTACGGAGAGCTGGACAAAAGTCGCACATCTCAAAAATGCAAGCAAAACGGCTTCGGATTTATTTAAAAGCTCTAGAGGGGACTATTGAAAGTCTTAAGTCTCAACGAACAAACTCACCACAGTTTGCTGATTAACCTGAATGACTTCATCACCAGCGTGAATCTTCTGAGATCTGTCTGCAGGAGACTATTGGGAACAAACACAGAGACCTGTCTTATTTTCCAAATCTTCTATTTCTTTCTGCTTCTATGTCTTCCTCCTTCTTTCTTCCGCAGACAATGAGCAACGGAAACGTAATTTTCTCAAGAACGATTACACAGAGCACTTATGAGAGGGTCCCAAGACGACGCACGCCGTCTGTAGCACCTGGCATGGGGGTGCTGGGCACTCACGTTCCCCGCCTGCTGGACGGTCGGCTGGTCCAGACCATCCGTCAGTTACAACAGCCGGGTCCATCCGACCCATCCGGAAGAGTGGGACATGCTGTCAACACAGCCGGCTGATAACAAAGCCTTTCTGTAGTTCATCTAATGTAGATCCCTATCAAAATGAATCTTGTAAAAGCTGACCAACTCCTTATCGCTTAACCATCACGTGACAATGTCACCCCAATAATTAAGCACTTACTGAAATGAACTCTTGTCTACTCAACCTTGTCTTACACATCATCACAATGCTGATGACAATGATACAATGGCACAATGACAATAGAAAATGGACTTCTTCAGAGAAAACGAATTTTAATTTTTGTCATTTTCAGGTTGAATCCAAAATGAATGTGTTTTCGGTGTCAGAAGTCCAGATTTTGATTCCGCCAAATAACACTCTGCTACAAATCTGCACATATATATATAAATATATATATGTAGCTTTCTCTCCACATATGTGCGCCTGTAAATATCTACGTATAATCTATTTCTCAAATATTTTGTCCACAATATTCTGTTCAATTAATGAAATGAGCACTCTCTATGTTTAAGGTGTCTCCTATGAGCAAAAGCGAAGAGGATAAACCCTTGATTTCAAATTAAAATCTAACGTTATCGAGGCCAGAGTATTTTATTTGGTAACTTACGTAACTGAATCCTCAGACACATTTATAATCATTTATTTATTTATTTTTAAAGACGGCACCTCTGAACACAGTCAGGGGAGCAGGAACCAAACACGAGACATCCTTGGCTGAGACTTCCTGCTCAACTGTTGGGACAGGCTCAACAAGAAATGAGCAAACAGCATTAAACTGTAGCAACAGTCCCTTCGAGGTATCTAGATCCAATGGAAGGCACAGGTAACGGTGAGAGTTATTTTTCAAAACATTTAATGGGCCCCCATAACAACCAGCAGTGTCTTCCCTGAGAGACCTGCACCGTGGGTACCTCGGGGAGATAGTCTACCTCAATCTCTTTCTCTTGAGGCCCTGAAAGACAAAAAGCGAATGTGTCTAGGCTCCCTTTTGCCCCTGCGTGCCAGATGCTTAACCCACAGTTACGCACCAATTCCGGTAAGTCCGCTCAGAGTCAGTCCTGCTCAGATAATCTTCCTGGCTCAGGATTCATTTAAGGTAAGCTTCACTTTATACAAGATAACCCTGAGGCTAGGATGTTCTTGTTTATGGATGTGCAATCTTAAAAACCAGGCCTAAATGTCCTGAACTGACTTTCCTTCCTAGGGATCCTCAGGCATTCATTTCTCAAATGTCCTACCGGGAGACGAAGAGATGTGTTTGGCAGAACACTGGCAAAGAGAGAGCTTGATGCCAGAATTCTCCCTGGGGCAGTGACTCTTGCCTATTCTCACCACGAGCCAGACTACTGACAAATGATGCTTGTTCTGGTTTTCTGCAAAAGGGTGATGACCTGGAGAAGAATGCATCCATTCTTCAGAGGCTAATCTAATTCCCACATCATCTCCAAGGTGGGTAACAGAAGTATGGATGGGATCCTGTCAAGGTGTTGAGCACCATCAAAAAAGAAGGCATAGAAAATCACTAGACACTGTTAGGCTGACCTCGGAATGATCCTGACTTCTCAGGTAATCTTCTAAAATGGACTGGAGGCCTAAGATGACCTGCTATCACTGCCTCAGCCTGCAGTCCAAGATACACACAGGGAATGCAGTGGGTAATTTCAATCCACTACCACCCACGAGGCTTCCATTAAAACATTCTAATATTTGGAGCACCTGAGTGACTCAGTAGGTTGAGCATTGGACTCTTGATTTGGGCTCAGGTCATGATCTCAGGCCCTGCCTCAGCTTCCGAGCTCAGCAGGTTGTCTGCTTGAGATTTCGCTCCCTCTCCCTCTCTCTGTCCCTCCCCCTGCTTGCACTCTTTCATTCATATATACATACATAACAAACTAACCAACATTCTGATTCAAAAGTCCCAACACCATAAGTGCTAGCTGGAAGGCTGTCCTAGAGCTGGCAGCTGGCATTTTCTGCTTCCACTTAAGTGTAAAATATCCACCATGTAGAGTAAAATACCCAGATTAAGCCCTTGAGAAGTAGGCTCTTACCTAATGTCTCCACCCCCATCTGTAAGACTTAGCAAGTGTTTAACACATTCCAGGAACTCAGTGAACACAAGCTCAATGACTGAAAAGAATGAGTGACATTCTCAAATGGATTGCCGGATGGAATGAGACAAGTTTTCTCTTTTTTTTTTTATCTTTAACAAGATGGAAACCACCTGTGTCTCTGGGATGGCTTCTGTATAACCCTGTATGGGATCAACTACATCCAGGTCAACCCTGAACCTCGCTTCCGGTCTTACTGAGTCTGGGAGGAATTCTGGGAGGTGCATCCTTGCATCTGACATTTTACTTCATTCAAAGGCAGCTTATTTCATCTCTCATTCAACTCTCATCCTTAAAACCAAAGGATGGGGGGGCATTTGAAGAGGAGAAATCTGTGTGCCTTCTGGTAGTAATAGTGCAGTGAACTACATGTTTATCCAAGATGAAAACTGCTTTAAGAAGACCAATGAGAGTCTGCAACCACACAGGTCTGGTGGTCAAACAATGCAATCACTAAATCACTAAATCGCTGGATGCAAAACTTCCGCTCTTTAAAAATTGAAATGACCTTCACCGTTTCCCTGAATCCACCCACCTCCCAAACAATGTACTGAGTGGTACACGAGTGTGTTCTCTTTTTGTTTGGGCTGACATATACCAAGCCCCTGACAAGAATGAGGGATGAACCAAGTAATGAGTTATGATTGTTACTTCTGCACCATCCCTGACCTAAAAGCAGAACTTCCCGTGCTGTTATTGCCTATGAGGTGTTGTGCTGAAAAATTTCCTATCGCTTCTCAGTGCATTTTCACAGCCCCTCGCAAAGGAGGCTTAAAGACACCGCCATCTTCCACTTGTTCTTCTGCAGGACCCACACACCATATTTAAAATTCACTGACTACCTTCAGCAACATCATTTCTTTCTTGCTACAAATATCAAGTGTGTGTCAAAAACCCTCATCAAAGATCATGCTGCTTTATTTTATCAAAAGACCTTGCACTGATGATTCACAGACCTGTACCCTGGGGTAAATAATACATTATATGTTAATAAAAAAATTAAAAAAAAAAAAAAAGACCTTGCAGCTCAAGTTCAAAATTCAACACGTATTTCCACCAGATTAGAGAAGGAGTTACCAAATTTCTTCTATTTTTAGAAATTATTTCCTCTTGTCTAGTTGGTTAAAAAGCAGATTAGTTCTACAGACACTTGCTTCTTTCATACAGATCCAGGAAGCTATTCAAACATTTTTAGCTTCGTATCAATGTCATCAAAAACTAGCCATATTGTAGGTTGCAAAAAAGAAAGCATTCAATTAGCTCTATTTCTTACAAATTCAAAATGTTTGAGGGGCTCAAGAAAAACCTTTCATGAAGCAGCATTTCCAAAAGGAAGTTAACAGTGTACAAAGACTCTCACAGTAGAAGCAGCCCTGCTTTTTTTTATTCAAAAGATCGGGGGGTGGAAAAAACTAAATTTCAATACCACACCAAATATTACAAAACACAACTCTATAAAAAGAAATCTACATTGTGTAGAAATCCCAAAATAGCTGCTCTAGTGATCCATCTAAATTCCATTAAACAACAAAAAACTGTATTTTAGACATATGGCTACTAATTCCAGTTCTTGTAAGAGTGGTTTTCAACCACAAAGAGATCATTGTTTTTAGACTTATGGGTAAACACTTCCAGGGTGCAAAAGGAATAATTAACAAGGGTGGGGGGTAAAAACTGGGCAAGGTAGGTGAACAACAGCAGTAAAAGACAATTTAAATAATAAATTTCCAACAGCTGGTGATAAGCAGTATGCTAGCAACAGAAATAAAACAAAACAGCACCCACGCTCTCACTGCAGATAATAAAATAGGACGAACACGTTGTAACGAAAAGTATATGGACTACACATCGCATTTGTTTTTGGACTACACATCGAATTTGTTTAAAAACACGATAGCTTTTACGTTTAACGGATGCGCACTTACGTTCTCTGTGGTTCCAGTAATCACGTGCAATCCATCATAGGTGGATTTGATGTACATGCCCTAGAGTGAGTCACAAACATATTAAGTCATTACTCCAACATTCAGAAACATAGCCGCCAGGGAGACTTCATCTTATAAAACATTAAAGGCAATCCCTTCAGAACAACGCTCATTTCTAAGCTGCCTGAAACACTGGGAGACCAGAGCTAAGGAGCAGTGGAGAGGAGCTAACAAAGGGAAACACTCATGAAAGAAATCAGGAGCTGGATCTCTCTGGTATTATAATTTGTGTAACAGGCACAGAGAATTTTTGCCATAACTCTGGGGACTCAGAAGGCACCTTTTCAAACCCTCGGAATGAAAGAGGCATTTCAAACAAGGGCTGTTCTCTCCTGCCCATCTCTTTGTCTGGTGACACAATATATTCAGATAAATGGGGGATCAGCAGTCATTGTGGGTGACTTGTTTAAGCCACTAACAACCCAGACTAGGATACACGAGCAAAGATTATTAAGCAACACGACACAGGGAGTAAATCGGAAACAGGCACCCCTCCATTCTAAGGGAAGCGTAAAGACAAATATAATCCCTCTGACAGGCCTAGTTAGCCAACTCACAGGCAAATACTATACCATGGAGGAAACATTTCCATTGTTTGACGCATCACATGTAAAACATTTTTATTAAACGTGTATAAGATGGGGGGAAAGAGCAAAAAGTCGACTGGGCAAAGAGTTGTATCGGATTTGCAATAATGTATCGAATTTGCAATAGCGTAGATCTTCCTCAGAAATCATTTTGACCCTGAACGTGTCCTACTTAACAACGTATACCACTCTGTAATAAGAATCTCATCAAATGTTAACACCTTCAAGGGTCTCCCATTCCTCTCCTTCCCTGTTTCTTTGAATCCTCTTCTCCAGACTTATGGGACTCCTCTTTCCAAAGCATTTGCTTATATAACTTTACATCTGTAAACAGCAAGTCCACGTCTGCCCACTCGGGGTATTTCTCTGCTTCCAGCCAGAACTATAAACTCACCTGCAGGAAGTCTTCCCTACTTAATCTACTACAACTCATCGTGTACTCTGAAGCCGAGAAGTCTCAACACGCATACTCCTACATACTAAGACTGAACTTGTCGGTATTCGGTTGATTTTTATTCTCCTGAGAGCAGAGGCTGCCTTGGTGTCTCCCCACAGCTACCTACACACCAGGCCTTCCTCCCTGCCACCTTCCTCCTCCCCCCCACCCCCTCCTCAGTGCCAGCATCGGAACCTGCACAGCCACCAATGGCTGCATGGGAACCAAGCATCCAGCCACAGGTCCCTAGCACTCCTCGTCTAAATACTTTCAACAACTCTGTGAGACAGTAATTATTACTGTTCACTTCTGTCAGATGAGGAAACCGAGCCCCCTCCAACTCACAGCCCGGAAAAGCTCATCGGGGAGCTTCGCAGTCTCTCCACTTAGGTACTGGGAGATCTAGGTACCAAGGCACTGATCCAGGAGTGGAATCTGCCTGTTTGTATGCTCAGGGCCGATTCGTATAGGCTCATACAGCGCTTATGAAACATTTCTGAGCTTTTTTTTAAGAAATCATTTTGTTCCCCGGTCTTTTCTCACATTTATCCTAAGTGCTAATACAGACTTTCGGAGCAGATGTTGTTTTGTACCCAGAGACCATCTTTCCTTTGTGTAAATGTTTTATATCTCCCTGCATGGCTAAGCCCTAAAAATAAAACTGTTAAGACAATTCCTTCAAGATATGAGAATATAGTTTAAAAACTATATTTATTTTTATACTTTGAAGACATAAAACATTATCAAAAGTTCAAGATGCCAATTCCTAACTACACAATGGAGAATAATCTAATTTAATTCTATTCAGAATCTTAGTAAAAGCAATAACGAATCAGGGGAAAAAAAACCTTTAGTAAATGACGATATGTTATTATTTGAAAAGAAAACAAGTGTTTTGGGCATCTGGGTGGCTCAGTCGGTTAAGCCCCTGCCTTTAGCTCAGGTCATGATCCCGGGGTCTTGGGATCGAGTCCCAAATAGGGCTCCCTGCTCTGCAGGGAGTCTGTTTCTCCCTCTGCCCCTCCCCTCACTCATTCTCTCAGTCTCTCTCTCTCCCTTCCAAATAAATAAATGAAATCTTTAAAATAACTAAAAAATAAAAAAGAAAGAAAGAAAAGAAAGAAAAAAAAGAAAGAAAAGAAAGAAAAGAAAAAAGAAAAGAAAAGAAAAGAAAAGAAAAGAAAAGAAAAGAAAAGAAAAGAAAAGAAAAGAAAAGAAAAGAAAAGAAAAGAAAAGTATTTCTAGAATTCTTACCAGGCCTTCCCCAGGTTTAATGTTTGGCAAGTGAACCTCCTCCAGACATGCACACTGGCTCATAACAGGATCCGTAGTAGATCGTATTGTTTTGTCACAGATGCCATTTAAAACCTTGACCTCGAGTTGGGAGAGGCAAATAGGAAAGGTTCAATCATTAACCAAGTTTACCTCAATCTGAATTTTAAAGAAATGCACTTCCCCTACAATCTTCAGCTCCGGTCAGCAATCATTTTAATAATGCTACTCCATGAAGCCAAGGCATTTGAACTTGGCATTTGCAATTCCTGGAGATGGTGCCACTACTTGGGCTTTGTTTAAAGAGTGCAGCTCTTCCAAGAATTACGGCCACTGAGAAGCAGAGAAGCAGAGAAACCCCCATTTGGCGATGGAGGAGACCCCTCTTCCCAGCCGTCTGCATGGTGTCTTGGCGATCACTCATATTTGGTGCCTATCAAATACTCACAAGGTGAAAAGAATTTTTTTTTGTTTGTAGCTGCTTTTTTAAAAATAGATTTTCTTTTTAAAGCAATTTTAGCTTTACAGAAAAACAGTATAAAGTACAGAGTTTCTCTATATTGCCTTCCCCATCCCAACACAATTTCCAGTAATAGCTGTAACAGAGCTAATAAGAACAAGATATAAAAACATTTCGAATTAGTATGGTACAACTGTTAGAATTGATGACCCCAGACTGGTACTTTATGATGGACAGAAAGTCCACAGTTTGCATTAGCGTGCACTCTTCGGGTACTGTTCCATGGGTTTTGACAGACGTGTAATGTCATGTATCCACCGCTATCTACCACACAGACTAGTTTCACTACCTAAAAACCCCTTGCCCTACCTCTCTCACCCTCCCCATCATGAACCCTTGGCAATCACCGATCTCCTTACTCTCTCTGTGATTTGGCCTCTTCCAGAACGTCAAATAATTAGAATCATACAATATGTAGCCTTTTCAGATTGGCTTCTTTCCCTCAGTAATGTGCATGTAAGGTTCTGCCATATCTCTTCATGGCTTCATAGATCACTTCTTTTCATGAATAATTAGAATATTCTGAATAATATTCTATTGTCCGGATGTGCCAGTTTCTATAGTCACCTACTGGAGGACATCTTGGCTGCTCCCAAGTTTTGGCAATTATGAATAAAGCAGCTACAACATTCTGTGCAGGTTTCTGTGATCAGGCAAATACCCAGGGGTCTAACTGCTAGATCGCAGGGTAAGAGTATGCTTGGTTTTATAAGAAAATTCTAGCAGTGTCTTCCAAAGGGGCTGTACCATTCTGCACTCCCACCTGCAATCAACAACTTCTCCAATCCTTGCCAACATTTGGTGTTGTCATGTTTTGGATCTCAGTTATTCCAATAGGTGTGTAGTGGGTCTCACTATTGTTTTAATTTGCAATTCCCTAACAAAACAGGACATTGAGCACTATTCCCTATATTCATTTGTCAAATGCCTATCTTCTTTGGAGGCGTCTGTTCAGATCCTTTGCCCACTTTTTGGGTTTATTTTCTTATTATTGAGTTTCAACAGTTCTTTGTATATTTTGGATACAAGTTCTTTATCTGATATGTGTTTTAAAAATACTAGTTCCCAGTCTTTGTCTTGTCTTTTCATCCTCTTAACACTGCATTTTGTGAAGCAGAGCATTCCATCTCAAGAAGATCTACCTTATCAGTTTTTCTTTCATGGATTCTATCTTTGGTGTTGTATCTATCATGGGGAAACACAAGGTTAACCTAGACTTTCTCCTGTTATCATCTAGGACATACATAGATTTGTGCTCTATATTTAGGGTTACGATCTTTTTAGTGATGGCTCACATTCTCTGACCCCAAACACTGACAAGGTAAAATTTTTGAGACATGAAGATCCTTAGTAAGTGGTCTCCGTGTAGAAAGAATTGTGGTTACGTGTGATGGTTTCCTCCAGTTAGATGCATCTAACCTTTCAAAATTAAGCCACCAAAGAAATCAGGAAATTCCAAAGAGGATTTTTTTTTTCCAAGGGGGAGAATCCAAGAAGTGACACTTCTTACATTCCCCCAATTTGTTTAGCCTCCCTATTTATGGCAAATATATTTATAGCTGTTTCATTGCTAAATTCCTCAACATCAGTGGGAGGAAGGCCTTATCAAAAGAGCACAGGCCAGCTTATGTCAAAGGGAGGAAGCGATGATGAATAAGTCACAAAACCTCTTTAAACAATCACAGCACATCCCCCCCCATCATTAAGATTTTTGCCAAGGATTTTTTTTTTTAATCAAAATGTTCCTAAAGTGAAATCTGCAGATCAGTGTACCCCTGATTAACAGCCTAGCTAGTAATTTAAGTATAACTGTACCTAACGAAATGTTCGGAGGAGACAGAGACCCCCCTCTACCCAAGCACAGGAATTTTCACAGTAGTCATTTTCTTGTTATTAAATAACTTTCATTCTTCCCGTTCAACCTTAAGTCCCCAAAAGCCAATATTTCAAAGTATATCCTGAAGGAATTAGCCACAGAGTTTTTGCTTGAATTGATGTGAGTCCCACTGGTTTGGGGAAAGGAATTTTACAAGTAATTTTTAAAAGGTATACTTACTACAGTTAAAACTTTATCCTCCATTTCTGCTACAAGGCAATCCTAAGGAAGGAAAGAAGAAAAAAAAAACCCTTAAGAGCTAGAAACTTCCAAAAACTGTTGGCTTAGCTCTATAAGTACTTCCTGGAGCCCAAGATGTGGCTAGCACGCCCCTCACCCTGCAACCCAAGGAATCCTGCACTGAATTGGGCATCCAACCTCTCCCAAGGCTCTGCTTTCTCCTGACCAAAGGAGCTTATCATCCAAGGAATGCATTTGACCAACTATTTAATCAGATAACCTATGAAAAATAACTGAACTGAAACCCACTGACCATCTAGACTGAGCAGAGAGCAGTAAGCCAGAAGTCAAGTCCAAGAAACCTGACAATGGCTCCCAAACACGACCCCACACTCAGCCAGCCCTTGGCCAACAAGCCAGGAATCTTTTAGCTCTGGGCCTGCATATAAGAATAGCTTTCAAATAAGGGCTTAAGTAAACGTAGCCACAAAAGTTTATTTTAAGCACCACCAAGATTAAATCAGATATCTCAGTCCTTAATAAATGAAAAAGGTTCAACAAAACATTCATTAGCACACTGCCAAAAAAGTGGTCTTGAGGTATGCTATTGATGACATTAAATAAAGGGCTGGAATGCAAAGCATTATTTACTCAGCTTGAGAACAAAAGACTCAGAACTGTATGAACCCCTTGGCTGATTATAGGAGTCACCATTGTCCTGTCTAAAAGTGGTCACAGTGAAGCTGCTGACGTCAAACTCTCACAGCTAACCTCCTAGAACTGGCCTACAGCAGAGGTCTCCCACCCACGGGGCAGAGTATGCAGCAAAAAAGGCGACTAGATTCTTTATAATTCTTTTGCACCATTAAGTCTAATCCCAAACTAGGACATCCTAATCCTTTCATGAACAAGAAAGATATTAATCAACTCTGCTGGAATTGTCAAAGATCTTCACTTCAATCAAAAGTCATTTGAGGTCATTTTTCACAGGGAGGGAGGAGCTGGGTTAGAAATGTATGATAGTCTACCCTATATGATTTTATAATCAGATTTTTGGTGTCTTCCTAAAAAAAATTCTCCACTAGATTAAAAAATGTGGGAAACAATAATACTCCACTGCTCCCAAATTTACATTGGTTCTCAGGAAAAGAGCAGCCAATTAAGAACACACTTAAAAAAGTTTAGAAATGTATTTTTACATGCGTGAATCTGAGATAAACTCAAACCACAGGAGCAATTTCTGTAAGATAGAATAATCATAGCTCCAAAATATGCTATTCCTCCTCCCTCTTGTGCACAGAACTAAACCATCAACTACCACTATGGTTCAACCCCTATTAAAACCATCGGAAAGACAGAATTATTGAGTAAATACCAATTTTAGCAAACAATACTTATCTGGTCTTGTGCTGGAAATAAAACTAATAATATGTGGTTTATGATTTTTTTTTATTACCAATCCCAAAATGACATGAGCCCTGTCACCCTCCTGAGACAATCGCCCACAGACGGAGGCCTCCTCTCCATATGCCATGGGGGCTATGGGCTCTCGTGGTTCCTGACACTTGATTCCCTGACAGATCCAAGAAGCCACCAAAAAAATGGGCTCCCTGCTGCACTGGAACCAAGGTGTGAGAGGGACTCTCTCCTGCCTCCCAAAATTGTTCCAGTCAGCATGCAAAAGAGCTCCCTTTTTACGTTCCTCCACCATGAACATGGGTCCCGCACCCGTTCCTACTGGGAGGAAGCAGCTGCAGGCATGACTTCATGTCATTTGGCATAAAGGCAACGCAACGGGAAAAAGAAGTTCTGGAACCAAGTCACCCCTCAGGAGCCAGACAGTGGGGCGGACCTCCGTCACATTCCTTGGTCACCCGGATCAGCAGACTCAGGCCAGCCTGCCGGCCAGACACCCCACCAGGGCCACCATCAGGTTCCACTTCCTTCATGGCTCTTTGTCATTCTACCTTCTTACCCACGGAGGAGGCTTCAGCAACCTGTCACCCTCTCCGTGCTGTGTCTCTTCCTCTGTGAAGCGGGCACGATAACCGCTAGCTCAGAGATATGCCCAGAAGTAAATAAAACGCGGTAACAGGTGTCAGAGATGCCGCACGCACCTGAGACACAACCGGCACTGAATAAATGCCCTCGTGGCTTCTTCCTCCTCCACTTCCGTGGCCATCTCACTTCCTGTTCGGTCCTCCTGGGCTTCCTATTGCTCATTCCCCCCACGGTGGAACTCCGGCACCCGCCACTGTCATCTCGTCTCTCACCCCTGTGACTGTGGTTTTCATGTCATCATGTCATCGAGGACAGACTGAAGATACAGCCCTTCCCACCCAAATTTCCCTCATCAGACGGTAGTGCCTGAAAACTGGACGGGAGCTCTCTCCACGGACTCGGTGTGGGATGGCAGCTGAGGCCCGCTTACAAGAAGGGTGCAGTCTCCTCACGGGGAAAAAGCAGCAACTCTTTACCCCTTCAGATCAGGAGACGGACACATTATCCTTAAGTGGAAGGATGCAGACAAAGTGACAAGAAAGAGAAGGGCGGACAGCAACACAGGGAGGAGAGAAAGGAGCAGAAGGACAGCAAACGGCTCTCCTCACAGATGGAGACAGAAAGAATAAAGACCCGAAGAGAACATGTTCCTTGTCACTAGAAAGAAGGAGACAACTTTCATTCCTTAAATTTCCCAGAGAAAAAGAATAAATGGAAAAAGACAGGTTTCTTCCGGAAGAGTCAAGAGACCTTCTGCCAAGTTCTGAAGAAAACTGTACTTCCCCTCGCCGGAAGAGAGTGTGAAGTCTCCTGGCTCATTCAGTCTTGTCGCTGCCATCACACGGCACACAGAAAAGGCGCTCGGCTTATTCATCAAATTTGTTATTTCTAATCTGTGTGCACACAAATACTCCGCTTGCCAGGGCACCTGCGTCCTCTAGTTGCTAAAGAAAACATATGTTCACAAGAGCTAAACGTCTTTCTCAATCTAAGTTCATAAAATGATATTCCCATGCATATTCATAATTTGCCAGTCTCAGACCATCCTTAAAAATTGTTCAGATTTAAATAAACAACAACAAAAAAAAAGCAAGAGGAAAAAAAAGAGCAACATGTCAACTTTCTCTCCTTAAACCATCAACTTTGTTTCCAGAAAACCAGTACAAGGCATGATTTTTTTTTTTATATTTCCTACTATATGCTATTATTTCTTGTGAACAGTGTGCTTTACATACATTATATCTCATTTAATCTTCATACCAATCTTTTGAGGTAGATATTCTTATTTTAAAACAAACTATTTTACATTATTTCTCCATATCTAATTTTACACAAATACATACATGTGATCAAGTAATATTCTTTGTAAATGAAAGAAGTATTTCTTTCTGTCCTGGGGTAGAAGAGGCTTGGCTCCTTTGCTCCATCCCCACTTCTCTACCGGCCAAAAAAAAAACCAACTTTTCTTTTCTTCCAAACTGCCTACTGTACTTACTACTTTGTACACAGGTTTTTGGACGTGTGTGTATTACAAATACATATACACATACACTTTCCTATTTTGGGGGAGGTCACCATCTGTCATTATATTATATTTTCCTTTTTCTTATTCAACAATAACATCTAGGAAGTTCTAGAAGTTCTAGAAAGTTCTAGAAATCCTGCCAAATCACATGGTAAGGTAAATACTAGTATTCCTATTTTACAGACAAAAAAATTGAGGTTTCTAAGTTTTAAGCAACTTGTCTAAGGTCCCAGGGTTAATTAGTGGTAGAGGTAGGATTTGAACCTGTGGCTATTTCTGAAGCCCATGCTCAATGAGCACCAAAGGGAAAACAAAAACCATACCTCTTGTGTCCCCTAAGTTTGGGTTGAATTTCTCCCAATAAGTGCCAAAGTCTCATCAGCTGATTTGTCAAAGGTATTACATCATTTGTTTAAACACACATTTAAAAATCACTACTTCTCACGTGCCAGGTGTTGTGAGGGCCCAAGAAGGGGCAAGTGTGACGAGTCAGCAGGGAGCCTTCTCCTGAGGTGAACAGCTCAGGATCCGTACTTCCCATGGGAACATTTTTTTCTACCATCAGTTCATAACAACCAACACCTCTGTGACTATCAGGAAAACACCCAAGATGATGTAAGAAGTCCCTTCCCTCCAGTCACAGAGTCACACCGGTCCGTTTACTCAAGTGTCGGCTTCTCAAGGAAGGTAACTCCTGCCCATACCTAAACCTGAATTCCACCTCAATCTTTCCCATGCTCCTTCCCCCCCTTAGCATTTTTAACTTTAGGCCACATAGTTCCTCCAGAGTTTCGATTTAAAAAAAAATAAGTGCTCCAATTCATCCTTCCTTTCCTTCTCCCAATGTCCTCCATGTTTTTTGGTTTTGGAGGGGAGGGGGGTGGGGGGTTGGGTGAGCCTGGTGGTGGGTATTGAATGACGAAGGCACGTATTGCACAGAGCACTGGGTGTGGTGCATGAACAATGAATCTTGGAACACTGGAAAAATAAAATAAAATCTAAAATAAATAAATAAATAAATAAATAAATAAATAAATGGATCCATACTTAAAAAAAAAAATTAAGTCCTCAGACAGTTTAGGGAAAATACAGGCCTATTAGCTCAATTATTTTAAAAAAAGAAGGTAATCTGTGATGTAAAGGCCACTGGTCATTTTCCAGAAACCATCTGTACAATGCATCTAATTAAAAGCCTTTCATCTCTCCCCAGTTGGGATGGGAAAAAAAGTGGCAAGGGGAAGAAAACCAAAAAGCAACAGTGATCTACTGACCTTCTGGACGGTAGTGGTCAGGTCCAGGCAAAGCTGAATGATTTTGTTCTTCGTTACTGAGAAATCTGTGATCCCTGTAAATGGAGCCCTACGAAGCAACAAATGTTCTTTTAAAAATGGGGGTGGGGGCACCAGGATCCTGCTCCATACGCTGAGAAGCACAGCCACACCACAGGCTGGTTTCAAAGGCTGGTCATGCAACTGTTTCCTCTCAAAAACAGGAATCTGAACATTAAAGAGACAGAGAAGTGCTAGGTAAAAACACATCAGAAAATGAGCCAGGAGTATTCCTGTCCCTTCAGAGGTCAACTGACAGCCTTCAGACCAAACAAATAATCACAAACCTTTAACCACAGTAAAGCACTGTTTCCCATGGTTCCAGGCCTTCCCCAAGGGGAGCTTAATTTGTTCCTGCTATGCAGCCTTTCAGGAGCTTCCAAAGGGACCCAAAAATCCCCCACTGAGCCAGAAGTCCTGCCGTGGTGCAGTGGAAGGGACAGGCAAGGGACCCCAGCTCACTTCCCCAAGACAACGTACAAGCTTGCGTGCAGCTCAGGCCCTCCCGATTGGACGGTCGAGCGCACGCGTCACTTACCGGTCCAGCCAAGCCAACAAGGCCTTAGCAGCACCTATTAGCTCCACCACAGAAGTCAGAAACTCATTGGGGGGCTTGTGGGAAGTGTTTCCATCATAAGCCGGACTTTTCCGCCGGCTACTTATGTAATTCTGTAAGTTATGAGAACATGCTTGCAGTTTCAGAACTAAGTTCTTCATATTATCAGTTTCCAGGCCGTAATTCTGTGGAAAATAAAATCAAAGGGAAAAATTCAAAACAATCAACAACATTCAAACTCTCAAAATAACTCAAAAGCCCGCTGAGCAACTTGAATAACTCCTACAACAGCCACAAAACCCTACACGGTTTACCCACGGGCTCACCTTACCCACTCTAGCCTCTTCTGTCCTTCCTCCAGCGTACTCCCATCCCAGAGACTTTGTTCTTGCTAGCTCCTCTCTTCAAATGCTCCTGCCACAAATATTTGCATGAACGGCTCTTTTTTACATGTTCCTACTAGCCCAAAGGATCCCTCCTCTTTGAGGCGTCCTTGACTATCTAGAGCGGTTTCTTAGACTGAGCCCTATGACATTTAAAGCCCAGTATTCTCTGTTTCGGTTGGGGTAAGGGGGGAGAGGGAGGATTCCCATACAATTGCAAGATGTTTAGCAGCACCCCCGGCCAATAGGGCGTGACAACCAAAGAAAGATGTCTCCAGATGCCAAATGCCCCGTCAGGTCACTCTTTAGTTCATCACCGACTGTCACCTCTCTGAACCACCCTGACTGGCGCCATCTTTCTCCACAGAGATGCGAAGTCCGAGAGAGCCAAGTTCTGTGTCTGGCTCACTATCATACCAGCAGCACCAAAGACAACAAAGTAGCCCCTGAATGGACGACTTTCCACCAGGTGAGACTCACTGGCCCAGAAACAGCAGCACTGACCAAATGTCAATTCCCCTGAAATATAATTTCCATCTCTTGAGTTTCTCACCTGTGTTCTTTCTGGAAAATGTTCAACTTACCGAGGTGCTTTGAAAAACCGAGTTTCGTGTGAAAGGTAGAGAACGAATACCAGAGGACAACACCTACATCTCACATGACTTTGGCGGGAGGTGGGATGAATTTCTGCATTCAACTGCATGTACATACCCCAAGTTGGTGTTTCTTTTTTAACCAAAAAATGAAGATATTTCTGGGGTCTATTATACTGTTGCAGCAGCATCCCAAAGTAAGACTGGTGCCATTTAAACTCTGGGAGTAACGGGATGACTAATATAATGGGACACTTACTCTCTGCCATCTCGAGACTGGGCTAAGTCCTCAACAAGTATTATCTCAGGGAAAGAGCACATGAAGATTGAAATGATAGCATATCTATTTTATAGGTGAGGAAACTAAAGCACAGAGCCATTAAATAAATTCCCCAAAAGTCACGCAGCTCATCTGTGGAGAGGTGGGATTCCAAGGAAGGCCATCGGCAGCGAAGGCACAAGGTTTCGATTGCCTTGCTACACGACTCCCACCCACGCTCCCTGCCCAAAAGAGGACAGAGGGAGAAGACAGAAAACAGCATGGATCAGCAGACGAGGAAAAGACCAGTGGTCTCGGATCTACATAGCCTAACAAGCTGCTTACCTCCCCTCGAATTCTATCGTGACCTGCTCCATCCCCTGATGTCCAAGAAGTCAATGTTTGCATAGTAATAAAATTTCCAAGTAATTTCTGGTGACATCGACTACAGACACTATAGCTGGGTTTTCACTGCAGTGAAATGTTCCTGAAGCTTAAATTTATGTTGCTGCCTATAATAAAATAAAAAGTGCTTTTTAAAAAATTTAGATAGACGTTTTGAAGAGTGGAATACAATAAAAAAAACTGAAAAAAAAAATACCTCCTCAGAACCATTAATTGGAGGCTGTCTTTTGCAAGCTTTAAAATTTTCATAATAAATTCATAATCTCATCATTTTATGAAGCAAAATTTCATAATAAATATGAGTGTTTTGTATTAACAGTAATGTTCTATCCAAATCTTATATTCCTTCATTTTTTTCCTGTCATTTTCTACAGACTAAAATATGACTTTGTCTTTCAACAAAGAAGACAAAAATACAAAGATGGATTTTCATCATGCTTTTTAAATCCAGAGAATCAAAGACTCATAAGTGTATGGATAAAGAGCCACATGACAAGCTTGTTTTGAAGGACTTGTGACTATTTAAAGGGAACTGTCCCCTCATTCAGTCAATTACTCAGCCTGCCAACTTCTATCAAGAGTTCTGAACTAAAAGCAGGAAAGTCAGCTTTCCAGAATCAATGTCACCAGAAATGACTTGGAACTCTTATTACTACACACACTTACTTCTTGAACTCAAAGAGGATTAAATGCATTTTAGTATTGCAAGGAGTGTTAAACCTCAGTTTCCTACAAACCTACCACTTTTAATATTAAAGTAAAGGGGGAACATAGCTTCTTGTTAACTGGCTCTTTTCATTTCCACTCAATATGCTCGGATTCTGGTTTCCTACCCAAAACAAATCATAGGACTGGAAGGAGGGACAGACGCAGCTATAATGGAGTGCAATTTTAACAAGATAGAAAGAAGGAGCAAAGGAAGGATAATTCCTTTCCTTTCCACCCCATTCCACACAAGAAGAGACCAAGAAACTGATTATATTCACACAAGAACCTCTAATGCAGAAACATAATCAGGAAAGGATTATTGACTTAAGTGTCCCACAATGAAAGACCAAAAATGAATAATTTCTCAGACCAGATTTGATTATCTTCATTAATCTTCTCCCTGAAACTTGTCCCCTTCCAAAATTATGCTAAGATAAAAGTACCAAGAAGATACAAACCAAGTAAGAAATGAAATGAGTCTCTGAAAATCTATACACAAACACAAACCCTTGTGCTGAGATCTCACTTCATTAGGGGTTAGCCTGAGAGGGGAGTATACATCAGGGGATATTTCCTGGTCTGGATAGGGAAATCACAAGGGAGACAGAGGAGAAGGAAAAAGGTAGGTTCTTACTCTTCTGGTTCCTTAATTACACACATTTTAGCTAGAGATGAATCTTCTCCTTCTCTTCTACCTTCTTTCCCCATTCCTCCCGACCCCCTTCAGGATCTTACACATGTGATTAAGGAGGGCCAGAGATGCACAATCTAAACCATCTCACCGATTTGCCTCGATTAAGTCACAACCGAAGAGAGATATTCCACATTTTTTCCTAAAGGCATTTAATACACTCATTGGCAAGATCCAGTTAAATTCAGACTATTAGCAAAGATTACTCTTCCAGCATGATTTCTCCCCATAAAGAAGGATAACATTTTTTTCATGATTTGCCATAGATGGGAAATGAATAATCTCAGGGATATACAAGCCCACAGAAGTGCCCTGGGCAGGTAAATACATTATAGGTATTTCATTTAATCATACATTTAGGGAGCATCACTTAACATGTGCTACTGATGCCCACTTTGTTCACTTACTCAACCTACTTCAACCTGAAAAATATGGGGCATCTGGGTGACTCAGTTGGTTAAGCACCCGACTCAGGTCCTGATCTCATCGGGATCATGAGATGGAGTCCTTGCAACCGGTTCTGAGTTGGGCATGGAGTCTTGCTTGAGATCCTCTCTGCCTCCCAGAACCTCCTGCCTTGCACATGCATGCATGCTTGCTCTCTCCAAAATAAAATATTTAGGATGTAGATAATATTTTATAACTTATTAACTATTATATATTAATTAATGTAATTATATAGAATTAATTATAATAAAATAATAATTCTATAATTTATGTATTAAATATAATAAAAATATAAATTATAAAATATTTAATTAATTTATATATAATTATATATGTGTGCCTGCCTCAGTAACTAGGGTCTGGTTGATATGGCAATGAAAATGGGTTACGATTATACTTTCTTACTCTCAATTGCACCCTCCAGACCAGTGCTAGTCAACAGAACTTGTTGCAGTTATGAAAATGTTCTCTCTCTGCAATGTCCAAATATGGTAGCCACGGGCCACCAGTACCTATGACCTGAAATATAGGTTCGTGCGACTGAGGAAGTGAATTTTAATTCATTTTAACTTATTTTAATTTAGATTGTTGCAGGTGGTGAACAGTTGTCTACTGAAAGAGCAGCTCTAGAGTCTGCCCTAGATAAGTGGAGAAAAACTGGGCTCAGACTCCTAATTCAGTCCTGAGAAGGGGTCTTGGTTCCACCTCACGATATAAGTCCATGGTCAATATGTGCAAAAGGCAGTGGTGTTCTCTCCTGGCTCTCTTCTCTATCCATGACTAGCTTTCTGTGGGCCATCTGCTCACTGGTTTTGGAATCTTTACCCATAGCTATTCCCTAGTTTAGGTTTTTATCCATACTAGCTGCCCTGTTCTTTCCAGAACTTTCCCATGGTTTTGTTTTCTCCTCGCTTTCTTCTACATTCTATTCATTTCCTGTCCCTCACAAAACCAACATCCACCAAACTAAGTTTACATTCCAACCTATTTTATAACCCTAGGGCCAACTGCATATATACATTAACTCCCCAAGGGATGGGTTGTTCAAGGCGAAAAATTATCACCGATTTATATATACAAAGATCTATATAGTGTAAATGGATTAAACAGATAGCATAACAGTGAACATATGCATTTCAACAGGAACATTCTATGAGGATATTATATCAAGATGACAAAATATTTTACCCCAACTCTCTAAAACCCTCCCCACCCCAGAAAAGGCACGTTCATTTGAGAACCCCACTTGTCCAATGCATTCACTGGCACTCGACTGCACAAAGCTTGTCCAGAATGAGTTTGAGGTCAAACTTTGTCTACAAAGGAAATTAGAAGGAAATTGTAGGAGATAAAATGCAGCTTTAGGTTCTGGCATGTGTCCAGTTTTGTTCACTTCAGTCCAATATTTTAAGAGGCAGGGAAGGGGCAAGAGCAAAGAGGCAGTCGCTATGTTTATCTCCCCTGCTTGCTATACACCACGTGCCTCCCATCGACCCTGCCTCCTCACCGCTCTTACGGTGGCTTGCAAAGTCATTTAGCTCAAGGCCCTTCCTCGAAGCCGGAAGAGACAAATCAAATGAGCAGAAAACATGGAGAAGTGATCTTCCCAAAAAGTATAATAAAAGCAAACTCAAACATTTTTCACTGTATTAAAAACAAAACAAAACCATACAGCTTTAATAATAAACAGGACTCTAAGACATCTTCTGGGCAATGCACCACACACGTTCGGGCACTTGCACATCCAGAGAGTGTTCCTGTACAGATGGGGAAAACAGACAGCCCCGTTTCCCCGGAGGTCCCAGTGAGGAACGTGGAGCAGAGCCAGGATGCGAGTGCAAAGAGCCTGCCTCCCCGGCCAACACTCACACCGCTTGGCCACAGCGTCTCCCCTGTGGCAGCTCGTTTATCAACCACAAATAATTTCTCCATTACTTTTGTAAACAAGAGCGGCGCATCTCAGAGCCGGAGACAAAGCTCTGTCCATTTTAAGAAGAACACGCACAATGCGGCAAGTGTGATATAATCAACGGAACGCCGAGCAGCCACGGCACAATGATCGGGAGCACATTTTTTCCCACCATTCTCAGTGATGTAATTGTATATGCCCCTGGCTCAAGTTCACGGCATTACTTAACCCAGCCTGAATGCTGCGGAGTGGGTCCAAATCCCGACAGTCGGGGAAAGTGCTTCCTTGACATGGCACTGTGACAGACAGACGTGGACCCCACCGTGTGGCAGCCAGTTTGCAGACACCAGGCCCTCACAGGTGTTTTTAGCTCACGCCTAAAAAAGTTGCTCACGCAGCCACGGGTGTCGTGCAAGAGTCAGAACCTGGCAGGACGGAGCGCATTCATGTTCCAGCCAAAGCTCAATCATCTGCAAAGTGTAAGTACGTTCACATTTTTCCCCATCCCGCTACTACTTCCTGGGCTGACTGCTGCCCGCCTAAGCATCGGCTACTTAAATATCACAAATACCTGTGAAACATAAAAAAGCTTTTCATAGTAACAAAAACAGGCATGAAAATCAGAACCTATTTCTCACTGCAGTTTAGAAGATGGTAACTGTCATTCAGGACGATCTCCCCCTTCGACTCTCCACAGAAGATAAGAAAATGAGACTAACACAGACTTTTTTCTGTAAAAGGCAAGCTGCTTCTTAAAGGGCAAAAGACAGTAAACACACTGGACTCTGGGGGACCACAGGGTCCCTGGGACAACTACGTCACTCTGCCACCATAGCACGAAGGCAGCCCCAGACAACACAGAAATGAATGGGCGCAGCTGTGTGCCAATAAAACTTTACTGACAACAATAATGGGCCAGGTTTCACCGCAGGCCACAGTTTGCCATCTCTTCATCTCGAAAACGATTTCTTCTCTTCCTTTTTTTATGTTGTCTTCAGCTCACACTTTACTTCAATGGATCATTAATAGAAAACGATGCTAGGCTCAATCACGAACATTGAGGATTTTAAGAGAGAAGGTTCTAAAGAACATCATCATGGCGCAGATCATCTTTTCCTGAACTAACCAGTGCACAGAGAAGGTCGACAGCCTCCAACACAAGTTCCTGGTGTCCAATGCGTGTGACCCCCAGCTCCTCAAGATCCTGATGGGAAATCTGCAGCAGCTGCTCTCCATTTATCTTCTCCCGTTCAAACTTGTGGACATACTGCTGCAGGCAATCATCTAACCCTACCAAAAAAAGCAGAAGTCCATTATTGTCATTTTGTTACCTTGACTCAAAACACTGCCCACATTTAAATCAACCTCAGGTAACTCCAATTATGCTCCACCTATTTGATTGTCGATACAATGTATGTCCCACCTGATGGACCCTTTTCAGATGTGTCCTCAGATTTGTGCAGCTTCAGATTTTCAAATGGATTTAGCAGTTTTATGAGTTACCTTCCCATTCCCTTTCAACTCAAAGAATAAACACTAAACCCTTGCCGACTTGGAAATGCTGGTTATGTATACTAGACATACGTTTGTTTGCTAGGCAGGGATGGGACACCAGCCCTGTCCCAGCCCCTGTGATCCCAGTGGACTTGCCAATCAAGGTCCTTGCCACAGTTGCTGGCCACAATATTCTACCCTCCGGCCAGTTTTAGTTTCAAGGATGACCACGCAGAACCAAACAAAATTTTCCCTGTTGTTTGATATCAGGACGCAGGAAAAGAGAGGTTCTTCATAAGAATACAACTTTAGGGATGCTCTCAGTCACTTTTCTGATCAGTTTTCTGAAAACAAATCCACTCGAGAGAAAGAAAATGCTCCAACAATATCTATATGCTCCTGGATCTAACCCTGCTTAAGGATAGTTCTAGTCCTATGGTTTTTCACTTAAATTGAAATTAAGTCCCTTTCCAGCTTAAGCTTGTTTGTGTTGGGTTTCTGTCCCTTACGACTGAAAAAGTTCTGATGAACACAGAATCCAAAGGAGAAGACACCAGCAGAGAACGGCAATGGTCAATGGGTCCGCTCATGGGACTTTCTCCAGGTCAACAATACTGCCGACAGTGTTGTATTTTATGCTCTCCTATAATGATTAAAATAGGTAAAACAGGTAAGCCTCACAGAACTTGGGGTTCTTTATGCCTATACAGAGAACTCTCTGTTCAACTTGTTTCAATGGTTTTACCGGAATAAAATTTTACACTGAATCAATTGGTCACTTCAAGCCTAATAATAAATGCCACTTTGTGTTTTCAACAATGAGGCTTATTAAAATTTAAGCCCCCGAAAAATAAAATAAAATAAAATAAAAATAAAAATTTAAGCCCAACACAGAGGATGAAAATTCAATTTAACTAGCATAAAGTAGGTGGAAGGTATGCGGCTGCCTTTGCCACACACACACACACACACACGCACACACATCTCACTGAGCCCTCACCAAAGTTCTGCCAGGTGGGCACTCCGGACTAGGAAAAGTAGACACAAGGTTCGGTACTGGGTTTTGGCAATACTAACGTCTGTGGATATTAAAAGCTGATGTGCTAAGCTAAGTAATACCTCTGCCCCCACAAACTTTCCCCATTTGTCTCCTGAGAAGACTTAAAAGAAGAACAACATCCTTAGCACTATCTGGGGACTCCATCAAATACAGGAAGAGGAGGTAAGAAAAGAACCATTTTAAGGTTCCGTCGAAACCCACCCTTCTTCCTCAAGTGACATCTATCTCGCCGAGAGGCTCCATCACACCGCAGGCAAGATTAGAGACACTGACAAAAACCCAGCTCTACTTTGATGGCCATGAGCCGCAAGTGGCCATCGGGCACGAGAGTCAGACAGGCACCGGAGGCTACCCAAGGCAGCAGGTAGGGAGAAGGACGCCCCCTCCTGGGCTGTAGGGGCTGCACTCCAGGGCCCCCCCACCCAGGGTCATCTGCAGAGCGATGGCATCTGTCTGCAATGCGCAACAGTGACAAGTGCCAAAAGCCAAGGAAAGCCTTCTGCCAGCCCTCTTCCCAATCTATAGATGCCTAAATTGGGGCATATGGGGGCTACATAACCTGTCCACAGCCACACAGCTGGTAAGATGCCAAGGGAAGGATTTTTATAGCCATCTTTTGTCGCTTGCTATAAGAAGAAAAGGCCTCAAATTCAAATCAAGGCCTACTGGACACAAGCTCTGTTCACATTCTATCCACAAAACACGGGATTATAAAAATTCCTCTCCAAGCATCTTCCCAAATAAGCAGTAAGGTCTAACTGCAAACACTTATAAGAGAGAATCACAAAACCTTAGAGATACTTAGAAGGTACTGTTATCGAATCCAAACAACCAGGAAAGTACAAACAAAAAGTTTTCATTACTATGAATTTCACCTTAAATCACTTAGCCAGTTCTAAGCCAGATCACGAGCAATATCCTGCAATTTTCTCTCCATTGGGATGTTCTCCTCCCTTGCCCATTTTTAAGCTTTAAAAGGAATTTTTGTTTTAATTATCATAAAAGTTTAGGACAACCATGTTTTACAATTAAACTTTGTTATGGCCAAATTGTGTCTCCCCAAAATTATATGTTGAAGTCCTAACTCTTAGCACTTAGAAAGTGACTGTATTTGGAGATAAAGCTTTAAAGTTAGAATGAGATCATCAGGATGGGCCCTAATCCAAGATAACCGGTGTCCTTATAAGAAGAGGAGACACACAGAGGCGAGACCGCATGAAGACACAGGAAGAAGAAAGCTATTTACAGGCCAAGGAGAGAGGCCACAAGAGAAGCCAATTCTGCCAACACCAGGATCTCGGGCTTCCAGGCTCTGGAGCTGGGAGGAAATCAATTTCTGTTTTCTCATGACCCGGTCTGTGGTGTGTTTTTATGGCAGCCCCATTAAACCAACGCAAATGTAATAGCGTTTCAGTTCCTCTTCATCCACATGTCATAAACTCTTTCTTAAACAAAATAAACAGGGACCAGGACCGGCAGAATTGAAATTCATGTTTAGTGTGCCAAGCAAGTCCATTGTGCAAAGTAAAGCATAAAACAGAGATTCCTATTAGTTTTCATATGCACAATAAGTGAGTCCATTAAAATTAAAGGGAAGCAACCATGCATCATGAATGTTCGTTAAACTTCATCCGTGAGTAATAAGGAGAAATAAAGATGAGGCTGGATTCCTCTTTTAATTAAATGTAGAGTTTCACTGAGGGAACAGGATTTTAGGAGTAGCTCGGGAGCATGAGGAAATATTTTGGACACAGAAAGTTGCGGGGGAGGTGCAATGAGGATTCTTGATAGGATGAAAGTTGTACACATGATCAGAGATTGAGAACTTGAAGAATACAGAAGAACATTTCCTTGAAAGGAGGGCCAGAATGTCCTTGAAGATTGTGAGGGAATATAAATGACCTAGCCTCAGATAATCAAAAGATCCCTGACATGTAGGCAAATTATCATGTAAGAATGCCATGTTTCTACCTACCTAAAAACAGCACCTCCAGTGGCATAAAGACTTCTTCCCAAGGGACACGCATGCTGAATACGCTAGGTTTTAAATAATACTGCCCCCAGTCTTATTATTCCAACATGTTATGGCCTATTATTCACATCCCACTGATCAGAATTAAACTATTACTCGGTCCCACAAAGGACGGGAAAACCCCCAATTCCAAGTAAACTGGTCTAATCGTTTTAGAATTTGCAATACACACTTTGACCTATTTGTCACAGGTATCTATTTGCCAGATCCTTGCTTTGAGGAATTTACAGAACATCTTGCGGAACGGAGAGAAACACACATCATTAAATAAAATTAAACACATTCCATTTAGACAAATTAAACACATAATTCAATGTGAAAGAATCAGGAAGGAAGGAAAAGGAAAGGGAGCTCCCAAAGAATGCAAACCACAGGGAGGGAGGCCCAGACTCCCTCCCCTGCCCCCAAATCTGGCGGTGAATACTCTTAAACTTTCAAAGAAATCCCAAATGGGAGAAGGAAAAGAAGCCATCTCTCACCCCAGAGGCAGAAGGACACGGGGCAGTGGTGAAGGTCCTGAGCACCAGTACTAGTCCTGCTTCTTGCTTCCGGGAACAAGTGACTTAGTTCCCTGGCTTGTAAGACTGGGATACCAGCACTACCTACTGCACAGACCCGCAATGAAACTGAAATGTTAGTTATTTGTAACGTGCTGAGAACACTACGATGCACACGGTAATTACTCTAATGTGATTTACTCAGCTCCTCAATTTCCTCCGTGTTCAGAATAAAAGTTGCTAGGGAGACAAAGAAACCCCCAAATGCTTAGGTAGCCCCTCCTCGGGAACACAGTTAACTACTGTGTGTTAACTACCATTATGTGCTCCCCAGGAGGTGTTCCCAAACATGGAAACTTGCCACCATCATCGAGCCCACCCAAAAATGTTTTCTGATTGAGACCAGAATAGAAGCACCAGGAAAGCTTTGTTCACTATTTATCCTCCAGCATCTCCAATACTGCCGGTGCTTAATAATATTTGTGAAGTAAGTAAATGAATGCATGAAGAAAGACAAGGAACTTCACAAAAATATTAATGCCACTCCAATGCACAAGCCACCTGATTTTATTTTCCTTGCCAGTGAGTAACTGGAGAGAAGGAACCTACAGTCGCTGATACCATCTACAGGTCTGCGCTACAAGTCTCAATGCTGCAAGATTAAAGAAGGTCCTTTCTACATTAAGGAAATGACCATACACAAAACAAGACCCCAAAGTAAAATTCCAGTCTCTGATAAGATACTTGTCCCACATGAGAAATTATTCTTTATTAATTAATCTCTAACATAACACAATAAAAAAATTAAAAAATAAAAACAACAAAAGCCAAATAAATGAAAACAAAACAAAACAAAAATTAATTAATCTCTCTAAAATGTGGGAAGGCTGTGTCCACAAAGATAAAGAAGTTAGAGTAATGCTCCATTACAGGAAATGTAGAGCTATTCTCTTCTTCTTTTCTGTAGGAGACTGAAATCAGGTCACTGCCTAGATCACTCTCTGCTCCGCAGGTGAGGCCCACCGGAAGGACCTCTCAAAGGCTATGCTTTTGGTCCATACGCTCAAGGCAGCAAAAACTCTAATTCTACAAATACAGTGAGTGAGCCAGGAATGGTCTTAGAGCATGTTACACCTGGTACTTGTGATCAATGAAGCATGTTTTAACCAGTGGGTTTTGTTCTATTTGATTCAGAAATTGGTTTAGCTAAGGCTTATGAACTCGTGTCTTACTCAGGACTTTTAAGGGCAAACAGGATCAAGGATACTGTGTTCTTCAACCACGGGGATCAATTACAGATCACACAAATTCAACTTAATTCAACACAATTTTTGGAGCAACTAACTACCAAGTGCAAGGCCTTCCACCAAGAAGAAAATGAGGACGTGGGAACGGGCCAGTTCTTGATGATCTGAACTTGAGGAAAGGAAACAAGATTTGGATCATAGGTGTATACCTAACCAAAATATTCATGGAATTCCCAACATTTTTAAAAACATAACACAGTCAATACTTGACATCAAAGCTCTTCTGCCTTCCCAACTGGCTGACCCTCCAGATCCACGATGTTACAGTATCTCCCAAACATGGTTTCAAACCAAAGCTCAGTATGGTCCGATTAACTGAGCAAAACCAGTTTCAGCAGCATGGTATACTGGGAGGAACTCCAACTGCCCTTTTTATGAAGTGAGCCATCTAACTATATCCCTTTGGAAAGACTTTCTTTTGTCACCCTTGTTTTATTGAAGTCTCTAGACCTTAATTTTAAAACTAGCTGATAAAACTGGTTTAAATATAGCGATCTGAGTTTCGGCAATAACACCCTGTTTGAGACACAAGGGTGTATAATTTTTAAGGACTGATGAATTCTTTTTGCCTGGTTGGACAGGCCCTTGACTGACTGACCTTTCCTAAAGAGTCAAAACTGTAACCAGTGTCTCTAGGTAACAGCGGGGAGAGAAAGGGGGCCCAAGGGCCACCTCTTGGGGGCAGCCTGAGATAGCAGGGCACACACCCTGAGGCCTCTGACAGAAGTTCTTCCCTCCAGTTTAGAGGGACCCAATTTGGGTGACTCTAATTTGACTGGGCCTAGGTGGCTCAGTCAGTTAAACATCTGCCTTCGGCTCAGGTGATGATCCCAGAGTCCAAGGATTGAGTTAGGCTCCCTGCTCAGCAAGGAGTCTGCTTCTCTTTCTACCCCTCCCCCTCCCCCTGCTTGCTCACGCTCTCTCTCTCTCTCTCTCAAATAAATAAATAAAATATTTTTAAAAAGAAGAAGAAGAAGGACCCAATTTCCTCACAACCCCATCCTCTTTGTCCCCTGTCAGCCCATCCTGTATCCACCTGGGGGGAAGAAACTGCACCCATATACCCCCTTCTTTGGCTCAGGATGCGCTGTCCTCCCTCACAGATCTCAAGAGGACAAGCAGTAGCATGGAAAGCAATGAAGATAATACAAGTACAGCAAATTATCCAAAATGGTAGAATTGATGTTTCTAAAGCAATAATGATCAAATCTAATGAGAATCACTTGAAATGTGGCATCACCATCCTGTTAACAAAAAATCACACGCTAAATATATATTTGCTCTGTGATTTTTGAAAAAACTGTTTTAATATTTAGCTTTTCCTTTCCAAATGTCTATTTCTTATGTTAGGTTTTAGAGTATGCCTTCCTTAGGTCCCCTCCATCCCATACTATTGTCATAGCTAAACCCTCCTGCATAGGTTTCTGCAATAATCTAGAAGCCGGTTGCCATGGTCAGTCC
Source organism: Nasua narica (assembly GCA_028533885.1). Taxonomy (NCBI): domain Eukaryota; kingdom Metazoa; phylum Chordata; class Mammalia; order Carnivora; family Procyonidae; genus Nasua; species Nasua narica. The sequence continues at coordinate 10,826,682 of CM052802.1, read as the reverse complement.
CCTCTTCCTCTTATATTCATCGTCCACAATTCCGTGTCACCAAAACCACCCTATCCTTTACAGATCCAAGTCCGTGAGCTCAGCCCTGGAGGGCCTGTCCTCTTGTGAACTTCCTGGTACTCCCACTTTTCTAAGACATTCATCCTTCTGGTGAGAACGTAGAAAATGGCCGCTTTGCTGAGTTTCTCCAAAGGGAACACAACTCCCAGGTTAGCAAATACAGCCCACTGCCGGGTTTTGTAAGTCAAGTTTTGTAGGAACACAGCCACATTCTTTGGCATACCTACTGCCTCCGCCTGCTGTCACGCTACAGTGACAGAACTGAGTGCTGTACAGAGACCGAACGGCCCACAAAGCCTAAAATATTTACTATCTGGCCCTCTACCAACCCCTGGTATAACTCACAGCAGTGATGAGTACAAAGTGATGATCAATCTGCCAAGTGGAAAAACAGACGAGACTGGGATTTAAGTGAATCTGGGTTTTTTCTTTTTATATTTTTGAAAGAATCATTTTATATAACTACGCTGAATTAAAAAGCTGAGAAAATGTAATCTCCCCTCCCCCACAAAAATCCTAAACATGTTTTAGGACACCCCTTACAACTTTTTATCCACTTTAGTATTTCCTTTGGGTCAGGTGTTTTTTGTTGTTGTTGTTGTTTGGGTTTTTTTGTTGTTGTTGTTTTTGAGGCATGATAAAATTCACCAATTTTCAACTCAACGATGAGTTTTTTTGACAAATACATACAGTCATGTCACCACACCTCAACTGTGATATAAACATTTCTATCATCTCAAAAACAGTTCCCATTGCTGGTCAGTTCCCTCCCCCACAGCCCCTGTTAGTCACTGATCTGCTTTCTATCAAAAGGAACTGATATCTTATTCTGGCCTTGACTCCATGGCCTACTTGCGTTACTCTGGTTAAACCACTTTGACTCCCAGTTCTTGGGTTCCTCCCCCTCGGATGAGCTGCCTTGGATTAGAACTGACCCCCACGCACACCACTATTCACAGCTCTGATTTCCGCAATCATCCTGTAACACTTCCAGTTAAATGTAATTTGAAGAAGGGTCCACGACACAATGTCTTGAAAACTGGATTAGAGGACCTCTCAGTTCCTTCCAGGTCTCCAAGAGTAGGTTCCTGAACACGTCTGAGCTAGCCAGTTACCTTCACTATATAGCCAAGTACGGAGAAGGGAAATAAATGGCCCAGAAACTTAAATCTCAAACAGCCTCAGAGCTAAAAATAATTAGCTAGTGAATGAACTTGGTTTTGGGAGAACTCTGTCGGGTTTTCTGCCCTGATTAGAGTCCGAACGTAGGAAGCCATCCCTAAGGTCTCCTCTGCCTTAAAGCACAAGCTGTATGAAATCCAAACACATGGAAAGATCCAGCAATGGGAGCCTTGGAAGCCCAATTAGGAACCAAGTTCTTTTACTGTATCGATGGAATGGAGTAACTGCTTTGGAGGAGGGAGGACATGCTACTGGACATTTTTCAGGGCCCCAAGCTGAAAGCACAGTAATGCTGAAGACAAAGTAAAAGCTTGTGTTCTTAACCATTTGGGAAAAGCTGGTCCACACATCACTAAAGAGCTACCCACTATGTAGCAACAAACTCAGGCTTCAATTTTTTTTTTAAAGATATTTACTTAACAGAGAGAGAGAGAGAGATCACAAGTAGGCAGACAGGCAGACAGAGAGAGAGGGGGAAGCAGGCTCCCTGCTGAGCGGAGAGCCCAATGTGGGGCTCGATCCCAGGACCCTGAGATCATGACCTGAGCTGAAGGCAGAGGCTTTAACCCACTCGGCCACCCACGTGCCCCCAGGCTTCAATTTCTTACAAGAAGCAACAACAGGGAGAGCAGAGGGCAGTCAGTATTTTACTTCTAAAGCAAACTCTGCTTTCTTGCTAGGAACTCATGTCTTCTAAGACTTCTGTCACTCCCAAGACATCAGGAAATGTAACCAAGAAACAACTGCTCTTTGGGTTTCACTACTGAAGCAGACGATCCGTTACCGAAACAAAACTTGGAAATAGCAAATTTATCCATGCCAGGATAATTTAAGGAAGTAAAAATAGAAAAACTACCTTAATTCAAGGATTCAAGTTACCCAGAAAACAGTCAGTCAAATGGCCTCCCCTCATTTGAGGTTTCTGCACTGGTAAGTAATGCCTTCCAGCTGGCAATTTTCACCAGGAAACTGTGCGTCAAAGTTGTAGGCCTTGCAATCTGACCCTGTCCCCTCCCGCCCCTCCAACAGATCCAGCCCAACACTGTGAAAGGGACCCGTCCTGCTGTCCCTTGAGTGACCTGAACCTACTAGCCATGAAGGGAGAAGTGCCCAGAGTGGGGACAGGGGAGAAGAAAGTAGTATTGTCTAAAGTCATCTTTCTCAGGAGATACTTATCCTGATCTAAATCACTAGAAAAGAACGGACAAATGCAAGCTCTGATGCAAATCAGAATCAACCAAAGAACTGATGGTCTAAAAAGATGATCGGAATTCAGAATATAATGGCAGCCCTAGTGTTCAGCTCTGAGTGCTCCTGCCTTGCCGGCCGCCGTCAAAAAAGTATCCTGAACATGAAAGGTAACACTGAAGGCAGGGAAGAAACTTGACACTGACTTCAATGTCTGAGGATGTCTACACGTGTCTGTGTGTAACCTGTGCTTATACAAATGTATCCCACTAGATGTTCAATACAAAATGCAAAACAATTTTTTGGACTCCAAAAACAAAAACAAAGTCGTGGAGAGGAACATAAAGGATTCCGCAAGGCTCTGGGGGAAAAAAATATGAACTTTACAAGGTTGGCTGGTGTAACTCGGTAACCAAACATTGTATCCGATTCTACAATACTTGGGGGGGGGGGAGGCGGTAGGAGCAAGATGTACAAGAGGAGAAAAGAACTTGTCTCAGAATAGGTTGTGCTCTCCCCCCTCCTCTAACACAACTTATTTTGCCAAAACTCTAAATTAGATTTGCTCTAGAACCAAACACTGGCTACAACTCTTATCATTGGCAAGCTTGTGCTGAATGGAAGAAAGAATGAACTAGCTCCCCGCACACAGCAGGCCTACGTTTACAGCACTGCGGAGACTCGACTCAACCAACCCAGCAGGGTGGACCAGGCGGTGGTCGTGCCAGCAAGCCTGAAAGCTGGCCTTCAGCTCTGCCCATCACCTGGGTGTCCATACTGCCTAGGGGAAAGCACCCCGGTGCAGAGGGGAACACACAACCCATCCGTCACTTCCATTCCACCGATTTCCTGGGAAAAACTGCCACTTGCCCGCCTAGCCCTCTGCCAAATTGCCATCATCGCTTCCGAGGGCAGAGTCCCAACAGCTGGGCTGCATGCTAAATGAAGTCTCTGGGTTAAGAGGAGGCTGCAAGGTTTACAGAGCACCTGCGTGCACAAGAGCTCACTGCTCTGTGCAATGACCCTAGGGGGATGCCGGCCTGCTTATAATGACCTCCACTCCACTGATGAGGAAGCCAAAATGAGAGAGGGCTTCCCAGAGACATTGGGCCAGCAAAAGGGCAGGACTAAGGCTGAACCCAGACCTCAACCTGGCACCCAAATCCTTGTAGGGTCTGAAGTGGTCAAAGAAGAAATGAAAGGATACAAGAGCGACTTAATTAAGTACATTAATTCACAGACTACGTTTAAGGTACCATGCTGAGCACCGCAGAAATGCTCTAACGTTACAACTGATGTTCAAGTAATTGAAGATTAAAGGACAGTGAGTAAAGCAAGGAAAGGGCTATTATTAAACCGATTTTACAGGCCAGGATCAGCAGCGAGGCAGAGTAATTAAGAAATAGGGTCTCTGGGGCCAGGCTGCCTGGATTCAGCTCTGCTACTTCCCAGCTGAGTGACCTTGGGCGAGTTACTTACCACTCTGCGCCTCAGTTTTTTAACCTACCAAATGGAGACATAGCAGTACCTATCTTGTGGAGTTATCTAGATGATTAGACATGTTAAATATTCTTAAAGCACGTACAAATATAACAATAGGCATACAATAAGTGCTATTTAAATCTCTGTGAAAATAAAAATTTTAAGTCTTTTTGTTTGTTTTTTTAAAAAACAAGAAACTAAAAAAAAAATTTAAAATAATAAAATAAAAACAAGAAACTGGGGCTCGGGGAGCTTTTAAGGAACTGACCTGCAGTCACACAACCAATAAGCAGGACAGTCAGGATTTAAACCACTGGCGAGCACTGTGAAGGGGAACACAGGAGCCCATGTGGGACCGGGAAGCTGTAGGTCCAATGGCAAGAAGCTGACGTCAACAGCTGATGCTGGGGGCAGCAGGGATGCTCTGACACCAGGAGGGTAGGGAAAAACCAAAAACAGCTGCTCATCTGGGGACAGCTGTCCGGGGCACTGGCTGTAAGGCATTGTCAGTCTCCTCTGATTTTTATTTTTAAAGATTTATTTATTTGTTTGAGGGAGAGTGTGTGAGCAAGAGAGACAAAGAGAAAGAAGGAGCAGGGGAGAGGCAGGGGGAGAGGAAAAAGCAGACTCCCCGCTGAGCAGGGAGCCCACCCTGCCCTGTGGGGCTCAATCTAGGGACCCCGGGATCATGACCTGAGCTGAAGGCAGACGCTAAACTGACTGAGCCCCTAGGTGGCCCTTCTCTGATTTTTTAAATGACAACTTTACTGAGACGCAACACACATACCGTCCAATTCACCCACTGCGTTCACAAGTCAATGAGTTTGAGTACATTCAGAGTCGTGCAACGTATTCACAAGTGATGTTAGTACATGTTCAACCCCCCCAATACACACACACACACCCCACTTCACACCCCCACCCCTAGGCAACCACTGATCTGTTTTCTAAATCTGGGTTTGCCTGGTTATTTCACATAATCGATTCTAGACATTTCCCCAAAAGAGAATCCTACAATATATGGTTTTTTTGCCATTGGCCTCTTTCACGTCATATAATGTTGTCAAGGTTCAGGAAAGCCTTCTCAACACAGTTTAAATGCCACGCCCTTGCTCCAAGCCCTGCTGGGCTTCCCACTGCACTTGGGAAAAATCCAAGCCAGAGAAGTCCAGTCTGGTCTGTGAGCTTCCTACCCGCCTCTCCAACTTCTCTCTGCCACACGCTCCCCCAACCACTATGCTGGACATTGGTTTTATCTACTTCGTCCAGACCTCAAGCTCCTTTCTACAACAAACAATGTTCCTTCTCCCTAGAAGGACCTTGCCCCTCGTCCCTCAGGCTTCCCTTCAAACAGCGCATTGCGGGAGGCCCCAGCTGATCGGGATATATATGGCAGCCCAACAATCCTTGTTCTTCCCTTCACGAGACTTAGCAAATCTGTGAGTTTTTGCTCATTCTCCCTCACGGGCCTCTCTTCCTCTCTGAAACACAGGGCCGGGATCAGGCCTGTTTTAACTATTCGACGTGGCACCACGCACGCTCCCTCGTATGAAGAAGGCACTCGAATCCTGGTTGGATCGAAGAGATGGAAACAAGGAAAGTCCTGGTTGAGGATGAAGACCGCAGCTTAGGGGTGTAAACCGATGACGCTGTGAATTTTTCTTAGCGAACCTGTCCGACGCTCCCCTCCTGCGGGTCTTTCATTAACCCCGGTGACAAGAGCTGTGGAGTCGCAACAAGAAAAGAGAAACAGAAGGTCCCAGCCCTTGCAGCCAATAGTGGGGTAGCGGGAGAATCTTTTTGGTGCTTCCACACAAAATTCCCACAAGTGTGCCATGATTACGGCTTGACAGAGTGTCAGCTCTCGTTTCCCCAAGGGATGAAAGGAAAGACTTCTCGTTCTCCAGAAAACCCAGTTTTTACTACGCTCTGGGGCCAACACAAAATGTCCATGTCCTGGGCCACCGCGTGATGTTCGTTTCATAGACCCTTTTACTTTATGAAGTAACCTTGGTATTGTGCAGGGGGCAGAGCGTGTAGGCCTGTGGCTCGAATCTTACCAGCCACGTGACCCCAAGCCGATCGCTCCACCCATTCACCAATGTGTAAAAGGCAGGGGCTGAAAGGTTGATCCCATGGTCCCAGCAGCACCGTATTTCTAGGATTCTATGATCTCAGGACACTACCTCCCTCTTCCCATCTTCGAAGCAGTAGGACACCAGCATCACCAACCCCCTGTTGACAGGCCTAGGACTCAAATATCACAGCCAGCTCCCATCAACAGGACGTGTAACTAGCGCTATCTGTATACAGTTACTGACATGAAAAAGTGGTACTTTTGAGGCTAATATAAGATCAGATAAGCCCAGAAAATGGAGCAGAATTAAACAAAAAAAGCAGGTCCTGTGCTGGCTCAGCTAGGACTGACTGGAGATACGGCGCTACTGCTCCCCATCCCCTGACCCCCAGAATCCTTCCTCCCCGCAAAGCAGGGACAGCAGTGCCCACTCCCCTCCTCCCCTCACAGAAGGCGAGAGAGCGGGCCTAAAGCGCACTCCGAGCTAGTCAAAAGAAAAAAAAAAATCCCCTAGGCGGAAACATTCACACAGACATGCGGTACAAATCCTAGACTTTAAAAGCACGCTAAAGAAAATCAAAGGCCTGAGTGAGCCCTGAAGCCTAAGTTACCAGCCTCCCCTCGAGAGAAGCATCCTCGTATGGCAGCAGATGCGGGTCAAAACCTCGGAGGTCTTCATCTGCTAGGGAGACCTGCAAAATCGATGGCTTCAAACAAATTCTCAAGTCGTTAATGTGAAATACAATACGACTGACGTCTTACCAAATACTATGGATAACAAGAAACCAAGTTTCCTATGATATAAAATTAAGAAAAATAGAATTGGGAAAAATAAATATACAAAATTACACATATAAAATGGCCAACGATTCAAGGTCACTTACTACAGGGCAGGCCCCTTTCAAGACCTGTATATCTAAAACCTTTCATCATCCCCCTGTCCCAGGAGTGTGTATTCCCGCCTCCCACTTCAGAGGTGAAGAGCTAGGGCCCAGAGAAGGAAGCGACCTACCCACAGCTATCCAGAGGCAAGGCTCACACTCTGGGGGCTGGAGCCAGAGTCTCTGCTCTCGCCTCCATATACTGCCTGTCCGTGCTCCAATGCAGAATATTCACCCACAATCCTTCAACTGAGCTAAAGAAAACACAGTTTTGTGTAACAGGAAAATGTACAAGTCCTTTCTGCTTAGTTTACAGTCTGTGATGACCATGGGACATTGTAATGGCAATGTAAAGACCAATGGCCCTCCCACCTAGATAGGTCAGATGAGAAAATTAACAGCTCCTGTGGACTGGTGCCTGCTAATACCCTTACAGTATCAACTCGTGTCCCGGTCTTCCTGGTAGCACTCTAAAAGACAGGTGCTGTTTTCTAAGAAATGGAGATAGAGTTCTTTTCTAGCTCTTTCACTTTTGAATGCAGCTCCAGAAACAGGCCCATTAGGTCAGTGGTGACCGTAAGAGAGTAGTGATACACCAATAAAGCTGACTGCCTTTAAAGGATTAAAAACCAAGGCACTGCGGTCATTCAGTCAGTTAAGCGTCTGGCTCTTGGTTTCGGCTAAGGTCACGATCGAGCCCCGTGTTGGTTGAACTCCACACTCAGCATGAAGCCTGTCTGAGAGTCTCTCTCCCTCTCCCTCCGCGGTCCTCCCACCCCCTCCGCTCCTGCACAAGCACTCTCTCTCTCTCAAAAATAAATAAGTCAAGGATTAAATATCTGTGGAAGTCACAAGACTCTCCCTACATTTCCCTAAGTTACTTTACAAAAACTTTAATACAGAAAATGGCCAGTTTTCTCTTTCTGGGACCACATGAAAACATGGGCCATTAGGCCACTTGAGGTCTTCTGTGGACATTAGCATCCCAGGAAGAAACAAAGGCAGAGAAAGACAACACCACAAAGAAGAGAAAATGCAGCCATCATTTCACAGGTCAAACCTACCTGTGTATCCTGAAGGCTATTGAAAAAGAAAAGAAAAATGAAAGAAAAAAAAATCCAACTCCATCGGCAGTGGGCTCCTCCTAAGAGGAGAACAGGTCAGTTCACGGGGCTCACCTGACTGCGTCTCACCACACACACAGAAACAAAAGAAGCACCTGCCTATGGGCACAGGCGAGCGTGAGTGTCCATGCTGTACAAATGGAGAGACGCCATAAAACTGGAGGGTTCACTGCACCAGAGTCCATGGAACCTCCTACCCCTTCCTCCCCAAACACCCCCACCGTGCCCCAAAACACACGGATGTTTGCCTGGTTCTTGTTTCGGACAGGCATGGCACTATCAACCAAAGTTTTCTGTTTCGGAGTTCTAAAAGAATGACATGTTCCCTAGAATAAGGTGTTCATTCCATCTGAACCAATTCAGATTGATTTATTTAGCATCACCTAGAAGGCACTCCGTAGTGCTCCAGGGAGGGGGGCTTACAAATGCTGTCGGGGTTCTAGTCACCCAAGCAAAAACCAGAGGGCATACTCCATTTTTATCCCATATGTAATACAGTACACACACACACACACACACACACACACACTCCGCCAGAAAGTACAAAATGACAGATGTAAAGATGTAAACACAGAAGAGAACCAGAACAATGGTTTAAACTCCAGTCTCAGATGTGATGTGATCCCATCAGGAACACAGGAACATCAGGAACACAGGAAATGTTGAGGGTATGGACTGCACGACATTCATCTTCCTAAAAAGTCTCCTGCCAGATCTTTGCTTGGCTTTCTCAGGTCCTCCATTCTCAACTCAAATGTCACCTTGCGGGGAGACACTCCTTGATCATCCAATCTAAAAAGCCCATCTGTGTGTCACAGTCACGTCTCTCAAGCTGCCCTTTGATTTTCTTCTTAAGACATCACTCTCTGAAATTACCCTGCTTATTAGACTCATGGCTTTCTGTCTGCCTCCTCCCTCTGGACCGTCTGCACCGCAGAGTTAGGGTTCTCATTTTCTTTCTTATTACCTGCCTATCTCCAGCTCTGCGACGGGTTCCTGCACAGTAAGTAACTGCTGCCTGCTGACTGAATAAAGAATGAATGGACCCACACGCTCCAAAGCAACAGGAGAGCATGTGGGGGAAGCATGAAAATACAGCGGTCATGGGGTCAGACAACCTGGGCTTGTAGATCGGCTTGATGTCTTAATTTCCTATGGGTCTAAGGACAGTTACTTAACCTTCAGAAGCCTGTTTTCTCAGCTGTAAACTAAGAGAATAGGAAATACTGTGTTTGTAAGTACTTTGTAAGTCATGAAGTACCTTACGATTATTATTACTAAGACATTTTGAGCCAGTATTTATAGCGGCATCAATGAAAAGGTTCATTAGAATAAATCCTTAAGTAGGTATGCTAATCTGGTGAGAGGGAACTTTCTCAGCCTCAACCCCATCTGGCAACTCTGGCCTTTGGCTGAGTCCCTCTCAAGTGTGACACGACCTGTGTACACATTGTAGTTCCCAGCACAGTATGAAGACCAGGCTTCCCGTCCCTACTCTATCTACCATTCAGCATCTTTAAGTCCCATCCTCCCGCCCTTACATATGCAGAATATATATGAATAACCCACAAATCTCAGCGTACTACTGTTAATATAAAAATGCAATCTTATGCTTCGCACGGCACGTTCCAACTGACCCACGGTAGTCTAAGTTAGCACTGTGGCTTCAGAGACCACGAAGATGCGTGGGGAAAAGCACAGTCCTAGTAACAGAGAGGCAGTGACAGGAAGCCCATCCCATAAGCAGTGGCAGTCACTAATACCTTTAGAGTAAACCTTCGACGACCATTCATACATTTTTACGCTGCCAGATTTTTTTAAAGCTATAATTCTAATACCACAAAAGTCATCCTTTTTCGGTATACAATTTGGTGATTTCTCAGTATTTTCACAAGGTTTTATGACCACTATCTAATTTGAGAACATTTCTATCACCCCAGAAAGAAAGTCAATACCCATAAGCAGTGATTCTCCCTGTCCCCAACACCCAATCCTTCCTCCCTGTCTCTATGGATTTGCCTATTCTGGACATTTTCTATAAATGGAATCATACGATATGTGGCCTTTTGTGTCTCGCTCATTTCACTCAGCATAATGTTTTCAAGGCTTATCCATGTTGTAGCATGTAGCAATACCTCATTCCTTTTTCTGGTTAACTAATATCCCATTGCATTGATACCATATTCCTTCATCATTCATCAGTTGACAGACATATGGACAGTTTCTACTTTTTTGGCTATTACGAATACTGTTGCTATGAACATCCGTGTGTAAGTTTTTATGTAAATGTATGTTTTCTAATTCTCTTGGGTATATACCTCCTATTCTAAAAGAATTTGCTGAGTCTTCTGGTAACTCTTTGTTTAACTTTCAAAGGAAGTGCTAAACTGTTTCCCAAAGGGATTGCACCATTTTTCATTCTTTTTTTTTTTCCAAAGATTTTATTTATTTATTTGTCGGGGGCGGGGGGACACAATCAGAGGGAGAAGCAGGCTCCCCATTGAGCAAGGAAGGAGCTGGATGCAGGGCTCAATCCCAGGACCCTGGGATCATGACCTGTGCCAACCGACTGAGCCACCCATGCGCCCCCCATTCTTTATTCCTACCAGCAATTTAGGAGGGTTCCAATGTCTCTGTTATCTTCACCAACATCTGTCACTACCCACCCTTTCAACTCTAACCATACTAATGGGTGTAAAGTAGTATTTTATTGTGTTATCAAAATATCTATTGTGTTTTAACATCCAAATCTTGGATAAATCCTTGAAACCAAATGCCAGATAGCAGGGGAAAACTTCAGATTACACCAGGCAGTATTCTCAAACTTCAGGTGTTCAAGAACCACCTTCATGATTTGGCCACAACTGGGTGCCATTTCTACGACGATGTACTTCATTTTTAAAAACCAATTCATTTTTTTTAAGATTTTATTTATTTATTTGAAAGAGAGAGAGATCACAAGTAGGCAGAGAGGCAGGCAGAGGCGGAGTGGGAAGCAGGCTCCCTGCTGAGCAGAGAGCCCGATGTGGGGCTCGATCCCAGGACCCTGAGATCGTGACCTGAGCCGAAGGCAGAGGCTTGAACCCACTGAGCCACCCAGATGCCCAAACACCAAGTCATTTTTAAAAGAGCCTTTAAATCACTGTTATAGGTTAGTATCACTTGCCATAAACAGAAAGTATCAGAAACATAAATACAACAAAAACGAAGTGAGCTGGATAGGATGGCCTCTCAGGGCCTGCTTCTTCACGGTACGACGGAAATTGCGAATGACAGGTGTTGAACACATGCTGGCCCCAAACACAGCCTTCCCTCGGCTTAGTGAGACTGTATAGAGGCACTTCGACTGCCATCCCGGGCCCCGCACTTTGGAAGACTCTGCTGAAATACCCTTCCTGAAAGAGATGGTCAGAAAATGAGTTGTTCCAGGGTGATGATTCTACTTGGGGGTTAAAAAAAAAAAAAAACATGCCCTGAACAGCATCGTATGTTGGGGATCCGGTTACACTTGGCTGCGGGTGTCCCTTCTTTGCGTTACCGAACTTTGTTCAGCAAATTTCCAATAAGTCGGTCCATACTCTAGCGGCAAGCATCTGGCTCTTCAAGTTTCAACAAAAAACAGCCTTCAGAGCAAATACAGGTAATACGAATTAAAAGTAAGAGCACCTGCCTTTGGGTAGGCAAGCCCGGGCAACGGGACCCATGATGTGACCAAGTGCCTGGCGGACTCGACTGACAGCCTGGCCTCGAGTATCATAAAAAACACAGTGCTTTGTTTGCGCTCAGATACAGTCAGCCTTCCTCACCCAGCCTGACACACGTCCTATTTATACACAAGTCAGATAAAAACCAGTCAGTGACAGCATATTTGGGCACCTCCAGATTTGAAGACTAATTATCATCTGTCATCATCCGAGCTTAATAAAATACTAAATAGCATATTACATTTACAGAAAAAGAGTGAGCATGAAATCTGAAGGTGTCCCATGGCCTCTTGGGCACTCCTATCCAGCCCTCAGATCTCCGCTCAAACACCCCTTTTGGTGGGAATATTTCCCTTGCCCTCAACGCAAAACCCCTCGATCGCATATCTCGTGGCACCTTTCTTTATAATTTAATATTTGCACGGCTGGTGTCTATCTCCCAAACACAAGCTCCATGAAAACAAGGAACAGGCTGGTTTTGTCCATCATCATACCCTCAATATCTAGGACAGTTCTTGACACAGAGGAGGTAATCAAGAATTATTTGTTGAATTAATGAGTTCAAAGGAGATCAAAATGTTATTATACGTTATAAATCTTGGCCATATTTAGAATGACCACTAAGAACACATTTCAGAAAGGCAAAAGACACAAAGCAGGAGCTCCCAAACTTCCTAAAGTTTCTCACTAGTGGACCTCAATCCAGTCCATCCTATGTAATGGAAGCCTCTCTTTTCTTCCATGTAACTTCCAAACAACTAAGTTAGGTACTTGAGTCTATCAATGAGCCTTTATGGAGGGCCTGAGTAGTGGAAGAGGGTTAGTGACAAGGGAAGGAAAAAGGCAAGAAAACTAAAGTTTACTGAGTGGATACAGTATGTGGCATAGTCCTTCTTAATCCACAAAACAAAACAAAACAAAACAAAAACAACCTTTTTGTTATTGCCCTGATACAACTGAGACCTGTAAATTTCAGGAACTTGCTCAAAGTCACACAGGCTAACGAATGGCCCAACAGAACAATGATCCGGTTCTTTGTGAGGGGAAGAAGTTACACAAGTGCTATGAAGAATATACCTGTTGAAATAGTCCTAAAGAACAGACAAAGGTTTGCTGCAAGAGGCAGGCGAGAGCATTATAATACAACTCCTTACAAGATCTAATGTGTATTGACCATTTTCTAGGGGCTAGGCATAGGACTAAAGCATCTACCCCACGTTATTTCATTTATTATGCATATAAACCCTATGAGATGAGTATAATTATCATCCCACTTTTGTAGAGTAAAACTGTGGCTTGAAGAGAAGGGATCCGACCAAGGTGAGGCAGCTGGTAAGTGTCTGTAGTCTGAACCCCACGCTCTCTGAGCTCCTATCAGAAAACTTATCCCTTCTTCCACCTCCTGCCATGCCCTAGGGCTCACAGGAGGTATGGGAAAGCTGGCAGGGCATGCATTTAGGAAGTGTCTACCATATGTCAAGACTAGGCATGGAGTGTGGCGGGCTGAGAGGAATGACACAGCCCTTGCTCTTTAACACCTTATATGTGGATGGAAGCCACTGACGACAGAGCTGGTCCAAGGAAGGCAGGGTCCGGAGCCAGGCTGCCTAACATTCAAACACTGAAGAGCTGGGCAACTTCAGGCAATCGCTTAATTTCCCTGTGTCTCAGCTTACTCCACTCCAAAATGGCAGCAATAAATAGTACCTACTTCGTGCTGCTATTTCTTACCACGGGCTAATATAAATAAAGTTGTCAGCACAAAATAAGCACAAATACATGTCAGCTATTATTACTGGAATGAATGAAAATTAAGGTTAGAGGGGAAATGTAGGGCCACATCCAAGGACTATGGAAGGAGAAAGGAGTTCGGTAGCATCTGAAGCATGTGCAAGGTGGACGGGGGCAAATGAAAGTCAGAGAATCCCCCCCAAAAACTGTGGGCAATCCACCCATAAAGTGATGCAAGCACAGACAGATGGGGACTGGCATCACAAGAGAAAGAAATGGACAGGGTCAGACGATGGGTCAGAAAAGTCCCACGAAAGCCAAGAATTCATTGAGGACAACACCAAGGCCTGAATCAGGCTGACTGGAAAAATTAAAACTCTAACCGAACATTAAACGGCAACATGAAAGGGCAAACAGATCTGAAAAGGGAGAGGAGGAGTGTAGGAAGACAATGAAATAATGCAGTTCCTCCTGCACCTGCTGGGCTGACTGCGCCCATCCGTGAGTCAGTGAGTGGGCACGGCCTGTGGGCATCAGGAGGCTCCAGACTGGGCGCTGCCGAAGGGCTGAGCCACGGAAATTACCATTTGCTGAGCGCATGCTAGGTTCATATAGTGCACGGGTAAATGGAGTTGCCATTCTCCTGAAGAGGCCACAAAACCAGTCTTATCATCTCTTTCCCTTTTACGAGGAAGCTGATGTTGGAGGAGCTAAGAAAATTGCTGAAGGCAACGCAACTAGAAAGTGGCAGAACTAGTGTTGGGACTCAAGTTCATCCAACTCCACAGGCCACCGTCTCCCCCCTGGGAGGCTCAGACAGTGAAGCTAGGGGGGCGGGGATGAGCCGGCTCTCCAAACCGAACAGATGGGACCTACAACACACACCTGGCCCTCATCTCCCTCCCCTCTCCCCGCCATCCTGGGCACCACTCTCCACTTGGCCAGCCCTCCCTTGCCTTCTCTAATTCGGTCATTGTACTCGTTAGTCACGATCCGACAATGATCCTCCCAGTTCCATCACAAGCCACCCTCCGCCCCAAGTGGAAGCGATCACCTCCCCCAAACTCCCACAGGCCTTGCCGTCTACCCTACCTGCCTGGCGTGTACAGACAAGCTTGAAACCAGGCGTGCTGGTCTGGCCACCATGCGCCAGCCACCCCACTGAGGGCCAAAGCTGTTTCCACTGCTGTGCCTTCCCTGGGGCCCCTTCCCGCCCCTCAGGTCCATCTGAGTTATCTTGGAAGCTGCAACCTTAGTCAGAAGTCAACCTTCAGGAGGGAGGAGGACTCCTATTCAGCCATGGGCCTTCCGGGGGCTGAGCTACCTTGCTGTACCTTCTGACATATTCTAAGTACTGCAGTTCTCTCCTCCACTGCTTCATCTTCCAAGTCAGAATTTAACTTCCTATGAAGAAGTCATTGCCAGTGTTGTTCACGATGCTCCCTAAATCGTCATTGTCAAAGATAATGAAAAAACACCTTCCCACAGGGACCTCCAGCAACCTCACCTCACACTTTGGAACCCAAAGGTAAGCCAAGAGGCTTCTAGACCAATAGGATAAGAGGCCTGGGGACTGCTTTCCTTCACTGTGCAAACCTAGCAGCATTGCCTGGAGAAGTCATGATATTATAATTTTTCAGATGTGAACGGTTTCGTGTTAGGAATGCTTGGAAAACAGTAAATGAGTCCTTACTTTGAAATATTAACAACAAAATAAAGCCTCCACAAAATATGCCCTTGCTCACATAGGACTCCTCCAACAGACCCTCACCCAGAGCCTATCCCTTCTCATTTCAAGAAGGAAGTTATTCTGTTTCCCAGCCTCCAAAGACACAAGTTGAGTAAATTTAAGAAAGGCAAGGTAGGAACAGGTATGTGGCAAGAAGCATCCATTACCTAAAGAGCCAAGGGCAGTAACTTTGAAAACATGGCATTCTGGGGCCATTTGGCAAGACGGTCACAGCATCAATAATTACCATTACGGTCATCACTGGCTTCGATGATTATGCAAAATTCATTCTTTAACGAGGAAGGCATATTGAATGCACTCTGGTTTATCAGCACAGGAAGGTCAACAATTTGTTCCAGAAAGATTTCCATCCAAATCGAAGGGAAAAATAATAAATATCCGGGTATTAAAATGAGGGAGTTCAGTTATTAGGAAAATTTACATATGTGGAATAGTTCATTCCCTCATCAAGCCCAGAAACCAGGATGATACATCACAAGGATTCTCTCAGGAATTACAGAATGAACACTTCCTTATCTCTTCTCACTTTGCAAACAATCTAACGGCAAGACACAAATGGCTATGAGGTCAGCCGTTGAAAGCCTAGGCAAACCTGCTTTACATAAAGAACTCATTTATATCAAAGCATTCAATGCCTTTCAAAGAAAGAGAATTCATTAAGATTTCTCGAATCCATCCTTGAACTACCAGTAAATGAAGAAAATGATTATAATATTATGACATCACGACTTCTGTTGGAATCCCCGGGGCAGATATTGGCTTTGTAGAGTGGGAAAAAAGTTCTCCAAGCTTCTTTGTAATTTTTAGTACAGTTTCAAAACATCTCTAATGGAATGAGATTGATACTAGCTATTGATAATTAAGCAGGTCAGCAAAGCCTGGGTCCCTCCAAGGCAGACGGAAGAACAGGATCACCCTCCCTGCTCCTGCCCTTGCTCTCCATATGCACCAATGAACTCCCTTCCTAAACACTTGCCACGAGCTCTGTATATCATCTTCCCCGCACCCAGATGTACTCTCGTGAACCCCGCTCCCTGATTTAGCCCCTTCAATGGTTCCCCAACACTCACAGAGTAAAACCAAACTCCCTAACATCACTCAATGCCAGACGCTGTCCAAGGCACTGGGGATACAGCCAAAGCTGAAGACAAGTCCCTGCTCTCCCGGGCCTTATCCTAACAGGACACCGGCAGTGAGCACACTAGCCTGTGAACAGGTCAGGTGTAAGCGCTAGGAGGCAGACGAAAGCGGGAAAAGGAAATAAAGAATGATACTGGCCAAAGAAGGCCTCTAAAGTGAAGGGAGCGAAGTCCTGAAGGAAACGGTATGGCTGTGGGCATGCAAAGGTCTCCCACATTGGCCCTGGCTTCCAGGCCAAGCTCCTCCCCTATACTGGGGAGGCCACTCGCCTGAGTTAGGATTCCTTCTCCTAACACACCTTGCTGCTGTGCACTTTCATGCCTTGGCATTTGCTCTTCTGCCTGCAATGCCTCTCCAACTCCTCCATTCATTCAGATGAATCTTGGAGGCCATCCCTTGCACACCAGCCCCACCACTGCCCAGCTCAGCAAGGTCATTGCCCCTCCTTTCTGCCACGTGGACCATGTCTTTTACTCATGTCTCTGATTCCTCAGCAAAATGGAGCTCCTTAAAGGCCAGAGCACGCACTGATCCCTGTGGCTCCGGTACCTCGTCCTGCAAAACAGCTGCACCTTTAGGATGTCACTTAATGAATGAATGAAATGCATGTCCTCTTTTTATAATGCCATCTTTGAAAAGATCTGCCCATGAGGAAAGCATAAACCCAAGAATGCCCTTTTATTTAAAACCCTTTTTTGTAAAACTGACTTTTTGTTTTGTTCCTGAAAGCTGCATGATTTAAAAGTCTTTTTGGGTTTTTTCCCCTATAAAATGATCTTGACAGCTAGCCATGTATCATGGTACACGAAGCAGCTATAACTCTGCAGTTGGAAAAACATTATGCTGTGAAAAAAGAAACCCTATCTGCCAAGACACCAAAAGGACTGTTGAAGATACAATGAAAATGTAACTTTGGACACAATGAAAACAGCTTATACTCTTTCATAGCCTGGGATCATTTTCACAAAACCTTCTTTTTTAGGAGGCAAAACTGTTTCAAAATGGGGGAGCGGGGAAGGAACACATACTCTCTTTTGGCCCTTCTTGTTCTAAAGCTATACTCTGGACCTTTAACACTCAGCTTCTACCTTCCCATCCTCATGGTACCCAAACCGGGTACATGAAGGAGAAGAAAAAAAAAAAAAAAACGGAGGAGGGGGAGAAACCAGAACACCACACATATGGTCCCAGATAAAGGAGACAGATTCAGGGGAAGAAATGCCTCCTTCCATGCAGATTTCTCCACTGTTACTTTAGGTTCCATTTTGTTTTCAATGCTGGGCAAA
Source organism: Nasua narica (assembly GCA_028533885.1). Classification (NCBI taxonomy): domain Eukaryota; kingdom Metazoa; phylum Chordata; class Mammalia; order Carnivora; family Procyonidae; genus Nasua; species Nasua narica. Next base: position 10,809,077 of record CM052802.1, on the reverse strand, counting down.
CCAGAGGTTTAGAAGGAAGAGCCTCCTGTGTCAGTCTGCGGCAGCTGGATTCAGGGTGGGGTTTTCGCTGGAGAACCGGCAGCTGGGTCTCAGGAGGACCCGCCGGGGCCACGCTGCCAGCTGCCCCTCCTCAAGCCCAAACGACAGTTCTGAAACCGAAGACCCTTGAAAAATAACAAAGGAAAACCTCAGCCGCTCCATCCCAACTTAAGCACCAAAGAAAAAAGGGGGGGAGGGTGTGAATCGTTTCCATATTTCACGTAAACCCAGATCTTACTGTGGCAGCCAGGAATGTGTGAGTGGGACAGGGGCTGAGGACAATCACAAATGCAGCCGCCGCTACAGATTAATACCAAGAACGTGCAGCCCTGTTCGTTCGCAGACACCCCGCGACTGGGAAATGTTGGTGTTTATGTATTTCCAAACAGCCTTTTTAAAAATAAAGTGTCCTTTTCCACAGGATTCTAACTTGTTGTGGTTCAAGAGGAAGCACCTGGAAGAGACGTTCAAATGTAAATGTCGTGCAAAGTAATTTGAGATTTTGTACCGAGAACTTACTGTAAATGTATATTGTTCCTCCAACCCCCAGACTCCTCCACGGAGTGGCTGAGATTAGCTCTGCCCTTAAACGATCTTCGGTTTACTGCCCCAGCACTGGTCACGGTTGGGGAGGCAGAGAAGCAAATAAGTCACAGAACGGCTGCAATTCCAGAAGGGTAGTTTCTGGAGAGCTGAACTTGCTCCATGTTGACTAGTGAACAGTATGGAGAGAACCAAGAACCAGAAGCTCATTTCACAATAAAAGAACACAGAAGAAAAAGAAATAAATCCATCACAAGTACCATTTCCTGAGCCCTTCCGTATTCCGTAACACAAGCTGGGCATTCCCTCCTAGTGTCCCATTAATCCTCATAATAACCAGAAGATGTACTAGTGTCCCCATTTTGCGGATGGGGCAGCAGGCTGTGAATAGCTTAGCGCTCAAGGCCACACCACCCGTAAGTGCTGGGGCGAGAATTCCACACAGGGCCGCCCCAGGCTGGCGCTGCCTTCCCCCGACAGCAGGGGAAATTCTAGAGTGACTTCCCCAGACAAGTCTCATGAACACGATGGAAGTGGGGAAACAGCTGTTCCCCTGATTTTTTCTCTCTGAGCTCAGACTGGCTGATGCTTCATAGATGAACGAAGGCAGGAGGTAAGTCTAGTGCCTGAAGGACCCTTATTAACTGTTGTGTGAGCAGGTCCCTGGTCACTGTCCAAGAGGTGACACTGCTGAGCTCCCAGTAGCAAGTCCATATCCAACAGAAGAAAAATCATGCTCTTAACCACACTAAGGCCCACAAAACCCCAAGTTCCTTGAAAGCCAGATTAAAATACCCAACAGGGTATGTGCTATCGTATCTAGAGATTAGGATTTCTTTATAAAGCCATAGAAGGGACTCACATCTTCCTTCTATAGCGTTTTTGACAAGTTCCTATAAAAGATCTAAGTGACCAAGAAAGTCTCTCTCTCCTCGAGAAGTTCCCTCTTTAAGGCAGCAATTGACAGTGTAAAATATAAAAGACCTGATGCCTTCAAGAATAGAGAAGATTAGGCAAATAGGCACATACTGCCACATTTCCTTCATAATTACACCATCCTCTCAGATTTTACAATTTTATGCATGCCTATGGGTTTTTTTAAAGGTTTATTTTATTATTTTAGAGAGAGAGTGTGTAGATGCAAAGGGCAAAAAAGGGAGAGAAAAACATAAGCAGACTTCGTGCAGAGCTCAGAGCCCGACGCAGGGCTCGATCTCACGACCCTGAGATCACATCCTGAGCTGAAACCAAGAGTCATTCGCTCAACCGACTGCGTCAACTCGTCACCCCTATTTTGTTATTTTTTTAAGAAGAGACCTGACTACCAGGTTCTAGTCACTTTCAGGGCACTAAAGAAAAAGAATGACAGCAGGTGGCTGGCAAACTGTCAGGTCAATAAGGCATCTTCCCCCCTTTGTCTAAACAACATGTACTGAGGTCATTCTGACAGCATTCCGGCAGCAACTGCTGCTCCTGGGACAGGTGCTGTCGTACTTCGGGGAACAGCCACAAAGGTCCCTGGTCTGTCGGGGTTTAGCGAGCTCAAATGTCCAACACAATTTTGGTGAGTTTATTATCGAATGCTTCCCATGATGTCAGCAACCCATGGATGTATCAGAACAATGACCTACCCCAACCCCCCCTTCCAAAGGGTTCCCCTTATCAAGTCTAGGTCCTACTTCCCAGGGTTGGAATTCAAAGAAGTGACCTTTCCTGTTGGGTCAAAAATTGACCACTGTCTCTTAAACAGGCTTTGCAAAATTATGAGGCAAGCTTGGGAGGAGAATACAAGTTCCACAGGGATCTCCACTTGGAGATCTCAGAGACTTTCAGGCCACCTTTCACTTTAATATCCCGACATTAAAAAAAGACCAAATGTTTGTTTGAAGCAGAACTGGTGACACGGTAATGAACTCTCAGAGCAAGAGATCAGTTCTCTCTTGTCAGGCTGATCCAAGATATTTTGCCAGGTGCCAGCCAGCCTACCATAAAACATCCGCTGTCCAACCCCAATGCGGGTGGGCCAGGAGACCCTCCTGTTCCTAAGAGGCACTCAGATTTTTGCCCAGCCGTTCCTAAACTACTAATGATTTGAATTTAGTTTGATTGTATAAAAATTCCTACTATTTGAGGTTTATTTAAATAAAGTGATATGGAAAGATCTTTAAGAAGAGAATTAAATGTAAAAATGTAAAAAATTAATGTAAAAATTTTACACTAAATGTAAAAATATATTATGAATCAGATTCAAACTACCCATGACTCCATTCACAGAAAAGAAAATAATTATCTATGGATATGTATAAAAATACATGTGAATTATCTCAGAAGGATTCTAGAGGTGCTCACACACAACTTTGGAAAAGGGGAGGGTTTAACGGAGAGAGCGTGACTAATGATCTAGAGTTATATTGTTTAAGATTTTTTTTTACAAAAAAGTATTTCTGTATTATTAGACAAACAAAAATAAAATCTGTAGGCAACAGAAGGACAATGTTGGGGGGGAGGGGTCAATGTATGAAAACAAATCACGTTCCCTAACATCCAAAGGTCTTATCGGAGAGGACTTGGTATTCATATTCTTGTGCTTACCAAGTTGCTCCATGAGGCTGCATTTCTGCCTGCGTCCGTTAGCAGCAGCTGTTTCCTATCATCCCTTATCTGCTTCCTACAAGGCCAGGAAAACTGCAAGGCAGTTCTGTCTGGTTCCAGAAGCCGTGAAGACTGCATGCACGCCTTCACCCCAATGGCATCTTGGAGGAAGGGCAGGAAGGCTCCACACTGAACCTGCTGCCTTTATATTTCTGAGTTTAAGGCAAAGCATTATTCCCGAACCTTCTTCCCTGAGTCACCTAAGCCATTGTCAGGAGCCTCTGGGCTCCTGCCAGCCCACACCAGCCATCATATTCAGACACGGAATGTTCTTTGGCTTAAAAGAAAACAGAAAGTTACCTATAAACCTTCAACCACTTCTTTCCATTCTGAAACAGCCTGGCGAAGGCGAACGATGTGAGTACAACCTCCTGATTTCCACAATCTGCCATAAGCCCGCTACCAACTCCACCCTCCAGCACTGCCCATGAACGGTTTTTAGTTCTCTAAATTCCCTCCTCTAGAAGGACCCACCTCCACCCCCCTTCCGGCTGGCAAGCTCCCCTTTATCCCTTAAAGCCATCCTCCAACAACTGGCCCCTGAACTTCACACACACTGCATTCTGCGCTCCTCTGAATGGCTCCCAGACCTGTACCCGCACCCATCACTGAAAGCTCCAGACCACGTTGTGTAATAATTAGGGCTGACACTAATTAGCACTGCTAGACTGGAAACTCGGCATCACTGAATCCCCAAAGCTGATCCGGAGTCTAGCATATCACAGGTGATGAATACAGGCTTACTGATCTGGTTTCCAGCACAGACAGGAAAAGAACCGTAAGGCCCCACACACTGCTGCTGGGGGGGGGGGGGGGGGGGGGGAGGCACCTATGGGCTGCAAACGTCCAGGACTGTGAGACGAGGCGTGATGAGGGCAAAGTTAGGAGAAGAGTGTGATCAGGAACCTTCTGGGCTGGAAGTATGGAGAACTCGGTTCTGGTCTGGTTCCTGCCATTGCATCTCAACTCTCTGGGCCCCCGGTTCTTTAACTGGGAAATGAAACCATTTATTCGCTCAAAAGACCATGTATGTGGACTACATAATCTAAGGTTATCACCATCCCTCAATATTCCAGTTAGTGCTGGAGAAAACACATAGAAATCAGAGTGCTGGAGCCACAGTCCGAAGAAAAATTCTCTGCCTTGTTAGATGCCCGGCAGAAGTCAAGAACAAGACCACTATTCCCAATAAACAGGCCGTCTTCCGGTCCACAAACCAAAACAGGGTTACCATCGCCACACTGCTTAACCCCTCTTATTTCTTCACAACAAGGGAGCTTTCTGGTCTCCTTGATCTTGAACCTAACAGGATTTTCCCTTATCCCTTCCCCCAAATAAAATGAGTAAAATTTGAAAATAAAAATAAATTGCTATGAATTTGAGGCAAAGACATCTGTTGCAAATTGAAGCGGCAAAGGAATACGACAGAAGACCCTGGGTCTTTAAGGTTTGTAAATAGACAGGAAATTAGCCACACAGGCCTCCTGGCTCGCCTGGCCTGATGGCTCCAGGCCCCTGGAGGGGATTTTCAGCGTGGTTCACCGGCCCTGCTTTCTTAGAGAGCAAAACTGCCAGTTCCACTGAAGACAGTGCTGCCGATCAGCACGTATTTTAAATCTCTCTTCACAGGGTTTTCTGTGGATTTTTTTCATCTTTTAAGTTTGGTGTGCTAGTTCAAAAATTGATAGCATCTAAAATACGTTCTGCGTTAATCCATGAGTACTGAGTGGATGGCATCTCCCTACACAGAATCTAAAGCTGTGTAATGGGGGCAGGGAGTGGCACAGATATCTTACTAATATATTTTTTTAAATAATACATAAATATAATCAATCAAATACAGTAAGAGGAAAACTGATCTAGAAGAAATTACGTGTTAGTTTCTCAAGTGGGAAAGGGATGTCTTTGGCTAATACAGGTTTATCTAGTTGTTTGGGGTATTTTTTTTAAGATTTTATTTATTTATTTGAGAGGCAGAGAGAGAGAGTGTACAAGCAGTGCGGGTAGGAGCAGAGGTAGAGGGAGAAGCAGGCTTCCCGCTGAGCAGGGAACCCAATTCAGGGCTCCATCCTGGGACCCTGAGATCATGACCTGAACCCAAGGCAGATGCTTAACGACTGAGCCACCCAGGAGCTCCAGTTTTAAGACAACTTTCCTATGTTAATCACTGCTGAAATCCTGTTCCAGAAACAGGTACACCAGGATTATATACAAAAAACGCCTCTTCCCTCGCCTCAAAGATACCTTACAAAAAGCCTACTGGCTCCATTGATAAGCAAATCAGGTCAACTTTTCAGCTTTGTATTTAACACCCCAAGCCTCCCAAAACTGACACCAGGTCTGAGTCCTGCTCATAAGCCCACTGACAGCCTGCTGCAAAGTCACTCCGGATGCCTACCTCCACAGCGGCCTCTTCGAGGCCTGTGGGGATCCCTCTCTCTCCCTCTGTAACCTAAAAGTCCTTTGAGAAGTGTATGGCTTTCTGTGATTTTGAAGCTGAGCGAAGCAACTCTGGTAACTAAAGGTCAGAAGTAAATCACCATCCCCATAGCTATTCCCACAGTGCTTACAGGAGCCGATCTTACGAAATAACTTCTTGGCTCCCAAGAAGAAACCCGGCTGGTTTTCTTAATTGGGCTTGGTGAGACAGAGTGCCTTCCACTGGGGCTGTTGGGCCAGATGATGACAGAAGACTATTACTCAGTGGAATACATATTATAGCAAGGACACACCCTAGGGGTGCCAGGGGTGCCGTCACCCCACCAGTTATCAAAAGCCCTACTAAAGCAGGAAATGTACTAAGTCATGGACATTAACTGTGACACCAGAAGAAATAGAAACTCAAGGGGGCTGGCCTCTGGTGACAGCCTTCCCTCTGACTCTTCATGACTGTACTCTACAGATCACTGTTCGCAGCTGTCAAGTCCCAGAACAATCGGTTAGGGGAATAACCAAGGGGAGAGATTTAAGGAATCACCCACATCGTAAAGGCCAAGAGGTGTAACTGGCATCTCCTCTTTTTGATGCCATTTTTTTTTTATCAATACTGTCCCCCCAAAGAATATGTGACCCAATCTTCTTTTTGCCCTCCTTCTCTCACTGAGGTGTAATTGCCCACTTACAAGAGGCAGGGTGTCTGTGTTTAATCTCAAGCCATTCTGTTGGAAATGTGAAATTCTGACCCAAGATATCCCCGTCGGTAGCCCAGGCAACAGAGCAGCGGTTAGCGTTTTATTAAGTGCTTACTATGTGCCATATGGTTTATTTGACCTCTTACTGTGGTAAATGCTTCACCTGCATGATCTCACTTAACCCTCAACATAAACCCTGAAAGTTTAGTAATAGCATGATCCCAAATGTGAAAATAAGCTAACTGACTCCAATAACTTAGCCCACACCACATGTCTAGGGATAATGGTTCCAAACTTAAGCAGTCACCCCCACTCTTAACCACTCACTATGGAATACTCAAAATAGTCACAAATGTTTCAGAATGAGGATTGGCTCACACACAAACACACGAACTATACAACCATAACAGAGAGAGAGAGAAAGAGAGGGAAAGAGCGAGAAGAAGGAAGAGACTGAATGGATGCATGAATACATTTTCTCTCCAGGCAGAACCTTTAAGAGAGGAACAATTGCTCCTCTATTGTAGGGCAATTAACTGCAACCCTGTGCTCCTACCTTCACCCAAAGCAGACACATTCCATTGGGCAGCCAGGATTTTTAAAAGTTAATTCCAACTTTGCTAGAGAGACTTTCAAGTTCTACCTTCCTCCCTATCAAGTGTTTACCAAAGACCATAATTGTCTGGCCCTAACTTGAGAAGATAAACAAGACACCATCCCCAACCATCTCAAGTGCAAATGTTAATCCTATCATTTGGTTTTAAGACGAAATGATCCTCTTAAAAGAGAAAAAGAATGCTAACTGCGTGGAACCAAACCAAACCAAAACAGAAAAAAAAAAAAAAAAAGCAACTCCATTCTTTACAGCTCATCGCAACAAAAAGTCACTTTCATTATAATTTTTACAGAAGTAAACAAAACCAACAATTACAACAATAAGGTCTATAGTATGCAGTCTGCTTTTACGAGAACAGTCTTAAAATGTTTGTATAATAATATATATAGTTATCACCAAGGATAATTACCTACCTAACCCTACAAAACTGTTTTCAGATCTTCTGATAACAAGTCATTATAAAATACTGATTTCACCTCACTGATCACTTCCAGGAAATCCACCACAATTGCATTTAATAAAATAGATTATCTTAGATCCTTAGATTTCACCCTGAATTCCTAAGGTTGCTTATAAGCATTTATACTTTTTTTTTCTTTTGTTGTTAGTCTTAGGAAATGTTCCTTGTCTCCTTCATTCATTAGAACATGATTTTAGGAGATGGAATGTCTGTGGCAGAGTTGAAACATTACATTAGCTCAAGTTAAGGTTAATTTTAAAATTGGAACTAGGAAATAGGTACCAATATGCATGCTACCTTCATAATATATTTTTGTAATATGCATTCTAGGGCTTTAAAAAAAAAACAGGTGAAGGAGAAACAAAAAACAAACCTTGCGATGGGAAACAAGGATGTAAAAAAGAAGTTACAAAACAGAATTCCAGGTTGCTAAAATATACAGAGAGGGTAAAGTAATAGACACAGATGTCTTCCAAGGCATTACACACTCAGAAATCATTGGGGAGGAGAGGGGAACAGAAGCAAAAAAAAAAAAACTGATTGGTTTTTTAAATGGTAACTATTAAGAACTAAAATTTTACCTTGTTAAATTATTTTTAAAACCATATTCCACTGAATTGTAATTGTGGACTATTGAAGATGGAAGCTTTCCCAGAACTGAGTATATGTTTAACCCTGGGAATGATGTGGCAATGTCAACCACCCACAACAATCTGGGGAACAATGCAAAGCAAGAGAAAGGGCAGCCACACCCTTCAGAGGTGGGTTCTTTCTTTGGATTTTTCATCCAACCATAATCAAGTCCCATTAGTTCTAAGTACAATCTGTATGTTCTTCCAGAGTTCAGGACCTCAGAGATGAACACCCATCTGGCAGCTTCTGGATCGGGAATAGCAAATGGGATTCATCCGGGCCTGGGTCTGAAATGTTCTGAGAACATGTTTTCAAGACTTAGGTGTAAACTGCACCAAGCTAAGAATGCAAAGGGTAAAGAACAGCATATTCCACCTTAAAGAACGGGTGGGACATCCTTCTGGGGTGGGGAGAAGGAGCTTCCTTAACCTTTGGCTGGTAGTTCTGACCCCTTCTGGATAATAAATTCCTACAAATGCTAGGCTATGCTTTGGCTTGCCATATAAAGACTACATTATATGCTGAGCTAGAAACAATCATTAATCATTAATCAGCCATAGGCAGCAGATTGCACGTGATAACACACAGGAACACCCACAGCTCAAGCTGTGACCTCCAGCATTCCCCCAAGCACTGAACTTCCTCCCTGCTCCCAACTGCCCCACCCAGCCCGCAGGCTCCGTTCCTCCCCCTTCCTCCGCACCTTCTTTCTCTCCCACCACCACACTTCAGCTTTTCTAACTCCAATCAATGTTTTAGCAGTGCCTTCTTGTTTTAATGAAGAGTTTTGCTGTTTCCTTGTGCTAAAAGTCAGCTTCACATTTCACAGATCATGGGAAATAAATACCCGGAAAGTCAAGTAAATTTTCACACACAGCCTTTAACTGATACGTCTTGAGATTCAGGTTCAGTCTGGGTCATAACCTCAGCATCATGCTATGCCTCGTTAAGAGTCAACCAAGTTAGTTAGTGCCTCCCTAACAGAATCCCAAATCAAGGAACATATAGGAGCCTTAAAAACTATAAATACATATATGTCTAGTTATATGTATGTGCGTGTGAGTAAACCTATTTGTGTATATTCCGTATGTATACAGGCACACACACTTCCTCCTCCAGAAAAGAGAGCCACTCAAATATATAAACTCCCTCACTGGGTTCCACCTGGTCATAGTACGCATAAATAGAGCCCACATAGGGCCCTGGTGATCTGCCCTGCTCCCTAAACACCACCTCTCCAGCCTCATTTCTCTCCACTCCAGCTCCTGATAGATCTAGCACAATCTAGTTCTTTCAGGAGCTAGTACTTAAATGCCTGGCTCTCTCTTGCCTTTCAGTTCTCTGCCAAATATTTTCTTTCTCCTCCCTAATCTGGGCCAGTTTACCTCTTGCTCATACTACAGGTCTCGATTTGAAAATGGCTTCCTCCAAGAAGCCATTCATGCATCTCCCATTCAAATCTGACGAAATACTCCTCCTCTGCACTCTTAGGACGTCCTGTCGCTTAAATGCCTACGGACCAGTCGGTGCGTTCTACTCAACAGAAGGTGCCAAAGACACTAGGGACTCCGTGTTGTTCACTGCACCTGGAGGAGACATCACATACGGCAAGTACTCGATAAATATTTGATGACTTATTTGTAAAGTTGACGGGTTTATCTATCTGCACTAATATTCTTGCTAATAAATGGCCACCCTGTACAGACTATAACCAACACTACTTATATATTATTTTATGGCATTCTGAGTATTTCAGATAAATCTTAAAATATATGAAGGTAAATTATCAGCAACAAGGAATTCTCCCAAGGCTTTAGATCCACCTAGAACAAACATTTCCTACCTAAATGGGTTAACAATGGACTATCACAGAAGTGAGCTATCACGTAGAGAGCTATTCACTTGAATTTCCAAATTTTCATTTCCAAAAGATGTGGGGGGAAATGGGGTAGAGAGAATGGCTCCTGAATAACTCTTCCTTTGGCAGCCACGGCCACAGTCATTCACTAAATGAATGGCTTTGTTAGTATGAAAGTAAGAGATTGCATCATCTACAGTGTACTGTTACCCAGTTGGCGTAACAGGAATTGATCAAAGAGCTACTTACCAAACAGTTATCTATTTCAAAGCTTGGGTACAGATTTTATTTTATTTTATTTTATTTAAAGATTTTATTTATTTATTTAACAGAGAGAGAACACAAGCAGGCAGAGAGGCAGGCAGAAGCAGAGAGAAGAGCAGGCTCCCCGCGGAGCAAGGAGCCCGATGCGGGACTCGATCCAAAGATGCTGGGATCATGACCTGAGCCAAAGGCAGCTGCTCAACCAACTGAGCCACCCAGGCGTCCCAGATTTTAAAGAATTAAAATAACACACATTCAGGATTCTCAGTCATCCTGGGAATAAACCGGTGCTGTATTCGTTCAGGAAAAACATCAATTCCTCTTCTCCCATTTGCTCTTGGATTTACTCAGACTTATGCTGCCATCAAGTCACTGAAACTAACTAGTCCAGTCCTCCACACAGCTCAATATGTCGGTCAGTTCTGTGTCCTCCCCTTATCCGCCCGACTGTGATACTTGGTCCAACCAATCGCTCCTTCCTTCTGGGCGTACTTTCTGGCACCGGCAGCCAGAATCACCCTCTCTTCTAACCTTCCTTCCGCTATAAGCAGCAGATTCACAACAATCTTCCTGGCTGCTCATCTTCCAGACTTTTGAAGATTGGGCTACCCAGGTTTCCTTTCCTCTTCACTCACTTGTCTTCTGCTCACTCATTTGGTGACCCATCTATGACCCGTCTGGTCTTGAATCAGTCCTCACCCGCCCCATTAATCCAGACACATCCATCCGACTACCTGCTTCACTTGGTGAGCCAACACACGCTGCGATTTTAAACTCTGACTACTCCCTTAACCATCTCGTCCCAACTCCCCCAGACCAAACACGTACTTGATGGGTATGCTCTGACACCAATATCCAATTTCCCAATAAATGCTATAGGCCTTTCAGAACACTTGGAGCATGGCCACCTCTCATGGCAGCCACAGCTACCACTGGGTGCAAGGGTCATCTTTCACACAATTGCTGTCCTAGCATCCTGACTACTCCCTGATTCTACTCTTGCTCACTTTAGTCTTCCCAACGCAGCAAACACTGTAACCTTAAAATGTAAATCTGATAGCACTCCTTGGCTCCCAATCTGCCAATAGCTCCCCAAACACCAAATTAAAGCCAAATATGTATAATGATCTCTAAGGCTCTACACCTTAAGAGTCTGGTCTCCAATCATATGTGGCACCTTGCTTACCCAACATGTGAGGCACTCTCCTGTCTCAGGGCATTTGCACTTGCTGTTCCCTCTACTAAAACACTCCTTCACCTGTTAGCCTCATTGCTCACTGAAATCCTTCCCTGGTCACCATAGTTAAAACGGCATCCTCACTCCCTTCCTATATCCACCTATGCATCCCTTTCTCACAGTATATACCAAATTTTACTTATATTCTGTCTACCCCCACTAGGATAGCAGCTCCAGGAAGATAGGAACTATCATCTATTTTATTGACTCTTGTATCCTCAGCTCTTAGAACACTGCTGGGCACAATGTAGGCATTCAATAAGTATTTGTTAAATGAATGCATGGTACTATGCACCTAACCAGACTTTGTGGAAGTACCAGTTAACAGGGCACTATAGTTAACAGACTAAGAGTTAGTTAAAGGCAAAGAGATTAGAGTTCTAGTTCTCCTGATAATGCCTAGTGACACAGTATTTCACCAAAAACTTCACTTCTAGAACTAAAATGAATGTGAAAGACAACTGGTTTCATTTCAGAATGCTGGGTAAATGGAGTCAGTACTAATATAAAAATCATTGATAGGAAATGAACAAGTTTTAATAGAAATGTTAGCCATTTAACATTTCAGTAAAGAGGACATCCAAATGGCCAACAGACACATGAAAAAATGTTCAACATCAGTTGGCATCAGGGAAATACAAATCAAAACCACAGTGAGATACCACCTCACACCAGTCAGAATGGCTAAAATTAGCAAGTCAGGGACGACAGATGTTGGCGAGGATGCAGAGAAAGGGGAACCCTCCTACACTGTTGGTGGGAATGCAAGCTGGTACAACCACTCTGGAAAACTGTATGGAGGTTCCTCAAAATGTTGAAAATAGAGCTACCCTACGACCCAGCAATCGCACTACTGGGTATTTACCCTCAAGATACAAATGTAGTGATCCGGAGGGTCACATGCACCCAAATGTTTATAGCCGCAATGTCCACAATAGCCAAACTATGGAAAGAACCTAGATGTCCATCAACAGATGAATGGATAAAGAAGATGTGGTATGTATATACAATGGAATACTATGCAGCCATCAAGAGAAACGAAATCTTGCCATTTGCAATGACGTGGATGGAACTAGAGGGTATTATGCTAAGCGAAATAAGTCAGTCAGAGAAAGACAATTATCACATGATCGCTCTGATATGAAGAATTATATGATATGAAGAAGATATGAAGAATTGAGAGGCAGGGCAGGGGGTTGGGGGGGTGGGGAAGAGAAATGAAGCAAGATGGGATGGGGAAGGAGACAAACCATAAGAGATTCCTAAACTCATGAAACAAACTAAGGGTGGCTGGGAGGTGGGAGGGTAGGGATATGGACATGGGAGAGGGTATGTGCTATGGCAAATGCTGTGAAATGTGTAAGCCTGATGATTCACAGACATGTACCCTGGGGCAAATAATACATTATATGTTAATAAAAAATTAAAAAAAAAAAAGAAATGTTAGCCATTTAGAACACTGGGAAAGATGTTCTAAGATAAATAATCTATGATTTTACAGCTGATTCTATTAAGTAAAGAACCTATTAACTTTACCTGAGGGATAGCACAGAAGAAATCGTGCCTACTTCCAAGGGTTGGCTGGGTCAACAATGAATAAGAAAATGGGCCATATCATACTTCCTTGCAGGAGGCTCTGTCACCCCTTCTTTTTGGTGCCAGGCCCTTGAAGGGCCCTATACACCCTTGGCTCCCTCCAGGTTGATCTTTCCACTCACCCACTTGCCTTGGCAGCCCAAAGAAGGCACTAATCTCAGGAAACGAGCTCCCCCACCCACAGCAATTGTGACAAAGCGAGTTAACTAAAACTGCTTTCCTCACTAAGCACTGGACAAAACTTCAGGGACAACTCCAGGATGAATTCTGCATTTATCAGCACTGATTTTATATCTATATTCACATGTTGTCCTATAGGACTCCAAACCTCCTCTCCGTTTTATTTTGCATCCCATACCCTCTAAGGCGCCGTACAGAAATAATTCTAGGTGTCATATTCATGTATATTGCATCATTTCACACTCAAGTATGAGGACCTAAATTTTAGCTAACACTATCCTATTTTAACACGTTTCATGTGCCAAGCGGCATGATATTTACACCTCATTAAAACATGAGACAATCATAGTGCTGTAATAAGAGAGAGCACTGTGTTTTCTTAAAAGGTTTGAATCATGCAAGACATTGGTACATCATGCAAGATGCTTCTTCTACAAACAGGAAGAGCTTTTGAGGTTGGTGTCTCTATAAGGTGTGTTCACCCTTGAACCTGAAAAACAGCTCCGCCCAGAATTCAACACACTTTACTGGTGCTGCCACATGAAGTCACTGAGCCACCAAACCTAGACATGCAAGTCCCTTCTACCACTCACACATCAGAGACCCTGCTGGGGCCCCCAGTCCACTCCTGGGTAGTACCTCTCTCACCGTTCTTTCCCCTGCTTTTGTTCCCACGGCTTCTGGTCTAGCCCAGGCCTCCTCAGCTCTGAGGACCCCAAAACGCCCCTTAGAGCAGGTCTCTTAACCCCTAATAACTCCTCCTCAAAGTCCTCCCCATTTCCCACAGTTCTAGCAGCAACACGCCTCCATTCAAACCCTTCTATCATTTTCCCAGTGAATTAAGAACAAAGTTCCTAAAGGTCAGTGGCTCTCAAACTGTGGTTCACAGACCACCAGCATAAGACATACGCAGCTGCCTTCTAAACATGTGGCTCCCCCACCTACGACATCAGCAGACCTTGGCAGTTAGGGCCACAAACCGTGTGGTCTGTACTAGTGACTCTTATGCCCACGAAAACCTGAGTGCTCCCGAAGTCTTACATTCATAACCGCACAGCTGGACACACCCAGCTGTGCTGGACAAACCAGCCTACACAAGCAAAAACAAACAAACAAACAAAAAACAAAGACAAGCTAGCTGTTTGAAGGTAACAGAGAGCTGCTAAGGCAACCAAAACTTGGGGCATCAAGATCCTGAAAAGACAAGAAAATGCATCTAACATTCTTTTCCATGTTGCTCTTTGCACCTTTTCTGATTCCCAAGCAACCTGAAGACAAAAGGCCAAGTAGAAAGTAGCCATGGCTCTCGATACAAGAGAAAAATCATTTCTCTTCACCCATACAAGAGTATAAAAGCCACCTTTAATCCTATATCATCCAGAGACAACCCATGCTGGCACTGTAATGTATTTCCTTCCAGGCTCTTTTTCATTTTTAATGTATATTCACACAATCTCAGAATTGTAACTTACAAGAAAACTAGAACCTAAAATCATTAAGGGACCATCTAAAGGTTACATCATCCCTATTAAATATATCTGAAAATCCATCTTTTCCCATTTACAACAACCCAATCAAAAATTTTCTAAAAAGAAATGACACAGGGGCACCTGGGTGGCTCAGTTGGTTAAGCGACCAACTCTTGATTTAGGCTCAGGTCATGATCTCAGGGTCATAAGATCAAGCCCTGCATTGGGCTCTGTGCTGGGCATGGAACCTGCTTAAGATTCTCTCTCTCTCTCTCTCTCTCTCTCTCTCTCTGTGCCTCTCCCCCCACCTCTGTGCACCTGCATGTGCACACACTCTCTCTCTTAAAAAACACAATAAAAATAAAGAAAAGAAACAGATATAGTTTTCTCCATATTTTTTGTATTGGGTGGTAAAATTACAGGTTAAATTTACCCAGGTCAATTCAAGTCATACTGTTAATCAAACCCCATTTACTTATCACACAATCTCAGAGAGGTCAGGGAAGTGCCCCATCAAATAAGCATTTTGAGGACTAATGAGATTAAGTCACAAAATGTCCTATCAAGGGCCTAGCACATAGAGAATCTCAATGTCACCTGCTAACTGCTGCCTCCTTACTAAGCCAAGAGCTTCTTTAGGAAACATGAGCTTCTTTAGGAAGCTTCTAAAGGAAACAGGCTTCCTTTATAACTGACTCATCTTTTTGTCTCTAGCATAAAACAGATTAACTGGTATCAAAAAGGAAAGAGAGATTTTTTTTCCCTACGCCTTTAAAAGGAAATTAATGGTTGAAATAAAAACTTAATGAAGATTTAACAAAAGATTACCGATAATGAATATATATGTGTGTGTGTGGTCTATATATTTGTAATATGTGTATGACACACACATACTACAAATATACTTACATATGCACTATGTACTTACAAAGCAAATGAACGGATTAAAATATTCCATAATTATTGTTGAGATGTCTGTATATTGCATTTGGGTACTCATGCTAGCACTTTTCTTGTTTTTGTTTTGTTTTCCAAGAAATAGACCTTAAATCAACTGTTAACTTCCTAAATCAAACAGAACCCCACAAACTAGCACAAAAATTTGGAACCTATCCCCTACTTTAAAATCTTCCTGTACAAAGGAATGAATTTATGTATGAATGAAATCCTTCTGTACAAACAGAAACAGTTCCTGTCAGTGGCCAATCCCACACAGCCTATGGCAAAATAAACTCAATCAAGAGAAGCCAAATTCCTGTTTTCTTACTGGAGAATAACTACCTAATGGTCTGCTACGTCCATTAAAGCACTGGTATTTTTGACCTAACAATACTTGCATGGAATTACACATTGCAACGTTAGGAAAAATGGAATGGGTTAAATAACAAAATGAAGTTATAGGTAAGAAACAGATTTCCTATGTAATTGATGAATTACTGTAGAGCTCATGGTATTCACATCTTATAGGTCTGTTTCTCACTTGGGCAATTAACACCTGACCATGGCTGTCCACAGAGGGAATTAAAGCATACTGCCCCATAGATGTATTTTGTCTGTTCAATGCCAAAAAAAAAAAAACAAAACAAAAACCCGTAAACGGTTTTCTAAAAACTGGGAAATGTCATATACAATACCAAAGTTCGTACTTCGTTGTGAAAACAACAACAACAACAAAAACCCAACAAAAATCAGAAGATCTGGAAACTGTAGGTCTAGTCAGCAGAAACTAAGCCAAAGAATGTGTCTTTGGGTTTGCCACACTCTTGGCCACTTCCTACTGACTCACGTACTCCTGCATTTTCATTTCCAACACTGTCTGCTTGGCCCCCAAAGGCCTCTGAGTTTGCAACTCTCGTTGCAAGTTCCAGTGCTAATCCTGGTCTTCATGTTCATTTCTGTAGTACCTTTTCTATTTTGCACTCTCTTGGCCTTGGACTACTGTGGGAGGGGGGCTCCCCAAATTCCAGCATCCATGCATTCAGACAAAAGAGCTTTTTCACCTTGAGCTGCTCTGAGGAATTCTCTTCTCTGCTTTTTCTTTCCCTCACTTCTCTTTGCATCTGCTTGCCCAGTTCAAAGCCAAAATTTGAGTGCTAAATGAGACAACAAGGACCCACCCTCTCTCAAAATGGAATGGGGGAGGGGGGTGTTACATTCTGCTCCTCAATTAGGGCAAGGTCTGGAAATTCCACCTGAAACCTAAACACGTCCCTTCTGACCAGGAAGCATTCTTCTTCTTCTGTGTTTTCCTGGGGCTGAGGGCTCAGAGGTACACAACAAAAGGATCCCCTGGGTCTGGCATGGAGCACCTGGCCAGGAGCCAAAGAGTAACAGTTCTGACCCTTCCCTGCTGGCGCCCTGGAAAGGACATTCAAAGACAGAGGTACATTAAGTCATCCACTGAAATACGTAACAACTGTTCCTACTGGAAAAGCTCTCCTTCCTAAGTGATCACTATGTATTAGTTAAAAACTAACTGTGGATAGGAATTATGGGGGACAGTCTGCCTTAAATCATTGATTTTTTGAATGCTCTACAAGAGCAGTATAAACCAGTGGTCCTCATATCTTAGCCAGCACCAGAATCTCTTGAGGGACTTGACAGAATGCAGTTTCCTGGGTCCCACCCCCAGAGCCTCTGACTCTGTGGGTCTGGGGTGGGGCCCGGAATTCACAAGTTTAAGCTCCCAGCTGATGCTGATGCTGATGCTGATGCTGAAAAAGTAAGTTCAAGAACAACAACGATGAGATGTTGGGGGTGGGGGGTGCCACAGGTATGAGACTGGGAAAGGGCCTCAAGAAAATCTCAGCTTAAAAACGTCAGGAGTCAGGCCCCATATTCATATATTTATAGGTGCTCATTGCATGTGCAGATTAGATGGTCCCAGATAGGAACGAAGAATCCGTCCACATCCAAAATGGATCTTTCTTCACTGACCTGTAAGACTCTCCAACTTGGCTCAAGGGTACTTATAACCAAACCACTTCATACTACATGTCTCTAGACATATTCTAACAAGGAGCATTTGTGGGGTTTTTCCATGTTATTACCAACAATTTTAGCTTAGCGTGGACAGTCACTTCTCACAGCCATGTTATCTGCACGTGGTTCGCGCAGGACTCCGGCTGGAATCCACGTGAAGAATGTGCTCACAGCTTCGACAGGGATTATATGAAGTCTAGTCCACTCTACATAGGAAGCTAGCTTTCCTATCTCAAAGATCATATTGCAGGTAGTTTGACTTGACTCTCTTTAAAACAGTTAATATAAAATTACTCTAGGAACATGAAAGACTAATTCAATTAACACAAGTTCAACTTGGAAACACATACATACACACACGCACACACACACTGACTACTACTCAATCCAAAAGCACTGAATTTCCCCTCTGCTGCAAATCTCTGAAAATAGGAAATAGAATGTTTCCTTTCACTAAAAGGTTTTCCTCAGGAAAGCATGATTCAGATTATCATAATCACCGCCTTTTCTGATAGATAACACGTAGAGGTTTCTCCTCTAAAAGGGCTGACAGATTTTCTTCTTGGGGCGAATGGAGTATAGGTGTGTGTAATAAGCTTCCAGGTTATTCTCCTATATGCCTACCTTCGTTTTCCTCCTCCTCTACCTTGTTGGTAAGTAATACATTAAGTGTTTAAAAATGTGTTCAACTCTAACCTGCTGAAAATTCCTCAATACACCATCTATTCAACCAAAAGTATGGTGGCTCTCTTTTCTAAAACACAAATAGGATAGTCTTTCAACGGAGCAAAAATATTTTAAATCAGATCTACCTATGCGTTCCTTGGACCCAAACACTTTCTTTAAGTGTTCCTACAGAAAGCTTTCTAGCTTTCACACCCTACTGATCTGCATTCTAAGGAACTGTTTTGCTCTAATAAACACAACTGCATTTGCCCTTTTGATCCCAGGTTAAAAACTGTTCAATCAGCCATTTGATGTCAAAGAAAACAAACCAGGCTATGTCCACTTTCACAAAACCCCTATTCATAGATGAATAAACAGCTTCAGAAACTGTAGCTCCCAGCAAAATGTGCCAGGAAAGAACAATACTGGGAACAAAGCATGTGAATGCAGAAAGACAGATTACACTATTTAAATGACAAGAGAGTAATCAGGATGAGGGGAGAGTGGGAGCTCTCCTAACCCTAGTAAGGAAAAGAGAAAAAAAAAAAAAAACCACATACACACACACATACACACACACACACACAAAAATCACAATTTCAAATATAATTTCAAAATGATCTATCAATGAACCAACTCTATCTACAACTTAGCTTCTCAAATGCTGTAGCCACCAAAACCTTAGTCCGAAATGCCATCATCTCCAGAAGAGTGTACTGCAAGCCAGCTGGACGCCCTAAATTCACTTCTACCCCAGAATCCGAATCCAATTTGTCACTCCCCTGCTTTCCATAACAACTAGAAAAAACTGCAAAAACCTAAGATTTGTAAGACCCTCCAGGATCTGGCCTCTGTGTATCTCCCTCACTCGTCTCTACCCACCCCTGCCCCCACCACTATCCCTGCACTTCAGGACTCCACCACACGTCCAATTTTCTCAAACCCTCCAAATTCATTTGCACTGCAGGGCCTTAGCACTGGCGGTTGATCCATTTTGCTGTGGTTGTTGTTATTGTTGTTTGTCAACCCTGTATTAAAGCAGGGACCCAGCTGGAGGCCTGCACCTAGAACAATATGTGGAACTAAGTAGGTCCTCAGTGATTACGAAACTCTTTTTACTGCGGGGTGGAAGTGACATCAACATGTCTTCCTCCTAAGCTCTTGCTCCCAAGCTCTTTCCAAGAAAGCTGCTACACAACTGTTCGATGATACCACCTTCCTCTAAGGTCCTCAAAGGAAATGAAGGAAAAGTGCCCAAGGAAACATGAGGTAAAACGGAAAATGGACTTGATTTAACATACCACTGATATACCAATAAAAGGGAGGATAGAATTGTTATAAGTTATTAGTAAACATGTGAAAGGTGACTATCAGTCATAACTATGTTAAATATTCAAACAAAAATAAAATCCAATTATACTACATATTAACTTGGAGTTATTATGAATTACTCATTAATAATTGTATGAACATTTGTATGCCGAACATTCCCTACACAGCCTCTTTTAATTGTAACTAAAACCCTGTATATTGGTTATTATCAGTCCCATTTTACAGATGAGAAAAAACTAAGGAAGACTTGAAGATCATAAGTTACTTACCCAACCTTTCAAACCAGTTAGCATTAAACACAGAATGCAAATCCAATTTACTTATTCCAAAGCCTATATACTGTTTACTGCAACGGCTTGACCTTCTCTCTGAAAGCATTTACAATGAGGGATGCCTGGGAAGCTCAGTCAGTTAAGCATCTGCCTTCAGCTCAGATCCTTGATCATTGGGGAGCCTGTTTATCCCTCTGCCTGCCGCTACCCTTGCTTGTGCGCTCTCTCCCTCTTTCTCTGACAAATAAATAAATAAAATCCTTTTTTTAAAAAAAAGCATTTAAAATGAAGTCACTGTGAATAATCAAAGGTAAGCAGGAAATGTGTTTATGTGTGTGTGTGTGTGTGTGTCTGTGTGTGTGTGTGTCTCTGTGTAAGATTCTACCAAATAGATATACTAATTGCATCATAGACAAAAAAACTACAACATGACACTCAAAAATTAGGAGTGTCAAAAAAAAAGGAATGATGTATTCCATTACTGAGCTGCATTCTGAAGCAATACAATACAATCAACAAACTATAATAAGATAAATAACTAGCAGTAAGTGTCTCAAATGCTAAAGGGTCAGATTCAAAATAGGGGCCTGCTTAGGCTGTATAATTAAAAAAAGAAAGAAAAAAGAAAGAAAAGGCCTGTGTCCCATGAGTATAAATCCTAAGGGGATAATCAAGAAACACGAAAGTCAGAAGTTCTTTGCAGCTGCCCCTTCCCACATTTGCCGATTAGGAAACAAAAAACAGCCCCCTTCAGCCAGAGGAGGAACCAGGTCTGGAGTGCACAGAACAGAAGCCTGTGGAGGCTGGTCCCAATTCCCGGCCTTTGACCTTGGCCAACTCATTTTAACACCCAAACACCAAAATGTCCTCATCTACAACAGAGAGATGCCTTCCCCGCACATCTCTCGGGCTTGTGAGGACTCGGAAAGGAACAAACATGGAAGAGCTCTGCAGAGCTCATGTCAATAAAACTTGCTTTAATTAGAAGCTTACACAATGGCTAAGCCTGGAATGAAAATTCTAGGAATACCGTGAAAGGAGGGTAAAATGGGAAAGCAAGGTGAGAACACAAATGTCCCCGGGCTAGAACCCAACAGGCTAGGCATGGTCAGGACTGGCAGCAGTGACACAGAGTGGGAGGCCGCGAAGAGAGGCCCCCATAGCTCCACGCACGGGTGTGAACACAGAAAGGGAGGCTTCCGGGGGAGGCTCGAGCATGAAGAGGTCACTCCCATTCTTGATCGAGACAGAACGCAGACACCTGGCCTTGGCACAGCACACACTTCTCAATTTTGAGAACTGCTCTGCTTATTCCCAAAATAACATTCTGTGTCATTTTTGCCAACAGTGAAATCCTTCCGCAAAATCTGCTGATCCTGGTAAGTCCTGTGCAGTCACCAAAGCCCACCTCACCGTCCCACATCCACCCGACGACCCGGACGAGACTCTAAACCACGGAGCCCACCGACCACACACAACTCCCTTCCGACTACCTGTTTTAAAAAAACAAAATAAAACGACACACACACACACACACACAAAGGTTTTCAGGAGAACTCTTCGAGTCCCCAAACGTACGTAAGAAACCTCAGGGGGAAGGTCTCAGGTGTGCAGAGAACTACCTGATGCTGTTGCTAGGCGGTGCTTATAAATACAAGCACACACCCTAAAACTGTCTTTTTGCTTTAATTAGTGGCCAAGTCAAGCGTCCTCAAATTAAGTGTCATCATTTAAGGGCTTAAATAAAACAGACTGAGCCCGTGTCAGATCAGTCCGCACAGCCTACCAGCAGAGTAGAAAAATGGGTTTGCAGCTCCAGGCTAGAGCGGTGGTTCTCAAACTGTAAAGAGCACAGGAATCACCGGGGGCTCTTGTGAAAATGCAGATTCTGACTCAGCAGGCCTGAGCTTCTGCATCTCCAACAAGCTCCCAGGTGATGTGGACTGCTGGGGGGGGGGGGGGGGAGGTGCAGACAGCAGTCGCCCTGGGACACCATAAGCCAGCCCTAACGCTGTGTCCCCTGGAAGTTCAGTTACTATTAAAAAAAAAAAAAAAAAAGGCTGAGATAATATGGTTTGGATTTATTTACCCAAAGAAGGTTCATGATATTGGCAAGAGACATCTGTCACTCAGCTAACCGAGAAGCTTTCTGATCCTGCCCTTGGGTCCTCTGAGTGGTTGCCAAAAGGCGGGAAATTTCCTGGGTACTGACTGGGGCCCCTGCATGGAGGAGTCAGCCTTATGACAGACCTGCCGGCTCAGAGAGGACATCATGTGACCTGGAGCTATAGAATAAAAGAGAGGAAGCAATAAAAACAAGGAGTAGTAATTTACTGAGAACTTCTATAAGACCACACAATCCGGGATAGAATGGGGATACAGCGCCCGAGTTTGACTGCGGAGCCCACCCTCACCCCGGAGCTCCCCTGACCTGGTGCAGACCGTGGAAATGATGAAGTCTTGGGAAGGGGGGGTGTTGACAAGCACCGCGGCTTATAAATTCGGGACCCTGAGCAAGTTCTCTCTCTCTCAGTCTCTCTCTCTTTCTCTCTCTCCCTCCCTCTCTCTCTGCTTCGGCTTCTCCATCTTTAATATGGGTTAATAAAGGTTTGTATACCTCACTGGGTTTTCTGAGAATTATATGAATCAAAATAAAGCACTTTGCATGGACACATAATAAACGCTTCGATAACTGTTTTTCTATTATTATGATTAAGAGACCTCTATGGCGAGAGCCCAAGAAATAGACTAAAACCAGCAAAAGAGTGGAATAAAAAGAGGAGTTTCTGATCCACGAGGGAGACGTACAACTGTCAAAAGAAAAGGACTTCCCTTTTGCACTGGCCACAGAGGCTAAAGGAAAAGTATAACGCACCTGGAATCAGGACTCGGGAAGCCCTGGCCTCTGTGTGGATGGCAGCAGGAGGGGCCTAGGAGTCTAGCACTGGAGTTGACCTACAATGTACCAGATCTCTACAGATAACACTGAAATTCCGGCCCCTCCAGGACCAAACAGGGAGGCGCCCTACGACTGCCGATGTCCCACATCCTAAGACGCGTCACAGAGCAGTGCTTGTGGCCAGATTACAGAGAATGAGCAAACGCCCTGAATCCCAGAGCCTCACACCTGAAGCAAGAAACCCTCCACTCCTGGTTGGTGATGGGGAAGTGGTACCCAGGCCAGGAGCCAGAAGCTGGCCAAAGAGACTTCTGTTCTACCACTAACTCTGGTATTAGAGATGTGCTCAGTCCATAGCGCACTCACTGACAGCCTGTCCATCCCCGGCCAATCAAAGCCCAACGGAGCTTCCAAGCCCCGGGACAAATCAGTGGTCCTTCCTCCTTGTCAAAGACACTCCCCAGTGGCCTGAAAACAGAAACACAACTCGGGTAGCTGCATTTTACAATGCAACGTCTAATATTTAAACCAAACTCAGAGACAAAGACTTCATAGAACATGGTTTTTGACCTGAGATAGCTGAACAGAAATGAAAACAGAATGCCATTTCTAAAACAGGGCAGACCCGTGGGCTTGATGGAAGTGGGAAATTCTGACAGGTATCCTACTTTGAGAACGAACCTATAAAGATCAGTACGTATAAATTACCGTGTGTCAGACACTTCTGGCAGCTTACCAATATCTTTTCTCCATCCAACCCCCTTCTTTCTCACTGAACAAACTCCAGTTTCTTTCAGGGTCACAATGGACCCAATTAAAAAAAGAACAGCCCCCTCCCCCCCAAACAGTGACTAGCATGTTGCAGCATGAGGCTATGTGACAGTGCTGGCAGCCGGAGGCTGCATCATTCGATGGAACTTCTGGGAGAAGACCTGCCTATCACCAGTCTTTCGTCTTCTCTGGGTCTCCTTTCACCTGCCTGGAATAAAGACGAGATCCTGGAGGTGAAGAGCCACCTTGCACTGTGGCAATAAGTATGAAGACGAACACCACTCGCTGCACCACATGCTAAGATGGCAAAAGGAGCCTGGGCCCCTGACACTGTGGAGCCCCCATCTACTTTTGAATTCCCCATTTCCAGACTTCTTTTACAAGAGAAAATCAACAGTCCCATTGGGTTAAACTTCTGTAAATTCGCTTTTCAGCTACGGGCACCAGACCCTATTCTCACCCGATAGACACTGTAAAAGATCATTTGCTTTGCAAAAGCCTTTAGAATTATTTAAAGGCAGGGTGCCATGAACTATGAATTAATTTGATTTACAAATAATCCCACCAAATAGGCAGGATAAGACCCACATTTACCCACATTTACAACTCTCCTCCACTAACAAGATATTAATAACTCACATCATGGGAATCCTGAAGGTCTGCTCATCAATGTGGTGAAGATTCTGAGAGTCCTCTAAGAGTGAGAACTCCTGAGAAGATGGAAGAAAAGCCAAGGCACCTGGGCTCAAATGCTGCTGTCCCTTCCCCACTGTGTGACACTGCTCAGGTTACTGGACCTGTGCTCAGAATGGAACTACAAAACGGAAATATCAGTCCCTACCTCAAAACGTGGTTACACACATTAAATGAGTGAATACTCGTGCCACACCGAGACCCGAGCCTGACACACGGCTAAGATTTACTGAGATATCCTAATATTATGATGAAAATGGTGACAGTATAGCTAAAGATTCCTACAAACAAAAATTGTAACAACAATAATAATAAAATCCGCATGAACTCATTCCTTCTGTAGACACAGACCCTTTTTCCTCATGCACGCACCTGCCTCCGAACATCGACACGAGATGGCAAGCTGTAAACTGTGGTCAGGTTTAGATAGTTTTAAGTTCCAAGGCTTTCTAGGGTGCTCACAATCACCATACCATACTCCTGCGACACCACGCATGGCAAAGTCTACATGAAGAACTTCTTATCAGGAGGATGTATTTATAAAGTGGGGGTTGTGTAGAGAGGTTAGCAAAGACAACTAAAAATAGTCGTATAAGCAAACAAGTGGGCATAAGCCAACAGTTGATTGAAAAGTCAACACTTTCACATCATTACTGGAAATACTCAAGTAATGTGTCATGCAATTTGGGAGAGAGTGTTGCCTCTTGTCGAAGAGTCTGCCACACTTACTCCTGTTACCTTTTCTAGGTTCTAAGACAGACAGTATCCAAGTCATTCTACGAGGCTGTGTTTAAGGGTCCAAAAGGGCACAGCCATTCTGTATCAAGTTGCCACACGCAACCGCAGGCATGTAACCTAATCAGTGTCCAGTGCACCTGATACCAAGATCCTGAACTACTCATAACTGCTCTTTCACGTCCGCAGGAAGCTTTTCCTAAATGAAAGCAATCTCAAGTCATAACGTCAAGGGAATTGGACGCCGAACACCTTTGAATCCACTCTTCCTTTTAGATGCTAAACAAACATAACAGGATGTGAATTTACACTTCTCTTCTCCCAATCCCAAGAGGGACCAAAAAAAAAAAAAAAAAAGACACAAATCTTGAGGGTGTGAAGATCTCACTCCATAATCTTCCTGTGTGCCTGTTACCATTTTTCTAGTTGTACGTTATCAAGTAGGCTGGCAGAGGCTCCGGAAAACCAGAGTGATAAACTGTAACCCTTTCTTGACTCCAGAGCAATATAGCTCCAAGAGAAACAGACTGCATGCCGCAAATGTGACTCGTGTGTGTAGTTTTTCACTTTTTTTTAAATTTTTTTTTAAAGATTTTATTTATTTGAGAGACAGAGAAAGTGAGAGAGAGCATGAGAGGAGAGAAGGCTAGAGGAAGAAGCAGACTCCCCATGGAGCCGGGAGCCCGATGTGGGACTCGATCCCGGAACTCAGGGATCATGACCTGAGCCGAAGGCAGTTGCTCAACCAACTGAGCCACCCAGGCGCCCTGTAGTTTTTCACTTTTTAGGAGCCACAATTAAGGTAAAAATAAGGGGGTGAAGTTAATTTTAATCATCAATTGTATTTCACCCAATATATCCAAAATAGTCACCTCAACATGTAGTGAATATGAAAAATTGAGATAATATACATTCATTTCTTTGTACTAAGTCTTCACCTGTGTATATGTTACACTTACTACAGGTTACAATTTTGGCCTTCCCACCGCAAGGCCTTAAGAGCCACGTGTGGCTAGCAGCTACCCTATTGGATGGAACAGCTCTGGAAGTCAAACACTGCTGAAAATCATCTATTTCTTGAGTTGCCTCTGTGACAGACACATAGGTAAAATAGATCAACCAAACTCAGTCTTGGCGAGGCACTGGTTGGGGAATCTGGTGGTATCTTGAAAAGGGAAACATATCCCACTGCAAAGTAGGCCTGGGAACTTACAGCTTTTAAGTTAATATCTTGTGCCAAGCACCGGCAATGCTATTTACCCGTTACCTGGGCAAACCAATCATCAGTGTACACATTTGTGTTGTTTTCATTCTCATTTTAAATAAGAACCCAGGAAATTTTGGTCCCTGGACAAAGCTCTTCTCAGCAGTATATCCCTTTCCTGCTCCCAGTAGAAACAATCAGGCATTCCCCACTGACACATCCCATAATGTCCCATATATCTAGAACATCCCATTCCACATGGTCTATGTGTATTATGCAGGCATGAGAAATGAGATGTAGAGATGACCAGTTTCCACTACGCCCCAGCCATGGGTGACACAGTTGGAAAGATGACCTGATCTTACCAGTATTACCTACCTCACAGGCTTACTGTGATGACCAAAGGCAATAACAGAGAGAGTTCTTAGCAAACTGTAAAGCGCTATACAATTCTAGTTATTATTATTGAGAAAGGACACCATTCCTCACCTGGAAGAGCAGATAGAAGAAAGAAAAAAAAACCAGTAACTTGAAACAAAGAGATGATAAGCTGGGAGGGGGGTGACGAACCCATGAGAACAGTGGTTGTTTTTGTGGGCTTCCTTTCTTCAGAAGAGTACAAAGAGGCTTGAGGAAGCTCATCACTCTTCCCTGGAGATACTGGGAGGCATAAAAAGCAAGCCAGACCGCTCAGAGTAGGAGCTTCTGTCCCTGCTCAATCACCCATTACCACCCCACCCCACTGTTTTTCCTCATCCCCAAACTGTACAACCCAGGACACTTCTTCTAAACAGATCTCTTCTTCCCAAGCTCTAAATGTGGCCTAAAAAAAAAAAAAAAAAAGCAGCGCGACGGGGGTACTGGCACCTTCCCGAGCAAGTCACTGAATCCAGGGAGTGTACCTCAAGGCTTCTCGCTGGCGGGAACGCCTCAGTGTTGGCTCTTGGGCTGCCCCCTGGCCTCCTCCAACAAAAACAGAGAGGCTCGGCGGCCGGAGTCTCCCTTTACCTGTCCAGCCGCCCCGTCATGCCCGCGAACTACTCTGAGCAGGCGGCGTTTATGAGGTCCGAGGGGAGTCACCCACACAAAGGGGCCTTGTGCCTCTCAGCTCCGCGCCGGGCAGCCTAGGAGCCGGGCACCGCACCCAGGCTGGGAAGGCGCCCCCCGGGCCCTCAGAGCCCTGCCCCGCCAAGTCCTGAGATCGACACCCCCAACCCTCTCTCTATAGAGAGGCCAACTCCACTCAACGGTTTCATGATGGGGCTCCCCTCGGCTTGCCACAACCCGCACCCCCAGAAGCAGGCACAAGAGTTAGGGATGCACAAGTCACTCCGAAGAAGTTTGCATTGTCACCGCGCTGCGCTCTCAACGCGTCTCGCCTGAAGGAGCAGTTAAGCAATCCGATACCCCAGCTCCCCGCCCGCCCCATCCCTAGACTGGACACGCCGGGTCCCCCCCAGACCCGCTCACCTCTAGTCCAGTCCACCACTTGCTTGGGGCTCCACTTGGTCACGGGCTCCATGGTAAATGGCTTTGCTCCCAGCTGGGCTAGAGTCAGCGGTTAAAGTAGTACTACCAGGGCCCGCTGCCCTTCCCGAGAGGGCGCGCCCCGCGGCTGGTCCCTGTGCGCCGGAGTGCCCCGTCAAGGTTGCATGGCCGCGGTCAGCGGGTCATCCCAGAGCGGCTCACCCAGGACAGCGCGGCCCCCTCCCGGGCACACGGGACAGCCGCACGGCTCCTCCTCCAGCTGCCACCGTCCAGCTGTAGCTCCTCCTCCTTCCCCCCCGGCCGCCACCGGGAGCCAGGGCACAGCTGCCGCTCCTGGGCGACGGCAGCTGCAGGGACACGGGACCGTGACCCCAGGGCCCCTGGCCTCGGCTCGGCACGCGACCCTTCGGGCCCAGCTGCTCCCCGCCGCTCGGCTGCGCGGATGGCCCGCACTACTTCCTCCGGCTCTCCCGCCGCGCGCTCCACTCCCCCTCCAGCTCCTCCTCTTCGAGGCGTGCTCTCCCGGGGTCTCCGCTCCGCGTGCGCTGGCGTCCCCGAGCCTTCCCGGCAGCAGGTCCCACCTCCTGCACCTCCCTCCGGGGCTGGACTTGGGCTGGGAGGAGCGCGGGCCGAGCGCGCTCGGGTTACAAAGTTTCAGCTCCCGGCGCTGCTCTCGGAATAAAATAGGGGCGGGGCCCAGGACCCAGTGAAACTCGTGGGAGGGGGTGGTTCCACCCGAAGAGGCCGACTGGGGTTACTTTCCCTCTCTAAATCCTTCGCTCACACAGCCTGAGTGTCCCGGCCCCTACCTTCCTTTTCAAGAGCGGGTCGTAGCTCTTGCGTGCATCCTGGAGAGCTCTTCGGCTCGGGTGAGCCCGGGGCCCGTTGGAGCAGAACAGTCTGTCAGTGTGAGCAACAACACACTTAAAAAAGCCGGGGGGGCGGGGGGGCCGCCTAGGTGGCTCAGTGGGTTAAAGCCTCTGCCTTTGGTTCAGGTCATGATCTCAGGGTCCCAGAATTGAGCCCCCGCATCGGGCTCTCTGCTCAGCAGGGAGCCTGCTTCCCCCCTCTCTCTGCCTGCCTCTCTGCCTACTTGTGATCTCTCTCTCTCTCTCTCTCTCTCTCTCTGTCAAATAAATAAATAAAATCTTTAAAAAAAAAAAAAAAGGTAGGATCTGCACGTTCTGTTCATTTTCGGTGCTTTGCATCAGTATTGCTCTGCGACTAAGCCTTCCTCCTTTTAACTATCTCAAGGCAAAATTATTTTGCTTCATATTTTAGGTAACATTGTGACAATGTAACTCACTTTTTTGTAAATGCCCTGAACACCAGCCCGATGTTATTTTGTTCTCCAAAGACAGCAAGCTTACCAGGAGATTGTGCTAGTCACTTCACTCTCGGCTTCATCCATTCTAATCTGCACTGGCCCTCCATGTATATATTTTCATCCTTTTACTCATTTTCAAACTAAGCCTTCCCTGTTGAATCTTCAAGGCCAGTGTCTAAGAGCAACTATGTCTCATTTTAACTCTGGATATGGGCCAAATTCTCTTGACTCTGGGATGGGTTGGGCCACAAAGTCCCATGAATCTTGCCTTTAAGATTGACGTTGGCAAAAAAAGGCCCAAAGCATCTGAAGGTGCCTAAGGCAGAATATTGGCACGCAGGCAAAACCAGAGGAGTTGGGAAGGAAATGGCCTGACTTCCAGTTCCAGAGCAAGGGGAAATGGAGCCAGTCACCTCGTTCTCAGTTTTATCCCACTCTCATCTGAAATGAAAAACTTCGGCCCCCTGTGTATCTACTCCCATCCCCTTCTGTTTTCCTACTTGAGTCTTGGGTGGCAGTCGGGGGTAAGGGGGCTGTCACAGCAAGCACCCAGCGGTTCAAGACCAACTCCCACTCCATCCCTACGCTAAGGGAAAGCAATCACTTGCTGATATGCCCTGGGAAAGGCTGTCCTCCTCTTACCGAGTATGAGGTGCTTCTCGGGCTGGAGTTGGTACGGTGATGGTCACCCTGCCAAGACTCGGCTCCCTTCTTTTAGTCATGCTACTGCAATGGTATTTCAACTTGGTAGCTAAAGTGAATCATAGTAAATTGGTAGCTTTTAGCATTATTTCTTGCTGTGTTGTAATAGTCATATTTGTGAAGTGAGCTGATGCTCATTTGGATTAGTCACCAATCTTGAAGGAAAAGTTGCTAGCCAGCCAAAACAAAAACCAACCAAACAACAATAAAAATCAAGTACGTAATTGCAGACACTGACGGCAGGAGGGCCCTTCCACATTTCATGGGACTCAACCTGGAGCCAAAATGAACACTGAACAGAGGGGAAATCCTAAATTTGAAGACCTCTCCACCTTCAAAGCCTCCCCTGCACCCCCTCCCCAGCCGGAGTGAGCTCTAACACCCACTCACAGAGATTCTTCTGGCACTTAACGATTCTTACCTTCAATTATGATTACTTATTCACACCCTCCCCTTGGAGACTTGAAGGCAGAACCTACCGGATATTATTATGCAGAGCTTTCTCTCCTCTCCCTCTTCCTACCACCTAGCTGGTAGCACCTCCCAAGTCAAAGGTGTGGTAGTATTTATTCATTCAATTAAGATCTGTGAATGCTTCCTACGTGCCAGCCACTGCATTCACTAAATATTTGTTGAATTAGTGTGATTGGTACTATTTATACAAGTCTGTTGGGATGTTTATGCGGAAAAGGCTAGCAGCAGGCCTAAGCATCTGTTGTACACTCTGATGAGCTGGAGTGAGGAGAAAAAACAGTTTCAAAAGTGAAACAACAGCAGACCCACCTTAAATGCAACTTATCTCTAGCACTGAGCAAACACAACATCACAGATATGCAGTTATCAAATACTTTTTTTTCTTTTTTTTTTGGAGCAAGAGTTATTCCAGACTGGCAAACTTGGCAAAGGCAATGACAAACTTCCTGGTAGAGTAAGTGACCTTCAAAACTTAATAATGCCACTTGCTAACCATGTTTGTGGCAGAAAGTAGGGAAAAGGACTTTGACATATGTCATTGGGTTCACTAGAAAATATAAATAATCTTAGCTACACCTTTTGTTACAGCAATCACTGTATGTTGTCATCTTTAATTATGATGGGGACGACCACATAATTTATCTCCAAGTCAAGATATTCCTGAATATCTAATGCTGAAGGGGAGCTATCAATAATTGCCTGGGAATAGCATGAATAAATTGGGCCATATGGTCCCTGTGATTATGAACAAAAGTGAATTTACTTCGAGTTTTTCACAACGCCTTTAAACTCATTTGCATTAGTTATTACTGGGGAGTTAAAAGCTAAAATCCTGAGAGTCAAGCAAGATTTTGCAAAATTTCATCCAAATGAGTCAACACTGTCTGTACTCAGTACAGAAATACATCATAGCTAAAGAAGGCCATGCTAAGATCTCTAACCCAGAAGACCAATTAACCATCTAAATGAATTAGCGTTCTGTTTACACTTCAAGTCCTGAAGGCTAATTACTATTTAAATAAGGCCTTCCACTTTAATTACAGCTGTTAGCATGTGAAAGTTTTAGGGAGGCTTCCCTTTCTGTCTGAAATGCAAACTTGAAGACATCTGAAGTCACTAATGGCACATAATAAAGGCAGAATCTTAGGTAAATAGCTTTGGAAATTAAAGTGTATACAAAAAGATCATTTGTAAATTTGCTCAGTTTTCTCCTCTGCTAGCTGTTATCTACAGCTCTGCTTTTACACGGTATAGGTATGCATGCACAGAACCCAACCACATCTTCTTCAGAAGCAGAATTACTTATTTGGACCTTGATGTTTACCACAATTCATGATCCATAGCAAGAAGCTGAATAAACCCTCTTCTAAACGGAACTAAATTTGTAGAACTGATACTAGAACCCACAACTCCTAGATTTCTCTTCTAGCTCCTTCATTTGTCTGACTTTGGGTCTCCTTGCATTTAGAGGTCATTTATTCAACCAATGATTGGTCGAATATTCATTCAATACTTGTAGGGAATTAAACGAGACCCAAGGAAGATTCAGAAACCATATATATATATATATAT
>CM052802.1:10743303-10777182 GCA_028533885.1 Nasua narica | reverse complement strand
GTAGGACACTTAACCAACTGAGTCACCCAGGTGCCCTTAATGCCAGTAATATTTATAGGTTAAAGGCATCGTGTGATTTTCTGAGGGATGGATTTTATCCCTAGTCTTTATCAGAGAACAGTACTCTGGTAGACGTAGACAAGAAAGTTTTAAGGGTCAACGTGATATTAACATTTTGAACCAGTCCATATTTTACTAATTTTTTAATTGGAGAACTAAGGATGGAACATTTTGGATTAGTGGTTATTACTATAATTTATTTGAAAAATGCGGGAATAGCAAAATAAGGAAGGTTTTAAACAGATTATTAATCTGTAAAGACTCAGTCTCCTTACCCAGTCCAAAGCACTGTTTTTTGTTTTCTTTTAGAATGACAGAAAAAAATAAATAACACAAGCTACTCCAAAAATTCAGCTTTATCTTACAATCTGAGGTCCTCTTGATTATCCTTTTCTTCCCATCACATTGCCTTTCCTATTTTCAGAACATTCCAAACTATTTAATGTTTTCTTCACATATAATTGTCTCATGTATGTCTCTTGAGTTATCTTTTATCTTGAGCAATCCCACACAATTCTGCAAAATGCTGCCTGTGAAGCATCCTGCAGTCAGAGCGACGCATTCTTATCTATGCCATTACCTCACTGCAAAACCATCGGTTAACTAAATTATCCAGGCTGCTGCTGATGTTGTCTTTCACTCAGTTCTATTTGGTCTGAATTCTTCACACCATGGTAATATAGTTATCTTCCTAAATACCCAAGTTCCCCAACAGAAAATTCAGGTAGTCAAGTCCTCAAACTGTTTTCTGTGTTGTTGTTGTTGTTGTTGTTTTCTTAAGTCTCACAAGTGCTGCCCTACTTACTTGAATTCTTTTGATCATTCAGTTACATTAATTAAGTCATCCTACAGTAGGAAAGCCGATATTTGGCTTTCTTTTACCGAGCCCTATCTGTTAACTCTGAGATCAATGTCAATTGGATGAATGTTCAAAAACCTCCCCTATTTTAAATCAGACTTGGAGATGCTGATAAGACTTCTCTAACACAAAAGAGAAACAGTGACACCGTTAAATCCTAAATTTTCCAGGATTTATAGCTGTAGTTTTGAAGAGTTATTATGTGAAGCAATACCCACAGAAGAGTTGAGCTTCCTGACCCACAAGGGCTAACGCAGCTAACAAAGCAGTATGCTATAGACGAAGAAGGAATCATCAATCCTGCATTTCCCCCACGGATTTATGCTCCTTTTCATTCCAGCTATCAAGTTGCAGAGTGTCCAAAAAGAACAGAATGCCATTTGCCCCAGTTGTTCTTACAGTTTCATTTTAACTTTGTGGGACTCATGATTTCCAAGCAAGTACATATATTACCAAGAGTTTCAGACTCCACGATTTTTGTTTCAAATATAAACTTCATGTCGATAATGACAGACAAAAATTTGGGGTGTAAAAAAAAAAGACTAATTTTTTTAAGTCATCCTAGCCCTAAAAATAAAACTAGAATTAAAATGGGCCAAGTACGCTTTTAACATTAGAAATAAAACACAGGTTTGAGTTTTATAAACACACTAGCCCAAAATTTTACAAAATTCCTTAAGGTGTCAATAAGAACATAAAAATGAATGTTTATTTGGCATTTTCTATTTGTCTTTTTTTTTAATTTTCTATTTTTCTCATGTGAGTTTTGCCTAACAAAAATATTTATAATGACATTTCAAATCAAATTGAAACACATATCCAAATGCTTCAGACTGTAATTAAGCAACTTTAATGAACTTGGAGTTCCGACTACAGGATGTTTGTTTTTATTATGTAGTCCCAATTGTGTTTAGAGGAGGGTCATTTCTTCAAGTTTTGAGCTACCAAAGGTATGTAAATTCTGCAGCCACCACTAGACAGAACCAGATTTTCACTAAGAGAACTTTTATTCCTCCTAGTTGGATTCTTAGTCACTCAAGCCTGGAACTGGACCCAATTCCTTAATTTTCTACCACTAGCCCCTCGTATTTGGAAATACTCATCATTTGGGGTGGAGGAAAGGTAGAAAGAAAAGAACACAGCAGAAAAACAGGAAGCTCTGGTCTTCTTCAACATCAAAAAAAAGGATGAAAATTAATACCAATCAGTGTTTTCCTGTAGAGAGTCAAATGATTCCATAGGATTTTAAGAACAGTCTCAAAGGTCTAATTGAACAGGAAAACTCACATTTGCTGCCAAAAAGTCAGCAAAATGGTTGTTGAAACCCACAACCGGCTCCCAAGTGATAGCGACAGTAATTGTTTTCAAATATGCACTGCCCTCCGAAAAAAACTCCCAGATTGAATCTCTTTTTTCCATCTGAGCTTCCCTGAAGTTTTGCTTTTCATTACAGAGGAATGGGGTTAAATTCATTCCTTTTCTACTTTTTCCTCCTTCTCCTGAGCTTTCTCTCAGAGAAACAGCTGTGGGGCGGGGGTAGAAGAGACTCCAAGAGCTGGAGGAACCTCTGTTTAGAGGTCCCAGAAAGCTCTTTGCTGGTTAAACTCCAGATACCTGAATCCCAGGCAATCCTCTGCTGCTGGGTAGAACCAAACAAAGGGGGTACCGCATACCCCACAGAGGTAACCAGCAGGCCTCACTTCTGGCCTGCTCCATAGAATGTCCCCAGTGGATGCCACACAGTGGCCAGTCAGGGGAAGCAGGGTATCAGAATAATTCTGATGCTGGCCTCTATGGACGGGCCCCAGGCAACACCAAGAAGCCAAGTTTGCCCTCTGGATAGCCTCCTCTTCCAAGAGCCAACTCCTCCCCCTCTGTGCCCATGTTTTGTGGTTCAATAGCTTCATCTCCACTGCAACACTGACCTAAGAAAAATGTCCTTTCTCAGAGAATTTACCTTTTGAAAGGAAACTCTTTGAGGTCCCAACTTTTTCTTTTTTAAAGATTTTATTTATTGATTTAACAGACAGAGAGGGAGCATGAGCAAGAGGAGAGGCAGAGGGGGAGGGAGAAGCAGACTCCCCACTGTGCAGAGAGTCCAACGCAGGACTCGATCCCAGGACCCTGAGATCATGACCTGAGCTGAAGGCAAACGCTTAGTGGACTGAGCCACCCAGGCGCCCCCCCCCCCAACTAACTTTATTATCTCAGTCTCTTAATGAGTATATAACCAGCCACGTAACCTTGAGCAAGCCAGACTCTTTGGGCCTATATATGGAGGATTTAGGTCTATAGGGACTTTAAGAATCCTTCTAGCTTCAAATTTCTCTTTTTTGAATAACGAGGTATCAGCTGTTCGGGGCGGATGAGGGGAAGGCAGTTTTGCAGACAAGACCTGATCGATTCCTTCCTGTCTGTTGTGAGTCCACAGGGCTGTGTAAAACGGTTGGTGACATTGGCTCTGAAAATAGGAAATAGAATAGTGATAAGGGGAGAAAAAGGAGGAGACTCGGGCTTCTGTATATTATTTATAGATTTTACCACAGAGTGAACGTAAGCAATTTGTCAAAATGAAGTTATACAGTTTGCCCAAAGCTGCCAATAATGTCATCATAGCAGAAGACACTTTGGTTGTCAAACTAAGGGTTTTGCTTCTGCCAGTATTAAAATAAAATAAGTAAAAATACTAAATGCACAGGGGAACACTTATTACTATGACTACGCATCAGATCCCAACTCTGGCTCCTCCTTGACGGTCTGGCTGCCCAGGAAAGAAATGTTACCTGGTATGAAGTGAGGTGCCCTAATTTCATTTAGGCCCCAAAACCGCTTTCTCATTTCCAGTCCCCTTCACCTTGGGCTCTCCCCTATTCAGGAGATCTTAAGGGCACACACTGTTTAAATTTTAATTTCACTAGGTTTTTTTTTTTTTTAACAACTTAAATTTTACTTAGTTCTGTGGCTTTTTCCTCCCCCCCATCCCCCGCCGGATGAAAACGTATCCATAAGATGATCTCTAATTAACTTACTATTTAATATAGAGTGAAAACCTAAATTCAGCCATTTTGTTTTTCTAGAAAACAAAACAAAACAAAACAAAACCATGTACCAGAATGTTCTAATACTAGCTGTGCCCATATCCTTTCACCGAGTCATGATTCACCAAATCATCTCATCTCTCTGATGAGATCCCCTCATCAGAGAACAGTCTCTGTTAACCTCTACCTCTTGAAGGGGAGACATCATAGAATTTGATGATTCAAATTCATCAAATGAATGATGAATTTGAATAATCAAATTTTTTTGATTATCTGCTGGCTTTTTCCTCCCCTGTGATCCCCTCTGGAGTCAGAGACCAGAGAGAATCAAACCATCTATAAAGTCTCTCTCAGCTCTCTAGATTTATAGATCTATAGATACAGCTATAGATATATTATCATATGTTTAACCACCGCTGGACTCCCTACCACTGTTTGAAAATCCACATAAATATTCTGAGTTTTGCCCCCTCATACCCAAAGGAATTTCCAGATACAAGTATGGCTTTAATCAGCACTTGATTTTTTTTTTCATTCCACATTCATTGTGTAAAATTTTATGTCTTTCTGACACAATAAGCTTCCATCATCCTCAGTCGAGTCTCTGTACAGCTAGAAATGTCTGAGATATTCAAGACACTAAGCCCCTCCACCAATGCAATGAGAGAAAAAAATGTCTCTCCTACTTCCCCTTTTCTCTTTAACACTGACTCCATCACCAGCTTCTATTTAGGGCAGGATCTAGGAATAGAAATGAAATCTTCACATAACTGACAAGGTCTGAAATCTGACTGATTATCTTTTATATGATTTTTTTTCTTATTTCTTCTGATAGCACTTGTCTCTGTGGTTACTTGTTGTAAAAAATGGGAACAATTCAAAGAATGGTGTTATCTTCGGTTACTAATTAATCCACTAAGAAACTTAAAAGCATTCCCTTCTGGGAAAAGGGGGTCTTATAAAGTTGACAAGAGTCCTTTATGTTCAGAAGTGCAGAGGCTAAATCATCGTCAATCTCCAGTAGAGCTGCCATACTTTTAAAGACTCCCTAAAGGCTTTCCATGGAAGACTGCCCAAAGGGGAAGTGTGGTCATGGAGAAAAGTTGAGCCTGATGAATTCCAAATTTGACATTTCAGTCCTTAAGAGGAATTGTCATCAGACACGGGCCACAAAGGGGAGCCTCTCATCTGTTCCAACCAAATATGCAGATATTATAGACAAATGGCCCAAGATTTATTCTTTTGCCTTCATTTCTCTATATGCTATTTACAGCCTCTGAATAAGGATACACCATCTCTCACCAGGTTTCTGAACTAAAGGGTAGCTGACCACAATTTTAAACGTTCATCCTCTGGTACCGCATTTATGTACAGACAAGCTTAAGGGTTTCCACACAGGAGCTTTGTTCCTATAGACAAAAGAAGTCCCATCAGAAGTAACTTATTTGAGAACCAGAGGGGCTTTTATTTGAACCCTGGGCCACGAAAGTCCAGTCTCCAGTCATTTAGATAATCGTGTTCCATACAAACGTGAAGTGATAATAAGTGACCTTAAATCCATCAGCTAATCCCATAGCTGAAAAAAGAAATCTCAAATGTTTTCAATAATGGAACCCTAAACAGTACTGACACGTAGTAGCAAAACAACCAAAACAGTAAGAAAAGAATGAAGCTCAAGCTCAATGATGCTTTGTCTAAAATTAATAATAAACAATAAAAAAAACAACAGCTGTAAAATAAGGTATAATATACTAACATACTTTATACTGTATATAAAATAAGGCAAAAGTAATTTTGAAATAGCATCAGATTCTGGAGATTTAAATATATTTTCAAATTCTATGATGTCTCCCCTTCAAGAGGTAGAGGTTAATTCCCTTCCTCTTGAGTGAGTGATTGTCTTCCTGTAGAATATGGCAGAATTGAGACTATGTCTTAAACAACATGTGGCTTCTGCCTATCAGTCTGCCAGATCAGTCCCTATGGGAAAAGCCAGCTTGCATGCTGTGAAGAACCCTAAGAGACCCCACAGAGAGGTCTGTGTGGCACAGAACTGGGGCTTCCTGCCAATGACCAGCATTAACCTGCCAGCCGTGGGAGTCAGCTACCTCGGAAGTAATCCTTCAACCCCAGTCGAGCCTTCAAATATCTGCAGCCTTGGTCAAGATCTTGATTGAGAGGCCCTAAGCGGAGCCCCTGGCTGAGACAACTCCGGATCACTGACTCATGGAAAGTAAAGAGACAATAAACATTTATTGCTTTATGTTGCTAAGTTTTCTTTTTATTATTAACATATCATGTAGTATTTGCTCCAGGGGTACAGGTCTGTGAATCATCAGGTTTACACAATTCATAGCACTCACCATAGCATACACCCTCCCCAATGTCCATCACCCAGCCACCCCATCCCCTGAGCCTCCTCCACTCCAGCAACCATCCGTTTGTTTCCTGAGATTAAGTCTCTTATGGTTTGTCTCCCTCTCTGGCTTCATTTTGTTTCATTTTTTCCTCCCTTTCCCTATTATCCTCTGTCTTGTTTCTCAAATTCCTCATATCAGTGAGATCATATGATACTTGTTTTTCTCTGATTGACTTATTTCACTTAGCATAATAGCCTCTAGTTCCATCCATGTTGTTGCAAATGGCAAGATTTCTTTTCTTGATGGCTACAAAATATTCCATTGTGTATATGTACCACATCTTCTTTACCTATTCATCTGTTGATGGACATCTGGTCTCTTTCCATAGTTTGAGTATTGTGGACATTGATGCTATAAACATTGGGGTACACGTGTCCCTTTAGATCACTACAGTTATATCTTTAGAGTAAATATCCAGTAGTGCAATTGCTGGGTCATAGGGTAGCTCTATTTCCAACTTTTTAAGGAACCTCCATATAGTTTTTCAGAGCGGCTGCACCAGCTTGCATTCCCACCAACAGTGTAGGAGGGTTCCCCTTTCTCTGTCTCCTCACCAACATCTGTTGGTATTAATTTTAGCCATTCTGACTGGAGTGAGGTGGTATCTTACTGTGGTTTTGATTTGTATTTCCCTGATGCTGAGTGATGTTGAGCACTTTTTCATGTGTCTATTGGTCATGTGGATGTCTTCTTCACAGAAATGTCTGTTCATGTCTTCTGCTCATTTCTTTACCAGATTATTTGTTCTTTGGGTGTTGAGTTTGATAAGTTCTTTATAGATTTTGGATACTAGTCCTTTATCTGATATGTCATTTGCAAATATCTTCTCCAATTCTGTTGGTTATCTTTTGGTTTTGCTGACTTGTTTCCTTTGCTGTGCAAAAGCTTTTGATCTTGATGAAGTCCCAATAGTTCATTCTTGCCCTTGCTTTCCTTGCCTTCTTCTTCTAGGAAGAAGTTGCCATGGCTGAGGTCGAAGAGGTT
The DNA here is from genome assembly GCA_028533885.1 of Nasua narica. Classification (NCBI taxonomy): domain Eukaryota; kingdom Metazoa; phylum Chordata; class Mammalia; order Carnivora; family Procyonidae; genus Nasua; species Nasua narica. The sequence goes on along the minus strand of CM052802.1, from coordinate 10,769,821 downwards.
GCTGCCTGTGTTCTCCTCAAGGATTTTGATGGATTCCTGTCTCCATTTATGCTGCTAAATTTTGCTGTAAGTTATGCAACAATAGATAACTAATACAGAATATCTGAACCATTTCTACCTTAAGATTTCAATCACACAGATAAACTGTTACTATCTCAAATTATTGATGTTGCCGCTATCAGTCCCATCCCTTTAGAATGTACACTGCATGAAAGCAAAAAACTTCCCCTTTTTTGTTTAGTGCTGTGCACTTGCAGTGAAAAACAACGCATGGCACTGAGTAGGTGCTCAATAAATATTTCTTGAGTGTATGAATCATGTGAGGAATTCATCATAATCTCTATCAGATAAAGAATGGAGGCTTAAAAAAATCTCTTTGAAGTTATTTCATCAGTAGTAAATAAACTTCAGCAAAGTGGTTAAATGGTAATAATATTTACAGTGAAGGCGGGATAACTTTTCTACTGTTCAGATAATTTTATTACATAGAGTATCTGTGAAACTATTTGTTGACAAAAGGAAAAGTCTGAACTGGAGATAAAATTCTATAATCTCTCTACATAGTGCTAACCAACAAACAAGTATGAGAAGAAAGTTCTATAGAAAACAAGCAAAAAAAGAAAAGAAAAGAAAAACAAACAAAAATCAAAACAATAACCAAATGCGCGTGCACACACACACACACACACACACACACACCACCCTTGAATCTAGTGTGGGAGAATGGATGTGATGAACTCTATTGATAACTTGAAAACGCTAAGAGACTGTAACATGAGTACAATGCGGTCAGTCTTCTGAGAGCCAAAATAAATAATACAGTGTTCATTTTCAACACTTGCTAAGTTGTTGCTTTCCTGTGTATACTACAGAGCCAGATAGGACTGTTGGTTTTGTTTTCAGCAGCTTTCCTATTTGCTTCTAAAGACCCATATACTCAACTAATTATTTTCCCCCTGTGTCCCACTACATCCTTCCCTACTAAATTGACTCTTCATTCAAGTTATACAATTCTTCTGTGCTCTTCCTTGGTAGTCATTGTGTCATTTTACTTTCTTTGTACTCACTGGACATAAGAGAAACAGTAACTATCCTGCATTTTAACCATTCAGATCTAAGACAACTTTAAAAAGTTTATAAATATCTTGTTATCAATTCAATAAGGCATTGAGTATCTACCATCAGCTCCTACTGTTCTAGGTCTATAAATAAAATTATATTTTTAGGGAGGGGTGGGGAGATGGGTGAGCCTGGTGGGTATTAAGGAGGGCACATAGTGCATGGAGCACTGGGTGTTATACATAAATAATGAATCTTGGAACATTACATCAAAAACTAATGATGTACTGAATAAAATAACATAATAAAAAATACTCATTTGCCTATATGTGTACAAATAAATATAGCATTTTGACTTGTGGGAAAAAATTAGATAATGTTTTCTAAAAGATAATATAATCTACCCCAAAAAAATGTTACAGCAGTAGAAAAGATCACCACTCTAGTCTTGTGTTAGGCAACTGGAGGAATAATGTAATAATTCAACCTCCTGGCTGAGTTGTATCACGGAGATGTAAGCTATGTAAGGTAAGTGAAATCAGAAACATTTCAGAAGGAGAAAAGTTCTTGTATGGGTTGTGTGAGCTACAGCCAAACTGGCTTACATCCATCTTGAAGCAAACTACCCTAGAAAATAAACAGAGAAAAAGAATAAACATAAAAAGTGATAATGCATAAATAAACCAGAGACATAAAACCTGACTTAATAATGGAGTTCTGCCTTCCATAGAAAAACAACAATCAATTCTTTATGAGTTATTGGTGCCTTGGGAAATAATTAGAACTGCTGGAAGATCATCAAAGCAATCGGAAGAGAAAAGAACAAAGTTGGAGGCATTAGACTCCCTGATTTCAAACTATACTACAAAGCTATAGTGATCAAAACAGTATGTATGGTATTGGCATAAAAATAAATGCATCGATCAATGGAGCAGAATAAAGAGCCAGAAATAAACCAATGCATATAGGTCAATTATGACAATGGAGCCAAGAATACATGGTGAGGAAAGGACAGCCTCTTCAATAATGATGTTGGAAAATCAGGCAGCCATGTGCAAACAGTGAAGCTGGGCCACTACTTTACATCATACACAAAAGTTAATTCAAAGTGGATTAAAGACTTGAATATAAGACTTGAAATGGTAGAACCCCTAGAAGAAAACATAGGCAGTAAGCTCCTTGGTATCAGTCTTGACAATGATTTTTTTTTTGGATCTGACATAAAATGCAAAGGCAACAAAAGCATAATAAATAAGTGGAACTACATCAAACTAAAACACTTCCGCACAGCAAAGAAAACCATCAGCAAATTGAGAACAACCTACTGAATGGGAAAAAAACATCTGGAAATCATGTATCTGATAAGGGGTTAATATCCAAAATACATAAATAACTCATACAATTCAATAGCAAAAAACAATCTGATTTATAAATGGACAGAAGAGCTAAATAGACATTTTTGCAAAGAAAACATATAGATGGCCAATAGGTACATGAAAAGATGCTCAACATCACTAATCATCAGGGAAATGCAAATCAACACCACAATTAAATATCTCCTCATGCCTGTTAAAATGGCTATTATCAAAAAAACAAGAAATAATAAGATTTGAAAAGGATGTAGGGAAAAAAGAACCCTTGTGCACTGTCAGTAGGAATGTAAATTGATGCAGCCACAATGGGAAACAGGATGGAAGTTCCTCAAAAAATTAAAAATAGAACTAACACATGATCCAGCAACTCTACTTTTCAGCATTTATCCAAAAAATTTAAACACTAACTCAAAAAGATATATGCACCATCATGGTCATCGCAGCATTATTTATAATAGCCAAGATATGGAAACACAACCTAAGTGTCCATCAGTGGGTGAATAGATAAAGAAAAATCACACATGCACACACACACACTGGAATATTATTTAGCCATTAGAAAGAATGAAATCTTAGGGCACCTGGGTGGCTCAGTCAGTTAAACGTCTGCCTTCAGCTCAGGCTGTGATCTCAGGGTCCTGGGATCAGCCTGCGTCTGGCTCCCTGCTCAGCAGAGAGTCTGCTTCTCTCTCTCCCTCTACCTGTCCAACCGCCTCCCCGCACTTGTGCCCACTCTCTCTCTCTCTTTCAAATAAATAAAATCTTTAAAAAAAAAAAAAGAATAAAATCTTAGGGTGCCTGGGTGGCTCAGTCAGTTAAGCATCTGACTCTTGATTTCATCTCAGGTCATGATCTCAGGGTTGTGGGATTGAGCCTGCTGTTGGGCTCCGAGCTCAGTGGTTAATCTACTTGGATCCTCTCCTCTCCCTCTGCCCCTCCCCTTCTTTCACACAAATAAATAAATAAATCTTTTTTAAAAAGAGAATGCAATCTTGCCATTTGCAGGAACATGAATGGATCCTGAGGGCATTATGCTAAGTAAGTCAAACAGAGAAAGACAAATACTATGTGATCTCACTTCTACGTGGAAATTAAAAAAAAAAAGGCTCACTGATACAAAGAACAGACTGGTGATTGCCAGAGGTAGGGGGGAGGGGTGGGCAAAATGGAAGAAGGTGGTCAGAAGATACATAAAAGGTATAAATTTCCAGTTATAAAATAAATAAGGGCTAGGGATATGAAGTACAGCATGGTGACCATAGCTAACAAAACGATATCATATATTTGAAAGTTGCTGAGAGTAAATTTTAGAAGTGCTCATCACAAGAAAAAAAAGAGTTTTGTAATTATGGTGACAGGTGTTCACTAGACATTGCGGTGATCATTTTGCAATATATACAAATATTGAATCATTATTTTGTATACCTGAAGCTAATTGTACCTCCATTAAAAAAAAATGAAAGAAATGTTTGGAAGAGGAAACATCAGGGAGGAGATTGAGGGGTATATTTGTGGCCAGACATTACTGTGATGGGCCCAGTCAGGCAACAACCACATTTCTCCCTTTATCAATTATTTTGGAAATTTAAATACAGATAAACATCATAAGCCCAGTACAAATAGCTCTCAAATAATCATAATATTGGGGAAGAGGGAAGAAAATCATGGTAAAAATAAAACAAGGTGATGATTCACAAATATCTATCCCTGGGGCAAATAAAAATAAAAAATTAAAAAAACAAAACAAAACAAAACAAAACCAAGATGACGAAATGCAGCATCATAAGTACTCTGAACTTTGTAGCATCATTAAGTACTCTGAACTTTGCCTCCTGATCTCCCTTCCCCACTTTGTGAGTGCCACCATTCTCCACCTCCCAAGATCCACAACCCCAAGGGCATTACCCATACGCGCATGCGTCAGGCCCTGTGTTGGCTTGGGCATACAGCAGCCAACCAAACAGATAAAGATCCCCATCTTCTTGGAGTTTGCTCTTTAATGAGGAGGATGCAAACAATAAATAAAATATACAAGGGAAAAAACACAAATATATGACAATTCGATGTTAATATTTTTTCATGAAATTTTTTAATGATGGAGAAAGACTGACATTGATATTTACCCTTTCCTTGGATTTATCCTTCCCAAGGAGCCAGGGAGCTGAATCACGTCCCAACATCTTTTCAGTCATAGGCTAGTTAAGGTCTGCTCCCAGGGGAGTGTTAATTTCTTGGCATAGAGCAGGCTCCTTGGGCCAGAGAAAACCTCCAGGCAAAGGATGTTGATGCTGGCAGTAGGTCATAGGTCCAGCTTGCTCTGAAAAGGTAAGGCTGAGAGAAAAGGGTGGAGCAGAGTTTGCTACAGTTTATAATTGTATATGCTACATTATAGGATACATTCCTAACAGGCACACTACCAACTGGGTCTCTATAGCTCTCCTCTGCCTATGGACCTCCCTACAGAGGAAGGTGTCCATGGAGCTAGGAGGACATGGCCATTTGGAACCCATGGAACCCCTTCCAGACCATGCTCCATGGAATCCCAGAATTCCTGCCTAATAAGAGTAGAACTGTGTCCCCTAACTAAAAATATATTGTAGTCCTAACCCCCTGTACCTCAGAATGTGACCTTATTTAGAAACTAGGTCTTTATATATATAACCAGCTGAAATGATGTCATTAGAGTGGGCCCTACTCTACTATGACTAGTATCCTTAGATAAAGGAAAATCTGGACACAGAGGCAGGTGGAAGGAAGATAACGTAAAGAGATACGAGGAGGAGACAGACAGCTCTAAGCCAAAAGGAGAGGCCTCAAGATTCCTCAAAAGGAACAACCCCGTTGATATCCTGAGTTGGACTTCTAGCCACCAGAACTATGAGGCAATAAATTTGTGGTACTTTGTTTAAGCCACACAGTTGTGGTACTTTGTTATGGTAGCCCTTAGTTTGGGAAACGAGTACTCTACCCACATAGCCCCAAGTCTTGCTTAGTGTGTGTGCACAACTCTCTCTCAAGTCCATCGACCCAGGTGTGTATGGGTCACTGGAGTGCCCTCCCTAGTTTCAAGGTGTAGCAATTTGGAGGGAGGTGTAGATGAAGCTTACATGCACACAGGCTTGCACGAAATCCCTCCAAGCATGAGATGGGAGTAGGAGTGGGAGAGAAGTGAGCTCAGTCGGAAGCCAGGGCAAACTCTCCAAGACCCCTCCGTGCCAGAGTGGAGCTCTGGGGAGCCAAGGACTTCTACATCCAAACCTGGTCTCCCAGGTTGTTAGAATGATATTTCAGTGTTGGAGAGGTATTTAATCTTTTACAATAAAACAGCTACCAGAAACTACTCAAAACAAGCATGAAGGTCAGTGAATTTTTATAAGACAAAACTTTGAAACTACCCAAGAAACTTTGCCAGCTGTCCCAGAAACCCCTTCTTTGTGCCCAGCCTAATCATGCTAACCCCCCCAAAAAAGCACTATCTTGACTTGTAGAATAATTATTTCCTTTGTTGCTTTTATCACCCAAGCATTTATTGCTAGATACTCTCTTTCTTTAAGCTGATAAATCTTTTAATCTCCAATCTAGTTTTCTCTTCTTTCTATTCCTTTTCTTTACCATGTGTTCAACATTCCAGCTTATTGGACATGAGTTTCCCACAGTCTCAATGTTGGTGGTTGCATTTTCACGGTACACTTCAATACATTCCTCTGCATTTCCTACACATTGGCAGCTGGATTCAGAAACTTTATTAAACTCAGATTCAGGTGTCACATTTTTGGAAAGTCTAGTTCTTGTGGTTTTTTTTTACCAGGAAGACTATCCAGTTTTCAATCATTTTTATGTTAGCAGCTACTAATGCTCAATGCCTAGATCTATTCAATAATTGGAATTACAAAATTACAAAATCCAATTACAATAATTGGAAATACAAAAATAGTGATGTTTTACTTTTTTATTATTTTATTTTTTTACTTATTAAATGAAATAATCTATAAGATGATTCTTCCTCTCATTTATTATTCAGTTACCTAGTGGTATAGATCATATGGATAAGGCAGGATAAATGCATGATTTTTTTCTCCTTAAGCAGTTTTCAAGATAAAGTTGCTATCTTGTTTTGTTTTGGTCAACTTTAGAAGATGATTAATTTATTTATTTTAATCATATCCATTTTCAAAATCATAGACTTTAATCTATTTGATAGGTTTCAATCCATTTCAGTTCTTATCCTTATCCTATCACTGAAGCCCAAATTTTTCTACCTTTGATCAGTGAAAATTTCAAATGGACTCAGTGAATCCTTTTGACGTCATGTCCATGTCATTTAATCCTCAAAGCAATTCTATGATGTAGATAGTATTTATTATCCCTATTTTACAAGTGCATTTAGTGCAGTTAAATAATTTGCCCAAAGCCACTAGGTAAATGATGGAGTTGTAATTCATATCCAGGCACTCTCTTTATAAAGTTTGACCTCTTCATCACCATGATAGCTCTCCATTAACAAAAATATGTCTATCTTTAACTTTATAGTTCTTAACCATGTCAGATAATATTCTGTTATATACTTCTCTGGGTTTTTTTTAAATATATACTCTTCTATAATTAATTTTTAGGTGAGCTTATTACAGACTATAGTGCAGTCAGGCAATGAGCGTAGAGTTACCATTGGCCATTGTCACTATTAGATGAGGTTTTATTGATGGTCATGGTTTGGTGTTGAGCAAACACAGAGGCAAAGCAGTATAGTGGGCTCAGTGTTATAGTGTAGGTTACGGTTTAACAAAATCAATTGCCAGAGATTCCTCTAGCACTGTTAGACTTCAGCCATTTCCATTGAGAGGGTCTAAATTCTAAATTGGATTCAAATTATAATTCTGTTCTCAACCTTGATTGTGATCTATAACTTAAGAGCAACAGGCAAAGTCAGAAATCATAATAGCAACATACAGATTAGAGGGAGTCTGTTATGGGTTCAATTGTATCCCCCCAAAAGATACATTGACGTCCTAACCACTCTCCCCCACTGCTACCTGTAAATGGGACCTTATTTGGGAATACGGTCTCTACAGCTGAAATCAAGTTACAATGAGGTCGTTAGGTTGGGTCCTAAGTCAATATGCCTAGTGTCCTTATAAGACAAGAAGAGACACAGAGGCAGAGACACATATGGGAAAGAAGACCATGTGACAACAGAGGCGGAGTGTGGAGTGATGGATGTATCCAGAAGCTAAGGAACAGCAAGGACTGCCAGCAAACATCAGAATTTTGAAGAGGCCAGCAAGGATTCTCCCCTACAGGTCTCAGAGACAGCACAGCCCTGCAGACACTTTGATTTCAGACTTCCAGGCTAAGATCAAAGTAAGTCAATAAATTTCTGTGTGTTAAGCCACCCAGTGCTTGGTACTTTGTGATGGCAGCCCTAGGAAACTAGCACAAAGATCTTTCATGGGTCATATTGCCTATGAGGAAATCAAAAGCTAGTGAAATAAAAGATTGGCCAAAGATACCACAGAGCAACCAAGATCAGAAGGCAGATCTTTTGACTCTTTTTCTAGTCCTCCATGAATATACTGCTTCTCAATTCAAGCATGAGAATTCACTCATTCACTCACTTCACAAATATTTATTAAACATGTACCAAATGGCAGTCATTAACATAGACAAGAATATACACTGGTCCGGAAAAAGTTCTTTTTCCTCATGGTTACTTAGACTCTACTAGGGAAAATGGATAATGACACTAATAATAGCAGTAATAATGATCAAACAATTTCACAAGAATATGTGGAAAACATAATAATTTAATATTCCTGTCAAGGAGAACAAAACAATAAAAAATGAAAACAAAAAGTTACAATGATAAAATGTTTTCACCAAAATGCAGCAAAGTCCATATTCTTCCACTTGTTTTACTAATAAATCAAAAGTTAGACACACGGTTATAAATTTATAAAGACTAACCACGCCCCCACCCCCAGAGGGCATTTGGCAGAGTCTGGAGACCTCTGTGACTGTCATGACTAAGGGGATGCTCCACGTTCCTAGCCGGCTGGGCTAGACATTGGGCCAGACCCCACAATGCATAGACAGCCCTGAGCACAGAATCACCCACTCAAAATGTCAACAGCGTCCAGGCTGAGAAACTGAACTAGATTAAAATAAAGGTTATTTTCTTGACTGTGCCCCTTAAATTGATCACTGATTCTTTATTAGGTGAGGACTGATAGGAACCCACTGCAAATCCATTACAATTTATTTACAATAGGCCTATAGAAAAAAATGCATGTATATCTCATTTCATACTCAAGAAATCCTCTGTCTTCCTAACAGATAATTTTGTAGCTATTACTTTGTACCGATATCTGGTCTAGGTGAATTCATGACAATTGCACTCAAGATTCTGGCAAAATCTAATAGACAGCACCCCTTATAGAACGATGTCTCACCCAGTCCTATCTCTACTAGAGGACACTACGTATGTCATAGGTATTAGAGAATGATATTTCTATGTCCTCCATTGTTCATCAAGCTAAGTAATTTACTTCTCATACTAACCTATACATTATTGATACTGGAGTCTTTACATTTATTAGGCATCAAGAATTAGCAGTTGAAGCTCAGACAAACACTTGTGAAGTGACCATCAAGGATCAGACCCCAGTGGGATGGGACGAAAAGCATGCAGGAAACAATCATATGGATATTAAGTTAAGTAGGAAGTGAGTAACGCGTTTGGTACAGGAACCACCCACAGAAGCAAAACCAGAGGAGTCGGAACTTACAAATTTACCCTAGCTGAGCAGAATAACCGAGAAATTAAAAGGTTACTAAAAATAGATGATTCCAAATCCAATATAAAAATCACGAGGCAGAATGAAGCACATTCAAGAATAAAAAGAGCAAGACGCCAATTCAGACTTGCTGGTCTGGAGCCAGGGATTCCGGCCTGAGATAAAGGAACCATGGACCTAAGCACCAGGCCCCAAGCAACCAGGTTAAGGTTGCCAAGCACAGGTGTGGGGCATAGAAATGTGATCATGGAAGAAGTCCAGCACAAATGATTTTAGGCAGAAAGATCAGAAGATGCAGTCAAAAATGATCAAATAACCTAGCCTTTTTAAGGACCCCTAATGAGCAGATCAGGATTGTAATTGCATTACCATATCCATCGAATGAAGCTTCAGAATTAGGAAAATTAAAGATTGACTTTCAAAATACACCTTTGATTTATAAAGTGGTGATAATTATGACTAGTGATAATAATAAGTAAAACATGTCCTTCTTCAGGAACAAGACATTATTTTATCTTCTCATTTAGCCCTCACACTAATCTTATAAGGTAGGAACTGTCAATAACTCCAATTTACAGGTAAAAGAAAAAAAAATGGGTATTAAACAGGTCCAGAAATTAGGCCAAGGTTCTGTAGGTAACAAGCAGCAGACAAAGGTTCTAACCTAAATCTTTCTGACTCTAAATTTTGTTGTTTTCTCCTTTTGTCATTAACTACATATTTTGAGAAAATAAAACATACACCTATAAAAAAGAACTCATGAGCTATAAATGGGTGAGAGCTATTCTTTTCCCCAGTCCTTGATTCAAAGAGAATCACCATTACCGTTTTTTTATATATTCTTCTAGAAAGTCCATAAAGCGCAACCCTTGCTCATTCTTTTTATTTCTAACAGAAACGGCAGCACCAAGCACACAATACTCTGTATCTCATAAAGCTATTTTTCTTTACCACTACACTCTATTGCTTATTTCCAAATGTTAAGCTCTTCTGATAAGCAGATAAATGAATTTAGCCCCCTGACTCCCCAAAGAAAATCAGATGTAAAGAACTTTGTCAAGAAAAGGCAACCTAGAAGATAACCAACATTTTGGAAAGGTTTAAGTATGGCCATGATTGTTAACAATGGTCTCTTTGGTTCCTTTAGGCCTTATCATGATGATTCAGTGTAGTAGTTTCAAAGTGCGGTTGGGGGACCCATTATGGTCCCTAAGACTTTCTCAGGCATGCCACAAGGTCAAAATTATGTTCATAATAAAACTGAGATGTTATCTGTCTTTTTCGCATTGGAGTTTTCCAGAGACTGTGTGATGTGTGACACTGCAACACACTGATTGCAGAAGTAGATGTGAGAACTCTGCTGTCTTCTGGTAAACCAGATATTGAAGACATTTGCAAAAACGTAAAACCATGCCATTGTTCTCATCAGTTCTTTTTGTTTGGTGTAGTTGTTTTTTATTCAAAAAAACATGACTTCCGTTAACATTATTGCTACTTTTAATGAATTATAAGCAAATATTTCACGAGTTTTTTTTTAAGATTTTATTTTTATTTATTTATTTGAGAGAGAAACAAATAGTGACAGAAATAGTTGAGAGAGAGCACAGGCAGGGAGGAGAAGAAGCAGGCTCCCGCTGAGCAGGGAGCCCGACGTGGGGCTTGATCTCAGGGCCCCAGGATCATGACTTGAGCCAAAGGCAGACGTTTAACTGCCTGAACCACCCAGGTGCCCCATTTCACAGGTTTCTTAGTTTTAATTTCTATTTGGGGTACATACTGGTAGATATAGCAAACATAAACCCACCTAACAATTTTCAGGGGTTTCTGATACTTTTTAAGAGTATAAAGAGACCCTAAGTTTAAGAACCACTGATTTGGTAATTTAGAGACCTGGTTATTACCTTATAAATAACACATAAACCTGCCTCTACCTATAAAAAAAAATGATCTGAAGGTGGAAGTTACAGGGCAAGAGGGGAGTCACAAGAGGAACAATAGTCCCCTAACTGCTAAGAATGGACCAAGAATATACTGTCATCAAAAAATAGATTTTTTAAGCCACTTAAAAATGAAATGAACTTTTTTTCTTATTTTAAAATTAGAAAGGAGCAGGATTAGCAAGGAATCAGCTCAATATTTAACCTCTTATCAAATATTTTATAGGTGGCATAGAGGTAAAACCACAGAACCCAGCTATCCCAAGGAGAGAAAGCTTCCTAAGAGTTCTCAGAGAAGCAACATGTGATGCCAGACGTCAGCACAGCGGAAGGATTTTTACAGTCCCTTCAAATTCGCTATAAACAGAATTCGATAATATGATTAGAATGAAAACTGTAGGAAACGATTTCCAAAAATAGGATGGATTTTCTTTTTCAGGTTTTCCAGACTGCAGCTACGAATTCTTGCTGAGATGAAGAAGTACACCCTCAAAGGGCCGGATTGGTGGACAAATTTGTGCACAGGTCTTAACTGACTGCATGAAGACAAGAGGTAAACTGAAGCCAGCACCACAAAACGGGGAGGACGCAAGTTTGTCCCCTCTTTTCCTCCACCTTCACAACCTTCCTCCCCCTTTTCCTTTCATGTCTACCCAGAGTTTGCCACTGCTCTCTCAGTGTACTCGGCTTTCTTGACACGAGTCAGGGCTCTGGCTTGACCACCAGGGTGCTGTGGGGCGTCTCCTCTCTGAGCCTCAATCTACCCAGTGAAAAACAAGTATAACTGAAATGTGCTAAGAGAATAGAACTTAAATGTTCTCACTGAGGGGAAAAAGGATCCGTATATGAAGTGGTGGTTGTGTGAATTCACGACATCCTTTCACAAAGTACACATACATCAAATTACCATGGTGTGCACTTTAGCGATCTTACAATCTTAGGTGTCGCTTATACCCCAGTAAAGCTGAGATCTTTAAAAAATCATGTATTTAAAAATGAGAATGATAATAATGCCTACCACATAGGGTTATTAGGTATAACCCTCTTCATAAATTACACTGCTCCGAACAAAATGGGCATATTATTATTATTAACCCCCTAAAAGTCCCAACAGTATAGAATATTCATCGTAGGCATTCCCCCAGACTAGATGGGAGTGTTAGAGATGGCCCTCCGTGTCCTAAAAATGAGCCACATTAGAAGTCCGTAGCTTTGGGTCAGCAGGTGGAATAATACGGTGCTTGTGACGGACCTCATCTCCTTTCTTCCTCCTGCCTTTCCTTCAACAGACCTGATCACAACTCAAGTTTAAGGGGAACCAACCCTTAACGTCAGTGAGTGCTCTTATTCTTCTATGATGGCCCCTGAATTTTGGCCTCCCTTCCCTTTTACAACATTGGATAGTTTCTTACCCACCCTCCGTTGGGATCCACAGCTTTCCAACCTCATGCTTGTTACCTTGGTTCTGAGGGCCGGAGCTCGTGCGGGAGGATGGAGGAGACAGGGTGTGGGTCCAAACACATAAGCAAGATCTTGGCTTGAGGATATAGGCGAATGCCGTAGAAGGCAAAGGAATCCCAAATACTCGGTGAGTAAATGCAGTTGGATCTGGTAATGACGATGATAGAAAGGAATGATGGGCTTTACAGGGAACATTCTGGACGGATTACAAATACACTGAAGCGAGAAAGCAAAAGCCTGTCTTTCTGTAAAAATATAATAATAATTAAAGCAGTTTATGTAAAGCGCTAAACATGGATGCTTAGTTACCATGCACCTCTGTGACAACTGCTTATACCGCCGGCTGTGCGAGCTCACCTTTACCGTTTCCTTTGACAATGTACAGCACACGGCTGCATTTGGGGGCTCAGGAGTGACCAAGAGGCATGGTCGTCAGTTCCCCGCCCGGAGCAAGACCCACAAAGGCCCTAAAATCCCAGCTGAGCCTGCAGAGCCGCACAGATGGAGCCCCTTTTAACTTGTGCATGCGCGTGTGTTTGTGTGTGTGTGTGTGTGTGTGTGTGTGTGTTCACCCTCTCCGTCTTCCATCTCTCCCTTTTACTGACCTGCTTTGTTTTAAAGAAGAGCAAAGCTTGGCGACTTTTGAATACTTGCTCACAGCAACCGCATCCAAAGTCGTGATTTAAGAGTTATTTTAACGGCAGCAGCAAACTAAAACATTCAAACAAAAAGGTCCTTGTGTGATTTTTAGCTACAAAGGAATCTAGAGAGGCCGTCCTGATACTACATCTCTTATTTTTTTCCCCTATCTTTCATGCTATTGAATAAATGACTAATTGGCACAAGTTAAACTTTATTTCTTTTCGGAGGGTACGTGCTGACAATGACCTTATTACTTTTTGTAAATCATCTTCCAGGAGAGGAAAAAAAAAAACAGCAGTGAGGAGAAAATTTTTTTCCCCCCTAATAATTTATGTGTCAAATTAAGAGCCAGGGGAAATAAAAAAAATAAATAAAATTCAGTCCTGATTTCAAAGACATTACAACAGAGGACAAGGGTTAGGCAGCCGTGGGCACTGTAATGTGACATAAGGAGATGTGTGGCCTTTGCCTATGTAACAATGCAGTAGGAGAGGCTGAAGAACAAAAAGTTTTATATTTTCGTTAAGGTTTTAGGTTAAAAACAAAAAAGGAGGGTAAGGCATACTTATACTATGTTATCAAAATTTACTGAACAGAGTTAATAATAATCAATGATCACTTTCTTTTAAGATTTTGTTTATTTACTTGACAGAGAGACACAGTAAGAGAGGGAACGCAAGCAGAGAGAGTGGGAGGGGGAGAAGCAGGCTTCCCACCGAGCAGGGAGCCCGATGTGGGGCTCCCTGGACCCTGGGATCATGACCTGAGCCGAAGGCAGAAGTTTAATGACTAAGTCACCCAAGTATCCCCAATGGTCGTTTTTTTTAAGGTGCAAATCCTATATTAAGAAGCTAATCCATGAAACAAGAATTTTGTTTCATTGTGTGCATCTATTTGCTAATGTGCTTTTAGTTTTTAAATACTAAATTCTTTTCTCAGCCATAAGTTTCCTGATGCCATTTTCTGGTACAGTGTATTTACTTTTATATGACATTTAGATGACAGCAATAAATCAGCGCAGTACACGTGAATTACAGAACATTCTTTTGGAAATAATTAGAAAAGTAGATACTGTGAGTTAGGAATAGAAAAAAATAGGTGAGGTAGCAGCCGAGGTGTTTCTAACAAAACCTTATACAGATCAGGAGACATGACGGCACCTGGGGACGCAGACTGCTACAGCTGCCGCACACTGGGAGGGCCACAGAGATACAGTCACTCCGGGCAGAGCTGAGACTACGCAGTGTTGTGCCCTGGCACCAGCGACGTTGGGGTTTGGGAAACCGAGATGTGCTTGATTCTATCAAACATCTTTTTACATTTTTTTTAAAAGACCTTATCTATTTATTTGTCAGAGGGAGAGACAGAGAGAGAGAGAGAGAGAGAGAGCGCACAAGCTGGGCAGGCAGAGGGAGAAGCCAGCTCCCGCTGAGCAAGGAGCCCAATGTGGGACTCACCCAGGACTCTGGGAGCATGACCTGAACCAAAGGCAGATGCTTAACGACTTAGCCACCCAGGCGCACCTCCATCAAACTAATCTCTGAACCTTCCCATTGTGAGCATTGAGGCCTGCACCTGGTAGGGCCATGCTGGAACCTAAGGGACCAGTGTCAACAGGTCTGGGTGATGACCCAGGGAGGCACTGAGCATGTGAATGAAGGCACGGAGAGGGGAAAGAAGTCACTCTTGGGATCTCTTTTGTGACGAAGTAAAATGAATTTATTTAAGCTAGAAAAGGAGGAAAGACAGTTTCTGGCGACAGTATTTGCCAAGGAATGGTTTATTATTCATTATTATTAAAGACATATAAGATGTCACCAAAAACATTTTTATCTAGTAAACTCTTCAATGTATTCAATGCAAGATATGCATAAAGGACTTTGTCAAGGCTAAATACATCTCTTTTGTCCCACAAAGGTTGGACCTGCTTTGTACAGAATTAGTCTTGCTTTATACAGAAAAGCCAATTCGGGCCTCTCCTATGAGGACGGCAAGCACAGGCATTCCAGTTTTAACAGAGAGTGGTGACAATGTCTCCACTACCTGA
Source organism: Nasua narica (assembly GCA_028533885.1). NCBI lineage: Eukaryota > Metazoa > Chordata > Mammalia > Carnivora > Procyonidae > Nasua > Nasua narica. Next base: position 10,754,511 of record CM052802.1, on the reverse strand, counting down.
GTTGAAAGCAGAATATTGATACTTGGCTTCTTCACTAGTATTAAGATTATAAAAAGACACACACGCACACACACACTCCATATATACATACATACATATATACATAGATATAGGAAACCATTATCTAAACATTCTCCAATTATAGCAATCTTAACAACAGCCAACTTTTCTTTTACCTTTTTCCCACAACACATTAAAAAAAATGTGCATAAAAACACAGCCATGATTTCCTTAACAAAAGCTCCTAATACCACTGTTGTAAGAACAGACTAGACTGCCTCCCATGCGGCCACTCTGTCTTCCCAGGGGCATCTCCTCTCTTCTAAGGATGTTGGTGATATATTTTTGTTGTTTGTCAGTGAGCTCGGGGGCACTCAAACTAGCAGATCTTGCGACGATTCAATTTGCCACCGCATTTGGAAACATCCCGATAGCATCAGAGCCTCCTGAAAAACTCTGCCAACTGTCGTAACTGCGGTTATCCGACTATAGTAACCTTATAACTCTTGCAGAAGTTTGGGCTGTTTTTGTGCTGATTAATCCTTCAAATTGAAGGTCACTAGCTAGAGTTCATGGTATGTAGGGTTCTAAGGACAGAATATATCGAATCATGGTCCCAGTCTCCCATGTCTGTTTTGTTTTCCTATAAGGTGCTAAGTTTCTTTCTTTTTTTTTTTTTTAAGATTTTATTTATCTGACAGAGAGAGAGAGTGTGCAAGGAGGGGGAGCAGGAGGCAGGGGGAGAGGGAGAAGCAGGATCCCCACTGAGCAGAGAACCCAATGCAGGGCTCCATCCCAGGACCCTGAGATCATGACTTGAGCTGAAGGTAGACGCTTAACCGACTGAGCCACCCAGGCGCCCCTAAGGCATTAAGTTTCTTAACTGTGAATTCTTTACTCTAGTATTTTCTGTAACTTAGGTCTAGGAGGAACAGTAGGTCAAAAGTAGCACAACCTGCTATTGTGATCAAAACCTAACAGAACTACAATGATCTAAGAGTGAGCCTCATAGTCATGGCACCTGCCTAAGCTAAGATCCAGGAGCAGGGGAAAAATATTCCCAGTGAAGTACATTTTAAAAGAAGAGTAGGTGACAAAAAACAAAGGGGTATTTTTAATATATCCTGTGTTCAACGTACTAATCTTCATTGTTTTTAAATGAAGTAAATGGGCCAGACATGGAACACAATTTTCTCATAATGACTAAATGTTGTTCACTTGAAATATATAAAAATTAGTATTTTTACACATATCACAATATTTTAGAGAAATCAATCCATTTCAAAATTACTGTGTCTCCTTAATACTAAGAAATGGGAGTAAAGTTTGGCTAATCCATGATTCCTCCTGCATTTGCCTATTGCAGTACAATCACCTTGGTGTAGTCTTCCCAACAGATTTCTTCTCTAGTAGGAGACAAGTTCCTTATGATCTGTAGGCCAGGGGCCACATCTTATGCATCTACAGAGATGATGCCCATATGGTGCAAAGTGTTACACAGTTCTTAAAAAAAGAAAAAAAAAACTTTGCTAAACGAATTTTCTTTATTTTTAGTAAGTTTTTTTGAGTGCTTGTCTTCAAAAATCTTCTGTGCTCCCACTATCTCATTTCACCGATAGGGAAACTGAGGCTCAAAGAAGCTGCGTAATGAATGCAAAATTCCACAGTAAGAGCTGAGCCAGAATTCACACAGAGGCAGGGTAACTCCAGAGCCTGTGCTCTTAATCACTTCACTATATGCCTGTGTCTTATTGCTTTGTTCAATTAAAAATAAGTCGAGCACCTGCTGGGTACCAAAATCTGTTCCAGATGTTGGAGATGCAGCAGCACTCAGACAGACCAGGCCTGGGCTCTCCCAGGGCCTACATTCTACTGCAGCAAGTCTGAAAGTGTATGTGGAGAAGGGGGAAGGAGAGAAGGAGAAAGAAAAAGAGGGGTAGAATGCCTGCCCACTCGGTAACTCTAGGTGGAACAGTTTAAGGAAGTGCCAGTCTTTTCCAAAGCAGCTGTAACCCTTCTGGAATCTACCAACGAAGTATGTGGGTTCCAACTTCTCTGCCTCCTCCACAATGGTTACTATCTGACTTTTGTTTTTATTATAGCCCTGATGAGCCTCATTTTCTGCTTCTGACATAATTAATTCCTAAAAAACTTTTTTGATGATGTCACAAATCAACCAGATGAAGAAAAAAAGAGGGGCTTCTGGGTGGCTCGGTCCATTAAGCATCTACCTTTGGCTCAGGTCATGATCCCAGGGTCCTGGGATGGAGCCCCGAGTCGGACTCCCTGATCAGTGGGGAGGTCTGCACACACACACTGCCTCCCAACACTTGTGCGCACTCCCTCTCTCTCAAATACATAAATAAATAAAATCTTGGAAAGAAGGAAGGAAGGAAGGAAGGAAGGAAGGAAGGAAGGAAGGAAGGAAGGGAGGAGGGAAGGAAGGGAGGAAGGGAGGAGGGAAGGAGGAAGGAAGGATGGAAGGAAGGAAGGGAGGGAGGGAGGGAGGAAGGAAGGAAAAGAGAGAAGGAAAGAAAGACAGAGAGGAAGGAAGGAGGGAGGGAGGGACAGACGGACAGAGAAAGGGCCCCAATTAATCTTGACACTAGCAGCAGAGCTCCTCTGGGGCTCCGGCTCTGTGCGAAGGCCCAGGCCCTCAGGGTCCAGGACACCTTCCAGCTACATCTGGAGGAAGTTTCCCAGATGGTCTTGCAATGATCAGTCAGGCTTCTTTTCATTGCAAGACACATATCTTCCTCCCTGCTGTGTCCGTGAAAAAACAGGTAAAACACTAACTGTTATGCAGTCAACAGAAAGCCAACTGAGAGGTATGTGTTTATTTTCTTTCTTTTCTCCAAAATGACACTTTACAAGGGTCATAGCTCATTAAGAAAAGTAGATCACCAGCGCATTATATCTTTACCAGAAAAAAAAAAAAAAGTTACTTCTCCTTAAGTGACTTAATCGATTTGGAGGGTCATTTTTAAATTAAATGTAAAATAATAATTCTTTTCTATTGGGAGTATATTTTTACCTCTTAAATGCAATTTTTACTTTTTAAAAGACGTGTTCCAAATCTTAGGAATATTTCTTTCAAAACGTGGCCTAAAACAAATAAACTGTGTAAAAAGTAAGTGGTGCATCCATGCAGCGATCAGGTTACATACAGTACAAAACGTAACTGTAGGAAACCCCATCAGAGGTACCTCCGCCAATATCCATTCCTAAATATTGCTACGGGCAAAACCGTGTATCTGCCTAGGAACAAGGAATCCACTATACATTTGGACTTCCCCATTTTTCTTTATGATGAAAGAACTGCCTTTACCTCAGAAAAAAAAACAACCAAGCATATTTGTATTAAAAGTTAAGACAGGAGTAAAGGTGAATTAAAACCATGGCATCACGCCATTTTAACTATGAAAGAACCGGAATAAGATGTAACTGAAAAGTTCTTACCTGAAGAATTCTTTAGACAGTAGTTTTATAAAATTCTTGTTTCACGGTTTTTCACTTACTGCTTTGATCTTCTAACTGTTTTCTCTCATTAGGAACTCCCACTGACTCCAATTTAAATAAATAGGGTTTGTTTTGAGATCGGCTTCCATGGGAAGGCAGTGCTGAGACATTTATAATGCACTCAGTACAACAGAGTTCTCCCACAGTTTCTTTTTGTTGGAGGATCTCACATTCTTGTTTGAACATTTGTGACTTTCAACCTAATACTCTATTAAAATCATTCTGGAAATAACTTGTGTTTTCCATCTGAGGATCTCACAAAACTTAGTTTCATTAATACAATGCCTCCCTGCCCCATTCCTTCCAAGAGCCAGTTGAAGTCCACAGTGTTAACTTTCATTTTCTAAGAAGGTTAAGATAAGACAGTTAAGAATTTTTTGTGCAGTAAAAGACCTTTAGATGATCTCTAGGCCGTGAGTTCTCAAAATGTGGTCCTCCGACAATCTGCGAGAATTCATTAGAAATGCAAATTCTCAGGCCCCACCTGGATTCATTGAACCAGAAACTTGAGGGTTGAGCCCAGGCAATTAGTTTCGACAAGCCCTCCAGGCAATTCTCAACCAGGCTAAAGTTTGATAACCACAGAATCAGTCCAAGCCATTTATTTTATAATTGAGGCATCTAAGCCTAAAATTTTAAGTGTCAAAATTAGAACTGGATTACTGATCTCTTGCAGACTTTAAAGGCATGAAACCCATCAAGGCAAATCTCAATTCTTTTTTCCCCTTGACACTACTTGGTTAGCTACATCTAGTTGAGTTACAGGTTCCAAACAAAGCTGGTTTAGGAAAGGGAACCCCGTGATAATTGTTTTCAAAATCCCACCCCAATTCCCTGTATTCATTCTCCATACCACAACTTTCATAATTTATTGTATAATAAACAGAATATTGAATTTGGACACTGGAGAATTCAGGTCTAGTTGTCTCTACCACTAACAGCTAAGTGCCCTTAGACAAATCACTTCTCTTCTGCTTGCATCTCTATAAAAATAAGAGAGTTGTTTGTATAAAATTGTATTAGAATTTAAGATTCTCTATAGCTCAAAAATTTCAAGATTCTCTGACCTTGAGTTTTGTTTTTAATTTACACCTACTCCTAACATGGGGCTCAAACTCACAACCCTGAGATCAAGAGTCCCATGCTCTACTGACTGAGCCAGCCAGGAACTCCTCTGACAATGACTTATAAGAGTCTCATGCTCTACCGACTGAGCTAGCCGGGCGCTTGACCATGACTTCTAAATAAATGTTCTCATTGTCACCATGCCAGATGGAAAAAAAAATCCATTCTCTAGTGACTGATCAAAAAATCCAAATTCCCAATGCTTTGACTTAACTGTTCCTCCATCCTAAGTCTATGTTCTTTAAAATAGCTAATGGGCTACTATTGCTCCATTGCCAAACTATGATTTTGTTGTGGTCATCAAAACAGAGTTTAAAGAAAGAATCAGCGGGGCGCCTGGGTGGCTCAGTTGCTTAAGCGACTGCCTTCGGCTCAGGTCATGATCCTGGAGTCTCAGGATCGAGTCCCGCATTGGGCTCCCAGCTCCATGGGGAGTCTGCTTCTCCCTCTGATCTTCTCCCCTCTCATGTTCTCTCTCACTCTCTCTCAAATAAATAGATAAAATCTTAAAAAAAAAAAAAAAGAAAGAATCACAAAACCAAACAAAAGGAAATGACTGACCAACAACACTGGATATTTTAACTGTCCCGAGAATAGGAAATTTAAGTTCTGTCTGAATTAATATTTGCATAGTTTACTTTGTGGATTGACTGTAGTTCAAAAATAGCAAGAACATTTTTTTTTAAATACTTAAAGTAAAAAGCGTTGTAACAGAGGTTAAAACATTGGCAACGCAGTTACTTTTCAGTTTGCTCGTGTGACATCATACGTTTATAAGACACGTCTTTTAAGACATCGGTGCCACTACACATCTATGCAAAACAGCTTGTGACTTCCCTGAAACTGAAGTGGAACAGTCCAGAAAGTGAACCCACCAAGATGCCCAAAAGTCCCAGCACCAGTGAGAGAGAGCTGTGTGGTCCAAGACTACAATTACATCAACCTCTGATCATACTTTTTTTTTTTTTTTAAGATTTTATTTATTTATTTTAACAGAGAGAGAACACAAGCAGGCAGAGAGGCAGGCAGAGGCAGAGAGAGGAGCAGGCTCCCTGAGGAGCAAGGAGCCCGATGGGGGACTCGATCCCAGGACGCTGGGATCATGACCTGAGCCAAAGGCAGCTGCTTAACCAACTGAGCCACCCAGGCGCCCCCATACTTTTTTTTTTTAAGGGATCTTTTTTTCCCTCCAAATATATTTATTTTATTTTTTCAGTGTTACAAGATTAATTGTTCATCCACCATACTTTCAAACCAAGACTCTGTATAGGACATTGACATCCAGATGGCTGATGTATTTCTTAGACTTCATATCAAGGAGACAGCATCATTAATAAATCCCACACAGTGTCCTTCCAGCTCTTCTTAGGGTTCTCCTAATACCTGCTATTTAATAGGAAAAGGTCACTATCCAAGAAAAGACCAAAGAGCTGCCTTATGAAGATCTGCTTTCTACCTTTCAGCAAGTCACTGTCTCCTAACTTCGACATGAGTCTGAAGTCATAAATTCATTCTGGATTTTTAATTTCTGTGGAAGAATGTTTTTTTTAAGGATAAGAACCTTAACAGTTAGACACAGAAATAGAGATGTTTTGAGCTCCTAAATTAAATTTGAAAGTATGTGAGAAAAAGGAAGAGAAGAAAAAATAACATTACTTCAGGAAATTTCACAAGTTGTTTCGTTAAAACAAGCTACAGCAATTTATGGAGAAGAAAAACTGTGAAATCAGTATCACTGAGGATTAAATTAACTTCTTTTGTTAATAACCACATGAAACTACTTCTACATTTTATTTTCCATAAAGAAAGAAAACAAGAAGTACAAAAGGAGTTTTAATTCACTTAGTGACTTCATCGAAAGATAGTGGACATTAAGGAAATAAAAGCACAATATTTTAATGGTGACATTACGTATATTAGTTAAGCAAAGAAAACTAGCTAGAAAGAAAATGGCAGCAAATTTAAATAAGTAATTTTTTAGGATGTGAATATTATATGTTTCTTAAATGGAAATAATGTTTCTTAAATGGAAAAACAACAGAATGAACTGGGTACTTATTTAAAGAGTCATTAAAATATACCCTAATGGGGATGCCCAGGTGGCTCAGTTGATTAAGCGTCTGACACTTTTTTTCCCTTAATTTTTTTTAAGATTTATTTATTTATTTGACTGAGAGAAAGAGAGAGAGAGAGGGAATACAAGCAGGGGGAGTGGGAGAGGGAGAAGCAGGCTTCCTGGCGAGCAAGGAGCCCGATGCGGGGCTCTATTGATCCCAGGACTCTGGGATCGTGACCTGAGCCGAAGGCAGAAGCTTAACAACTAAGCCACCCAGGTGCCCCAAGTGTCTGACTCTTAATCTCAGTTCAGGTCATGATCTCAGGGTTGTGAGATGAAGTCCCACATTGGAAGTCACTCTCTCCCTCTCCCCCTCCCCCCATAAAAAAACTATGTATACATACACACACATATATGTGTATATATATATTTATATAGGGTGTATATATGTGTGTATGTGTGTATATATACATCCTAATTGGTATATACATATGTTATATATGTGTGTGTGTGTGTGTATGTGTGTATACCCTAATTGGACCTTATGCATATACACTGTATATCAAAATATAGATGTATTATGCCTATCCCTTACTTCCTCTTACTGGATGTAACCAAATCTTATGCCTGCTGTAAAGGAAACCCACATATGGATTGGAGCTGGAAGTAAACCAGCATAGGCACTATCACCCCTCCCACCCCCTAGTGGCATCCCTTTCCAAGCTAAGGTCAGTTCAGGATCTTCAGGCTGGACCAGACCCAGGTCAGTGTGGGGGTGTCAGGGAAGGGATGACACCACTGAAGAGAGCCTCCTCCCATCCCAGGGATGATTCCCTTGGGTACTGTTTTCCTGTCAAGGCTTATAATTATACTAGGACTTCTGTTGTTCTTGGGCTCAGTACAAAGAGAATTCAGTTTTGGATGAAACCGTTGGCTTAAAAAAGCACTTCAGGGGGAAAAAATATCATTGAACCACGGAGTTAGTGAGGACCTTAGAAGTCGTGCTCCCCTAACTCCCCTCGGCCTCCACAGCAGCAGCTTCCAAATGTCCTCTCTCCTTCCCGCCCAGGACCTCACTCTCAGAGAATTTTCTCCACTACTTCACCAGACACCCCCTGGGAGGGAATCCCTTCAGCTGCCTTGAGGCCTTTGGCAGTATAAGTGATTTAATCCCAACAGTAACTCCCTGTTCTACAAAAAAACGGCCCAGAGAGGTTCTGAAATTTACCAGCATCGATGACAGAACATTTCTTCATTTATATATTTGCCCTCTACGTCTAAAAGGAAGCATCCCAGAGTTGATGACACTGTGCTGTATCATCGCAGTTTCCTAAGAGAATAGAACTTAAATGTTCTTGTCGAAAAAGAAAAAAAAAAGTAAACACGTGAGGTGGTGGATATGATCTATTAAGTGACTCGATCTGGGGGAGCCCTTTACAGTGTGCATATATCAAATCACCATCGGTCCACTTCAAATATCTTACAATTTTATCTGCCATTTGTCAACTATACCTCAATAAAAGCTGAAAAAATAAAAATTAAGGAAATGAAATGAAAAACGAAGTGCAGCATCCTCAACATCCTTCCCGGTTCACATCCCACCCAACTACCTTGCACCTGTTGTTTTTTGTCTTTTCCTCTTTGCCTCCCTGGAGTCTGATACCATTCCAGGAATGTGATAAGCACTTAATGTCTGCTGAATGAAGCAATAATTAAATCATTTGACCCAACTTATCACAGAGTCTTTCTGGAAATTCTCTCTTCTTTTGCCTTTCAAATGTTTTGCTTTTCCTAACCAACCATTTTACTCACAAGTCATGTCTCAATCCCCTGCGTTAGCCCTTTCCCCCACCAACAATAGATGTTCTTCCTAGTATGTTCCAGGGAGCTCTCATCCATCTCAATAACTTCTCTTATCACTCCTATATTGTCCAGTCCATACCTCCTGTCCTAATCCCCTGCTTAAGCAGGTATCCACCCCCACCAACTTCGAAAATATATCTTGACATTGATAATGCACAATTACATCAAGTTAAACTTGCAAGCACAGTTCACAATCCTGCTCCTGGATCCAAATCTACTTGTCTTGCATGTGTTAACAGCACCATGAACCAGCTGCCCAAATTGGAACCTCAAAGCAATGCCTTCTGTTCTCTGCTGACTCTGTAAACTATTAGAAGCAGGAGAAGAGGGGGAAACTGGGAAAGAGGGACTGAGGGCTTTTCGTTCTGACTTATCCCACCACTCTTCTTTGAGCTTTACACATAGAGCAGGTGTGCAAAACATTTCACAGACTCCAACTGAGATGTGCAGAAAATATGTACTTTCTTTAGTTTGTCTTTTTCCTAAGTCTAGTAAATAGAAAAACAAATTAAAAGCACAGTCTGGTCCAGGGGTGCTTGGGTGGCTCAGTCGGTTAAGTGTCTGACTCTTGATTTCGGCTCAGGCCATGATCTCAGGGTGGTGAGACGGAGCCTCACATCAGCCTCATGCTGGGCATGGAGCCTGGGCTTCTGATTCTCTCTCTCCCTCTCTTTCTGCCCCTACACACTTCCTCTCCCTCTCTTAAAAAAAAAAAATCAACCTGGCTGCTGTGTAGACAGTGGATTAGACACCAGAGCTTCCCAGACTCTTCATCCATGACCTCCGTAGAAAATGATAATACTGTAAAGCATAAAAAGGGAACAGAAAGAGGTGGCCCCAGGTCCTGCCCAGCTGCTGAGGGGATAAACATACCTGGAGTCCATTGAGCCACTGATACAGTGTGAATCTGGAAGGCAGGAAGCCAGGTAAAAGGCAACTGCAATAATTCACAGAAGAGACAATAACTGTCTAAATAGTGCATGGCAGGGGATATGCGGAGAAGGGAATAAACTTGAGGGATACCAATAGAATAAAAGAAGGACATTAGATTTGATTGGACAGCTTGGCAAAATGTGGTGCCAAGTCACAGAGATTGGAAGGAGTTTCCAAAGTAGTGGAGAAAAGGTTGATGTTCTTGCAAAGTCTGAAGTAAGAAAGACATTACTACAGGTCAGAGGAGTTGCTGATAACATTACTTAGAATTTTTCTAAGTTATATAAGACCTTAGAGATCACGTTGGCCAACCTGCTCATTTTACAGATAATAATCCTTAATGTTTACTGAGTACCTTCCATCTTTTAGGCAATGATCTAGCTGCACTACAAATATCATGTCATTAATTCACACCTAACTCTGTGAGATAGCTGTTATTATTTAAGAGTGAGGCAATGGAATCCCTAAGAGATAAGTAACTTGCCTGGACAATTCAGAAATTCAATCACAGAGCCAAGAATCAGATCCCAAACTCTCTGTTGCCAAAATCACTTATTTTCCTACTACCCTATATCTCTCTGAAGAGAATACAATTTATTTTTAAAACCTGCAAGTTTGTGTATGTTTTACAACTTCTAAAATGTTTCCATTTTATGTGTAAAGTTATAGAGCCAGTTACTAGTGAGCCAGGATTCGATCTGGGGTTCCACCTCATCTTCAAGTTTCTTTCCACTTCCCATGCCTTGTCTTTCCTGAGCAAAGTGCATGATCAGAAAAAAATGAAACTGCATTTTCTTTGTCACCCATGGAGGCTCAACATTTTAGCCTTACAGCCACATGTATATCTCAACCTCCTCCCCTCACATGGTGTCACCATGCCGACTGTCCGCAGAGACTCTGGCTTTCTGGGTGTCAGCGCCCCTCTGTGTCACAGGACCCCCGTGTTTTGTGGTGTCAAGAGCATCCCGTGCAGGCAGAGAATGAAAGAATGTGAACAACTTCCAGTCTTCCCCGAGCATGTTCAGATACAGGCTGTTAGGTCTTTGAGTCCAATTCTAGAAACCCAGTTTTAAGGCTTTGAAAATGATCTGCACTTAGTTCAATTTAAACCTGATGTCTTTTCCTTCTTACGGTGACAGACATAAAAGCACTCCCGCCATTATGAAGGATGCAATGTACCTGGCCCATGTGCTCAAATTGCCCGAACCCAGTCAGGATGAGGTCATTTCTGCATTCAACTTAACCATGCCCTAGCCCAAGGGGAATGACTCCCTGACTCATTAAAAAAGTCATAGCTTTCTATCTGGGTTAGCATATGCCTGGTGATTTGATTTCATCTTTACCAGGACATTTCTACAGCATTAGGGCTTTTGCTAAGCTGAGCTTCTTAATGATGTATGTGGTGGGTATAAACAAACGCCAACCTTACCACCAGCAATGTCAAATTCCTCAGATGCTTCAGCACAGTTAAGGGAACTCAGTTGTTGCAAGGTAATTATGTTGTATGGATTAACGTGTAATCCTGAAGAGCTAGAATATCCACGGCAAGCATGAACTTTGCTTTGTTACTGCGGGGGAGAGAAGTCAGATGGGTCAGGGAGAAATGCCAAAGCATAGGTTTTGCCTACAGTCTTCGTGTTTTGGTAACTCAGAGTATCTAACACTCCTGAATTCTTCAGCTACAGCTGGAACACTCTGGGAAACCCATTCTA
>CM052802.1:10712526-10742803 GCA_028533885.1 Nasua narica | reverse complement strand
CTTGAGTGAACAACTGACGTGGTGGGCAGGGAATCAGGTGAGGCCCTATGCAGGCTGAGAGGACACGGCTATGCAGTTTTGATTCGGGCACTAAAGAACGGAACTCAAATTTTACAGAAGCACAGAAAAGATTCGCTTTATTAAATACAGTCATAGTCAAGGAAGAATTACATTTAAAGCTCTTTGGCTTTTGAGGACTAAAACGTGATGCCTTCCACAATGGTGGAATTATTTCATTGAGCAAACTGGCCCCTTGGGAACATTCTTTAGGCAATGAAAGAAATAATGGCATTGTTATACTCTGTGTCAGCTGCTGGAGTTAAGTGTGGGTTAGTTCCAGTCCAGATGGTTAGAGCCTCAGGGAGAACCCCAGTGGCCCCCTGATTTAAAGGACCCATGCCCTCCTGGGAGAGGCCATCGGCTGAAGCCATAGCTCACCTTGGGGTGGGGAAAGGAGGCGACAAAATCAGGAGGCGACGAAATCAATGTAGTGAAGTGCTCATAACAAGTAGAACTGTCTACACACAAACTGTAGCTCTCCCTCTCTCTCTTAACAACTCAGCCTCCCATCACTTTCTCTCCGCTGCCTTCCCCCGCTATTGCTACCCCTGTTTGAACAAGCAATCTCTGCAGGGATAAAAATGTCAGAAATGAACAAGAGGTCTCCCACACAGTGCTACTGAGCTAGGGGGGAAGTAGGGAGTAGTTCTTTTGACCCTCTTGGGAAGACGTACTGTAGTAAAGAAAAAACTGCATGAATTCGACCCCCGCCTTCCTCATTTCCACTTATTATCCAGATGATGGTGCACAAGTCACTCTCCTCACCCATAAACAGGAGTGTGCAAGTAATAATATCCATCTTAGAGGACTGTGAGCGTGCGCACATTAAATAAATCACAACAGATAAGGCAAGTACCCAGTATGTCTTAGGAGTTGTTGTTCTTGAACTTACTAATGCACTTTGTATTGGGGGATTATTTTTCAGGAAAAAAATCAAACTGGGTGTTAGAGAAGGCTTATGGTTCCAAACGTGAAGAGAAGTGTTTTATTAAAAGAAGGGGGGAAATGAACGTTAGCTTTGTCAAGAGAGCTCTGTATTGCAAACAATCAGCTTCTTGTTCATTGTCAAGTTCAGTGAAAGTACACAAAGTCCCAGAGACCTGATAATAATTAAGAATATTCACAGGCTTCTTCCTAAGGCTCCTTTTAATCATTGACTCAATATTTGGGTGGTCTTTCCATTGGAGGCTTTTGTTGTTTTATACAATCTCTTGTTCTCAATCTGGAATAAGTGGGGGAAACTTCTAAATTAGAACATTTGCAACAATGGTTGTCCTTTTATGTTCTCATTTTAATAATGAGATGCTATCATTCTGGAGAAACTTTTCATAAACTGAATGTTTCAAAATCTGCTTATTTACATTTCTCATGGAACCTTCTGTGGCGTGCCGTGTTCAGTAGGAAACATCTGTCTTTGGGGCTTTCGTCACTGAGAGGTGGTTTACGACAAGGGCATGGCATGCCTGGGTGCGCACAGATAAATCCCCAGCAGGGATGGGCCCTGCACACGTGTCCAGTGACATCCGCGGCCATATCCTCGGGGGAACACTTGTGTCACCAGCAGAGAACATTCAGAAGTGTGGTCCAAGAGGAAATGCCCCCAGAGGTTCCAGGGAAAGTGTCTGTGAAGAATAAGGGCCTAGCCTGTTGCTAGGACAGGGCCTTTGGTATTTCATCAATGTTGTCCCACTGGGGGCTCTTATAAAAGTGAACTCGGGCCCTTTGAAGGATGTGCACTTTGGGAAATTCCAATTAATTAGCGTCAACTTCCTGTTGACATCTCTCCTCCATGGAACTCCTGTGTGAGAAGTTAAGTGAGGGTCTCTACTGTTTTGTTTGTGTCGATCTAGCCTTCTCACATTGGACTAACAAGTGAAATCCTCTTTTTTTTTAAGATCTATAGTATCTCACAGAATCCAAGGATTTTAGGGGGAAAAAAATCCATAAAACTACAAAGCTCCTGAAGCTAGAAAGCAAACCTCCCCACATATAGACCAATACTCATTTGGTATTTTGTACATCCATATATGTTGTTAGTTTTTCACTGGATGGATTGATTAAAAGTTCCTGGTGTTACTGCCCAACTCCATGGAGCCGCACTCAATAAGAAAGGGACCCTCGGGGCGCCTGGGTGGCTCAGTGGGTTAAAGCCTCTGCCTTTGGCTCAGGACACGATCCCAGAGTCCTGGGATCGAGCCCCGCATCGGGCTCTCTGCTCAGCGGCGAGTTTGCTTCCCTCTCTCTTCCTCGGCCTGCCTCTCTGCCTACTAGTGCTCTCTCTCTCTGTCAAATAAATAAAATCTTTAAAAAAAAAAAAAGAAAGGGACCCTCTGTACTTTCAGAAGGTGCTACTAGCAGTGGAGAGCGGCAGCTGGGCCCGCCTGCTCATGAGATCACATGTGTGCCTCTGTCTCCAGCTCCACATTCAGCGCTTGCACACTGAGAGCTTGAAATCAGTTATTGGAAAAGTATTTACACCATGGAAATAGGTGTGTGCTGCTATTCCTCCTGACGCTGGATTTGAGCATTACAGACACAGCCTGGCTCTAGGCCTCCTCTGTGAAGCTGATGCCATGGAGGTCTGTTGACCTCCACGAAGCTGCCGAGAGAGCCGCCACAAAGAACTGAGGGCACTTAGCATTCGGGAACCACCACCTTCGTGCCTGAATATCAAAACTGCTTGCTGAATAAAAACCACCACAGTGAGGGGTGGGTTCTCTTATTCCCTTTTATATATGTGATTTGGGGGGATTTTTTTTTCAACCTAAGGCTTGTCTCTTTCAATTTTTCTTATTTGATTTTTATGTCTTGAATTTAACCAATTTTTCAAGATACTTTGACTACTTTATTTGGATCATGATTCTTTTCAGGAATTTGTTGTTCAACCTGAGTAAAGCCCTTATAACTATAAAACCCCACAGAAATAACAAAATATGAGTGGTATTTTCACGCGAATCTGACAACGCTATCAATACACACATCTGGATCACTGACACAGTGCTAAAGAGGACCCTCGGATTTCCCAGGTGCAAAGACGTGGAGGCAGATGGCTTACGAGAGACCCAGGGAAGCCAGAGGGCAAAGCTGGAGGCAGAGTGAGGGGGAAGGACAGAGCATCCTGAAGTGGGTCTGCAGGCTACGGATTACTGTGGACGCAGGCCCCCTGGACACCGACTCTGTGAAAGACAGAATCATCCCTCTCAAGAAGTACATCCCGAGCATCTATCCGCTGACTCCCTTCCTCTCGAGGTGGAGGGCCGCCCCTGGAGATGAGAACCCCCGGACATTTCCAGGCTGTGGGGCAACTCTGTGAAGAACTTCCCAGAGAGCTCGCTGCCGCAAAGGTGCGGGAGGGGAACCAGCAGCGACGTGCACAGAAATCGGGCCATGTGGGCACCGCTGCAGGCAGAGGTGGGCTGAGGGTTGTGGTCCAGGGCCCTCGTGGCACCTGCTACGGACAGGATGGAGGGACACACTTTGAGAATGGCTCATTAACTCCATAAATCTTCACTCCATTATTTATTAACTGATTAGATCATCAAATATTGACGAGGCACCTACTATTTCTAGGCATTGTTTTAAGGCTGAGGATGCAGCAGTAAATAAAACAAAGTCTTTGTCCTCAATGAGCTTATAATGTAGTGGAGGAAGACAGATTATTTTTAGAACTGATAGTGTAATGTCAGTCAGTGATTTGTGCTAAAAAGTTTTATTATTTGAATAAAGAAGGCAAAGGGCAAGGAGGTGAGGGACGCAGGGTAGGGGCAGGTAGTTATTATTTAGAAATCATGGAGTTGGATGGAGTTGTGCTCGGATGAGGGACAGTCTGAGCAAACCTTGCATGAAGTGAGAGTGGCATGAAGGCATCCCAGGGAATGGTCGGCACAAAGGTCTGGAATCACAGGTGTTTAAAGGACCACAGACAGGTGCTGTGGTAAGCAAGGAATCCAGTGCCAAATGAGCAAGAGAGACGCTCCTTGTTGTGTCGAGCTAAGAGTCTATCGGAAGAGGCTACAATTAACTTGAAAAACAATCACACAAGTGCATACAAATTTATACATTGTGGTAAACACATAATTCGATTTGTGTTTTCAAATGATTAGTTTGGCCACTGTAACAAAGACAGAAGGGGGTCAGAGCTTAGGGTCCATCTAAGGACTCTTTACTGCGTTATGCTTTACTTCTCACTATCTATAAACTGAACTCAGCTCTGGGAGCTTAGTGTGCTTCATGACTCTCTTCTCCATAGTCTGCTTTATAGAAACATCCTAATTTGTAAAAATTGGAACCACCTGTATCCTATTCCCCATCCATGCATGGAAAAGCTAAAGGGAATCTAACCTAAAACTCATAGACAGAACTGATTTCCAGTAGCATATCAAAGGTTGACTGAAGATTCAAGAGCCAGCGTGGTTTGGTGGAAAGAACATAGACCTGGATTCAAACTTACCTGGGTTCCAATTCCAGCTCTAATGATTACTTACTATGTAGCTTTAAACAAATTATTATATCCTCTAAGCCTCACATAAAAAAGGAGAATAATATCTACTCTGGAGCAATATGGGGATTAAATCAGATCATGTATACAAAGCATTTGATTCATAACAGAGCCTGGAAAATGGATTACTATTATTATACTGATCATATGATGGAAACACCATGATTTACATGCTTTTGTCTAAACTACAAAAAGTATTAAAACAGCACACACAGAATTGAAGCTAAGTAAGCAAACTGAAAGGAGCTTGTCAATAGAGCTGATAAACCAGTTCAGGCCAATTGGCCCAAGACAAGGTATTATTTGCAAGCCACTGTGACGGTAGTGAGAAGGGGATCCGGTAGAAAGTAAAAGTCAACGGCATATGAATGCCTTCCTGGAAAAGGGTCTTTCCAGATCTCGTTTAAAGAGAGGTCAGACCAACAATGAGACACAGATGCTGAAGCCTCAAGCCTAGGAATGAGATTCTACGAGGTCCAATCTCCAAATGAGAAACGCATTTTGATGATCCAGCAAGAACTTCTCGTGAGTGCAGAAACACATGCCTGCCATCTGTCAGGGAGCCTATAATCGTATCACTGACTCCCACACAGCAAGCAGGGCCATAATCATGCTTTACTGGGCTGCAGAGATCACAGGAGCAAGCATGCCCTTTTAGCCCCAGGAGAGGCACCATCCTGCGAAGTAAGTAATTCACAGCTGGGTCTGGGTCCGCTTGAGGATGGTCAGTTTGAGACAGGGACATAGGGTTCTCTCCCAACCCCAAGGAAGTCAATCCCAGGCAGCAGCTCCCACACTAATGAAGGAAAGCTGGGTGCTGTGTGCAAATACTTCATGGTCTCTTGGGCTCCAAACTTAATCATATTTAGACTCGCTTACCATAACAGCAATGCATATATGTGGTATATCATACTGTGTGGCTTTCAAAGCATTCTGATACACATGATTTCATTATAATCCAGATAGCAACCCCATGAAGATGGTTATTATTGTCCTTGCTTTAGAGTTGGGAGTCACTGATCCACAGAAAAACATTAATTGGTCTGACCCAGGACCAATATGAACTAGATCTGAAGTCAGGGATTTGAGCCTGGGGCACCAGACACCAAGTTTTATCTTGGTGGCTGCACATTCCATAGAGTTTTAGATCCCTAATTTCCCAGAGGTCCCACAGTGGCATTACAGCGGACTGGGGGGCAGGGGACCAGCATGCATTTTTACCATTGGCTTTGGCTGGGGCCACACCAGAGAGCAGGCAGCCCAGAGAATCAATCCAAACAAGCCAAGTGGTCATCAATCCAGAACTCTAGTGGCCATATCTAAGGAAGTGTGTTCTGAAAGTGAGATCTCAGCCAAACCAGTAATTTCTCAAAAGCCAAGGTGATCCTGGGCAAATGAACTCAATGAAAGAGTAGGCTTCTTCCTCTCCCTCAGTAAAGCTTATGGTGTAGGTTGAACAGTATAATTTGAAAATCTCTTTGAACCTATTAATAGAATCAAAGCAAATCATCCAAACATTGCCTGAAGGTCTGGTCTCCAACTCTGGTTATGCATTCTTCTGAGTAAAGTCTTTATGTATGGAGTCTTGACCAAACAATTTAGATGAAGGCTTTTGCTCCCATTCTGTAAATTCTAACATTCTTGTGAGACCTGTTTTATTAGTTAACGGAAATGTGTGATAGGGGAACTTCGTCATTACAGTCTGAGAGAAATGTGAAGTATTTCCTTTGGTAGCCACAGTTTCTCTGCCATGAACCTTAATAAACACGTAAGCTCCAGGAGGGCAGGGGTTCTCATCTGTTTGGACCACTAATACAGCCTCAATGCTGATGCATATAGGAAGCTCAATAAATAGTTGTTGAATGAATTAAATGAATGAATTGCAATGATGTGGGGCATTTTACATTGCATTTTGGAGAAAGAGTCACGTGTTTGGAAGGAGAACCAGAAGCAGATTGCCTCATTATAAAGTACCATGATTATCTTGGTAAAACAACATTATCCACTTCCGCTGATAACAGGAACTGCTGCTAAGATAGAATGTATTTACTGCTTTTCTAATAGCATGTAGGTTTCAAAATTACTCCATAGTCATGCATACAACAATAAAATGTGTGAATCCTACCGATTATATAGGAAATGGTTTCCAATAAGGGTCAAGGATGTCACACCATAGGCCTATACAAGGGATTGTTAGCTCATACCCTATGTGACTTTTCTATAAAGGGAAAACCTGTTTATATTACCTGAGCCCAGAATCTAACTCCATTTTACATCTAAACACATAGTATTTTTCTCCAGTTTAAACACATACAGGATTCTCTAGGAATGCAAAAATCACGTGACTTGAGGGAAGATTGAGCCTTTGGAAATGTACCAAAAGTAACTGACCACTGAAGAAAATCCACATCAACAAATGCTTCTAGTATTGGAAGCATCAATAAGAGACCACCTATATTGGTATGTTCTTATAACGTTGCATTAGCAGTGATACCAAATTAACATTCAACCTTACTTATTTAGACTTTCACTTCCATTTGTGAAATATTAGTGGCTACAGTAATTCTCTTCCCACCATGAACAAATTGAAAACTAAACAAACTATATGAAACAACTGTTTTCATGCACTGGACAACTGGCAGTACAGGTCAGACTGTGATCCCTGAAAGGAGAGATCAAATGAGGTTAGGGTTATAGATGCCCCAGCTCACTGCCTGGAGCGGTTTCCAAGCCACAGCACGGAGCCCGGTGGTCTTAATGAGTTAAGGAGACAGAGATCGGAGTCAAGGAGGCCAGGTGGCTAGAATTTGTGAGGCATAGGACTGGCAAGGAGAGAGCAGCACAGAGAGAAAGAAAGAGAACTTCCAAGATCTGCTAAAGAGTTCTCTCAAATCTTTGACTAAAGACTGATGATAAATATGATTACTTACAGGGAAAAAAAAAAAAACACTAGATGGGATTGACAGCAGATAGACACTGCAGAAAAAAGATCCATCAACTTGAAACAATAGTATCTCCAAAATGAAATGCAAAGAGAAGAAAAACGGGAAAAAAATAAACAGAGCATCAGTGACCCGTGGAACAACATCAAGTGGTCTAAAGCATGCATAACTATTATTTTAAAGAAATAATGGCTGAAACAGTCAAAATCTGATGAAATCTATAAACTCTCAAGTTTAGGATTTTCAAGGAACTCAAAGAAGAATAAATATAAAGAAACCAAACTAAGAAACATCATAAAATCAGAGATAAACAGAAAATCTTAAAAGCTCTGGAGGACAAACAGTAGGACACACTACATACAGAGGAACAAAGATAAAAATTACAGCAGACTTCTCATCAGAAACTTTGCAGGCTATAGGGCAATGGAGTAACATCTTCAATACTGAAGACAAAACTTTCTATCTAGAATTCTATGCCCAGAGAAAATAGCCATCAAATATGAGAGTAAAATAAGACTTTTTCGGGCATACCAAAGTTGAAAAGATTCATCAACAGAAGAATGTACTACAAGCAACAAGAAAGGAAGTCTTTTAGACAGAAGGAAAATAATGCCAAATGAGAATCTGGATCTACACAAAGGAATGAAGAGCATGGAAACAATAAATACATGGGAACATATCAAAAGACCTTTTCTTTTCATCATTTTAAGTATTTTTAAAATGCAATTGATGATTTGAAGTCACAATAACAGTATGTATTGTGGGGCACGTACGGCAAAAATAGCACAATGTATGACAATACTGTGTATGAAACAACAGTGCAGAGGACAGGAGGAGGAAAACGGAGGCACTCTGTTGGAAGGTGCTTACGTTCTATGTGCAGGAGTGTAACAGTATTTGAAAGTAGACTGTGATAAGTTAAAAATGTACACTGTAAACCTCAAAGCAACCACTGAAAAAATAAAACATATCAAAAAAATAAAATAAAACATCACAGATCTGCCAACAGTGAAGAAAAGTAAAATTGTAAAAAACAATAACTTATTAATCCAAAAGAAAGCAGGGAGCAAGAAAAAAGAGGAACAAAAATTAAATTGGACAAATAGAAAACAAACAGCAAGATGGTAGATTTAACCCCAACCATACCAATATTTACATTAAATGCAAATAAATTAAACACTTCAATTACAAAACAGAGATTGTCCAATAAAAAAAGCAAGACCTAACTACAGCACTATTTATGAGAAAAACTCTTAAATATAAAGAAAAAAATGAATTAAAAGGAAAAGGATGGAAAAAGATACACTATGAAAACATTAAGCAAAAGAAAGTTGAAGGGGCTATATTAATATCAAAGTAAACTTCAAGACAAAAAATATTCCCAGGAATAAAAAGGGAATTTTCTGAGTGACAAAGATGTCAATTCATCAAGATGATGTAAAATCTTAAATGTTTATACTTCTAATAACAGAGCATCATAATACATGATAACTGATAGAACTAAAAGAAGTAAAATAATTTGAGATTTCAACACTACTTTCTCAGTAATTGACAGGACAAGTAAACAGGAAGTCAGTAAGAAAACAGAAGATTTTAACAACACCATAAACAAAGTTGACTAATTATCATTTATAGAACACTCCAAACAACCATAGAGCATTCACAAAGATAAATGATATTCTGGACCATATATGAGATAAATGGTATTCTGGCCAGAATTATATTCTGGACAAATATAAATATAAAAACCTAATTTAGCCCTTATTTTAAAATATAAATATAAAGACAAAGTGTGGAAAATATTCAGTTGAATACTGTTTTTATTTATAAAACTGAATGTATTCATTATAACAAAAAGCGAGCATTTAAATACTTACATCTTCTTTTATAGCAACTGAGTTTCTATATTGAAATGATTTTTATTTTTCTTTTACATTATTTCTAAGTTATCATTGAATTGTATGAAATTATCTGTATAAGTTATCAATAGATTTCATTTCATGACAGAGAAACAAGTATTGCAAAGAAGTTATTAAAAGTGGCACTGGGCATAATGGAATATAGAATCACCCATCTGGAGTGAAAATAAGAAAATATTGCCCCTCTTGTCTTCACCAATAGTCTGGTAGAAAAACAGCAGTGAAGTGGAATGTCTCATACATACAGACTATAATTGCTTCCTCTTGCCAAAATGACATATTGAGGTATATCTCTATAAATTTGTATTTTGTATGTAGAAAAGTCACAGTTGAAAAGGCATTACGAATACTACTGATGAGATCTAAACAAAATACAGTGGTGTTATTACCCTCCTAGATGTGGAACCATATTCTTATTAATGTAGCCAACAGTTGTAGCTAATTTTTTTAGAAGCCTCATCATATGGTTCATATCACATTTATGGTTCATAAGCTTCCCATATGTAAAATGAGTGAAAAGACTTGGGAGTTTTTTTAATGCAAATGAAAACTTTGCATTTACATATTCCTGTTAGATTTTATCTCATTGACTTGTGAATCCTAGTCCTAGTCTACTAAGAAAATTTTGAGGGTGCCTGGATGGCTCAGTTGGTTAAGCGACTGCCTTCAGCTCAGGTCATGATCCCAGAGTCCCAGGATCGAGTCCCATATTGGACTCCCGGCTCTGCGGGAAGTCTGCTTCTCCCTCTGACCTTCTCCCCTCTCATTCTCAGTCTCTCTCTCTCTAATAAATAAATAAATCTTTAAAAAAATTTTTTTTGAATATTAATTCTGATGAGCTTCATAAAGTTGCCTCCTAGCTCCCATTTTTATGGCTGGGGTGCATTTGATAGAATGCCTTTCATCAGGAGGTAAGATGTCTTTTCACACTTTTTAATCAAGCAGTTACTATTTTGCTGAAAAGCTCCAATATTTAGCACTATGGATTCCAACACTGAGACTCCTGGAAGTCTCAGTGACTGTTGACTCTCAGCTCTGTGCCACTCCCTGTACCACTGACGCTGGAAGTCTGGGAACCACATTCCCCAAACTCATCAGCTCTCCTCTTGCTACATCTGTCAGAAAGAAGCACTGAGGCAGAGAGAAGCTTTTAGTTTGATGACAGCTGCTGGCAGTTTTTGACCATTATTAAGGTGGAAATAAGGTGGAGAGTACTGCAGTAGCCCGGGAAGTGACCACTTTCTGGTAGTGAAGACCTCTTTAGTAAATCCAGAAGCTCTCTCAAGATTATGGGCTTAGATCAGCCCAGGGATATTTTCTACTTTTGATCTGTGACTATCACCCCTTATTCCTTGTTATTCTTCTTCTCCTCTTCCAATACATTTTATTTTTTACAAGAGAGAGTGCATGTGAATGGGTGGAGGGGCAGCGGGGGACGGAGAGAGAGAATCCCAAGCAGGCTCTATGCCCAGTGCAGAGCCCCATGTGGGGCTCGATCCCACGACCCTGAGGTCACAACCTAAGCTGAAATCAAGACTGAGCCACCCAAGCACCCCATCTTCCAATACATTTGAAACCAGCTTCCTGTATTAAAATTTGCTCTATTTGAAAAACCTAGAGTGGTCTCTGCTTTTCTGTTTAGACTCTGACTGATACAGTGACTTTTGGACAATATTCTCAAACCCAACAGTTTTTCAGAAGAAAAAAAAAATCATTCATTGGACAATTACAACATGCCAGGCACTTTTGTTAAGCACTGGAAACACAAAGTCAAATGAATAAGATACGATCCCTACCCTAAAAGAGATCTTGGCATGGTCAGCAAGAGAGAAAAGTAAATAAATGGTTGCAGCCATTGGATACATGTTAAATTAGAAATATGTGTAGGATTTTGGCCATGGAGAAGAAATATCTAAATAAAAATGGTTGACATGGGAAATGAAGGTGGAGTACGCAATGCTTATAGGACAATATGAAGGTTAATAAGACAGACATGGATGAAGAAAGTGGGAAGGGCATTCTAGGTAGTTGCAACAGGTATAGCAATGAACTACCATGAAACTTGGGAAAATGTTATGTTCTGAGTAACTAGACCTCAGAGATATACACAGTTAACAAGGGGACAATCACCTACCAACCGAGGAGCCCCTGCCTTTCATGAACTGCAACACTGTTCAACCCCACGGTTTTCTACACTTGTTCTGATGTCAACTCATAGAAAGCTTTACAGAAGTTTTTAGAAAATATACTAAGATACATTCATTTATACTCATGCCAACACCACTGGAAGAGCTTTCCATCTGAAAGGAAAGATTTTCATTAATCCCACAAAAAATATTCCATGTTTACAGAGTAAGGTCAATATTTCTAGCCTACCTCTACTACAGGTGCTACACGAAATAATAATGAAACTATTAACAATCTCACGGCCTGCAATTTATTATCTGATATTCATCTAAATGGGATCATTTTAGTGTGGACACATTCAAACATGGAGAACAGACATTCTCTTTTGCTGCTTACAAAATTCAAAGATTAAGAAACAATTAAAATGGCAAGAGGATAAAAAGAAGCATTGTTTTAAATGCCGTACTTTGCAAGATGAAGATTTTTCATTTGATTATACATCCCTTAAGGCCAAGAACTCTGTTTATTCATTCAACAGGTATTTATTGATAGTCATTTCATGCCAGACCCATTCAGGTACTTGCAGTGGAATAATTTAATTCTTGAACAAAACAGTAACCTTAATTTTTATCTAGTTTAGTGATTTGAAAATCTTTTCTTTTTTTTTTTTTTTTTCTTTTTTGGCCTTACAGCTCTTTCACTGAATGAAAGCTCACACGCAAGTCCAGTAAATCCAATAGGCATAAGGAAAACTGCTCCCTTGGAGTAGGTAGTGTGGGAGCTCAGACCCCGAGCAGCTTGTGCTCACTGCCTCCACCCCACCCAGCAGTCCCGAGGGGTAGCCACAGTCACACCAAGGTTTTATAGAGAACAATTGGAAAACCACTGATGTACTTAACCCCTCAACTTATAAGCAAAGAACTGAGAACCAAAGAGACACAGATTGCTGCCCAAGGCACACAGCTGGTGAGTGGTGAACCCACCTAGAACAGAATCTGTGATGACTGAGGTCCATAGGATCCCAGATACAGCAGGGCCCAGGCCTACCAGGATTCAAAACTTCAAACCTGGCCAAAGGTTTGATGAGAGAAACTGAAGACGACACAAAGAAATGGAAAGACATTCATGCTCAAGGACTGAAAGAGCAAATATTGTTAAAATGGCTATCCTGCCCAAAGCAATCTATACATTTGATGCAATCCCTATCAAAATACCACCAGCATTTTTCACAGAGTTATAACAAACAATTCTAAAATCTGTATGGAACCACAAAAGACCCTGAATAGCCAAAGAAACCTTGAAAAAGAAAAAGCTGGAGGCATCACAATTCCAGACTTCAAGTTATATTACAAAGCTGTGGTGATCAAAACGGTATGGTACTGGCACAAAAATAGACACACAGATCAATGGGACAGAATAGAAAACCCAGAAGTGAACCAATTAATCTTTAACAAAGCAGGAAAGAATATCCAATGGGAAAAATACGGTCTCTTCAACAAATGGTATTGGGTAAACTGGACAACAACATGCCAAAGAATGAAACTGGACCATTTTCTTATAGCATACATAAAAATAAATTCAAAATGGATTAAAGACCTAAATGTGAGTCCTGAAACCATAGAAATCCTAGAAGAGAACACAGGCAGTAACTTCTTTGACATCAGCTACAGCAATTTCTTCCTAGCTATGTCTCCTGAGGCAAGGAAAACAAAATAAAAAACTACTGGGACTACATCAAAATAAAAAGCTTCTGCACAGCAAAGGAAACAACCAACAAAACTAAAAGGCAACCTACAGAATGGGAGAAACTATTTGCAAATGACATATCTGATAAATGTTTAGTATCCAAAATATATTAAAAACTTATAAAACTCAACACCCAAAAAACGAATCAACTAAAAAATGATCAGAAGACATGAATAGACATTTTTCCAAAGAAGACACAGAGATGGCCAACTGACACATGGCCATGAAAAGATGCTCAACATCACTGATTATCAGGAAAGTGCAAATCAAAATCACAAGGAGGGGCGCCTGGGTGGTTCAGTGGGTTAAGCCTCTGCCTTCAGCTCAGGTCATGATCTCAGGGTCCTGGAATCAAGCCCCACATTGGGCTCTCTGCTCAGCAGGGAGCCTGCTTCCCCCTCTCTGTCTACTTGTGATCTCTCTCTCTCTCTCCCTCTCTCTCTGTCAAATAATTAAATAAAATAAAATAAAAACACAATGAGATAGCACCTCACACCTGTCAGAATGGCTAAAATCAACAACGCAAGAAACAACAGGTGTTGGCAAGGATGTGGGGAAAGGGGAACCCTCTTGCACTCTTGGTGGAAATGCAAACTGGTGCAGCCAATGTGGAAAACAGTATGGAAGGTCCTTAAAAAGTTAAAAATAGAACTACCCTACAATCTAGCAATTGCACTCTTAGGTATATACCCAAAGAATAAAGAATACAAAACTACTAATTCAAAGGAATACATGTACCCAGATGTTTATAGCAGCATTATCTACAATAGCCAAATTATGGAAATAGCCCAAGTGTCCATTGATTGATGAATAGATAAAGACGATGTGGTGTATATATACAACGGAATATTACTCAGCCATACAAAAGAATGAAATCTTGCCATTGCAAATGTAGATGGAGCTATGGACTATTACGCTAAGTGAAACAAATCAATCAGAAGAAGACAAATATCCTATGATTTTACTTATATGTGGAACGGGAGAGAGGCAAACCAAGAAACAGACTCTTAATTATAGAGAACAAACTGATGGCTACCAGAGGGAAGGCTGGTGGAGGGATGCATTAAATAGGTGATGGGGATTAACGAGTACACGTGTCATGATGTGTGCCTGGTGAGATACAGAAATGTTGAATCACTGTATTCCTCACCTGAAACTAACATTATTACACTCTATGTTAACTAACTGAATTCTAAATTAAAATTAAGAAAAAAGTTAGAAAAACCAAGCAAGTGTTTCATCTTGATCCATGAGTGACTGGTAATTAAACAGTATACATTTCTGTCTGTTTTCAGGGAAAATTTACGAGATTTGTGAATTATAAAGACAGCAGAACATGATTTCTACTTTGGAGGCAGATGAAGTTGCATCAAAATGTAAAAGCAGTTTAAAAACTTTTATTGCATGATATGATTAGAGATTTACTTTAAAAGTATTTCCATGTGCTGAAACTTGCTCCATGTAGTAAAGCTTTAATAAAATTTGAATTATGCAAGCACATGAACTGGAATTGCAATTATATGTAATTGACTTTGCCAATGTAATTGAAATGCATGGGCTTACTATTTAATTTACAAATCTGTGCACAATTAGTTTTGCGTGATCTTTTTGATCTCATTTTATAATGCTCTACTTCTCTAAGTTATGTGAAATCCAAAAGCCTATTACTAAGGGCATTTGTAGATTAGTACACATCTCTGACACCCTTAATAAAATATCTATCCCCTTGCCCTTCTGGCTCTCAGTTTGACTGATTAGGCAATAGCTCTAGTTAAGACAGCCAAATTGGTTCTCTACTTAAAAGAGAAAAATTACCTCCTTCTTCATAATTATCTGCACTCTCATTGTAATCCTTAACTACCACCACTACCACTATAAGGCAAAGCACTGATTAAATATTTCTCTGTTCGTTCCATAAAAAAAGACTTCACAAATGCATATTTACTACTGTCCAGAAAATAATACCTTAAGTGGAATATATATTTATTATCTGCCTGAACTTGTCAACATTAGCCAAATCTTTAATGCCTCTAATTTATACCCAGATACAGTACTTGAAATTTTAAATAGCAGTTCCAGGAAGCCAAGAGCTTTTTGACTGCATGTGTAACATGGGGAAAGGATTTCCTATCTTCTGGCCAAGAGTTGACTTCTCAACAATGTAACAGAATCAAATAATTACTAGAACTTCTATGTCTTTATCTTAGGCACATGCTCTTTCTTCAATGACTTCAGTAGGTCATAACACAATCATCGTCTCATGGGGTCATCAAGGATTGGCTGGGGAGGAGTCTCTGACATTTGGTTTGTGGAGCTTTTAAGAAGTTGGCGTTTTGCAGCTTGCGTCTTCTCTCTCTGCTCTGTTAAAGTCTGATTAGCAACTGCTCTCTCTTCATCAGCTATAAGATTTTTTGCAGCTATCTTTCATCCCTTGAGTGTGCTCATTAGACCCCTGATTATCAGGAACAGAGATTTGCTCAGGCCATGTTAAGAAAAAATGGGAACATATAAAGATAGGTGAGTGCCAGATCTTAAAAGCTATCCAACGATTAGGCAGGTCTGGAGGCAACTGTCCTCTCTCCACTTCTCTCATAGCTCATGTGGTCTCTCTTTCCAAAGTGCCACTGCTTCCATCCATGTGTCTACTCCATCATTTTATGAATTAACTCTGCATTCCCTAGAAATAATTTTGTAGGAAACTAGTCTGGATGGCTTAACTAATCATCCTACTATAGGGCAAAGTCCGCCACATCTAGCTTGGGTTGGGTGCTTAATGCTGAGCCCAACATAGGTGGCCCTCCACAGATACCATGAGCTACTACTTCACTAAGCACTGGCCAAGGTGGTTCCTGCTATTAAAAACAAAAATAAAACCAAAACTCATGGTAGTAGGTACTCTAATTAATCTGCCTAATACGTGTATAGTCAGAAGGTACATCTTGCTTAGCTAAGAAAAGATCTCACAGAAGCCCGATGCTTCCTCCTTTTTGCACACTGAACTGGTAGTTCAGTGGTTAAGCTTTGGGCTTTCACAGAGCTTTGGCAAAACTTGACTCTGTTTTACTTTGAATGATATATCCAGAACCACATTCATGGGTCCAGTTACTCATTTGTGTTTTGAATAATCCACCTGGAATTTTGGGTTAAATGTTCTAGCCATCTCAAATTCCATTGGTTAAAAATAATTACATTTATGGGCATTTAACAAATAGGTTAGACTGCTTAACATTCTCTCTTCCGTTCAGAAATTTGAAGGGTAGATTATTCACTTTTTGCTAACTTTCTAGTGATATTAATTTAGGGAACAGATTCTACAAACTTCAAGTCCTGACTCTCAGCTTTTGGAATAATAATGATTTCTTTAAATTTACCATCTGAACAAATAATAATCACCGAGATTTCAGAAAGATTAAAATCAAAATATATTTAAACCTTTCTATTCATTTTCTCCCTCAGTCTTTTCAGACTCTTGCTAATTACAGTGAGATACTTCTTCAGGAATAAAAGTGCTGTCCAAAAGTGTTCAATGTTTGCTCAGTTTTAAAGGATATTGGAAAAAATGACCTTGTACACTCAATAGGAGTTTGGAAGTAACATTTCCTACTCATTATATTACCACTATTTTCCTTAAAAATGTTCAGTTTAAATATGTGGCATTTCTCAGTTCCAAGAAAACTAAAGCTGACATAAAATAAACAGAGAGTTAAAAATAGATCCAATATGGTGGGGTCAACAAAGCCTGTATTATTCTGATCTGATGATGATAGCACCACTGCACTTAAATTCTGTGCATCTGTCTCTAACTCATATGTACACATATTTACTCTGAGAAAATGGGAAAACGAAGCTCAACCCACGAGCAGTAATGTAAACAGCATCGCACCTACTCTCAGCAGGAATCGTTTGCACACCTGTCTTTCTTGGAAATGTTTCAGCTGGTTGTTTTCTCAGGTTCATGTACAATTTCATTAGGCCCTGGAAACACCTTCACTGTGTCAACTGTGCTGGCCATTAGAAGAGGAGAAAAAATATTATACACCAGGTTCAGCTTTGTAGGTGCTTGTACGCTGTATGTCGGACACAAATATGTAAACTTATCATTATAAAATAATATATCACATAAGAAAGGGATTTGCAACCATATTAAGGAGGCAAAGAAAAGGAATCCTAATGCAGCCTGGGGAGGAGTAAGGAAAGGAGTTATAGGAGGCTTCCTGGAAGCAGTGACCACTGAGTGAGGAAAGAGAAGGAAATACATTCTCCACAGAAAACATAGCAATAAAAAGGACTTGGAGATAAAGAACTCTCCTTAAAGTCTTTAAAGTCTTCTATGTCGGGTGCTGGACATACTACAAAGTTTAATATTCTGAAACATAAGGTGTAAATTAAGCAAGGAATGAAAGATGAGGCTGAGACAAGCAAGACTAAACTCATAGAGCCTCGCACACCACCATGTTGGGAAAAGGCTGCTGGGTTCAATATGATGTAAAAAAAAAAAAAAAAAAACACAACAACTAATTATTGTAGACTCATAAGAGCTTATTCAAGAAACATCCCGTCACTTTAATACCCAGGCAGGATATTAAAGATTTTTTTCATACTGAGAATCTTTCACTAATTCTCCCATCTATGACACTGCCGTC
Source organism: Nasua narica (assembly GCA_028533885.1). NCBI lineage: Eukaryota > Metazoa > Chordata > Mammalia > Carnivora > Procyonidae > Nasua > Nasua narica. The sequence continues at coordinate 10,724,868 of CM052802.1, read as the reverse complement.
TACGCTTTCATTTTCAAGTTCTAGCTATTTAGGTCTAATGGCAATTCTTTAAGAGTGCAGAAAAAGGAAGTGCAAACCATAAAAAATGTTGTAATTAAAAAAAACAATCAAAAGAGTCTGCTTAACTGTTGCTTTCTGAGCTGCAAACATCATGACAGATGTAGGAAGCTAAATTGAAGAAAAATCACATTTGTCTTAACCGATATTTTCTTCAAATATGAGAGACTGAATATGTTGCCACTTTGCAGAGACTGGCTCATGTGTCACTCAGATGCTTCTAGGGTCAAAGAAAAATAGAAAGGCCTCCTGAGGAGCAATTGATCAGAGTCACGAGGAGCCAAATGACATTCTCAGAATCCTTGGGAGGAAGTAATCCCACCCTCAATTCTCTCTCCAGCTCCAGGGAAGGTGAGTCCAATGGGCAAGTTCTCATTTGGCCCCTTTGTCCCTGAGAACACTGCTTATGCTCCCTAGCACACACTGATGTCTACTTTTATAAAGGTCAAGGGGTCTGGGACACCTGGCTCAGCTGGCTCAGTTGGTAGAGCATGCGACTCTGGATCTTGGGGTTGTGAGTTCGAGCCCCACATTGTTAGTAGAGATTACTTAAAATAAAAAAAATCTTTGGGGTACATGGGTGCCTCAGTCAGTTAAGTGTCTGACTCTTGATTTCAGTTCATGATCTCAGAGCCATGAGTTAGGCTCTGCACCGGGCATGGAGCCTGCTTAAGATTCTCTCTCTCCCTCTAAGCTCTGCCCCTCCCCTGCCTGCATGCACTCTCACTTTCTCTCTCTCTCAGGAAAAAAAAAAAAAATCTTAAAAAATTTTAAAAATAAAGGTCAAGGAGTCTTATAACTAGGGTGACCAGATACCCCACTTTACCAGGAACGATCCCTGTTTATGTCTGTGCTATCAGCCCAAATACCAATAGTGGCTTTTTTCACTCTAAAAAATGTCTCTGTTTAGATAATAAATTAGACGGTCACCCTACCTCCAACCCGTTTCAGCAGGAATTCAGTAGTCTGCTTCTGAGCCTCTTCCATTTACTCTGCACAAGCAGCGGATGGGCTGGAATTCCAGTGAATTCCTGTAAAACATAATAATTTGAGCAGTGTCTTAGAAATTAGAGGTAAAGAGTTTGGGCTATAATTTATACATTCCAGGTACTCTCAGAAAAATTCCAGGATTACATTTAAAAAACGTAAATCCTTGCTGCACTCCTCTGGAAAATAATTTTTTTTTTTTTTAACATAAGGAAGGCCCCTCTACAACCTCAAGTGGAGATGGTTAAGGGGCTGGGAAAACCCAGGGCAAAGAGCTTCATGAGAGCGGAACCCAGAGGGGCCGCCAGAAACGCTGTTCATGAGAACAGGGTGTTTGGTCTGAGCGGCCGAGTGCTCCTAATAACACTTCCCTCAACCCCTCTGGCCAGGGAACCCCACGTTCCGCAGCGTTTCTGATCCCTTGGCTCCCCCGCCTTCCCTAGCTCTGAGTCTTTTACAGAGGAATCTGAACTGTTGTTGCATTTGTTTTATTTTTAAGAAACAACTCTGTTGGGGTATTAATATAGAACAAGCTGCACATGCTTAAAGTGCACAATTTAATTAGTTTTGACGGCCGTTCGCTCCTATCACAAAAATGGACACACCCATGACCCCAAAAGATCCCCCCACCCCGCCCCCGCCCCTGGTAATCCCTCCCGTCAGCCCCTCCGGCTCCACAACTCCCATCCCCAGGCATCTTTCATATGGTTTACAACACAACAAAAGAAACAAACAAGTAAAACTTTTAAGAAGTGATCCTCCTCAAAATTTTATTTTAATTGCTTAATTTAAACGGCCTGAAGCTCTCAGGTTTCTTGCTAATCCATGTGAAATGTATATAGCAATCTGCTTAGTTGTCTGGCACACTTTTCACATTAAAAAATAAATAAATAAAATACAAGAAAATTCCAAGAGAGCAAAGAACATATTTGGCTTGTTTAACAAGCATTAGGAAAAGAAGCATTTGCTTTAGTTTAAAGCCATTAAAAGCATTCTTTCCTATGGAAAAGCGCATGCCAGGAACAGTTAGACACTGAAATGGTCCAAGTTTTTATTAAAAAGCGAGACATGGCATTGCTAAAGGAAAGACCCACTCAGATAATAGAAATAAATCAAACTTTCTTCAAGTGGAATGCCTTGTTTCCACAAAGGTATTAATTATTGAGCAACTTCCCCATCAATACTTTATCTAACAAACTGGTAACTCTAACTTTGAAAAAAATGCTCAAAGTTTATTTTTGGTTTGGATTGCATTGGCTCTGGGGGGAAAAGAGCAAACAACCAACCTTTTCCTTTTAATGATGGGAAACTCTGGAAAAGCACAGTTCTTAGATTCTTCCAGTAAGTAACTACAGGAGCCTTCAAGTCATTTCACTTCGGCTTCCGAAGCCAAATCATGTGATGAACCATCTTCAAAGCCCCTTCAAGCTCTAAATTTTATCCTGTGTGACCTTTCCAGGAAGACCTGTGTCCAACAAAGGGCCCGAGTGGATCACATTCACCCCGGCGTGGAAAGAAGAGAAAAACCAGCCCCCCCTGCATAGCACTCCTCAGCTGTAGCTGTTAGACTAGCTCGCGGCATATAGCTACCATATAGCTTTGAGGGACTCAACCAGAAAATAACTTCATTAAAAATCAAAAAACATTAGCTGAAGGAATAAAGAACGATGTTACAGACATGGTCCGGGGAGAAAACGCTGAGCCCAGGGCAGCTCTTGCGGCCACCACTGTGATGCCGGAGAGAAGAAAGCTTCCAAGGTCTCCCTCACTGCGTCGCCACCTCCCGGTTCAGTTTCCCATCCTGTGTTTCCGGCCTTTTGCGTGCCACGGTACTACAGAAAATGAGGGTTTGACACTACTCTGAGGTACAGGAGGAGGCTAAAGGTCAGGGGTCGCATGTCCAGGAGTTTGCCTACACCAGTCCTACCAAGCATTTCCAAGGACTGAAGAGTGCCATATCTCAACATCCCTCCGACCAAGTCATGGTCTACTGCCCTGTCTCAGCGCACTGGTTGGGAGGCTCTGCCCGGGGCAGTTGCGTCTCCTTGGCTGACATGGCATAGATTATATCCCCCAGCTGCACGAGGCTAGGAAAATAAATATCAAGTTTTACCTTTTACTTCTGTGATTAGAGGCAGGTCCCCCCAAATTGGGGAATTCCCCCAAACAGATGCAGGCAGGTGTTGGGGGGAAAAGGAAGGGGTGAGGGTTGGGAATTTATTTCGGTGGACCTTGCCAAGAACAAGTGTGCCATAGGACAGGAGGAAGACGACTTGGGCTTAGAAACACGATTTCAGTAGAGCTTGATACCGCATAATTGTGCGATCTGTCTGCCTCCCTGGAGCTACTCAAAACAGCAACACTAAATTCAGCGAGCCCATTCTTTCACAGGAATTATTCCATTCTACATACCCTAAGTAGTATTACCCAGAAGCCCGGGTACAGGTGTCTCTGCTTTACAGGGTCCATTCTGGCCCTAATCTGGCCACACCTCTCCTCGTCGGGTGAGGTGACCAAGGAAGCACTCAGGCCCACCTGATGTGCCCACTCTGGGCACACACCATTCATCCCTTCTAGACTATGCTCTGTGCATCCAGGACTCATAATTACCCACCCAAATGACCACTTCCAAAGCCGATGCAAGTTTTTTACTAAGAGAGAAAACACTGCACCGTTGGGTGCACACACTCAGCACTGAAGGATGGCCAATGGGTGACTCTTTGTGGGGAGCATATATGTGACTGGAACATGGGGGCTGGAGGGTGTGCACTTATTTGTGAGGCCCCTGCGGGGAAGGACAGAATCAGGGTCGGAAGAGAAGAGGAGTGGAGGTGGAGGAACTCTATCTGTATTCTTGTCCCTGTCTGTCTTCTTTACCTACTCAAAAGTCAAGACAGCCGGGCCATCACCTACCCTCAAAGCAAGATCATCCATGTCATTATATCGTGTGGCCCTTTCAGAGCTTCCTCAACACAGAACTTAGAGATCGTTAGCCCCATTCAGAACTGAAAAAGCACAGAGACTGAGCCACCCCCACGTCTCCGCTAACTGGGATAGGGTTCAAGCCCTCTGATTCCCTAAGTCCAACTGTATCTCCTGTCAGGCAGGGCGCATTGCTCTGGGAGGTCCGTCCACAAGGGGAAGGGCACTCACCAGGACCAAAGACAGGGTGGGATAACGTGATGGGGGAACAGTGTTGCTCCTGCCTGGGATCCTGAAACCACAGATTTCCACATGAGTCCCTTCCTCATCCTACAGCTAAGACGCTGTGTTTTTCTCCGTCAGACCTACCATGCTAGCACCAGCCTCTGTCGCTCTGTCTCCTAAGGGGACAATCAGAATCCAAGCCTAACCCTCCACAGCATATCAGGCGCAGGGCTCTGGAACTACACAGTTGCACCATTGAGTCTAGCCTCTAGGAGGTACAGCGCTATATCTGTGTCACCCCATGTATGACTGGATTGAGGCTCGGCACTTGATCCCAAGCCAGCCAATTCAATGGCTTCCCAGCAGTTAAGTGATTTCTCCCTTGGAAAAATGTGAACCAACAGGTAGCCTTAGCCAGTGATGACCTGATAGAGGATCAGGGCTGGCAGCCAAGTCAGCTGATGTGCAAGATGAAAAAGCAGAGAAAGTCCACTGACGAGGAGAATGCATCCGATACACAGAAACAGAAGCAAAAGACCATGTGTCCCCTGAGAGACTGGGGGAGAGGTTTCAGGCTTCAAAGTGGTAGCAATAACTTTCACTGAAATTAAATTTTCTTCCTGCATGAAGGGCCAGTGGGATTTCTGTAACCTTAAACACACTATAAAGACAAAAACAAGTAAAAATACTTGATTTCACTTGAGCACACTCGCCTGTGTCTCTAGCATGAAGCCAAAAGAAACTTGAGGGAAGTCTCTGCAGTTCAAGATCACTCTTTAAGACCCCATTCATGCAAATATTCACACAAATAAATATGCCTGCCATCTGTCATCCAGGTTCCACAACCATGCAGGATCATGAACCACATATCCCCCTAAGGACCTCTGGCCCCATGCCTCTTGCTCGGAGGATGGCTGAGTCACCTACCTTCCAACCCTGACTTTCCCTGAGATGTCTTCTATACCTCTACACTCAGATTCTTACACAGAGCTCCCCCTCGTACCCACCAGCCCACCCTGAGAGAGAATGGAGTCCAATCCTACTACAGTTCCTTCGGGCCTCACTACATCACATACCAGGCATCAAGCACTGGTCACTTCTGGAAGAACTGCCCATAGCAACCCTTCCTCCTCCCCTGCACCCTGTTCTGCTTTCCATCCTCAAACTTCTGTCCTTTTGATATATGCCCTGTTTCAGCACTTAGACTTAACACCAAGCACTATCCTTCCGGACACATCCTTTGCTTCTCAATATCCATAAGTGGGACTCACATCACTGACTCTCCTCTGAACACCCTAGGCAAACCCCCATCTCAGTAGTGATCCTTTCCGATCCCTCCATGGTGGAAGTGTACCCTGCAGACCAGAAAGCAGGTACCAACCACCAGAAATCACACTTCCATAGGCACAAAGCTGGAAATCATTTGGCGTTAATATAATAAATTAATCACTGCAAAACTGTAGACAATCAAAACCCCGTGAGTCACAGCTGGACTGAACACGTTTCACACCAAACTTCAAAATCCCATCAGACACATGGTTTACAGAAATTCACCCTTTAAATATAAGCTGTCACAACGGAGTTCACAGAAGCAACAGTCCAGGGAAAATGTCAGTATGTGCAGGGGAAGGTCTTAATCTGACTGGGCAGTGAGTGAAATTATCCACAAAGACTCATTCTCCAGAGAAGGCCTCACGGGACCTGAGTAAAGCAATCAAAGAGAATTCTTTTTCCTGGAAGAGAAGCTAACAATAAAATATCCGATCTCTAATGAAGGGCACACTTCTCCTTACCAGTACAAAAACTGATTCAAGCTTTACAGAGTTAAACAAACTGCCTCCAAGAACCATCCTTTCTCTTTTCTTTCCAGCTTAGGTCTTCAGAAAGCTGCCAGTCATTCTAATCTGTGAACTCAAATTTTACTGTAACACAATGACCACCTGATACAACTGAAGCTCTTTGATCTTATCCAGACGCAAGTACCTCTCACCACCGGGTCTTTGTTGATACCGTCAACCCTGCCCTGTGGCTTTGCCTCTCCTGGATTCCCACTGAAATCCCAACTTTTCTTCAAGGCCTAGCTCAAATTCTCATTGGGCAGTGCTCTTTCTCACAGCTCGGAGTTCCGACAGTGCTTACTACCCAAGTCAATAGTTTGGCATCTGTCATGTATTGCATGATGTTGTTGATTTCCTGTGAAGTCAATTTTCTCATTCTATTTAGCCTCCCTAGAGCTCTGATATCCATCAGCATCCCACTGATGAACTGCAAAGCAATATGAGACCTTAAGTATTAAAGAAAGATTCAACTCAATATATTGCATATACATAAGGCTGAAATGGATATATACATTTGAGAAAGATTTTGAGAAACAAGGTTTGAAATCAATTGGGTTGTTTGAATCCTACTCTTGGATTTGAGGTGGCCCCATAAAATGGCTGTCAACTAGGGCATGTTGGGTCTGGCTGACAATCCTTGTCCAGGGACAATCTGGACAAGGGCAGGTGAAAGAAAACTTATGACTGTGGTCCAGAAGAACCCACAGTCTGAATACCAAGTTCAAAATTCCAAGGTAATCTAAAAAATGGCAATCCAAAGGGACAAAAGAATGCAATGTATGGAAGAGTTCAAGGCAACTGTTTCAAAATTCAAGTTGTAAGCCGCTGGAAAACTCTTTTATGTGGCACCTAGTGCATGATTTAGGGATAAAAGTGGAAACTTAAAGCAACCATACAAGGGTGGGCAATGATTCTTAAGTACTAACACTTAAGGAATTAGAACACCCTCTTCTACAAAACTCACATTCCGTCTGCCTGTGGATATATTCCTTCAGTCATGTATACTCTGGGCAGCCAGGACTTTCTCATTTTCTCTTGGTAGATCTCCAGAGTGTAGCATAATGCCTGGAACCCAGTATGTTCTCAGTAATAATATATTTAACTCTAAACTTAGCTGCTTTGTTCAGTTATATGCTTACTACCCTAAAAAGTGACTGACACACAGTAGACTCAATCAATACTTGTTGAATTAATGGGAATGAATGAACTGGTGAATGGATGCTTGCCAATGTGCCAGACCCTGTGTAGGTGTTAGAGAACATGAGCTTTCCTTCTAGTGGGTTAAATGAATTAAATTATTATGATATATTTTATTCACTGTCAAGAGAGTATGGGAGAGATGGGGATACTTCATTGAAGGTAAGTACGAAATAATCATTGAATCATCTTAGACTAAATGCCCCAGCTAATCCAGATCTAGTATAGTAACAAATAAAAGACCACCAGTCATTAACCCATTGTAGACATCAACAAGCTAAAGTATTCCTACTTGATATGCAAGGCAATCAAATTTTAGTCATGGAAAGGCTGGGCTCATTGCCATAGCTCACTCCCCCAATATCTATGAGAACCAAACACCTCTCCTAATAACAAACACACGCCATAAGAATCAGATTGAAAACCCACCACCCTCAAGCATCCCCAGCCCAACCATAAAAACACATGTGCCTTTCCTTATGCCTGTATCACTGGTAAAAGTTAACTGTTCAATCCAGCTTACACCTCGACACAGACAAGAGCCTTTAACCTCATTTTCTAAAGGTGCAATCTTCAGCACACATGTATGTGCATGTTCACTTATGTACACATACACACACGTGTACACACACACATACACATACCACCATGTGGCTCCTAAAGACAAGAGTTTAATACTTCCCTGGAAAACAACAGCTTAACAACCATCGAATTGGGGATATTGATTAATTACCCATTTATTAAATTATTAACTTACTCTTTCTTCATTCATTAAACATTTATTAGGTCCCTACTCCTGCAAGTGTTTTTCTAGGTATTGCAGAAAATTCAAAGACAAAAATAAGACACATTCCATATCTTCAAGGATACTGCCATCAGTTGTGGAAAAGAGACACTCAGAATCACTGTGGAATGAGACCTGCGCTAACACAAAAAAGTCAGGGGGCTGCTACTATCACACGGGGCCAGGAACTCACTTTCATTGACCACCTCCTCTGTGTGAGGAGCTTTTCAGAGGGCATCTCACTTATTTTTAATGTTCCAAGTCACACAGCTAGCAAGTAGCAGAACCAGGATTATAATCAAGTTGTATCTGACTCACAAGTCTGTTACCTGGGCATGGCTTCAATGAAGAGATGAAACTTTCTTTAAATATTGAAAGATGAAAAGTCATTTATCAGGCAGAACCAGGGAAAGGGTAAGAGGGCATCCTAAGCAGCATGAAGAGCGTACATGGAGACTCCTGAGAGCAGAATATGTAAGGACCAGTGAGTAGAGCAGTGCAGCTGGGCAGAGGATAAGGTAAGAAAGAGACTGCATGTCATCTGGATCACTTCCTGGTTTCTTTTGTAAGTTCTCATTCTGGACCAAATTTACCACCTCCTCCGTGACCAATCGGAGTTTGCAAACATATGACCACTGCCAGATGAAGGAATCGCATCACCCTCCCTTTGCTGGCAGCTTAGATAATGTTTGTTTTTCATCACTGCCTAATTAACCTCACTGTGAGGAATTCAGGTTCATCAAAGCAGCATTACCGATATTTACGTCAGTTTTCAAACTTAAGTTCTCAGTGTGGAAGAGAAACAAGGCAGTGGTGCAATGTTTTTAGTTCATGAGTACAGGACTTCTATAATTGCTTCTCATTTGGGCTGTCAAAGATACCACCCTGTTTTTCCATTCAAAGAGTAAACACTTCCTTTGACTTCCTGGACTTCCTGAATGAGAAGATAAATAGTAATGACTCTTACACATTTCGTTATAATGAACTATATTTTTGAGGTTGTTGTAAACACTGTGTAATACACCTCCATGAAATAAGATGTGACTGAGAGAATGACTATGTGTCTGACACTCCATTTCCATCCCAGGAACTGGTCTGTCTCTGGCTATTTTCTGGGAGTCCACACTGGGTATAGGGAGAGCCTCTGACAGCCTGAGTCAACTCTGCATCTTTATCAGTATCTCTCCTCATGGACTCTAAGCTCTTTGAGGTCAGGGTCCACCCCTTGCTCACCCCTGTATCCCCAACATCTGTCAGAGTACTCAATACCTACCAGGATGCTGGCATTTTTGTTAAATAAATGATTCCAAAAAAATCATCCTCAAATGGTTCTTCTACCACCTGCTGTGTTTGCCAAAAAGTTATCAGTTATTAACACATTTAAGGAACCCAACAGAATAATTTAGGGTAGCCTCTGACAGGAAAAAGGCCAGTTTTGATCAAGGAAGGATGAAAGAGAATGATGCCTGGACAAAATTATAACTACTCCTGATTCTCACCTCCCTGTGCAGTGTGTCAATCCTCTGCCCTTACATCAGTGTCTTTGTGTAGCTCAAAGCAGGGCTGACCATCATACCACCTCTAAAGTACCTGACCTTCTTGAGTTACTTTCTTCTCTTTAGTTTCCATTGACTCACTGGCCCAGTGACAGCCGGGTGCTGAGGAGGATGGGATGCTAACAGAAACACAACTTGCTGGAAGAGGACAAGGGCCCTGTGGGTTGGGTTTGGAATATTAGAAGAGTCTGCGAAATAGTCAGTCAATGCTTCCAAGCATAGGCAAGAGAGGGAGCGAGGGCTTCCAAATATCCTACATGCTGACGAGGCTAAGCAGTAAGAAGCAGAATTGACACAAACCACCCAAATGCCCTCTTGGTGGTTGTTCACTCACTCTTCTCCAAGCAGATCGAGGAAGAGATATTACGATGACAATGAGGCACCAAACCCACGCCTGAGAGGAAATATGGTTGTGGCTTCTAAGTCAAGAAATCCCCAAACTGTGAAAAATGATGGACCTTGCCAACATCATATAGGTTTGGGTGATTCAAAACATCAGAAGTTTGTTCTTTCTGAGCCAGAGGCAAGGAGCTGCTCAAAACAGAAGCTAGCCATGCTCAGATGCCCAGACCCTGCTGCAGCCCCAGTTGGCCCCTGGCAAGGGTGGAGTAGTGGGTGTGATGGTAGCCAAAGGTACCGGGGACCATGGCAACATGCCCAGGCACAGGCACAGAAAAAATGGGGCCAGACACCCACCCACTGCCAGGAGGTACTTGAGGAAGGAGGGAGCACCAGTGATCACACACTGACATTGGAGCAAGAGTCGTGGGAGGAAAAAGCCACCCCACTTGGCCCACAGGTTGGTCTTCCATCCATTCTCTAATTCTGATATTCTCAGGGGGAGAGCAGCAATCTTCTGGCAGCTGTTGCCATAGCTCCTATTCCACACACACCTTAGACCTTTCTGTCCACATTCCTAGAGTGGGAAACAGTGCCCGATTTCAACTAAGGGATTTTGGACACTGGGGAAGTGAAATTAAAAGTGACTTTGTGAAAAAAAAAAAAAAAAGTGACTTTGTGGGTGAGGACCTCTGGATTGATTCAATATACTGTTATAGCTTCCACATCTGAATGTATATGGAGTTGATGTGTTACATATTTGCATTCCCTTGCTCCTTAAGTATCAGAGGGATTCTCCTATTCAGGGTGTGCAGCACACAGAAAGGTACTAATGGAACATCATCCTCCCTGCCACAACAAACAGCCTCGGGTGGTCCAGTAGAAATACTATAAAATCCTACAAGGGGAAAGGGAACCTGGGCTTACTCATGCTCTTTCCCGAGTGCATCATCACCATTGGTACTAGGCAGCCACCTGGTATACCTCTTAAAAAAAAAAAGGGCATCTGAAAACTATAAAACACTGATTAAAGATATTAAAGATGACACCAAAAAAATGGAAAAATACTCTGTGCTCCTGGATTAGAATAATCAATATTGTTAAAATGTCCATATACTACCCAAAGCAATCTACAGATTCAATACAATTCCCATCAAAATAACAGCAGCATTTTTCACAGAAATAGAACAGAGAATACTAAAATATGTATAAAATCACAAAAGAGTGGGGGCGCATGGGTATAGCTCAGTGGGTTAAGCCTCTGCCTTTGGCTCAGGTCATGATCTCAGGGTTCTGGGATCAAGCCCGCATCCAGCTCTCTGTTCAGCAGGGAGCCTGCTTCCCCCTCTCTTTCTGCCTACCTTTCTGCCTACTTGTATTTCTCTCTCTGTGTCAAGTAAATAAATAAAATATATTTTTTAAAAATCACAAAAGAGTGAACACCCAAAGCAATCTTGAGAAGAAGAACAAAGCTGAAGTTATCATAATTTCAGATTTCAAGAATATACTAAATTCTTGAAATAATATACTAAATGTACTAAAAAGCAATAGTAATCAAAACAGTATGGTACTGCCATAAAAAGAGACACAGAGATCAACAGAACAAAGAACAGAGAGCCCAAAATAAACCATGCTTATATGGTCAATTAATCTATGACAAAGGAGGCAATGGGGGAAAGGAGTATACAATGGGGGAAAGACAGTCTTCAGTAAATGGTGCTGGGAAAACTGGACAGCTACATGCAGAATGCAAGTGGACCACTTTCAGGCATCCAAATTGGCAAAGAAGAATTCAAACTATCACTCTTCACAGATAATATGATACTTTATGTGGAAACCCCAAAAGACTCCACTCCAAGACTGCTAGAACTCATACAGGAATTCAGTCAAGTGTCAGGACATAAAATTAATGCACAGAAATCAGTTGCATTTCTATAAACCAACAGCAAAACAGAAGAAAGAGAAATTAAGGAGACAATCCCATTTACAATTGCACCCAAAACCATAAGATACCTAGGAATAAACCTAACCAAAGAAACAAAGAATCTGTACTCAGAAAACTACAAAGTGCTCATGAAAGAAATTGAGGAAGATACAAAGAAATGAAAAAACGTTCCATGCTCATGGATTGGAAGAACAAATATTGTGAAAATGTCTATGCTACCTAAAGCAATCTACACATTTAATGTAATCCCTATCAAAATACCATCAATTTATTTCAAAGAAATGGAACAAATAATCCTAAAATTTATATGGAACCAGAAAAGACCATGAGTAGCCAGAGGAATGTTGAAAAAGAAAACCAAAGTCGGCGGCATCACAATTCCAGACTTCAAGCTCTACTACAAAGCTGTAATCATCAAGACAGTGTGGTACTGGCACAAAAACAGACACATAGATCAATGGAACAGAATAGAGAGCCCAGAAATGGAACCTC
>CM052802.1:10689624-10712026 GCA_028533885.1 Nasua narica | reverse complement strand
AAGATGTTACATTTATACAAGGATTTTTAGAAACTAAGATTGGCATATATTAAGGCAGGAATTGGCAGGGACCTATCAGACTCTCTCCAGGCATCACTTACTGAACTCAAATTTTCCTTGTTTTTTCATCTTCTATATTTTTATTTTTTTAAGACTTATTTATTTATTTGAGAGAGAGAGAGAGCGTACAAGGTGGGGAGGGGGCAGAGGGAGAGAGAATCTCAAGCAGACTCCCTACTGAGCGCACAGCCCAACATGGGGCTCATCTTACAACCCTGAGGTCATGACCTGAGCCAAAACTCAAGAGCCAGACGCCCAACCGACTGAGCCATCCAGGAGCCCCTTTCTTATATATTTTTTAAAAAGCAACTGTCCAAAATGTAGAAATGAGTATGTTTAGTTGAATTGCCTCTTGTCTCTTTCATAACTACACCATCAATATCATTGTTCACATTTTTGTATTGCATTTTTCTCACTGGCAAACTGAGCTGGCAATATTTTTACAGCCAGTCACTTCCAATTTATTGATTATCTTTCAAGCTGATGACCTTGTAGCAATGAATCTGAAGTCTTCTCCACCAGCCCCACTCTTCTGGTATTTTTCTGAGATGCCAGAGCTCCAAGATTTATGCCATTGTCTGAGTAGCTAAAAGATGGCGATGATAAAGTACATGACATCATGTAAACTATGTTATTTTGACTTTTAAGTTTTCCTTAAATATAAATCTTGGCTAAGGCTGCCAAGAGGTTTGGCAAAGGTCAGCCTGGTTTTATTCTCCCTTGGTGGGTGAAACCGGAATTCCTTGGCCTTACAAATTCTTGTGGTCTCCACAGACAGCTCCTCCTTTCTAAATCAAGTTCATCTTCAGTGTTTACTCAAATGTGTTTGGCCCACTAATACTTCTTGTAATGAGAATGCAGTTCCCTGCCAGAAGTCCCATTTGGATCATTTACTTTTTCTTTGTTGATCATATCAAGCAAATCATTACAAATAATAATACTGTAATAACATAGTTCTTTCCAGGAAATGTCTTCTTGCTGATGACATCTAAGACTGGATATTATTAAAATCTGACTTTTTTTTTTTTCCATCCTGATGGCATTGCAATTTAATACCTCTTGAAGATAGACAATGTGGAGAGATTTTTCTGGCTGGTCATCATTTCAGGTTGGTGGTCGGATGAAAGCTCTGACAGAACTCTTTCCAAGGATTTGTTGTGCATGCTCAAATTCTTTGTTCTATGTTGACTCAAGCTGTTTTATAAAATACCCCTGTAAAGAGAGGCCACTGAGGCAGTTCAGAACTAAACAGAAAAATAATCATTTCATTTGTTTTTCATTTTCTGAACATGTATAATCCAAATAACTTCATTATGCTTTAATGATAAATTAATGCAAACTGTACCAAACTTAATGCAAAAACCTTATAAAAAGTTCCATTTTGAAATAACAGCATTTGCCTCCATCTTGTATTTCGTCTCCTCACATCCCATCTGTTCTGATGTTCTACCAAACACAGTCTCCTGAGTTAGAAAAGGAAACAATGCTGGTTTTGATGAGCCATTCAGAATCTTTCCAAAGTAAAATTTGTTTCCATTTATTTCCTACTTCTCCAAAAAAGTGGCAAGAAGTACTTCTTTGGCAGCAGATGGTAACAACAACAAAAAAAGGTAGCATCTAGGGGAAAAAAACATTCAACCTTAATGTTAGGATGTATTTGGCTACAAATACAGAATACCAGGTCAAAAATCAGAAATAACATATAAAAATTTCTATTTCACTCGGGCGCCTAGGTGGCTCAGAGGGTTAAGCCTCTGCCCTTGGCTCAGGTCATGATCTCAGGGTCCTGGGATTGAGCCGCGCATCGGGCTCTCTGCTTAGCAGGAAGCCTGCTTCCCCCACCCCCCTCTGTCTCCCTCTCTGCCTACTTGTGATCTCTCTCTCTCTGTCAAATAAATAAATAAAATCTTAAAAAAAAAAAATTTCTATTTCACTTAAGCCAGAAGTCTGTTAAAGGGCTAATGACACAGCTCAACAATGTCAGAACTCTGAGTCAGTAACATCTGTTCAATCCTCCATCCGCTTACTCTTTTCTTCAACATGCCTTGATATGTTCCATTGGCCTCCTCTGTCCCCCAGCGCATGTGCTGGAGAGAGTGGCACATGCTGGTCTGGTGCCCACTACCACGCAAGGCTCTAACAGCTGATACAAACAGAACGCAATGGAAGGTCTTTGTAGTTAGGACACTAACTCCCTCTTTATCAAGAAAAGGCCTCTATAAATGAAACCAAAGTAAAACAGTCTGACACAACAGTCAGGCAGTCACTTGATTGTCACAGACTATCTCCATCTGGGTACAAATTCTTATGGGCAAAGTCAAGGCTGAAAAAGAATTTTCTGGATAGTTGTTTAGTGGCTTACAAAATTGACTCAAAGGCTAAGATGATTGGAAACTGGAAGAAATCAAAGGAATCCACAACCAGGGTCACATAAAAGGAATTTCTTGACTGTGAAGCCATCACCAGACTCCAGGTATAAGACACATTTCCTGCCAGATGAATTCTGAATTGTCATTTCATTGCACCGCTGGCCCCTTGCTCACCTCTACCATTGAGTTCACTACCGTGAGGTGTTATCCTCAGGATAACACCCTAAAGAAAGTAATTGTCCCACTTCACAGGTGAAAATACTGAGGCTCCCAGAGACTGAGCCGTGGGGCTAAGGTTATAGGGCTAGTAAGTAAGGGACTGGCACTCAAACCCAAGCAACCTGGTTCTACCACATTATCTGCCTCTCAAAGTCTAGGTAGGAGCCTCTGAGTTCCTGAGCCAATGGCCTCAACCCCAACCACCAGGAAAAGCACATACACGACCTTTTTGGCTTCCAAAACTCACAAATGGCCAATTCTCTAACATGGGAGGAGAGCTCAAACCTGGCAAGGAAAAATTTACAAATATCACTTCAAAGACTACAAAGACAGGTAAGAAATAAATCAAGTATAAGATCAAAACTTGGGAAGAAACATTCTAATTATGCTCAGGGTAAACCTTCTTATATTCAGCCATATTCTGAATGTTTGCTTCAGCTTAGGAAAAACTCAATATTTTGTTATACTTTATGGGAAGACAAATTAAGGTCAAACATTTGTATTTTCCCTTTTGCTCTCTTTAAATTATGCCAAGACCACTCTGATAAAAGATAGCTTGTCTAATGTCAGTCCTCGGATCAGTGGAGATAAAAATGTCTTTACTTCATCCTACTTCTCAATATCTACATGATTTCCCAGAAATCATATACTCAAGCCTGAACTCAGAGAGGGTTTTATTAAACACAGAAAAGGAAAAACAAATCAGACCAAAACAAAAGAACTCTGGATATGGAGTGGAAGGAAAAATATGACCATCTTAAGGATGCAAAAGTAATGCAAATTGAGGCCATCTTTCTAAGGGATACAGATAAATAGTTGTGCCCAGACCCATCTTTGTATCTTCTCTTAGCACTCTGCTCTGAATATATGGTCTTAGCTTATATTCCAATAGTAGTACAGAGAAAACCCTATTGTCAATGTTCACAATGATCCACTCTAAGGAATACTGACTAGAATTTATTATTTTGCACCCAACTATAGAGAAAAAGAAATTGTGCTATTGCCAAATTACCTCTTGGATTTGTGTAACCAATATCCAATAACCACTACAATATACACAAGACTGATGTATTTTGCAGAGATGGAAACAAAAGCGGGATAAAGCAAAATTTTAGACTCCTTAGAAACAGAGCCCTATTCTATTCACTGTGGACTTTAAATCATAAGAACAAAATTTTGAAGGAAACTCTAATATCTTCTTTGACAGAAGTATGAAACCAGGGATCTAAAGCATATAAATATCCAGTAATTTTGCTTCAGAAGAAAACTCTGGCCTGGTAGAATTCAGAATGTGAATTTTAAAGGACACATGCCACAGGAGCTGGCTCAGCTAATTTGGGAACAAGAGAATAAAACATCTCACAAATTCTGCTCTCGTATTTCCTTTTTCATATTTTGCACATAATCTATCCTCAATTTCCTAAAATGTCATCACCCTTCATTTAATAAACAAATGATAAAGAAAGCTCAAGCCATGAAGTCAGTGGCACAACAACCTTCATTTGATTTGTTTTTAAACCCCGCAGTTAGCTCTAAAGGCCGTTTGGATTTAAAGCCTAAAGTCAACGACTTTGAGAAGTTCCTGTTTTCTTTCTTTATACAACCATATGAATGATAAGAATTTGTAGCTAATTCTAAATATAAACCTATCTACATTTAAACATTTCTACTGGTTTTAGTTTTCACTATGGGACTCTCTCAAAATATTATTTCTTTTATAATTCCTGAATTTGCTTCTTGACAGCTTTCCAATAGCCAAAAAGGTCAGTTGACTTTATTGTTTTTCTAATAACATGGGCACTTAGGGCAAAGGAATCTCATTCATCTCTGACTGTTCGTAATACTTGTTTTTCATTTGTAAGGATAAATACTCTGAAAGGATGTTTTTGGTGACTGGGAGAGACACAATGTTATTTCTATTTAAACTGACTTTCATTAAGAAAACTTCATACTGAGTTAAATCAGCCTATTATTCTGTCCCTGACAGGGATGTATTCTGGAAAGCCATGATTGCTTTCCATAAAGTTAAACTCAAAAGGTCAAAAACGTACTCAGAAAAACCCGAGCACTGGGCGCTTGGGTGGCTTAGTCAGTTAAGCGGCTGCCTTTGGCTCAGGTTATGATCCCTGGGTCCTGGGATCCAGTCCCACATCGGGTTCCCTGCTCAGTGGAGAGTCAGCTTCTCCCTCTCCCTCTGCCTGTCACTCTTCCTATTTGTGCTGTCTCTCAATCTCTCTGTCAAATAAATAAATAAAATCTTTTTAAAAAATAGTTTAAAAGAAAAAAGAAAAACTTTAGTTTTTCTTAATAATTCTAATTATCCATAAACTCAATCTCTTTGTAGTTTAACAGAGAGAACTTTCTGAGGAAATATGTTCCAATGTACTTACTCTTCACCAAGTAAAATCATTCGTTTGTCCCAAAATAAGTTCGTTGAGCAGTCAAGGCTGCCTCTAAATCTTTCTGATATTTGAAAACTTATTTCAAATATTTTCTTTAGAAGAAACACCTGTTACCTTCTGTTAGGAAAAATGATGGATTAAACAATTTTTATGTTCTCTTTTTACTTTCTCTATTTTTATGTACTCCTATCAATCCATAAATACAGTTGACCCTTGAACAACATGGGGGGTCAGGGGCACCAACCCCCTGTCCAGCTGAAAATTCACATATAACTTTTAACTCCCCAAAAACATCACTACCAATAGCCTACTGTTGACCGGAAGTGTTGTGAAAAACATAAAGTCTATTAACATATATTTTGTATGGTAGATGTATTAGATACTAAATTCCTGCAAGATAAACTACAGAAAAGATGTTGTTAAGGAAAATCATAAGAAAAAAATATATTCGCAGTACTGTATTGTACGAAAACCACATCTAAGGGGACGTGTGAACTTCAAACCCGTGTTATTCAAGGGTCAACTAATCTTCATTTTAAAGATATTCGCTATTAGTATTAAATATACTAACATGTTATTAGTTTGTTATTAGTATTAAATAACAAACATGTTATTGGGTCTTATTGATCCTTGATAACTTAATCAGCAAAATGAGAAGACTTGATAGAGATGGTCTCTAAAATAACTTTCTACGGTTAAGCTGAACTTTGGAGGAAACGTCCCCATATAAACTCCACTTCAGTCTTGCTCTATGGTCCAACAAAAACACAGTCAACATTGTGCTCACTTTTAAGTGGACATAAATCCAAAATGTTTTGCTCAGTTGAATTACCCATTTTTACTTCAAATTCCTTAATTAGGTTCAGTAAAAGTTGCCAAAAGGATAAAGTTAGTTTTCCTTCTCTTTTGGTCCTGAAATCAGCATGTTGAGGCTCCCCATCCTCCCTCTGTGGCATCCTTTCAGCGTTCTCATGCTGCCAAAGGTACAATTTACAGAAAGCTTTTGTATGGTCTGAACTTACAAAATGACCTCTTTCACATGGAAAAAATCCTGAAATAGATCAATATGAATTACTTCACCCAATATATTAAACACAGAGTCTTTTGCCAAAAAAAAAAAAAAAAAGTGGTGTTTTTTTTTAAAGAGGTGTAATTAAATTCAGACTCAAATTATGGGAAATGAATATTTCAAGTGGCAATATTAAGATTTCTTTTAATGATATAATGGAGATCTTATACTATGTAAAACAATGTTTATACAGTTAATAATCTCTTAGGTAGTACTTTAAGGGTTTAATGCCCTGCTTAGGCAGTCTGATTTATTTTTTTTTATTAGATATAAGTTTTGTTCCTTTTAACAGATGTTGTTGCTTCTACACACATCAGTTATAGGGTAAATAACTTTATGAAAATGCAGAACAATCATCTAATACTGTAACAGATTTATATTAAAGGATCTCACAAATTATACCAAAATAAATTCCAGGTGGAATAGAGTTAAAAACAAATTAAGAGAAGGAACAGAGAAAGCCTTAAAAAAAAACCTCACAGTAAAGAAAACCTTTTAAAATACAACTAAAAATATAGAAACCATGAAATACAGAATTGCTGGACTCGGTCACATAAAAGCAATATTAAACTGGGAAATAGTTGCAATTCTTAAAACTGACAAAGGGCTCATTTCCCTCATATATAAAGATCTCCTAGAATCAATAAGAAAAGAAACAAAATAAGTAAAAAAATTGTGTAAAGGATATTATCAGACAGATCACAGAAAGGGAAATACAAATAGCTTTTTAAGATATAAAAGGATATTCTACTCCACTTGAAATTAAGGAAATGCTAATTCAAATCTTACCGAGATACTTTTTTTCAAAGGTCAGATTTGTAAAGATGAAAAACTTAATGAGGTGACATGGTTATGCATTCTCATACATTACTGATTGGAATGTAGCTGATGCCTCTAGGGAGGGAATTTGGTAATAACTACTAACATTTAAAATATGCATATCTTTAACCTAGCCAATTACACACACACACACACATATCCTACATACATCCTCACACCTATGTAAAATGACATATTCTTAGGTCTATTCATTAACTATGTTAAAATTCAAAGTAGTAAAATAACAAGAGTAGCTTAAAAGTCATCAAGAGTTAGCTGACTGAAAAAATTATGACACTCCATACATTGGAATAGAATGCTAAAGAGCTTTCTAAAGAAAGGATGAGGAAGTTTCTTACGTTCTACTGTGCAACAAAAATCAAGATAGATTTTTAAGTTAAAAAAAAGCAAAATGCAGAACATCATTTGGCTAAAAATGAGGGCGGGGTACCATACATGTAAACATTTGAATATGCAGAGATGATCTCTGGAAAGACATTCAAGAAACTAGTAAGACATCAAGGAAAGACACTAAGAAACTACCCTCTAAAGAGCATAACTGGTGTATGCCTGGATGGCTCAGTCAGTTGAGCATCCTATTTTTGGTTTCTGCTCAGGTCATGATCTTAGGGTCACAAGGTCACCCCACATAGGGCTCTGTGCTCAGCAGGGAATCTGCTTGAGATTCTCTCTCTCTGCCCTTCCCTAACCCCACTTACTCAATGCATGTGTGCACACACAAGCACGTGCTCTCTCTCTCTAAAATAAATAAATAAATCCCTTTTAAAAAGTAAAATAAAAATAAAGAAGGGAACTGGGTGGATGGGGAACAACACATGTAAAGTGAAACTTTTGGAGACAGAACAGAAACACAACTTCTGAACTGGCTTGGTGAGCCAGTGTTCCACACGGAGGTAACAGTACAAAGGTGTGGGGGCCAGCCTGCCTGTGGCAGGAATCAGATTAGTAGGAGTCAACTGTTTTTCTTTTTTCCCTCTTCGTCTCTTTCCCTCTCCACACACCGACCCCTGTTTCCCACCTGCCCCCCACCCTCCGTCTGCTGCTGCTGCTGCTTTCTCCTCCTCTTCTTCCTCCTCCTCCTTCCATTTGAAAATGGGGTTCTTACCACTCACATTTCATGACCATGGATTTTTCAAGCGCTCTAATGATAGGCAATGACACCAACTTCCAGTGATCTCGCCTGTACATTCCCAGGTATAGAATGTATCCTTTTCCTTTGTTTTGGTCAAGTATTTATCCAATGAGCATGATAGCATCCTTATAGACCTAAAGAACTGGATATGGCCAACTACTGTATGTATGTATACACATGTATCATACATATCATATATCATATGATATCCTATCATATATTTAATATATATGATAATAAAAAGCTGATTACAAAGCAAATATAAGGAAATGTCCATATTTAATAATACCAAAATTACTTACATGGCATAGAAATGTAATAGGACCTTTCTATCTCTCTATCTTTCTCTCTCTTTGATAAGCTATTATAAATAAGAAATTTAACTAAAATGCATGTATTTTATATATGGAACACTGAAAGTCACAGAATTAAAATTTCAGCAGATTATAGCAGGAAACCTCTGGATTTTACTTGCTTCTTTCATCAGAAAGTTTCCTCCATTTTCCCACATCAGTTCTGATTTGAAAATTCTTAATAACTGCCCAAGTTTGCAACAGCTTGCTTCCTACTCTGGACGTCTTCCCTGTGCCTTTGGCTGGGAAGTATGAAGGAATCAAAGCATTTCCTTAAACAATGGAAGCCAACATAAATCCACTTATTCTAAGAAACAATAGAAATGAAATTTCCACTGGGATCAAATTCAACACAGCTGATTAGCATTTCTTTCATGCTAAATATTTGGCTCAGATGTCAGGTTTGGGGTTAGCAGAGGTGACTCCATTAGCCATTATGTTAAACAGGAACATTCACCAAAGAGTCATTAACTTGTGTTTTACTTCTTCAAATGTCCTTTCTCCTTCTTAATGATCATATTAAGTATCCTATCTTGGACCAAAATTGTTGTTTGGTTTTCACATTTTCCCAGTTTGACAGGAAGAGGCTTATTCTAGAACAATTAACAAACCAGACCACCCACCAGCTGCCAAATGGCAATATTTTGTTGTATTTTATGTTGTGTTCTTAATCCATCTTCAGAAGCATTTATATCCTGTTAATGAAAAGACTCTCATAGTTGTTGTTTCTATTCAATATGTAGCCCAAGTAGACAGGGGTGGGAACCCAAGAAAACACCAAAAGATGTATGTTCTTTGGAAAAGATCACTAACCCTATTTATGCATCCACAGCAGGCAAAACATTTATAATCATTTCAATAAATCTGGTACTTAAAACAGACTCTCAGTCTGCTATCACAACAAATCTAGACCTAATCACAAGTTCTTGCAGGTCCCAAAGTTCTATCACATTTATTGTGGGTGTTCTTCTCATCCCAAGTGTCTGTTCTCTCTTTTCTCCTGCTGGCCATTTAGCCCAATGCACTCACCTTAAAGACCTGCAGTCACCTGTGCTTCACTTAACCTTCTTTACTCTTTCATGATTTTAATTTACCTGTCACCTTCAACTCCAGATTCTCTTCTTTTTGTAAAGCAGGCCTCAAATTTCTGGCTTCAAACCTTGGCTTCAATATCTTCTACTGGCTTTCTTTACCTCTTACCAACCTCCAAGTGTTTCTCCGGGTTTTCAGACCTCTGCTTCTTTTTTTACTCTAACAATAAAAATTCTTCATTTTTGGCATCCATCACCATCCCCAGGGAGATTGCCCTAGTGCAGCTCCCATCTTTGGGCAATCACAGAATCAGGAAACATCTGTCTCAGAAACTTGCTTCAACAGGGGCCCTCTAGGCTCCACTTTACGCTGGACTGTGTTCACTGAAGTCCAGTATGTGTGTCATATTCACTGCTGTATCCCCAGCATCCAACACAATGCCACACACATTAGATTCTCAAATGACAAATGTTCACTGAATGAATTCCTAAGATGGTAATGAAAGCTATTCCCACCCATTTTCCCACACAGTTAAACCAATGATTTTGATTTGTTGACAAGATGCAAATTACCTTCTCTGAAATTCACTTTCCTGCTTTGCAGGTATAGCTACATTGGGTAGAACAGAAGAGTCCCATAGTGAACTCCATGCATCATCTATGTTCTAAGACATGGACCTCACGAAATGGCTGATGGAAAATACGAAGCTACTCCCTAAGACTGTGATAAATTTTTTTTTTTAAAGATTTTATTTATTTATTTATTTATTAGGAAAGAGAGAGAGTGAGAGAGAGCATGAGAAGGGAGAAGGTCAGAGTGAGAAGCGGACTCCCCATGGAGCTGGGAGCCCGATGTGGGACTCGATCCCGGGACTCCGGGATCATGACCCGAGCTGAAGGCAGTTGCTTAACCAACTGCGCCACCCAGGCGCCCAGACTGTGATAAAATTTTAAGATCATCAAGTACATAGGAAGTAAGATAAATTAGAGAATGTTCAGAAGACTGGCTCAAAGATAACCAAAAAGTTAAAAAAAAAATAAGAAATATAATTAGTCTAAGATGCCATGAGAATGTATTTTCTTCTATTTTCCCTGATAACTTCTGTAACTTCTATTTTCCCTAAATCAGCTTCCATAAGATTCTAAATCTTGCCACAATATACCCTAAGACAAAGATATACAGGTAAGTGTATTGTGATGAAAAAAGTTTATAATATATGACCCCTGGAAGAAAGACTTATCAAAACAGCATGGATAATATGATTCTGTTTCTACAAAACTGGAGAAAGAAAGAAATATCTAGAAGACTTTTAAACTGATACATAATATACATACAGTAGAACTTATAGATCTTATACAACTTGAATTTTTACTTTGTATACATCCATGTGACTACCAACCACATAAATATATAAGACAGTTCTAGGACTCCAAAAGGTTCCCTCACACCCATTCTGTAAAGAATGGTTCCTTAAATATTCCCTGGGTACCCTACTGGAGAGATTTTAGGTGATTCTTCTTGATACCATTTAGTCGCTAGGGTTTTCTACATTAGTTTTACCTATGTAGTCAGAAAAATAAGAATGTCATTTTCCTTGTTGACTGTTGAGCACAGAGGTGCTAATGAGCCCATCTCAAGGAAAGAGACTTGACGTACCCAAACTCCTGATTTCGGCATTTAGGTAGCTTTCAACGTTTCTCTTATTGTTCTTGCTTTTCTTTGTATATGTCTTGCTTTCCTTTTTTTTCCTCCTTAAAACCTAGCAAAGCTTTCTTTTCTTTCTAACAGTTTAATCAGTTCAACTGTGCAAGACAGTATGTCCATGTTTTCTGAGCCTCACGGGAAGAACAGCATACGCCTGGGCATTGTGTGGTGCTACAGACCGCATCCTCCAAAATTCATCTGATAAATTCTAATGCCCAATAGAACAGCATTTGGAGGTGGGGACGTGGGGAGGTAATTGGGTCATGAGGGCAGAACCTTCATGAATGAAATTAGTGCCCTCATAACAGAGACCCCAGAAAGTTACCTTGCCCTTTATCCCATGTGAAAAGAAAGTCCTTACCAGATACTGAATCTGCCCAAAACTTGACCTTGGATTTCCCAGCTCCAGAACTATGAGAAATAAATTTTTGTTCTTTACAAGTCACCCAGTCTATGGTATTTTATTACAGCAGCCTGAACAGACTAAAACATGTAGCCAACTGAAATCAAAGTGGAATGAGCCCAATCAAGAAAGAGACACAAAGGGGCTCAGTGGTGGCTGAGTAGATTGAGTGTCTGCCTTAGGCTCAGGTCATGATCCCAGGGTCCTGAGATCAAGCACCGTGTGGGGCTCCCTGCTCAGTCGGTTTCTGCCCCTTCCTCTGCTTATGCTCTCTCTCTCTCGCTCTCTCTCAAATAAGAAAATAAAATCGGGGCGCCTGGGTGGCTCAGTGGGTTAAAGCCTCTGCCTTTGGCTCAGGTGGTGATCTCAGGGTCCTGGGATCGGGCCCACATCAGGCTCTCTGCTTGGCAGGGAGCCTGTTTCCCCCTCTCCCTCTGCCTGCCTCTCTGCCTACTTGTGATCTCTTGCTCTCTGTCAAATAAATAAATAAAATCTTTCCCCAAAAAAATAAAATCTTTAAAAAAAGAGAGAGACACAAGAAAAGAAATCAAAATAAAAGAGTGATTACTGATAAAGACATACTGAAGAAGGCAGCTTAGATCTGTAGGTACAACCGACCTTCTGTTACCTATGACCATGACTTCAGTTTACAGATCCAAAAACACAACTCACTGCAGAGACAGCACCCTCTTCAAAAACTATTATGACAGATAAAGGCCTACAGCTTCAGGACCCACTGCCCTAAAAAAGATAGGGACTCAAGCCACTGAGTTCTCAAGCACTCTCTACTAATCTCATCAAGTAGATAAGTCACCAAGCAGAGATAGATGAGAGAAGGGCAGAAATTCTCCCCTAAAGAACTGGAGTGGAAGTCTTCTTTTAGCAAACATGAGGATTCAGAAATATGGTCTCCCCCAACACTCTGGATACATGGTTGACTAAATGATCCTTAAGGGCTCCATAAACCCAGATTCTGTAAATCCAAAGGAAAGGAGTTCGGTCTTCCATTACTTCTCTATCTTTCACTACAGGGTTTCTTAAAGCAAGTTTATAAATAAATAAACAAGCAAACAAATAAGTGAGATAAAAGGAGCTTTTAAAGGACTGTATGAAATCTCATACTTGGAGAACATCTTCAGTCACACATACAGGGTTGAAACCCACTAAGAATATGTGCATTCTTGAAAAGACAAAACACACAAAACTGGCTTACTAGTAACTGATCTTTTATGTGCCTGAACTTCCAAACTCCTCCTAATCTCATTGTCACAATCTGAGATGATGAGTCACTGGAGTTTCTATGTCAAGTGTAACTGGCACTGGATGAAATGCTGAAGCTAAAATTCCCACCAAGCCTGTTTTTGTAACCTGTGAAACACATCCACACAATTAAGGACCCATTTCCTGAAAGGATATTCTCAACTTTCCAGTGACTCTGCTAACCTAAAATCGGACCCAGCCTTCAAATGGAGAGTGTGAGGATCCCAAAAAGGAAACAAATATTTTGAAGTAAAAGACTTCAGGGTGGGGTGGGAATGGGAAAAGTTTACAAGATAATAATTTTTCAAAGATTTCTCAAAAAGACTTCAAGCACATTTATTTACTTATTTTATGTTAACTTTTTACTAAATTTAGCATACGTGTAGGAAAGTGCATAAATTGTGAGTAAGGACCTTGATGAATTATTTTAGAATGAAAACATCTGCGTAGCCAGCCCCAAGTCAGGCTACAGAAAATCGCCATCATGGACAAAACATCCCATTGCCCCCTCCTCTGCATTATCATACCCAAAGGGATCACTATTCTGACTTGTAACATCATGCACTAGCTCCGAGCTTTATGTAAGTACAAGCACACCATATGTACTTCGGTGTGCCTGGATGCTTTTGCTCGGCTTACATTTGGGAGTTTCATCCATGCAGTTACACACAGTAATAGTGGTGGTTTCTTCATTCTTACTGCTGTTCAGTATTCCATTGCATGAATATGCCACAATTTATTTATTCATTTTGTTGCTGTTGGAAATTTGCAATAGTTTCCAGTTTGGAACTATTACGGAAAATGTGACTGGGTGAATTCTAATATGTGTCTTGATGAGTACTGGGACACGTTTCTGTTGAGTATCTTCCAAGGAGTCAGTCATAGGTCACTAAGTTTGCAGCAACTTGTTACAGCAGCAATAGGAAACTCATATAATCACCCTTTCCCCTTTTCATATGTTTATTGGTCATATGGATATCCTTTTTCGTGAAGTCCCTGTCTGGTTAAGTCTTTTGCACACTTTTAATCTTACATTGTCTTCAGGGCTGGGAGTGGATTTCCTTATATCCTGTGCATTCGAGTCCTATGTAGATAATATTTGGCATGCATTCTCCCACTCCATGGCTTATTTATTTTACTCAGTGTTATCTCTTTTTTTTAAAGATTTTACTTATTTATTTGAGAGAGAGAGAGAGACCGTGCATACATACGAGTAGGGGGAGGGGCAGAGAGAGAGGGAGAAGCAGACTCCCTGCTGAGTAGTTGCCCAACTCCATCCCAGGACCCTGGGATCATGACCTGAGCCAAAGGCAGACACTTAACTGACTGAGGCACCCAGGCATCCCAGTGCTATCTTTTGATAAAGCAAATTCCCAATTTTAATCAAGTCCAATGTACCTATCTTTGCCTTTACAGTTGGGGCTTTTTGTGAGCTTTTGAGAACGCCTTGCCTACAAGATCATGAAGACATTCTCCAAGTTATCTTCTATAAGTTTTATTATTTTGACCCAGCTGGAATTGATATTTCACTATTGTGTTAAGTAGGTGTTAAGGTCTACTTTTTTCCACTTAGATAACCAAGTGATCCAGCATCGTTTATTAAAAATGCCATTTTTCCCCCACTATATTGTAATGACATTTTTGTCATATATCAGATAACTGTATATGTACAGATTTACTTCTGGACTTGTTTCTATTTTATTGCTCTATTTATCCACCTTTGTACCTGCTCGGAAAAGTGTTAATAAAACAGGCCTAAGAATGTTATCCTTTGACAAGCTTACATATAAAGTTAGCCCTTGGCTGGAATATGGGAACCTAGATCTGTGGAGGGTTTCTATCATTCCCAGAACTGATAGGAATTTCTCACTGTGGCTAAACTCTTTGTACAAACAATGTAGAATCTGCTGAA
Organism: Nasua narica; assembly: GCA_028533885.1. Lineage (NCBI taxonomy): Eukaryota > Metazoa > Chordata > Mammalia > Carnivora > Procyonidae > Nasua > Nasua narica. The sequence goes on along the minus strand of CM052802.1, from coordinate 10,697,271 downwards.
CACTTGTTTTCCTTCTAGAGTTTGGAAGTTGGGTGTGTATTTGACAGAATACGTGTACATGACAAGCCCCCAATAAAAACTCAGGGCACTGAGTCTTTAATGAGCTTCTCTGACAACATTTCACATGTGTTGTTATAACTTGCTGGGGAAATTAAATGTATCTCCACTGGGAGACTTTTGGAGGTTTGCACTTGATTTCCTCCAGAGTTCACCTCATGTGTCTTTTCCCTTCTCTGATTTTGCTTTGTATCATTTCACTGTAATAAATCATATCCATGAAAATGTCTATACCCTGAGTCCTGGGAGTCCTCCTAAAGAATGATCATGCCTAAGGATAGTCTAGGGGACCCTTAATATAGCATCAATACCATACTGTCTGAATTACTATAACTTTATAGTCATGCTATCTGGTAATAGAAGTTTGCCAAATTTGTTATTCCTTAAGATTATCCTATTTTAATGCTTATATTTTCACTGCTTATATTTTTATTGCTTATATTTTCATATGTTCATAATGTTCTATAATGCTCTATGAACATTGATTTTCTTAAGATCAAATCAATGTTCACAAAACTCAATCTGCAGTTGAATTTTTACTGGGATTTTATTTGATCAAAAATCCATTTAAGAAAATCGATATTGCTACAATTTAGTCCTCCAATCCATTCACATGGTATACTTGGGTCTTCTCTCATTTCGTTCAATTTTCTAAATAACCTTTTGTTAACTTTCTGTTTTCTTTTGGTGAGAAGGTCTTGTACATCACCTATTAGACTTGTTACCAGGCATTTGGTGGTTTTGATACTAATGAAAGTCATATTTTTCATTTTTATTTTCTAATTGTTTTTTATCATTTTATAGAAACACAATTTTTGTGTATTGACCTTAGATCTAGCAACTTAATAAATTCATTTATTAATTCCAATAGTTTTAACCATAGAGACTTTTAATCTGCTATGTAAACAAACACATCTTCCATAAATAACAAGAGTTTTGCTTCTTCCTTTTAAATCACTGTTATGAGCTGAATTGTGTCCTTCCAAAAGTTGTATTTTGAAGTCCTAACTTCAACCTCAGAATGTGACCATATTTGGAGACAGAGCCTTTAAAAAGGTAATTAAGTGGCCACCTGGGTGGCTCAGTTGGTTAAGCATTTGCCTTCAGCTCAGATCATGATCTCAGGGTCCTGGGATTGAGTCCTGCACTGGGCTCCCTGTTCAACGGGGAGTCTGCTTCTCCCTCTCCCTTTGCAGATCCTTCTGCTTGTTCTCTCTCTCTCTCTCTCTCTCTCTCTCTCTCTCTCTCTTTATCTCTATCTCTCTCTGTCAAATAAATAAATAAAACCCTTTAAAATAAAGGTAATTAAGTTAAAGGGAGGTCATTAGGGTGGACCCTAATCCAGTATGACTACTTATGAGAAAAGAAGATTAGGACACAAGCAAACACAGAGGGAAAATTATGTGAAGACACAGAAAGAAGATGGCCATCTGTAAGACAAGGCAAGAAACCAATCCTGCTGACACTTTGATCTTGGACTTCTAACCTCCAGAAGTTTAAGGAAATAAGTATCTATTGTTTAAGCTACCCAGTCTGTGCTACTGTGCAGTCCTAGAAAACAAATGCAAATAATGCTTCACAATTCAGTCATATAGTTGATATAGAAGCAGGCACTGGGCTAATTTGTTTTCATACATCATTTCTTTTATTCTTCGTAATATCCAAAAAGATAGGTAGTATTGCCTCAATTTTATAAAGGATAAGATAGACCCTAAGAGATCGAGAAATGTACCTAAGCCAGGGTGCCTGACTGGCTCAAGTCAGTACAGCATGCAACTCTTGATCTCAGGGTTGTAAGTTCAACCCCCATTCTGAGTGGAGAAATTACCTAAAAATAAAAGAAATAGAGAAAGAAAGAGAGAGAAGAAAAGAAGGAAGGATGGAAGGACGGAAAGAGGGAGGGAAGGAGGGTGGGAGGGAAAGGACAGACCTACATCATATAGAACTAGACATCATGAACCCTGCTGTTTTGTTCCTCTGCCTTCCTAGAGTTGTAAAGCATCATTATTATGCCTTCAGTCACTTGCCCTTTACTTAATTGAAAAAAAATTTTTTTCTCAGTAGGCAAATATATAAATATAACACAGAGACCTATCTCTGGTCCAGACCCATCACCCAGAACTGTCTCAACATATAATCAATATCCCAGAGTGGAGTTATTGAGTTAAAGAATTAAAGAACAAGATGCAAATTTTCAAAGGATTTCACAAATAAACAGGCATATAACTCTTGAACCCCTCACCTCACTGAGGACATAAAAGGGTAGGAAGAGAGGAGACTGGAAAATTTTAGGAGTTAGTGTTCTGTGCCCCTCTGCCACATGGAGGCATTAGAGATGGCTGACCCTCTCTTCACGTCTACCGAGAGGGGCCCAGTGGAATCTCTCAGTTTGGCGTGACAGTGAACTGTCTTTTCTCTGGTTCTAACCTGAGAAATCTCAAGTGAAAGGGAAGGCGTGGCTAGCTATCAACAGATGAACCAAAAGAGGCAGGGTTAGGCTATCAGCAATTGCAAAATGTATGGGGACAGAGATGAGTTAATGTTGCCTAAGGACCAGACACGGGCCTCTTAAGAAGAAGTCCTTTTAGGTTCTAAGCAAAGCGGCAACCTATAGGGGCAAAAAGACGTCAGCAAAGAAAAGTAGAAGTTATCGTTCAAGTTCTAGATGTTCAGGGAATAAGCAACTAGCTATATTGAAAATGTATTCACTGCATGTGAGGGAGCAAGAGAGACAGGGGTGTCAAGTGCTCAGTCAAAAAGTCAAAAGGCAGCCTTAAATACCTGCAGGCCAAGAAAATATTAGGCTCCCTCACTACAGTACCAGAAAAGACTTCTCTGCTACCCATCTCTCCCCTATCCTTGTTCCTTGGCACCAAAATAAGGGGGAAAGCTAAAAGAGTAAGAAGGCAAAAGAGGAAAGCCAACTACTGGCCTCCCCCCAACATCACCTCACCTTAGGCTTTAGCTGAGGAGGAGAAGTAGGTACCTTACCTCTAAATCAGTTAGGACATTTTGACTAAATCTATATTCTTTGTAACACCTAAGAGCAACTGGAAAAGTCATCTGGGGCAGAGAAAGAACTAATCTCATTCAATAAACAGATTTAAAAGCTAATTAGAAAGGACAATGAGGGGCACCTGGATGGCTCAGCCAGTTAAGCGGCCAACTCCTGGTTTCAGCTCAGGTCGTGATCTCAGGGTCCTAGGATCAAATGTGCTCGAGGATTCATTCTCTCTCTCCCTCTTCTTCTGTCCCTCCCCACGTCACCACCCCCCTCCATGCACTCATGCATTCGTGCTCTCTCAAAAAATAAATAAAATATTTTTTTAAAAAAGGACAGTAAGGGGCGCCTGGGTGGCTCAGTGGGTTAAAGCCTCTGCCTTCGGCTCAGGTTATGATCTCAGGGTCCTGGGATCGAGCCCCACATCGGGCTCTCTGCTCAGCAGGGAGCCTGCTTCCCCCTCTCTCTCTGCCTGCCTCTCTGCCTACTTGTGATCTCTCTCTCTCTCTGTCAAATAAATAAGTAAAATCCTTAAAAAAAAAAAGACAGTAAGATACCACTATGCACCCATTCCAATGCCTATCAAAAAAGATAATACCAAGTGTTAGTGAGGATGTGGAGACTCAGGAGCCCTCAAATTGCTGCTGGGAATATAAAATGGCATAGCCATTTGGGGAACAGCTTGGCAATTTCTTAAAAAGATAAATAATAAACAAACCACCAATTCCACAACTAGGTACCTACCCAGGTGATCGAAACACATGTTCACACAAAGATTGTCACATAAATGTTCATAACAGCATTATACATAATTGCCCAAAACTAGAAACAATCTTAATGTTGATCAACTCATGAATGGTAATGAAAATTGTAATACATCCATACAATGAAATATAATTCAGCAATAAAAAGGAATGAACTACTACAACATGATACTGTATTGGTGAACATTGTTTCAAAAGCACTAAGAAAAAAGTGAGATGCAAAAGATTATACATTATATGACTCCATTTATATGAAATTTCCAGAAAGTAGAAATCTATAGATTTGTAGAATAACAGTTACCTGGGACAAGTGTGAGAGTGGGAACTGACTGCAAACAGGCCCAGGGAAATCTGAGATGAGAGAAATATCCTAAAAGTAGACCATGGTTGATAGTTCCACAACTCTATAAATTAACTTAATATCACTAAATTACAAATCAGCAGAAGAGTGCATTCAATTACAAGGGCGACTTTTATGGCATGTAAGAATTATACCTCAATAAAACTATAAAAAAAAATCCCAACATGGGATCAGTAGGGGATATACAGATACAACAAGTTTGACAATATACTGATAATTATTGAAGGTGGATAATGGATAATGGAATTTCATTATACCATTTCTTCTACTTTTATGTATGTTCAAAATTTTTCACAAGAAAAAGTTTTAATAAGGTAATGAGAGATTAAATTAAAATTGTTTTATGAAGCCACACTCTACGAAGTCTTTGATATAACCCAATTGTTATATCTACCATTTAATTTTTAAGCCATCACATTAAATGTGGCAGTATTCAACAGAAAACTGGCCAAGAAGATGCAAATGATGGCCATGTTAGCTATATCCATATTTATATGCTATGTCCAACAACTTTAACAGACCTAACACGACTCAAAAATCATGGTGTCAAGAAGTCATACAGCTAAAAGAAACTTAGAGAGGTCACCAGATGACCTCTGCTTCTGAAAGGGTCTCACAATAAAGTTATCTTTTCCTTTTCAAATATTTACTGATGTACACAGGATTCAAAATCCCTTCAGTATTTTAGGTCAACACAATCTGTTTTAATGAACATCTCCCTTCGATATGTTCATGGCCAAGCCAAACAAAGAATATTAGGAAGCCAGAAATAAGTTATGCATTCGTTATATATCTAGCTTTTAATAAAAAGAGGCTAAAACTGGGTGTGGTGCATGAACAATCAATCCTGTAATACTGAAAAAATAAAATAAACATATTCGGGGAAAAAAAAAGAAAAAAGAGGCTAAGGAAGAAAAATTACTGAGAAATTAAACACATTTATTATTAGAAATTTTAGGACTTTGTTTTTACAATATTATGATACCAAACTGACTCATGGGAAGGATGTACCAAAACCAGCAGTTGATAACTGAAGAAAGGGACCTATCTGGAGGCTTTGCCACGGAATAGTTGGCAGTAAGATAGCACCATCTGTTGGAAAGAAGAAATGTCAATCACCAATAAAACATTTTTGATATAAGAAAAAAATATTTAAGTCTTTCCAAAGTGCCTGATAAGGAATCTTGTTAGAAGCCACAAGTTCAATGGAACAAGTACCAAATTCTGTTTATTCATCAAATCTCCACGGTTTTTTTTTTATATATAGGTTGGGCTATTATACACACATACACACATACACACACACGCGAGAAATTTGTATGATTTCAGATATACATTAAATACAAAATATAAAAATCTGCATTAAATGTTTGCAGTCCTGTAGATCTCTTTGAAGTATCACCACCTTTATTTCCTTCCACTACTTTAAACTCTGAAACAACTACACATGGCCACACAGAATCTGTTCTTATGACTTCCCGGAAGTTTCTGATCTTGGTAATTATACTCTGACAGACCACTACCAGGTTTGAAAGAACTGTCTGTAAATTTTGTACATTATATTAAAATCCCCTATCTAAAACAAACAAAACATAAATAAGTAGACAGTCCCATTGTAATACCAATCCTTGGGAAAGACGTTATATTTATTTTGTGTTCTGAATAAAATTTCTAGCCTATTACAGGGCATAAACGCCAAAGCACCAGAATATCTGGTACTCCTACTTAAGTTCAATAGGTATAAGGTATTGTTCCTCAACCTTTCAAGTTTCCTAAAAGCTCAATGCATCTAAAATCATTTTCTGTGCTAACATAGATAAAACATGGGTTTTTATGGGCACAGAAAGTTCTCCAGTCCTTTCCTGGAAGATACCATCTACCATTCAAAACAAGGTATTTTTAAAAATATGTCTAGCATGTCGTGTTTCTAAAACTAGTAATTCCTGTCCTTCAAATTTATGAGTACTAAATTTATAATTAGTTTCAAAAAAAAAAAGTCTTGTAGGAGAGTCAAAGTTCATATACTACAAAAAAGTTCAGGCATCTTTCATATTAAGGGCACGTACCATATGAAATCCTTCCGAAATGCTATGCACAGTTTCTGGATCCAGCTTGCCAACCACTGCTAACTGCTAGCAGTTGTGAAGTTTCAGATGCACTATAGTTTCCTCTGTTCAATTATCCACTTAATTCAGCTTAGGAAGGACTCATTTCAAAGAGTTACTGGAAGACTTGTCAGGGCTGTAACTTCCCATGATCTAAAAATGGAAACCTCTGGTAGGATGTCTTATAGTAACAGAAAAGCAGCAAAAATGGATGTAGAGTACCCAACCCTTGCCAACTTGAGTGAGAGACTTTGGCCATCTGGGACATATGACATCTTTCTCTCTTTGCTTGCCAGACTGCTACTCGCTAAGAACTGAGCCTTGACCTGGCCTGAAAATCCAGTTCAACAAGTGCTCAAGGATATTTGTCTCCAAAGGGGACAAATAAGACAGTTCTTTGTGGGGTGGGAGGAAAGTACAGACTGCTTATTTATAGTTTAAATTTTTATTTTTATCAAAGTTTTCTATATATGCAATAAATTATTATAGTAATTGATAAATATATAAATGGAGATAAAAGCAAATAAATTGTATGTTTTACCAATAGGAGAAATCAAAGAAGTTTAGAGTCCCATTATTTTACAAAAAATTGGAATTGTTATAGGAGATAAAATCTGATTGCTATCACTATTCTAGCATTTCTCTAATATACTGCATCTTCCACTCAAGACAGACAAACAAATGAACAAAAAATACTTGATTTACTACTATACTTCCTGGTCAAAAAGAAGAGCTTCCTTACTCCCATATTCACGACCAATAATGACTATGTTAAAATTCTATTTTTCTCTCAACCTTGAACCATACTTCTCATTTTGTGACTATTCCTGTGACTAGGCATTTTGGAACACTTCATCCTTTAAATTATGTCATCAACATTACTAGGAAAAAAGATTTGATTTATAGGATTTTATTTACCAGGGTCTCATCTATTTATATATGAATTTTGATAGCCTTTAGTGTAATTCCAGTTCTCTGCCTCTGGCCACAGGGTAGGACTATACTTCCTAGTAAGGGGTAGGGGATGGTGGGCATACGACCAAGCCAGCCAGTGGGGCAATGTCACTTCTTTCCTGGAGCATTTGATTTAGTGTGAGATCTTCCGGGGGTTTTTTTTTCCTTCCTCTAGCCTGACAGGTTCCCAGTTATCCTGAATATCTGAATGACTACTATGAGCAAAGTCCCTCTGCCAACCTGCTAGGACACAAAGCATAACTAAGAAATAAATCTTTGTTGTTTTAAACCACTGAGATTTGGGGGTTGGTTGCTACCAGATCATGACTTGGTCTGCCCCAAACGATGTTTTGAGGAAAAGCAAAATTCCACTCAAAACCCAAGTCACAACTCAAAGTTTTGGCT
>CM052802.1:10670376-10689124 GCA_028533885.1 Nasua narica | reverse complement strand
CGTGGAGAAGCTGGCTTGGAAGGACATGCTGCACCCCAGGAAAGGGGAGAAGCTCACAGACCGCGACATCATCGTGCCGCAGTGGGACAACGTGGGCTTCACGGCTCCAGGGCTGCAGAATGAAGTTATGGACCGAGAAGTCAAGGCCGGTGGTGCAGACCTGCGCGCGCAGGAGCTCGCACTGGCTTTGGGACACCTTCGTGCTCTGTGCCAGAGCCCTGGGGACGCGGCGGTGGAGGAGACAAGGCCATGCGGGCGGCAGACCAGGTGCAGGAACTCAAGTGTGAAGGCATAGGCTAAGATTTAATGTGGTCTCACTTTAAGAGTAACATCTGAATTGAACACAGACACAAAGATCACTGTGGGCTAGTGAAGAGTTTCTGGTTTTGTGATGGGCTGTCTTGTCACTTTTTGGTTTTAAGTACGTGGAAAACGTGACATTTTCAGGGAGGAGAGCCTGGATAGGAGGGAGATTCACGGAAGAGGAATCTAAACAAGACTGGAAACTCCCCTAAATGTTCAAGTATCTCAAACACACGGAGGCAGAGGAGGGATCAAGGCAGGCTTTCCCGTGAGTCATGTGTTTCTCTGGGATCACAACAGCACTTCCTGTCGGGAGTCAAGAGTGCATTCAGGGTGGAGTTCGTGAGAAAACCTGTCTTAGTCATGAAATACCGGTTTTCAACTCTTTAATGCAGTCAAGCAACATTCTGGAAGATTACCATGTACAGAGTTGACCAAGAGATTTTTGAAGTTTTAAATTTTGATATTCAAGCAATTCATCTTATCAAAACAAAGCCACTTGTTAATCTGTTGTAGACCTATTATACAAATGCAGTGTGTTGGGTACAGAAGGGGGTACAAAATTAATACAATGCATGTCTACTGTCCTGAAAGAGCTTCTGGACGATCCTCTGGTAAGTGTGGGATCTGAGAACAGTGGTATGGGGATTGGAGAGAGAACCATAACGAACTTGCTCTTTTCAGCCCCCATGGAATGACAAAGTCTATCAGAAGCCAGACCCCCTGAACCTGTCCACTCTTCCTCTGGTTTGCTTTTCTAGCAGAGAAGGACATGTATGTAGTTCAGCTTATATGCATTGACTGCTTAGATGACAAAATGGATGCCAGAGAGCTCCCTATCCAAAAATATAGGCCCCTCGCTTGTTACAGAATCTCAGGTTCTATAATTGGAGAATTTTTCCTTTGTAGACAGTGTGAGAAAGTAGACAGAACTTGGACTTGTATGTCAGGCTGACCTGAGTTCAAATCTCACCTCTTCTGTATACTTTGGACCTTAAGCAAGTCACTTGTTTTGCAAACTTCTAATTCCACATTCTTTAAATGGGAATAATGTCTGTGAAAGCAGTGAGATAATACGAACTCAGTACATATTATTTCCTTACTTTCTTTTCAAAACTTAGTGGTGTAAGTGTTATAAAGTTAAGTAACATCCTAAGTTCTTATGATCTGGAAATTGACTGCCTCTCTAGGGAAATTAATTACCACCTTCAGCTGTAATCCAGAATATTGGTGCTATAACCACTCAAGGATGCAATGCCTTTGGCAAAGATTTCTCTCTTGTGATTTTTCCCCTTATTTTCATAATCTCATTTTGCTAGACCATTCTGGACAGCAAGAACTATATCTTATTCATTTTTCTATTTCTGATGCATGGCAAAGAAGGTACTCTGTGAATGTCTGATGGATGAATGAATAAATGAAGAAATTTTCTAGGGAGAAGAGAAGAAGAAGGCAATGTTGGCTAGAAGCAGAACATACCCAGGACTAAGAAGGGAAGGTGAGAGAGCCTCAGAACAAAACAAACCATCTTTTTTTTTTTTTTTAAGATGTTATTTGTTTATTTGAGAGAGAGAGAGAGAGAGAATGAGAGAGAGAGAGAGATCATGAGCAGGAGGAGGGGCAGAGGGAGAAGCAGACTCCACACTGAGCAGGGAGCCAGATGATGCTGATGGGTTCAATCCTAGGACCCAGGGATCATGACCTGAGCCTAAGGCAGACATTTAACCAACTGAGCCCCCCAGGCACCCGAAACAAACCATTTTTTGCTGACCTTTTAACTTTATCTAGGATCAGAACTGCTGCTGCTTTAGAGAGTAGATAAATTACTCCTCCAGCTCTCCTCCCTGACGAGCGCATATAAATTACAGCTAGCTGCTGCCTGCTGCTGCTGCTGGTAATGACAATGATCCTGTGGAAAAGGAGTAGAAAACCACCTTTTCTTAAAATGGCTTTGGCAATTTTTGCAGCTATTTTTCTGCTGCTTTTAGGGAGATAGTTACACCTATTTTTCAATATCTTAACTACACCGAAGTATGTATCAGGTCTGACTTATTTATTTTATTTTTGCAAGAGAAAGAGAGAGTGAGCAGGAGCAGGGAGGGAGGGGCAGAGGGAGAAGCAGACTTCCCGCTGAGCAGGGAGGCGGAAGTGGCACTGGATTCCAGCATCCTGGGATCATGACCTGAGCCAAAGGCAGATGCCCAACCAACTGAGCCACCCGGCACCCTGACTTACTTTAATGCAAATACGACCTCCCTGGGGACTGGCATGAGTACCTGAAGTGGACATGAAGGGTCTATCTCAGGCTTCATGAACTTACTCACCACCCCTAAGTACCTGCGCTGGCCCGGGCACCCATACAGGCTACGTTGGGCCTGAGACTGAGTGCCAGCACCTCATTTTATTTGTAACAGTGACTCCCACACTCAGACATTACATCCCACAACAGAATCTTTGCACACAGTAGGTGAGCCTGGAGGACTAGCACTATCTATGCTCTGTGCTAAACACCAGCTTTCTCTCTCTGACCCCTAGATTCTCTGTTGAGAATGGGTGACCAATGCAGATCACCACTTTCCTCGAAATCATTTTATTTCAGTCACCTTCTTGCCCTACCCTGACATGGGTTCATCCACAGTCTCCTCTTAATTTTAAATTTTAGGGAGCAGTTCAGGTGGGTGGGGAGTCTCTGAACTCTTTATGCAAATAAGCCTAACTGCTCCCTAGAGAACACATCAAAAGGAAAGGCAGGTTTTGCTAAGCCCCGAGAGAGTATCTAAAGGTACCTAATGACCCACAATGGTCTAACTGTAGTGTTACAAAGGCAACGATATGAGAACCTATCCAAGACCAAAGGACAAAAAAGTTCTGCTCATAAGGGCCTTTTCTTCTTGGATGTATAGAGCATAGTTGGTAGATACCCGAGACAAGCACTAGCTAATATATATACAATCCTGCAAATATACATGAAACATAATGCAAGCCGTAAATTAAACCCTGCCTATAATTTCAAATTTTCTAGTAGCCGTGTTTGAATAAGTAAAAAGAAAATGGTAGAATTGATTTTAATAATTTATTTAATACAGATTTCCAATGTATTAATATTTCAACATATCAATATAAAAATTATTGAGAACTTTTACATTACTTTTTTCATACAAAGTCTTCAGAATCTAATGTATTATTATAGCACCTCTCAATTCAGACCAGCCAGCCACATTAAATGTTCAATAGCCTCACATGGTTACCAGCTACCATATTAGAGCAGCTCTAAATTTTTTCAAAAAATCTGTACTCCATTACATAGACCACGTCCAGATTCCTGGTCAAAGTGGTCTGATGAGCTGATGCACTAACAAATGCCATCTGGATCGAAACACATAGCTATAATAAAGTAGGAAATAAATGTAACTATATGGATGCTTCCCTAGCATGATCCTATTTCAAGCTCGACCCCAAAGCCAAGATTTACCTTAATAGAAAAACACTAAAAACATTTTCATTAAAAGCAGGAAAAGGACGAGGGTGTCCTTTATCACAATAATTATTTAACACAGTACTGGAGGTACTAAACAGTCCAATTAGACAAGAGGAAAACATAAAACCTTGAAAGGCAAATATAAAATTATTATTTGAAGATTATATGATTCTCGACCCATAAAATCTGCATGAATCAACTACAAAGCTCTTTAAGAGAAGGCAATAGGTTGACTAGATACAAAAATTAATACGTAGAAATCAGTAGTCTTTATATACACAAACAACCCTTTAGAAACTATAATGGAATAAATGGTTCCATTAAAATAACAAACAAAAATAAAGTACTTGGGAATTAATGGTGTGTGCAAGACATATATGAAGAAATCTTAAAATACTATAAGAGATTAAAAGAAAGATTGAAAACAGAAAGGTAGACCATGTTCACAGGTAGGAAGATTCAATATCACACACACAAAAAACCATAATTCTCTCTTAGATTAAAGAGATGCAAGAGAAATGATAATTTTGCAAGTGTTTGGGGACACTGAGGGTTGGGAGTGCATACCTACCTGAACATGAATGACAAAGACAGGATAAATTATCTGCTCCTTTCAATCCCATCCCTGGAGGACCTAATTCTTATTTTTAAAAGGGGGGGGGTGGTATTAGCCCTGCCATTCCTCTTTTTGTCTGTGTATGATAACAAAAGAATATGCCCCATTTCCTAAGTTCTAGCTCTGCCCCAGCAGTGAATCCATATAGTGAAATGCATGTAGGAAAAGAGATCAAGTTGTAGAAACTGAAGAGGTAAGCTAATCCCAATGCTTCCACTTAGAAATTGTTAGCTTTATATAACTCACTTACCTCTTGGAGCCTCAGTTACCTTATCTGTAAAACAAAGATGAAAAATTGCCTGATACTTGCTTCACAGGGTTTTTGTGAGAATGGAAACTGAAGTTTGAAAGTGCTTTGAAACGTTAAAACTTCTCATTGCTATTTAGTTTATTAGCCAACAAGAGGCAATTCATGTTCCAATTCGTGTTTGCCTGAGATAAATAAAACACGTGTCAGCTTATTCCTCAAGTTTGTTTGTTTTGTTTGTTTTAGAGAGGAAGAGTGAGGGGGGTGGTAGGGGAGAGGCAGAGGGAAAGAGAGAATCTCAAAGCAGGTTCCACACCCAGCACAGAGCCTGACTTGGGGCTCAAGCTCACGACCTTTAGATCATTACCTAAACCAAAATCAAGAGTTCGAGGCTTAACTGACTGAGCCACCCAGGAACTTTGTTTATTTTTAAGAAGCTTTGAGGAATAGACCTTCTCTGGAGGCAACCATTCCCAACCTCTTAAAAGACTACGAGCTGTGATTTCAAATAATCACCCAGGAACATTTGACTTGCATTTTCTTCCTCCTCTCCTATTGCCACCTTCTCCTCCTGGAAAATGCGGAATTGTTCCTGGAAGGGTGGTTGTGGAACACCCTGAAACCATTCATGTGGATAGAGTATGTAGATTTGATTCACGTCTTGGAAGAAAGCTGTGTGACCAGCAGCAGAATAGGCCCGCAAGTGAGAAGTAAACTCTTGCTTCATTGAAGTCTCCAGATTTCAGTTTATTTGACTCCATAGTGCTGTCTATCTGGTCCTGCCTCCTACCCACTTGGGTTTTATAAGTGAAGTGATGATCAGAGAGAAGAGTTAGAGCTCAGATCTTGCACGAGGAGCAGACCCATGAGATAGCCAAGTCTAAAATATGGCTGCATCTACAGGTTGCTGATGAGAAGTGGGGATAAAGGTAACTCTGATGATAAGTAGGAGGTTTTCGAAAAATTTCCTAAGTGAGGGCTTTGTTAAAGGTCTATCTAAAAAATTTCTATATAAATGGCCATTATCACGTAAGAGATAGAATTATATTTGGTAACGAAGGAAAAGTCAGACTAACGGTGAGTGGATACACTTGTGACTCAGCATATAAAATATTTTCTTTGGAAGATTATCTATGGATGATGCCTTATGTTTTGGACATAGCCAAACAATGAAATTCTACCCAGACTTGTCATACTCATGATTGGGTGAAGCTATCTCTTTGAAGAGCAAGGGAGACTTAACAGAAGTCCATGCCACTCCCCCCATGTGGTTCAGGGGACATTAGCAATAAATGCTCTTATTTATAATGAGAAGCAGTTGAAACATGGAAGGAAGTAACGGGATGGCAGGATTTCCTGTGAAGTGCGTGAACAAAGCAATAATACACAAGGTGCCTTTATAAACAGCTCTAGTAATTTTACATAAAGCCTGACATGACCTTTTGTGCTTTTGAGCTACTTCAGTTACAGTAACATCAGAGACAGCAGCCAAAAGCATTTACTATAAATTCAAATGTATTCCTATTCATGTGAACAGGAATGTATTCATGATTCATGTGAATCAATGCATGAAAATCAATGCATACCTCACATTCAGACAGACTCAGAAACCATATGCACAGGCACATATGAAGAGGAAGACTAGACATACCTTATCTCATTTTCTTTAAAAATGCTATATTTTGAGAACACCAGCAAATGCATATAGTCTAGAGAAGGAAACAGCAGGCTTCATTAAGCAATTATGAAATTCAAGTCACCAAATTAGCATTCTTAAATCATGCGAGTCAGAATGACTTCACTGAGATTTGTCCTAAATAATTAACAAATCAAACACTTTTTCCTTAAGAGCTGAGAACTTCACAATATTAAAGAATTATTTTATTACCTGACCATTAAAATTCATGGACCCCTCTATTATATATGTTAAGCTTTTAATTTTAAATTATTTAACTCTTAGAAGTAGGGGAAATAATATTATTTTATTCTGTATTCTCAAAACTTTTTTTCCCTTTAGATGACTTTAACCACCTGATTACTCTCAAAGAAAGCATTTTCCTATAATATTGTATTCTATTCAGAATGCTTTTCCTGTACTTTACCTGGAATATACATCATGATGTGGCTCTACATCAAACTAAGTAGGAATGACTGGCGTGCAAGACACTGATGAGAGGGAGTAGAAGAAAGAGAAAATATGAGCATTTAAGAACCTGAGTTTAAATGAGAAACTCACATTAGAACTACATGAAGAGCTATTTTTAAATACACGAGTCCCATCCTCTGCGATTCTAGTTCACTGCAAATCTTACTAGTGGGCACATGTTTCTTTTTCACGAGGCAATCAGAACACTTGGGACCCATGTCTGTGACGGTGACATAGCATCACATGGCCTGGACATCGTCGGTGGACACCCTGGCCCTGCCTTACTTTCCTGCCCATGTTTTCCATTTGCCTCATTCTCCATATTTATTTTTAGTTGATCTTGCTAGATTGTGTGTATCTTTAGAAGTAGATTTGAATTCCTTTTACAATGTGGAGAATTTTAAGTGAGTAATAATGGAGCCGGGCAAATTCTTCAATAGGGAAATTTTATATTTCATATTACAATTCTATCCTACCCATGACCTTGTCCTCTCATTTTAGAGTTCCAGCTGGTGGTATTTGCTCCTCATTCCATCAACCCCATTCTTGGGAGAAGATCTTTGATCCATCGCTTACACGCAGAATAAACTCAAATAATGTGTTCCCCCTCCTAGGGGCATTTGCCTTTTCTCTAATTGCAAAATAAGGTTTATTACCCCTCAAATCAATTTTAAATATCAAGGGAATGGAAGAAAGTGGCGGAAGTAACCATGGACGGAAAGATGTCTTCTCAATATTGCGAAAATTACACTACCCACCCAGGATTATTTCTGCTCAGGATAATAGTTAAAAGGAAAATGTTAGAGTTTCAGCAATGATTTTAACATATTTATTGATAGCCTTCTGTGCATCATGAGAAGAGCCAAAGTAATCAAGATGCTGAAGAGAGAATAAAAGCGAGTAGTGTGGGAAATCGAAAGACAATCTGGAGGGAGTTAAAGGGCCACTGACTGTCCCTTTATGGGAAAGGGAGATGGAAGCAAAGGTCAAACAAAAATAATTTGACTGATGTTAGTTCAGGATGAGAGTTTGAGGGTGGACCTTAAGTCACAGGACCATTCAGGTAAGAGGCTATGAGGACAGCTACTGTATGCTCTGCGTGTTGGAGAAAATTTTGCCCTCGGTTTGGACTCCCCTGTGTGAACAGAGAATATCATTGTCCCATTATGGATTGAATTATGTCCCCCCAAAAAAATACATTGAAACCCTAGTCAAAGTACTTTAGTTAGAAATCGGCAACCTTATTTAGAAATAGGGTCTTTGGGGGCGCCTGGGTGGTTCAGTGGGCCTCTGCCTTCAGCTCGGGTCATGATCTCAGGGTCCTGGGATCGAGCCCCATATGGGGCTCTCTGCTCAGCGGGGAGCCTGCTTCCTCCTCTCTCTCTGTGTGCCTCTCTGCCTACTTGTGATCTCTTTCTGTCAAATAAATAAATAAAATCTTAAAAAAAAAAAAAAAAGAAATAGGGTCTTTGCAGATGTAATCAAGTTGGAATGAGGCCATGCTGAATGATTGGTGTCAGGAGGACTGGGGTCTTATAAGAAAAAGGAATTTTCCCCGCTTCTGGGCACATGTAAGTTCACAGAAAATTAGAACAATATAGTAGGGATCCTAAGATGGACCATACTGCGCTGACAAGGAAGCAAGTCACAGAGGGATGACACAATACTTCCAAGACTTAAAGTTCTTCATAACAAAGCCTATCAATGAAACTCACTACATCAATGAAACCCACGAAAAGTGGTAGTGCTATATTTGGGGGGGGGGGTCTAATCAACAAATCACATAGCATATACTAAATATTTATCAAAAAAGAAGGATCATATATCTAGCCCTAAAGCAAGTCCATATTTCAAAAGACTGAAGTCATCCAGACTATATCCTCTGACCAAAATGAAATTAAGATTAAAATTAATAACAAACCTTATATGAAAGTTTACCATCTATTTAAAATTCAGAAATATGCTTCAAAATAACCTGTGACGCAAAAAAGAAATTGCAAGGGAAATTAGAAAGTATTCTTTTTTTTAATCAATTTTTAAATTTTTTATTAACATATAATGTATTATTTACATATCTGTGCACATATCTGTGTACATATCTGTGAATCATCAGGCTTACACATTTCACAGCATTTGCCATAGCACATACCCTCCCCAATGTCCATACCCCTACCCCCCCCCACCTCCCAGCAACCCTTAGTTTGTTTCATGAGTTTAGAAGTCTCTTATGGTTTGTCTCCTTCCCCATCCCATCTTGTTTCATTTCTCTAGAAAGTATTCTTAACTGTGTGATAATAAAAGCATACTTTTATGGAGTGCCATAAAAGTATATTAGGAGTGCCTGAGTGGCTCAGTCATTAAGTGTCTGCCTTCAGTTCAGGTCATGATGACAGGGTCCTGGGATCAAGCCCTGCGTCGGGCTCCCTTCTGGGCAGGAAGCCTGCTTCTCCCTCTCCCACTCCCCTTACTTGTGTTTCTGCGCTCTCTCTCTCTCTCTCTCTCTCTCTGTCAAATAAATAAATAAAATCTTAAAAAAAAGCATATCGAATATATATAAAAATGTTTAATATTTAAAGGGACACTTACGGTCTTTATTATATTAGAAAGGAATTAATTTGAAAAGCAACAAACTGAACATCAATCTCAAGAAACTGGAAAAGGGAACAGAAAAAAATCTTTAAAAAATAAAAGAAAGTTAATAATAAAGATAAAAGATTAATAAATAATATATAATAGAAAATCAAGAGATTGTTCTCGGTAAAGATTAAGAAAATTGAGAAACACTTGTGGAAACTAATAAGGAGGAATACAAAGAAGGCACAGATCAATGCAAAGAATGCAAGGAAGACCTAACTATCAGGAGGCACCTGGGTGGCTCAGTCAGGTAAGCGTCTGCCTTTAGCTCAGGTCATGATCCCAGGGTCCAGGGATCAAGCCCTCGCATCAGACTCTGCTCATCAGGGAGACTGCTTCTCCTTCTCCCTCTGCCTGCTGCTCCCCCTGCTTGTGCTCTCTCTCACTTTCTCTCTGTCAAACAAACAAACAAACAAACAAACATAATCGGAAGATGTTTTGAACAACTTTATGCCCATAAAGTTGAGGATTTCAATAAAAATGGATGGAATTCCAGCAAAATAAGCCTTACCAAAATTAGTTCATGAAAAATGGGGGAAACTGAATAATCACTTTATAGTTTGTGTCTGGTAATTCTGATATCTGAGTCATTTGCTGGTTTATTCTTTTAATCCTGTTTCTTGAAACTAGTGACGTTTTATTGAATACTAGGCATTGTATATGAAAGACTACAGGGGCCTTGGATGATGTTCTCTTCCATCAGAGGGGAGTCACCCTATTCTCTGGCAGACCACAGATGTGGGTGTAGACCACCTCCGTACACTCGGTGCGTTTAGGTTTGAGGCTGCCTTGCAATCTTCTCAGTGTCTGACTTTTCTTAGTTGTGCCCACTCCTAGACTTTAGGTCTCCAAACAAAGCCTGGGGCATTTACTAGCGCACCTCCTCCACAGCTCCAATTTTTATCTCCTTATCTTATTTGGTGAAGCTACCAAAGACTCCCACCTGGCTTTTCAACCACTTTCTGCTCAGTTTCTCTTTTCGGCTTAAGAATCAGCCAATGTCCCAGGAGAAAACTGTAGCCAAGCACTGGGCTTACTTCCTTGCACTGCCTTTCTCTTTCCAGGATTTTGTCCCCTCAAGCCTTGGCTGTCTTGAAGATCCCCACACTCCAATATTCACCTCCTCAGACTTGCCAGATTGCTGAAATTTCTGCCAGTTCTGATTCTTCTTGGTCTTCACCTTCTACCCAATTTCTCAGTGTTTCTACCCATGCCCAGAACTGGCAAGTGCCCTGAGGGATCAAACTGTAGGCAGAATGAGGGCTCCTCCTCAGTAATGTGTCTTTCTCTCCAATATATTAGTATCTCAAGTCCATACTACCTCAGGTGTCTTCAAATATGTTTTCGGTATTGAGCTTTTCCAGGTTTTCTTGGGAGGGAGGGGCAGAGGGAGAGAGAGAATTTCAAGCAGGCTCTGCACTCAGCACAGAGCCCCAGCCTGAGATCATGACCTGAGCAGAAATCAAGAGTTGGATGGGATGCTCAACCCACTGAGCCACCTAGACACCCCTAAAAGTAATGTTTATAACATTGGCATTTCAGGAGTTAAATACATATGACAGCAGTTGAGAGGGTGAGAAGAGTATTGAAGAGAAGGATAAAGCCACTAACGGCCCTATCTTATGAAGTAGTTGTGATGGTTCCAGAAATAAAGATATAAATACCAATTGCTAACCAGCACATCTCACGGCATATGATCAAAATGCAGCTTTACTTTAGTTTTCCATTGGTCTTCACAGATGTGGCCAGTATGCTCACCTTTCTCTCCCCTCTGGATAAAATCTTGGCCAGATCCCATGACATTTCTGCCAACTGCCAGACAATAGGGGTACCCTGCTACTTCAAATTGCAGTCTTAAATCAGATATCTAAAATCCAGTGTTCAACAACAATCAAAATTTTCAATTGACTTCCTTCCTACATTGGCCAGTCCCACTGTGGGCTGAGTGTTGCGGAAGGAGAGGGTCTTTCTCTCACAGCTGTTTGGTGAAGCAAGGGCTTCTTGCCTCTCCAGGGTTGGAGCCCAGGAAGGAGGGGAATGAGGACAGAGAGATTGCTTACTTAAACTGATAACTCTGTAAGGTAGGCTCACATTCTCTGTCCTAGATGTCAGAAACTGTCTCTCTCATGAGTACTGGCAGAGCTTACCTACTGGGTCACTCTGGATGAAGTACCTGTTTCGTGTGTGATACACCCCTTCTAGTTGGCCTCTCCCCCATCCGCACTTGGTTCTCCAGGAATCCACTGAAAAGGATGCTGGCTGACTGCATCCCACCACCCTTCTGCAGTACTTCCAATGGCTCCAGAGCTTCCCACACCATCCAGATGTGGTATCCCTCTGGTCCATTGGAAATATTCATGCCTCTTTGGACTGACCACTGGACAGGAGTCCAGTAATTCCCCAGTTGTAACAGCAACTCCCTTGTATTCTATCATCTAGGTTGCTCTGTGGCCAACGGTCTCACATTTTTTGTCTTCCAGATTTCCTAGAATGAGAATTAGACACCAATCCATTCTGTATCCCAAATCCCAAAGGTCCATATTGGACACCCCATTTGGTCCACATAAAGCCCCCTCATGAGGCAGTGGGAGGCGACTTCTGCCCCAACCCTTGCTGGGATATGTGGCTGAGGCTCACAGCAGAATCTTCTCAAAAAAAAAAAAAAAAAAATCTTCCCATACAATGCTCTCTCTCCATCTACAAATCAGCATTTTTATATTCTTGAAGCAGTAGTAGGTAAAGAAAAGCAGATGAGTCTATAAGCTGGTTCTAGACCATGCCTTTGTAACAGAGTTTGTTTCACATCTATTATAGTATATATCCTATTAGAACGGTTGGTCCAAATGAAGACAAGACAACCCATTTTCATGTACTGTTTCTGGTACACTGTTTAACATTATAAGGATAGCCAATAGAGCAGTCAATGAACACAAATACAGGTGCATATATAGCTAAAGCAAATGAGCAAAACAGGCTTGAGATAAGAAAGATTATTTGGGCTGCTATGTCAGTTTTTGATTGTCCAACATGGGCATGAAGAAATATTTTACTACTATAGGAAAAAAAAATAGAGCTATGATGCAAATGATGCTAATCGCAATATCTACTCAGCCTCAGTACTAAAGACCAATGAGGAGTGCTAAAATCTGGGGGACACTGGAAATCTGAGCGACCGACAGTCATGATTCAGCTCAGGCCAACCGTTCCCATAAACCAACGCAAACCCAGTTTTGAATTTTTGATGATTCTTCAAGAGAAGCAGAAAAATCTGTATTTTTATGTTATAATTTTATCTGATCCCTTACAGTTTGGCTCAAACCTTTTTTTCAAACACTATGTAGGCCAAATACAAACTGCTGGTCTGTAACCCCTTGCAAGACACTAAAATAGTGAACCGAAACCTCATGGATCAGAGCAGAAAGTCAGTAAATATCTTCTTAAATGGATATATTTATGAATAGTGACTTTAGTGCATTCTGTAGACCTAAGAAGGTAACTAAGGAAATAAAAAAGCTAAATGAGTTAAAACCCCCAGTTCTGGGGGGGTCTAAACTGTCTTTAGAACAACATAAGAAGGACCAGCTTCTATTCGTCTATATCATTTTGGTTTTAAAATTTTTGCCTGTATTACGTTGATAAAAAATTTAAAATAAGAAGGAATTGAAAAATCCCTTGACAAAATCCCAACTCTGACTTGACTTCTCTGGCTGGCAAATGTATTTCCATCAGAGAAATGAAGCAGCTGACTCTCCACTACTGCTTGTGACTGCTTTGCAGAAATGTTAACCGCAAGGGTTCGCCAACCTCTGTGCCCAACTCGTGTATCTGTGCCTTCCTCTCCCACACAGGCTTGCCCGAGGTCTTCTTCTCTGTGCATACGGTGTATAGAATTCTTGCTGAGAGAACAAGGGCAATATCTGAGTACATGGAGAGCATGTGCCCAATCCAAGGACCAAGTTCAGCAGCCTGAAGACGTCCTCAGCCCCCCTTCGATAACCAATGACTACAAGGTATTTTATCACTGAGCTTCCTACTTCCCCCCCAATACCCCATGGTGTTTCTCCAATGCCATCCTCGCCACTATATATCCACTCAAAAAATGATACTTCCTGCGGGAGCCACAACCACCCCCTTTTACACCCCTAGAATATCTTTGTCTTTGTGGATTCTCTATCCAGATTTTATGAGGCTGCAGGCACAAATTTGTATCCTCTCTCCTGGAGAATCTCTCCCCTATCCTTGGGATGAGTCATTGTCTGCAGCTTACTACCAACCAAAAGATAGCCAAGAGATTAATCTTATCCCAGAGTGGTAGAAATAACAAGGATTTTATTAATTTTTTAAATAAAATACTCAACTTTGTGTTTCACTTTGTATCAGATACTGTTCTAGTCTCTATGACGTATGTACAATTATCCCCATTTTAAGCCACGGAAACTGAGGCACAAAAAAGGTAGGTTACCTGCTCTGGGCAAAAATTTTCTAAGTGGCAAAGCCTGCATTTTAATCCTAGCTCTGACTCCAGAGCCTGTGCTCTAAACTACTAAATTAGAAAGCCTTTCAGTATAAAAATGACACCTGAATGCAAAATGATGTAAATCCATAAAACAGGCTAGAGTCATCAAAATATAATTGTTTCATACAGACCATCTGCC
The DNA here is from genome assembly GCA_028533885.1 of Nasua narica. Classification (NCBI taxonomy): domain Eukaryota; kingdom Metazoa; phylum Chordata; class Mammalia; order Carnivora; family Procyonidae; genus Nasua; species Nasua narica. Next base: position 10,675,045 of record CM052802.1, on the reverse strand, counting down.
TTCATAAGGAAAAGAATTGAACATCACCAACAAGTTTGAATATGCTCAACACTTAGACTCTAACCTTTCTTCCCCTTAATTATCAATTGTCGAAATGGCATTCCAAACCTTTATAAATTCACATAAGAAACTTTCTAAGACTTGTTCGCTAGAGGTCACTCTCCTAACTGTGGCGTCTGGTTGGTCTTTCCTAACCAAGCAAGAGGGCAGAATTAGCAACAAATGATGGCTGCCATTCATGTGTCCAGCAGATGTCACTAGAATCCCATGGATCCTGAAGTTGATTCTTCACCAATCAGCTACACTTCACTAAGATAAGCATCTCACTCTGTCAATGCAGGTTGTGCTAAGTTTATTTTAATAAAATTTAAAATATAAAACTATGTGGTTATCAAGATAATCTCCCTAAAACACACACAATTCACTCAACTTCTGGGGAAAGAAAACAAAATAAGATAGCTTGCTTGAAATGAGAAGGTAACCGAAGGGAAGATAGAGGGTTAATTGACAGGAATCATAACTAGGACTGGGTTCAAGGTAGTTTTCACAACAGCTTTCACCAAAAACCATACTGCACCTAAGATCAGGGGTACGAATGAGTGCCCGTTGGTTCCAGTGCTTCCATTGTTCTTTGTCAAGGTGCTCCCAAGGGTCTTAGTCGGCCCAGGCTGCCATAACGAATGCCATAAACAACAGAATTGATATTCTCACAGTTCCAGTAGCTGGGAGTCCAAGATCGAGGTGCAGGTCAATTGGTTCCCTGGTGAGGGCTCGCTTTCTGGCTTGCTGAGAGCCACTTTCTCAATGAAGTCTCACATGATGGAAGAGAGGGACAAATCTCTCTGGAGTCACTTCTTACAAGGGTAGTAATCCCAGCAAGAGGGCCCTCCTGACCTCACCTAAACCACGTTATCTCCCAGAGGCCTTATCTCCAAATACCATCACACTGGGGATTAGGGCTTCCATATATGAATTGGGAGCAGAGGAACACGGACACAATTCGATCCATAGCATCAAGTTTAGTGGTCAGTAGAAGTGATCAGTATAGCCTTACATGAGGACATGGCTATGTCAGAGGAACTCAGAATACACGTTCATGGCCTTTTATACCTTGTTAGGTCTTGGAGGCCCTGTCAACCCCTGAGGATCCACCCTATTACCTTATAATGAATTTATTGCTATACCAGTCACTCTAGAGTTCTAGTTCCTATGCTGTCAGGATAGGTAGAGCAACCCCACTCATATCTTGCCTCTAGGATGTTGCTTGATTTCTCAGGAAAGCTGCATTAATTTAGCACTTTACAGACAGATGTAGGCTCTATGAGACATTCATGGAGGTCTCTCATCAACAACCCTCAGAGTCTGGTGTGTGTCATCCAATTCTACTTACTGCCTATTTCATAAATACAACGTTCCCAGAGCAAAAGGCTATCTAATAAGTATAGAGAGAAACATGAACATTTTTGTAAACATTTTTATTGTTATGACTCAGGGGAAATAGTAAGAACTCATAGTTCCAGTTAGGAAAATACTATTTACCTATCGGAAAGCCTACCCCACTTTATCAACACTGTAGAGAGTGTTGAGAAGTGGCCCTTGCTTAGAAGAACCACATGCTTGAATGACACAATTTCTACTTGGACATTTATCCATTTTAGCCTAAAATGTTCTAAATCTATATTAGAGGCTCTCTTTATATCTTGAAATATAAAATGAAAATGTTAAAAGCACTGAGGAAAAGTATGCTTCTTAGGCAGGCTGGGATTGAGAAGAGATTCACAGACAAAGGGTTGAAAAGTGACCAGAGAACTCAACTCAAAAGACAGAACACATTTCTGGAATTTTCCATGCATAACTATTGACTGTCTTTGCAGAGGACATCTTTTCTGTTTTAACTGTCTTCTCTCCCTATAAATCCTATTCATCACATAAGGTTATGTCCAAATAGTTCCTTCTTCTAAAATATTCCCCAGCCTCCTCAGTCATGGTCAGAATCAACAACTCTGAACTCTCTTCCCTCAGGACATTTTACAAACTGCCACCATTAAAGAGCTTATCAAGTTAAATCACTCAGGCAGGGAACCTGAGGCAGTCTACATAGTGGTGAGGAACACAGGCCCCCTCAGACCACATACTGTGCGGCCTTAGATATGTCATTAAACTTTACCCTGGCTCATTTCATCATCCATAAAATGGAGGTAACAGGGGTGTCTGGCTGGTTCAGTCTAAAGCATGTGACTCTTGACCTCAGGGTCATGAGTTCAAAGCCCATGTTGGGCATTGAGCCTCCAAAAAATAAACAAATAGAGCCATTCTCTTTAAAAAAAAATGGAGGTAACAATACACTTATCTTATTAGGTTATTAGAAGAATTAAATAATATGAAATATGAGAAAAGAAAAACAACTGGCATAAAGCAGTTCTTAATAAATGTTAACTTTTTTAACTAGCCTATTAGGTTGGTTGTTCTTCACTATATGTTAGGGTCATCTGGGGAGATTTTTTTTTTAATTCTGATGTCCAAGACCACCCAAGACCTATTTTAGAAGATTCTGGGTGTTTCTCCCCATGACTAATATGCTTTAAGGCTCCCCAAGTCAGGCAAATGCTCGAGTGTTGAGGATCATTGCGTTAGATTTTTACCTCTTTGACAAAGGAAATACTCATCTTAGATTTTTACCCCTTTGACAAAGGAAATATAATTAAAAGAATTTAATTATATTTGTTGAACTGAACTGATGTGAAGATCCAGCAGGACATAAAATCAAAGTAAATCTTCAAAGCACTTCCTAAGATCTAAAGATGGTTTTAGGTATAGCTATTTCCCAAGATTACACACAGATACCCAGGAGTAGAAGGCTTACCAAGAGTACATCAAGGACATTTGGGAAATAAGGGATGGTAGAAGAACATTGGTCAGCAGCAAAGTTTTTCATGGAGACCCAGAATTCATAGGAATAGAATACCAACAACAGTAAGGTGAGGTTAAGCCCTCATCGGGAAGGATCGAGAAAATACCTTCAACATATTAAAGAGCACTGTCCAGTCTTAAAAGAAACTATTTACTCATCATTTTCTGCTTCTTGTCCCAGGATTGGCAGTGCTCCAAAGAAGCAGAACATGCTGTACCGAGATGCACTGTGACTAATAACACTGAACTAGTTTGACAGGATAATGCTGAACCATCAGAGACGATGGAAAGACAAAGGATGTGGATTTTAGGAGCTGAAAACAAAGTAAGCAGGAGTTTTCTCTCAGGAATTTAGAGGTTGTTAGAACTATGTGGGACCAGAGGGGAATTTTTACGTTACTTCAAAAAGGCTAGGTGCGAGGAATTGTACAAACTGAAAAGATACAGATCTGGACTGTTGGAATGAGAAGCCATTATTGGTATGGTATCTTCTTTGTGTGTCTGCTTTGCCATGATTATTGTAACCACAGAGGAGACAACATTTTCAAGCACTTTGTTATTTTTCAATGTTCTTTCACCTGACTATCCCCAATTCAGTATAGCTCAGTTTCAGTGAGTGTTACAGATTCTGCAGAAGATTTTAGTTGCAATCAATCAAAAAGCATTTATTAAGCCCCATATACTCAGAGCACTGTAGTAGATACTTCAGAGATACATGATACAGGCTCTCAAGGGGCTCATAATTCCAATAATTCAAATACAAAATGGTTCAACTATTAACTCAGAGGTGGAGGAGCCTGAGATAATACATTCAGTACTTTGTGCTTACACTGTGGTTTCTTTGGCTTAACACTGAGGGTATTTTAGAACATCTCAAATCAAATACCATTTATTATGGGCCTGGAAACACAGTTTCAGTAGGAACACCAAAGGCCATAGTTTTTTTTCCTCCCTCACCTTAAAGTTCTACTAATAGGCAGCCATACGTATGCCCACCAAGTGATCTTCACGGATAAATCAGATGACTGTAAATGAACGGAGTAAAAGATTATTCTTAATAAACAGAACTAGATAACGGCTATTGTCTGCAATGGAATAAAAGCCAAAGCTCTTTCACTCTCCGCCCTGAGCCCTGCACCAACCACCTCCCTGGCCCATTCCTCTCTGTGCCTTTTTGCATACTTCGTTCTCACTACTCCATCACCGGCCACAGGCAGAAACTTGAGACTTCCCTTTTTGAAAGTGAAAAGCAACAAATGAAACTCATGATACTCTCACTCTTCAACGTCTTTCTGTTTCCTTCCAAGTGTAAGCTTCTGGAATCTTTAAATCTCTGACAGCCACAACTTCTCTTTAGTTACTATGAGGAGGAATTCCATAGTTAGGATTAGAGGCAACGTAATACAATTACACAGCAATGAAGCATTTTGTTCAAACCTAAACCACCCTCATTGCCCATTGTTGTCACTTCTTCAGTAACTTATAACTAGGGGAAGCCTTCCTCTAGTCTCGTCTAGAGACCTATGGATTCTTTATCAGTCTCACGTTTAAATTGTACTTAAATTCCTGCCACACGCTTCACTAATCTTGAGATATGGGTGTGTGCAAACTTGGAAAAATCTTCCTGCCACCATGATGTGGGCTTTCATGTAGACCCTATATTCTCCTTTTTAATTTTCTGAGAACAGATCTGCGGGGGCTCTGACTGACCTCCTCATTGCTAGAATCTCTCATTTCTGGTTTCTTTTTTTTTTTTTTT
>CM052802.1:10619002-10669876 GCA_028533885.1 Nasua narica | reverse complement strand
ACACAAAGAATTCTTAAGTATAATAACAAAAATACGATCTTTAAAGATAAAATTGATAAAGTGAACTTCGTCAAAATTAAAAACTTTTCTGCCTCAAAAGATACCCTTAAGAAAATGAAAAGATAAGCCACAGATTAGAAGAAAATGTTTGTAAATCCTGCATCTGCTAATGGACTAGGATCCATAATATATAAAAGATACAACTCAATAATAAAAAGACAAACAACCCAATTTTTTGAAATGGACCAAACATTTTATTAGATATTTTATCAAAGAGGCTATATAAATGGCTAATACACGCCTGAAGATACTCAACCTTATTAATCATTAGGGAAATACAATTAAAACCACAATGAGATACTACTTTGCATGACTGTAATAAAAAAGACAATAACAAGTGTTGGTGAGGATGTGGAAAAGCTGAAACCCTTGTCCATTGCTGGTGAAAATGTTAAATGATACAGCAACTTCGGAAAACTTGTTCGGAAGTTTGAAAGTTTCTTTAAAAGTTAAATATAAACATAAACAGCAACTTGTTCCTGATACTTGCTACAATATGAATAACCCCCAAACGCATTAAGCTAAGTGAAAGAAACCAGATGCAAAAAATTATTTACTGTACGATTTCATTTATATAAAATGTATAGAAAAGACAAATTTAGGGGAGAGAAGCCAATTAGTGGTTACCTGGAGCTGGTGACTAAGAATTCGTTATGGTTATGGGGAATCTTTCTGAAGTGATGGAAATGTTGTAAAACTAGATTTTGAGCACAGCTTCACAACTTTATAGATTTACTGAAGATCATTGATATTTGCACTTAATATGGGTGAATTTTATGGTATGGAAATTCTACCTCAATAAAGCTCAATAAAGGGTGCCTGGGTGGCGCAGTTGGTTAAGCAACTGCCTTCGGCTCAGGTCATGATCCCGGAGTCCCGGGATCGAGTCCCACATCGGGCTCCCAGCTCCATGGGGAGTCCGCTTCTCACTCTGACCTTCTCCCTTCTCATGCTCTCTCTCACTCTCTCTCTTTCCTAATAAATAAACAAATAAAACCTTTAAAAAAATAAAAAAATAAAGCTCAATAAAGCAACAATTTCATATAGCTTCAGAATTTTTAATGTATCACTCTATGTTTTCTAATATTCAATATTGCTGTCAGAAGCTTATGCCAGTCTGATTCATGTTCTTTTTTTTTTTTAAGATTTTATTCATTATTTACTTGAGAGTAAGTGAGAGAGAAAGGAATGAACAGGAGAGAGAGAGAGAGCACACATTCCCCCTCCCCCCCCCACAGGGAGGGGGAGGGGCAAAGGGAGAGAAAGAAGCAGGCTCCCCACTGAGCAGGAAGCCCAGTGCGGGACCTCCATCCCAGGACCCTGAAATCATGACCTGAGCTGAAGGCAGACACTTAACCCACCAAGCCGTCCAGGTGCCCCTAGATTGTTTCTTTGCTTCTTTTAATCTCTGGAATTTTTATCTATTTTCATTATCAAAAAATATATAGTATCATGTTTTAGATTGTTAAATATACTTAAATAGTATCTTCTAAATGTATCATTTTGCAACCTGCTTTTTCTTTTTTTTTTCCCTCAACATAAGGGTTTTGAGACTTACCTATGTTGATACATAGTAATTTTAAGTATTATACGACAATCTGTTTTTTCTATTGTAAATAGTATTGCAAAGAATAATCTTATTTATGTTTCCTTAAGGAAAGGTCTCAGTTTCTCCAGAGAATAGATCCATAAGTGGATTTTTGTTATAGTTCCTGTGCTTCAGCTTTACTAGGTATCGACAAAACGTTCTTCAAAGTAATCATCCCAGTTTACACTTCCACCAACAGTGTATTGTGGTTCCCATTTCTTCACATGCTCACTTGTATCTTTAGACTTTCATATTTGGGAGGCAAAACCCATTGACTGAACAATGGAAACGAAAATAATCTCTTTAGTTTCAGGGTTCTGGTATTCACATCTGAAGATGCATTATCTTTCAACTCTAGAAAATTCTCATTTCCTCTTCTCTATTGTTTCTAATATCTCTCTCCAGACCAGTCTTGTTTGACTGTCACAAATTGTGAATTGCACAGCCACATAGTGACAAACAACTTACCTGGTTTTGGGCCCACTGAAATGATCCTTTCTGATTCTGGCCTTATTTTTCCATCTCTCTTTTTTTTTTTTTTTTTTTTTTTAAGATTTTATTTATTTATTTGACAGAGAGAGAGAGCGATCACAAAGCAGGCAGAGAGGCAGGCAGAGAGAGAGGGGGAAGCAGGCTCCCTGCTGAGCAGAGAGCCCGATGTGGGATTGATCCCAGGACCCTGAGATCATGACCTGAGTCGAAGGCAGAGGCTTTAACTCACTGAGCCACCCAGGCGCCCCTTTTTCCATCTCTTTTGCTCAACTTCCTGAGATCTCTTTTCAGCAGCCCCCCCCCAAAACCCACCCCCCCCCAAATATTCCATAGCATTTTGGTTAAGAAAATCTCTTCCTATCCGAGTGTTCTCTTTTCAGGGTATCTTTCTCCTGTGTTACACACATAGAGTTTTAAAGAGGCTACTGTTTAGTGAAAAACAAAATTATGTTCTCTTCTGCTGCCTGAGTCATCTGTTTCCTCTCAGGTCAGTTTTCCTCCTTCTATTTTGTTCCTCCTCATTCGTTTCTATGATTTTTGTTCATCACATTTGTGACTGAAGAATTGGAAAGGCAGATCGGAAGTTCTGGGGGAGGAGTGCGTTTGTTGGCCAGCAGGCATTCTTTTAGGACGCATGTACCGAGAGTAGCCTCCCTATGACAGAAGGACAGAGCCGCCCTGGTTTTGCCCAGATTTTATCCTAACCTCCAGATTTTGTCCCCTTTATTTAATGTATTTAGAAGAAAAAAGAGAAAATGACCTTCCATGATTCTTCACATTAATTTCAGTGTTTTTAGCTCCATGCCCTGTGACTGGTATCTGCAAATTTTTAGTGTCCCCAAAGTGTTGCATAGCAGAGTGCTCTCTCTTTTTTTTAAAAGATTGATTGATTGATTGATTGACGATTGATTTTAGAGGCAGGCAGAAGGAGAGAGAGTCTTAAGCAGGCTCTGTGCTGAGTACAGAGCCCGACAGGGGGCTCGATCTCTTGATCTCAGATCATGTCCTGAGCTAAATCAAGAGTTGGGTGCTTAAAGGACTGGGCTACCCAGGCACCCATGGAGAGTTCTCTCTTCAGCAGCATCTGCTACACGTTGTTTCTAGGCAATAGGGCATCTACTCTGCTGTGTTAGTTTCGGTTTCATCTATTTTCCATCTTTTCCAAACAAGTTAAAATCCTTGCCCCTCTTCCACTTCTTTGTTGTGATGACTATATATGTATATTTTCATTATAAGTGTCTGTAAGGACTCAGGAGGGAAAGGTAAAAAAGCATGAGCTCAATTCACTGCTTTGAACCAGAAGTCTCACAATTAATTTGAATATTAAAAAAGAATGTTGTACCCCAAACAAATGAATTAGACTACATTACTTACACATAATTAAGGTAAAGTATTGGACCTTACTAAATGATAATCTAAATCTATTGCGTAATAAGCATGAATGAATAGTATCTAAACTTTTTCTGAATTTTTGTAGAGAAGAATATTTAAAATGAAAGGAGAGGGGCGCCTGGGTGGATCAGTTGGTTGAGCAACTGCCTTCGGCTCAGGTCATGATCGTTGAGTTCCGGGATCGAGTCCCACATCGGGCTCCCAGCTCCGCGGGGAGTCTGCTTCTTCCTCTGATCTTCTCCCCTCTCATGCTCTCTCTCACTTTCTCTGTCTCTCAAATAAATAAATAAAATCCTAAAAAAAATTTTTTTTTTAAATGAAAGGAGAATAGTGCCCTTAGGAGGGGAGCCCACAAAGACACTGGGAAACTGCTCAGAAAATCAGGGTTGAAAAAAAGATGAATTGTCAAACAACTCCTTAAATTTGGTCTCACCAGTTTTCAATCTTGTTATGAAGACACACCCAGGAAAAATCAGTTTTACAAGATTTGGAAGGGGTTCTTTTTAATATGAAAAATATTATAGATGCCCTCAGTTACTAGCAGATTTATTGATCACTACTAATTGTCTAATTTCCACTTATTTGCAATATATTTTTAGGTGACTTCTTACTATAGGCCAGAACAACTGCTCTGGGCACTGAAAAGAATGAGACCAAAAAAACAAAACCCCAAAACTCTCACATTCTGAACCCCAAATTGTTTACAATCTCACGGTGAGATGGAGAGGCAAATAGACACAGAGGACCCATGAGACACCATGGGACCAAAGAGGAAGGAACTTCTAAGTTTATCTTGAACACAGGGGAATTACCATAGAAACAATGATGTTTTAGCCCATACTTAGAAGATTAGGAGTCTGCAATGTGTGAGTTGGGAAGGACATTCCAAACAGCATTTGAGAAACACAAAGTGTTCAGAGAGCATGGTACACCCAGAGACTGACAAGTGTTTTGATATTTCCGGAGCATGAAGTGTAATAAGAGAAGAACTCTAAGTTGGCACTACATAGAGCAAATGCAAATCAGCGTGACACGGACCGTTGCTGTTACAAAAGTATAAAGAAGGTTCAAAATACTTTGAAAATAGTACAGAAACTGTGGCATTGCCTTGTAAGCCAAACCTCTATTTCAGCTTCTTTAAAATCTTGTTAGTTTATCTCTTAGTTTCTTGTAACAAACTACTCTGGTCAGGTCAAGTTTTCTTCCTCCAGAAATGGCATTTTCTCCTTCCCCAAGAAAACACACTGAAGTGAAAATCAACTTCTCAGACACCCATCCTTTATCAGACAGTCACGGGTATGTTCCTGTAAATCTCTAAACAGCCATTTGTTTTATCAATTCAATTAGATCGATGGAATAGAGAGTATTTGAACAGAAAATGTCATTTATCCCATTTCAAGTTGGAAAAATAGGAGTTTCAAGTGGGAAAATGCTCCTTTCACAGTTTAAGAAACAAGAAGTTGCTTCTATTTTCTCATTACCTGTATGGATTTTGAAAGTTAACAAATTCGCTAAAAGACACCCAATAGGAAAGGCTTTCAAAATAAAATGGATTACTCATCCTAGAACTCAAATTGAAGATGACACGTTGGTATCAAATCAATGTCCCATCCACTAACCTTTTTTAAAAACATTAAAATTGATTATGGAATTTAAAATGTTTGGTTCCAGTTTCATACGTCTCTCCCTTTTATATTTCACATTTCTGGCTTACTTAAATATTCATGGAGAATTGCCTATTCTCGAATTCGTTCCAACATTAGTGCTTAAATATAGAATCTCTGATGAGTAAGCATTTAACCAGAGTTTACTCCTAAACTATCCCGTATGCCCCTTTTCCCTTTTCCCATTGAAGCGGTGTAATATATTTTTCTATTCCTTCCCTAACCAAATAAAAAGGAACATTATAAACTAGAAACATTTGTTCTTCACAAATACTTCTACTAGGGACCAAGGTTGCAAATCACATTTTTAAAAAAAGGTTTGCCTGTGCAAAATTTTTAGCAGATAATCCACTTATGTAGATGGGATTTGTAAATCATTTACTCTCAGAATGACGTTAGGCACAGAGTAGATATAAATATAGTCCCCATATATCAGGAGCACATAATTTTACCCTGGAGAAATACAGAGGAATAGGTAACAACAAAAAGCCTCCAATGATTACATGACCAAAAAAGGGTGCAATGTGGCAGCCTCCCCTATACTTTTCTATCAAAAGGAGATTGGGGCACCTGGGTGGCTCAGTCAGTTAAGTGGCAAACTCTTGATTTCGGTTTGGGTCAGGGTGTCAGGGTTGTGAGATTGAGCCCCACCCAGGCTCCCCACTCAGCAGGGAGTCTGCTTGAGATCCTCCCTCCCTCTCCCTCTGCCCCTCCCCCTGCTCGTGGGCACCTCTCTCTAAGATAAATAAATCTTTAAAAAAAGAAAAAAAGAAAGTACCCCTGGAAGAGATTCCCAGCCTCCTCCTCAAGAGTTTATTGATTAGGTCTAGGGAGCAGCCAAAGAATCTGAACTTACAAGGGCCAGGTGTTGATTATTATTAGAAAAAAACCAAAGCAAGCTAGTGTGCCTAAGGAGTATTTCATTAAGGAAATAAGCACCCATTTAAACCCAACAGGATGGAGAGGATTTAATTAGGTTTCAGAGGGCAGAGAAGGTTGTATGTGCATATTTTAAGAAGTGTGCTAAATGATGTGTTTGGCTCGGGCAAGAAGGCTTATTTTGGAAGTCGCAAGAAGTAAAAGTAAAACACGATGTTGTTCAGGCCAAGAATATGTTTGCTTTGTAGACAATGCAACGGTATCTTGAGCTGAAGAATCACGTGATGAAATCAACTTTTTAGCACTATCAATTTAGCACAATCCAGCAGAGGCATTTAGGATAAATGTGCAGTAAAAGCCAGGAGCCGTAGCCTACACACACATTCATTCACTGAACAAGTATATATTGAACACCCAAATTGTGTGAATGCCCTGTGCTAAGTAGGAGGAACGCACAGCTGTAAGTACCAATGGCTAGAACGACAGCGCCCGAGTCTGTGAGTTGTCTCTGTTTAAGCTTTTCTGGTCACTAAAATTTCTTCTGTAGCCTGACTTAATTTAGGACTCTCCTAACAGCTTTCAGTTCTGTATTTATGCTAATTTGCCTAGCTATTTGGAGTCACTGCATTTGCAATTAAAATGTTCTCCGTGGTTGTTAGAAAACTACTCTGTGAGATGAAAAACAATTTTGCTCCATCCAAAATATACTGAAGACTCTAAGAGGGGGGAAAACAATTAAAGCCATATTGATAGGAAGCCAGGGCTTGAAATACAGAGAAGAGTTAAGGAAACTGGCTTAATGGGAATGCATTTATCAGAACAGAAAGGAATCTATCAGTATCCGTAATAATAACTACTGAAAAAGATCTAAATTTAGAAGTATGCTTTATTATATCCTGATTGGAGGGTTGGTCTCTAGGGTAGTGACTGATCTATTGTCATATACTTTACCACAGAAGTTTTGAATCTGAGTAAGAAGAGCCACAGTCCGATTCCAAACCATTATTTATGTTCTGAGTTACTGTATCACGCAGTCCAACCCGTAAGAAATTAGCAACATATTCCATCTTCTTTAGATCAGCTGAAATCTCTTTTGACAAACCCCCTCCCACCAAATGATGGGAAATGGATTCTAAATTGTTTTCCCTGTTATGTGTCAGAAGACATTAAGGCCGTGGATGTGAGAGGTCACGAGGTGGTACCCATCGGCCTGGATTGAGTTTGTTGCTGTGTCTTATTGACCCACAAAGTATATGTTACAAATAAATAAAAGGTGCAACTGCTAAACAGTTTCTACCTACTTGCCAGAATTAATGGGGGAGGCATTCATGTAAAAGTCTCATTTCAAGCTTCTATTACAAAATCAGCAGTATTTAGTCTACGTTAATTCTTGGCAACAATTGTCTGGAGTCGAATAGCCCCTGGCCCTTTTGGAAAGGGTATCCTCTCATAGTTGCCACAGTCCCCCACCCTTTTTGATCATACACATAATGGCTTCAGTCACTTTGTGTTACCTCCTGCCCCCGAGGCATTTGATTTGCCTTCTGCGTTTTGAGGGAGAAATGTGACCTGTGCTCATAACCCAATAGGCTAATGAAGCATGTGTTGAGGCTGCTCTGAAAACAGGGCCATCAAATCAAGAGACTTGGTTTTGAAATCTTTATGCTCTTAAACCATCAAAGTGACCGTGAGAAATGCCAGACTTGTACTGGATTTTCTAATACCTATTTTATAGGCTGGGGGCATATTTTTCATTACATGAGGTGGGGGTCCATCTGGCACATTAATAGTTTTTCAGTGCTAGGACCATGGAGATCATTACACTGGACCAGTTCTTGGACCTCAAGAACTTCACCCCCAAGATTTCAGGTATGGTGAGTAAGCAATTATAACATCTATAACTGAAATTACTTAGAATCCTTTGCCAAAGATCAGAAATAAAATCGGCACTGTAGCCAGTGAACTCTCCTCTTCCATGGTAGGGGTATAAAAATAACCCAGGGCAGGCAAGGGGATACTCCTGATTTTACTCTTTATTAATTGGGGTCAAAGAGAATGCACTTGTAACACACAAAGCTATACCAAATCTGTCTTTTCATAGTCTATAGTCATACCTGCCTTCATATTTCAGTAAGGCTTAAAGCAGTTTTTTTGCTCCATGCCCAGAGGAGGCTGATCTAAGAGTTCAGTAATGAGTGGTGAGAACGGAAACAAGTTAAAATACACAAAAATATAAACTTTACATTAATTACAAAACATAGCAAATGTTAAAGATTGCTCTTAAAATGAGATCAGATAATCTTAAAACTAACTTAAATTGTATCTCAATACATTTAAGATTTGGTTAAAAAAAGAAAAAAGGAGAGAAGAGAGAGAAGATAGAATAACATACTAAAACTGTTTGCCAAAAATAAGAGTAATTAAAGATTTTGTGTCACTGTTGATGTTATTACAAGAAGTCTAGACTAAAGACAGCTTTGAAAAAATTAATGGTCAACAGTAGTACATTTCAAGACATGATACAGTACATTTCAAGACATGATACAGTAATATTTCAATAATAACTGCTAAAAATTGATCATAAAATGTTTGCAGAGCAATAAACAAAGTACTTGTTTGTACTTTGTACAAATTACATGCATCATCTTTTTTAAGTCTCCATAATTGCTTTATGAAGTAGAAACTATGTTACCCCATGTTACCCCATGTAACAGATGAGGAAACTACACCTTAGTGGATGTGATACACATGAAGTCAATGCAGCATATCATTTGTAGAACAGCAATGCAGCATATCATTTGTAGAAAAGCCAGATCTGCCTGATTCCAGAGCATGAGCTCATTATTTTTCAAGCTATATCCGACTGCCTCCCAAACCATTAGAGAAGATACAACAGAGTAAGTAGAGTTTGCATGCAAAGTTACAGGGAATGAGACAGAATGACAAAAGGGAGGTGTGCTAAATCATTTATTTTAATAAGTGTATTTGGGTAAAATTCCCAAGTAAAAAAAAAAATGTCATATTGGGCTGAAAGATGGATTTTAACTGTATGCTATTTATTGATAAATACCTAAGATGAAATGACAGAAAATGATTAAAAGTTATAGGATATGGGAAAAACATTAGTCAAGTGAAGAGAGAAAGCTGTTCGCATGACATCAATATCAAAACATGGTGCTCTTAAAACAGGGCATCCAAATGTGAGAATTGTTCTCTAAATTGACATATTTTCAAATTATACTATTTATTTAATGTATTATGAAATATCAACTTAAAGAAAAAAATTTTATACTGATAGTTATATTTCACAATAAATTATAACTTCCATGAAGCTTTACTAAAGAGCATTGAACCAAAAGGCACAGTGTCTACCTACCTGCACAGAAAAATGGTTGGAAATACTGGAAAGTCTAACACACGCAGTCGTGGTGGAAGAATTTAACTGCCTTCCTCCACAATATGTGATGGAAGAAAAATAAACAAGGGAATCAGTAATTAAGGAGACCTAGAAAAGGCCTATAGATGAATTTAAAAAGAAACACAAGTATCCCATAACAGCAAATTTTAAGGATCTCTGAAATATTTATGGGGGCACCTAGGGGGCTCAATCTGTTAAGCAACCAACTCTTGATCTCCTCAGGTCTTGACCTCAGGGTTGTGAGTTCAAGACTTCATGGGGCTCCATTCTGGGGATGGAGCTTACTTAAAAAAAAAATAATTAAGACTAGAAAACAAACTGAGGTTTGACAAGGGGAGGTGGGTGGGGGATGGGCTAGATGGGTGATGGGCATTAAGGAGGGTACTTGCTGTGATGAACACTGGGTGTTGTATGTAAATGATGAATCACTGAATTATACTTCTGAAACCAATATTGCATTATATGCTAACTACCTAAAATTGAAATTTTAAAAAATTTATAAAATTTTCTATATTAGGCCATAAGTAGACTCTCACTGTATAGGCCAAGCTTCCTATTAGGGCCAAAAAACGATGGCAAACTAGTTCATTTTCCCCAGCCCAATCCAGATGATGTCTTGAAAGGAGGAAAGAATTGTGTTGGTCTGAGAAACTACAGTAAAATTGGAGAAACCCTTGGGGAGGCAGGAAGCAGTTGGGATAGAGTTTGAGAGGGAACAACAGCTTGGGGCAGAAATAGGCTGCAAGCAGGAGTGTGGGGCTCAAAGAATAACTAGGGGAGAATTTGATCTGAACTCTGTTCTCTCCACTACATTGCCCTAGAACTCTCCTGCCCACATCCTCACTCTACAAGGCAAGGAAGGAATGGAGACATCA
Organism: Nasua narica; assembly: GCA_028533885.1. Classification (NCBI taxonomy): domain Eukaryota; kingdom Metazoa; phylum Chordata; class Mammalia; order Carnivora; family Procyonidae; genus Nasua; species Nasua narica. The sequence goes on along the minus strand of CM052802.1, from coordinate 10,659,508 downwards.
CACCGGCCATATTGGTAGGAAGACATGAGTGGCAGCCATTTGAGTTCAGGGAAAAGTTCAGTGTTGGCCAACCTGTGGCCCTTGAGCTTCTCTCCTCCTTCCCCCTAACCATGAGCTAGTACTCTCACATGTGTAAGGTGTAGAGGTTTATGATCCAGGTGGGAAATACTCCTGAAAAGAGCAATGCCTGGGCAGAGATCAAAGGAAAGTTCCTTGGAACATACTTGCCTTAGCAGGGGAGAGAAGAGGAGGGGCAGGAGGGAGTGGTCAGGCATAGACTCAGACCCCAGGGGCTCTTCATCCTGAGATATAGTCACACACATGCACACCCTCAGATACACACATACACACACACACACACACACACACACACACACACACACGTGCACAAACACCTGTATACTTTTAATTAACTGAGAGGAGTAGAAAGCAAAACTTGGGCTTCTGCTCATGACACTGGACCACATTGCCAGTCAAAGTAGCTGATGTTCTCAGGACTACACCAAACATAGGAGAGGAAGACACAATAGCAATTTAAGGAAACCTTATGGCATAAAGTAGAATTCATAGAATATACAGATTACTATTTCAAAATAAGCATCTCTCAGAGAAAGAACAAAGGATTTTAGCAACATGAAGTGAGAATAGAACTAAAGAAGAACCAAATAAAAATCTAGGATATGAAAAAGAATAGTTGAAAGAAGGAACTCCATATGCGTCCTTAGGCACAAAAACGGATTCAGCCCATCTTATCTGGAAGCCATGTGACCTACCATCCTGTTTTACCAAGCACTGAAATGTTTCACTGTCAGTACTAAAACCAGAAAGGCCTGAGCCAACTAGGTCTTGGTCCCCTCTTTAGAAGACCAGAAGTCCTTTAGAAGACTTGGGGTAGAAATAAGTTTAACAAAATTTTTTAAACATTATCAAGTAAAACTGTCAACATTCATGTAATAGGAGATCCAGAAGGAGGAATTACGATTCTTTAATTATAAAGAAATAATAACAGAAATTTTCTGGGATTAAAGCTGAAAAATCTAAGATCTGAAGGATTCTAAACTGTCAAACAGGATGATGTGTTTATTTTAAACATCAAAGAGAGAAAATTATAAAAGCACAGAGAAAACGAGCAAAATACCCCCAAAAGAACAAGCATCCGATTAATAGGAAACTTCTCAAAAGCAACATTGGATATAGAAAAGACGATGGCAGACATTTTGAAAGTATCAGAAGAGATAAACTTCAAACACAGAATTTTGCATTCGGCTAAGCATGTGTGGGATATAGAAGGTCTCTCTGAAAGCATTCTTGGAGGAAATATTTCAGTAAAGAAAAAAAAAATGAGGATAACATAGGATACATGGAAGTGAATTAGTAACATGTTCTATGGTCTAGAAAGAAAGGAATGAAAAAGTGCATCTATAATAATCCAGAACATAAATTGTAAATATCAAAGTAGTGAGGGCAGGGGTGGTGCGATGTGGGAAGAACTGGGATAATAAGAGAAAGATGTCGGTAAGTCCAAGAAATGGACAGAGTCCCCCAGTTGGGACTGGGAGCCTGGGGCTATTTCCCGTGCTGGTGCGGTTACTAGCCAAGTGCCCCCATCCCAGCCGTCGCTCCTCCACCTGCTCTGGAGAGAAGGGAGCATGAGCGAGCCGAGCTGAAGTCCAGTCAGCCCTTGGCCTCCAAGCACGGAGAAGCGGGGGCGGGGCAGGCGGCTCTAGCAGCTTCATCCCTGGTCCCCAGATGGAGCTGGTAGGGAGTGGGGAACCCCGTGAAGTGCCAACGCCAAATGAGACCTTGTGACGACCAAAGGGGAGCAAAACAAGGTGCTGCCAAGACCTGGAAAACTACCGCAGCTCCAGGGAGGAACCCAAGCTGCAGACACCCCCCAAAAAATGGAGGATGAGGAAGAGGGCATCTTGCAGGAGTCCTCAGAGGAGGAACAGTGACTGTCGGGTTGCTTGCTTCTTCACCAAAGGAGCCGTTTCTTTCTGGGACCGCTCAGCTCTGCCTTGGGAGGGGACTGAGCCCCATCTCATTCTGATCTGCCCCACTCACTCCGCAGCATTGGCCGCAGCAGGTGTGTGGTCAGTGGAGAGGCATGCTGGCCCCAAAATGCCTCCAACCAACCTGTGCCTCACCAGATGCGGTTCTCACCCACTCGTCTTCCTTCTCACCTTGTCTAGGTTGGACAGCCGCCTTGAGGGCACAGGAAGGAAGGCAAGAGGGGTTGGAGCCCACTCCCCTCTCTAAATGGACTCCCACCCCGGAAGCTATTGCAGTAATGAAAATGCAGTCCAGCCTTTATCCAGGTGAGGTCCAGAGGGCCAGGTTCCCTGTGGCAGCCACCTGAGGCGGACTGGAGCCACTGCCCAACCCTATCCTCTTCCAGCCTCTGCTTCAATTTCCCCTTTCCTCAAATGTGGCACTAACAGCAAGGAGTTAGCCTTGCCCACTCCCACACCTCTGCTCCTCCCCAACCCCACAAGGGTCTGGTTCCTTCTTTTCTCTGTTCATAAACTACCTCTGGACAGTTGTGTTGGTTTTGTTCAGTGTTTCCTTTCTTAGACATCTGTCACTGCTGCTCCGGTGACTGGCTTCAAATGTTCATCTTCATTGCATTCTTCTGTTCTGCCCACATTTCCTGCCTCCAAGATGCCCGAGGCAGGGGTAGTCCCGGGGAAGGTGGGGCCCTGCCCTTAGAATGCTGCTGCAGAGAGAGGAAGGGGGAGTGTAGGGGCCACCCCATGTGTTGACCATGGGGAGTGTAGGGGCCACCCTCTCCCCCTGTTCTACTGGGGAAGAAGTAGCCATTATTTGTCCCAGCCTGCCCCGTCTAATCTGGTTTCCTATTTGCTGTTACTTGAATTAAAAAAAAAAGAAAGAAATTGATAGAGAAAAAAACAAGTATTGATTTTAATAATTTAATGGCAGCCACCTAAAAAAATTAGAATATCATAAATATCTTTCAGTCTGATGTCTCCTCTCAAATTCTGGATCTATTCAATAAAAAACAGAACAGAGAAAGAATAGAAAATATGGAAAATAAGATGGTATGAAGTCCTAATATGTTATTACATTTAACTAATGTAAATAAGTTAAAACACAAAAAGATTCCAAAAACTGGATAAAAATGCAAAATACAACAAACTGTCTATAAGAAAAATATGCAAGGAGCTTGCAGATAAAGGGGTGGATACAGATACGTATGAGATGCTAACAAAACAAAACCAGAAGATTAATTCAATGTGACAAAATTTATTTTTTTGAACAATAAACACCTTCACTACATGACTGAAGATAGGAGGGAGGAATATTTATTTGCTTTTCCAGGCTTGGTTTTCCTTAGAATTCTAGCTCCCTGTCCTTGGGCACATAGCCATCTGCTTGGCCACACTGATAATATTTTTTGCCTTCAACTCTAAAGAAAAATGGAGCATTAAGACTAACAAAATAATCAAGATACAATTTCTAATGCCTTAAGAGAGAGAAACAACAACTAATAGAATTCCAGAAGGATCAGATAGATAAGTGGACAAAGGTAGGCTTTAAAAGATGGTCACTGAAATTTGTTGATAAAGCATACCAAAAATAGCGAATTACAGTTGCTATAAGTAACATTAATAAATTCATGTAAGTAGCTACATAACCAACAAACAAAAATATTTTTGATTTTCCATACATGGAACCTAGATAAATATTCCTCAAAACACCCTCTGCAGACTTTTCCTCCCTCTTGCTCTCTAGACCTACATCTTGTGGCCACGGCTAGATGCACGAAGCTTGTAAACAAGTATTAGTATTCATCAGCCTCTATTGGAGAGGCAAGCAGGGAAGAAGGATGCTGGGAAAGGAAATGGGTCAGTCAACATTTAGTATCTACCATATCTTGGTTACATCGTTATTCTGCCCTAACTTGAATGATCGAGAGCAACTGGATCTAAAAAATTCAAGGCCCAAGTTTTTATGCTCAGAATGTCAAAGGTATTGCCTGCTGGCATCTAATGCATCGAAGACAAGTTTTACACCTGTCTCTTCCAAGTTTCTTTGTAGTTCTAATTATTATTCTCTAGAGGTTTTTAGGATCTTTATATTTATTTCTATTATAATGTTCTGAAATTATGTGTGAAATGAGTCTAGGATAGGGTTTTTTTTTTTTTTTTTTTTTTTTTAAGTAGGCTCCATGCCCTGCATGGAGTCCAAGGTGGGTCTTGAACTCACAACCCTGAGATCAAGACCTGAACAGAGATCAAGAGTTGGATGCCTAACCAACTGAGCCACCCAGGAGTCCCTGGGAGTGGATCTTTTTAAAATTCATCCTACTCAGCATTCAGTGAGCCTTTATAACCTGAAGACTTGAATAAGTCCTTTCCAATTCTAGAAGTTTTTTCCTATTATTTCTTTGACAATATTTTCTCTTATTGAGACTCCAATTAGTTTGCATACGTTGGCTCTCCTTGATTGTCTTTCTCTCCTATTTTATGTTTTATAATTTTAAACTCTCTTTTTTCCTTATTTTTTTCTGATTTTTCTACCCAAAGTGTGTGCTTAACCCAACAGCACTGGCCTCACCTCGGAGCTCGTTAGAAATATAGAACTTTGGGTCTCACCTCAAAACCATTGAATTAGTCACTGCAGTTTAATGAGATCCCCAGGTGTTTCTTATGCACATTTAAGTTTGAGAAGTATTGTGGGTTCGTTTTTTCACTGTTGCCCTTCATTTTTATTGAAATATTTTAGCTGTGGCATTCATATTTTTTTGTTTCTGGTAGCCCTTTCTCATACTATTCCTTCTTCAAGGTATGTTATTCTGTTTTATGTGTATAATATTTTCTTGAAACTAATTAGTTTTATTTTAAGCTCTCTTCTGTTTCATGAATTATCTCTTTCCTCCGGGTTGTTTTTTTTTCGGGGGGGGGGGTGGCATCTTGGTCTAGCTCTTTCATGTTGCTTTTTTTCCCTCATATATCTGTTGATCCTTGATAGTTTCTTTATATTTAAGAATAAAAGACGTGATGGGTTGTTTCATGTAGTTGCTATGGGTTTTTCCTTCTGCTACATAAGAATGATAAGCTGGGGCACCAGGGAGGCTCCATCAGTTGAGCACCCAACCCTTGGTTTTGGCTCCGGTGGTAATCTCCAGGTCATGGGATCCAGCTCCCCATCCCCCGCCCACTCCACAGTCAGTGAGGTATCAGCTTAGGATTTTCTCTCCTGCTACCTCTGTTCCTCCCCTGCTCACTCTCTCCAAAGTAAATAAATAAATAAAACCTTAAAAAAAAATAATAATGACGAGCCTTTTTCCCTAAATGGGAAGTCATTGTATGTTGGAGGAACATGTGAAGGAGCATGCTGTATTTCATCATTAGCAGCCAAGGAGTCAAACTCAGGACTCCCCTTGGAAAACTTACTCCTTTGCATATCTTCCTTAGGAATCGGATTTCTTTCTTTTTTGTGATGCAGCCTCTCCAGGGGGTGGTAGGAAAGTCGGGAGTTGACTGGCACAGTTCTTCTGTATTTTCATTTTCACTTTGCACACCATTGCTTCTGATTTGTAGGTTCTGCTGGTCTCCCAACGATACTGCTACCCCACTGAACTGTAGGTTGAGCTCTGTGGCACCCAGTTTATCTCCTAGAATTTGATTGAACTTTCTTACCTGCTGATGAGTCCTCTTATCTTCCCTCTTAGAGTGTAATTTGTACATTTCCATAGTATCATATCAGTAGAGTCTTGGAAAGGACGGGAGGCAGATGTATGTGCTGGGTCCAGTATCTTGCACCAGAGGCCTTCAAGCCTTCACAAAATGTGGGGCTATATTTAAATCACGAAGGATTGGTCTTTAGCTGAAGTCTTGAAGCTGTGACACCACCATGGAGTCCCACTTAAAGATGATTCACGAAAGGAATACTAGCATTTCAAAGGAATGTATCAGCACTGCATGATGCTTTTATAGACAAGATGATGCGACGCGGGTGGATTTTTATTCAACGGAGTAATCAGAGAAGATTGAAATAGTGCTGTTTCATTTGAGCAGGGAGAGGTGAAGAACAGAGTCCTTAGTAATCAGAATTTTTATAGCAGTTGATATAATGACAAATTTCACCTCTTCAAATGAGGTAAAACTAGAAGACCGATAGACTTGACAGAGACAGAATTTTTAAAAAGGTGGTAGGTTGGAATGATACATTTCAAAGAACAAAGTTGAATATGGGCAGGTGTTGGGGCACCTGGGCAGCTCAGTTAGTTAAGTGCCTGCCTTCAGCTCAGGTTATGATCTTGGGGTCCTGGGATCAAGCCCTGTGTTGGGCTCCCTGCTCAGCGGGGAGACTGCTTCTCCCTCCTTGTCTGCCCCCGCCTCAAATAAATAAATAAATAAATAAAATCTTTTTAAAAAATACACGGGCAAGGGTAACATCCAGGATTTTGTCCAAGAAACGAAGCACACAGGAGCGAAGCTTACAAGCACATGTGTTCTGATGTAGATGCTAAAAATAGCAAAGGGGATTTTAAGTCATCCAAATAGATGTAAAATAGTGCTTTTCATAGGTCTTGTCCTCTTTGCATCAGGCAGCCCTTATTCGTAGTGTTGTGTTCAGTTTGGGGAGCCACTATTTAGGAGGAAAATTATCCCTTGAAGGAGATCTAAAGATGGTGGTTTGGTTGGTGAGATGCTTATAGGAAAAATACCTAAAAGAAGTGGAGGAAAGTGTAGTTGTTTATGTTGAGAAAAAATAGAACAGTTTTTAAAAATGTTCTTTAAAGATGATACTGTGAAAGAGAAGCCAAACCTACACGGAGCGACTCTGGGCTACGGGACTGAGATAAGGTGCTGAAAATAATATAGAAACAAATTAGAGCTCAGTTTGAGATAGAACTTAATGGCAAACAGAACTGAAATAAATTGAATAATAAGTTGGACTTCCCCACCACTGGCATCCCCAGAACAGAAACCTAAATGACCCCTTGTCAAAAATTCACATAGGAATTAAGCATTGACATAGGCTTATAGTCTTTTCAACTTCAAGATTTTATGAAGGAAATATGGGTTTGATGTTTTATTAGGTTATAAATGAAAAAAAAAGTCAACTTGCTATTTCCAGAGAACTAATCAATGCTCTAATAATTGTGGCTTTGATTTCAACAAGGCCTAGGATATGTCTTATAGACTACCATTTTACTTCTCATATCCTTTGCAAGGGAAGAAAGAGAATATAAAATGATGATTAATCAGATTTGCTATTCTAGGATAACAAAAACCAAAGAGGCTTGGGCTTCTGATGGAACAATTATCTTAACTGTTAGCTAAACTTTCTCCATTTTCTGTGAATTTCAATTATTCATGCCATTCCTGTCTTTAATATCATAAATTATCAAAAATTATTTGAATGCTACAAGGGTTGAATTTCTTTTATGATTGATGTTGAAATTTAACAAGAGAGTCTTTAACCATCGTGGCATTCTTGGCTACATGAAAACTTCTAGGAATATAAAAATGTTCGGGTTTATAAGAATACTAGTGTTTAGTTTCTTTTAATTAATTTAAAAAATTAAGTGGTTTCTTTGCTGTTTGATAGTTTGAAGGATAATCTCTAGAAGGCTAGTTTTACAATAAATTGTATAAAATAATTCTGATATTCTAGTTTAAAAGACTGGGGGATACATTTCACAAAAAAATGTTAAATGCTTCTTTTTCTTACATGAGTTAATTTTTTATTAATACTTTTACCTTTATTTCTTTTGATATACTCAAGATATAGACATTTATTTCATCCTTAAACAGAGTGAAGTGAGGGACACCTGGGTGGCTCAGTGGGTTAAGCCTCTGCCTTCGGCTCAGGTCATGATCTCAGGGTCCTGGGATCTAGCCCCGTGTTCCGGCTCTCTGCTCAGCGGGGAGCCTACTTCCCCCCTCTCCCTCTGCCTGCCTCTCTGCCTACTTGTGATCTCTTTCTCTTTGTCAAATAAATACATTTTTAAAAATCTTAAAAAAAAAAAAAAACACAGAGCAAAGTGACTTGTGCATGTTTTATGGAAGCTAGAGGTGCAACCAGCCCCCTCCGGTCCACATTTCTCACCATATCCAGCTGAAATTTCATGGTCACGATCGTCATCCCTGAATTTTTCATTCTCCATTGCCTTTTCCTTCTCTTTCTTTGTGGTTCCTGCATGGTTAAGTCACTACTAAGTCCAGCTCTTGCTTTTACTATGCCTCTACCCACATGCCTGAATGTGTTTAGTGAAAGATGCACAACCCCGTTGCCAGTTCTCACTTGGAATTCACAGTCACTATTCTTGAGTAGCCCCTTAATGCTTCCTGCCCTTAATACCATGGTCCCCTTCTCCTCTTACACTGCCTTCCAAATCCTCACTCTACACAGCTTCCTATTTCACTAAGAAAACAGGAGCCTTTCTGCACCAGCCAGCCACCACATCTACCCATCAAACTGCATCTCAGTTTGGAGGCTCTGCTTGTTCTCCTGTTACTGTGGATGAGCTATTTGTGCTCCTACCAAAGGTCAACCCTTGAGGGCCTTTGAACTTGCCACTCCCTCTGTCTGGTGCATGACTCCCTCCTTCAGTTTGTTGGGGTCTATACTAAAATATCAGTTAGTCTCTCTGCTCAAAATAGCAACCTCTACCCTCACCTTCTAGCCTCCTTCCCTGCTTTATTTAGCACTTATCATCAAATAACATATATATTTAGCTTGTTTATTTTGGTATTGTCTATCTTTCCACAGAAGACTCAACTTCAAAAAGATGTCAGTTCTCCCCAATTCATCTGTAAATTAGTAGGATCCCAATAAAAATACCTAAGGATATGTTTGGTAGTAAGCAAATGGATTCTAAAGTTTCATATGGGAAAAGAACCAAGAAATGGTAGACAAGAAGTCCCTGAAATAAAAGAAAAAGGAGAAACCAACCATACTATGTAAAAAAATACGTTATAAAAGGCTAAAATATTAAAATGCTAGTAAGCATTTTAATGAACAAAATATAGAAAAGAATAGGGCGATATGGGGGAATTTCACATACCAGAAAGATTGTTTCTCAAATCATTGGGAAATACATGAACTTTTCAGTAAATGATTTGGGACAATTTAGTAGTCATCTGGGGAAAAATGAAGTCAACTCCAAAGCAATATGTAAATTTAATGAGAATCCCTAAAAGCAATTTTGTTGGTTACCACTCTGAAGTACAGTTCTAAATTGCAAATTAGGAAATTAGATGGGTTAGAATTGCCAAGAAATTTGGAAAAGTAAGACTATTAATTAGGGGAACTGACATTATCAGATATTAAAACAATATAAACCTATAGTAACTAAAAATTATGACACATGAACACACAAGTGTATCTGCATTCCTGTTCATCCCTTCCAAGAAAGTAATGGATTCTCTACTCATGTTTGTTGAAGATAAAATACAATGTTCAATTGAATAAAGTAACATCTTTAAAGTACCTTCTGCTTTATAACTTAATCATCCATTACTTTATTAATGGAATTTGAGTTTCCATTAATATAAATAATACATGAATAAGCATATTTTAAAATAATACTTTATCAAGTTGAAAATTGTATTCTACCTTCAACAAATGTATATATGTATATGTATATACACAAACACACACACAGTCATAGAATAAAGTTTAAACAATGTATACACACATACGCACACTAGATACACTAGTATCAACGTGGATGAACCTCACAAGCATTATGAAAACGAGGAAAGTGTATTATTGCACTTTTATGAAGTTCAAAACATTTCAAAATAAAAAGCAAATTGTATAGGTATGTGTACATATTTGAGAAACCTGTAGAAAAAAGCAAGAGAATAAATACACATTTAATGTGGTGGTTACTTGGTGAATGAGGGGTGAGTGTTTGGGATGAAGGGTGACAGGTTTGGGGATGGGGATAAACAGGATATGGGTGGCCGATTATGTTATCAGCAGGTCTGAGACTACTATCCTTAGAAAAATCTACTTGCAAGTTTAGACCTTGGCAGGTGTCTGGGAGCTTGGATTTCATCTTGGGAGAATTCCCACCATTGCCTGATAAGAGTGGCTCACTGCGCCTCACTACAAACAATGTGATTTATACCAAACACCTGCTTTTCTTTCACAAGTCTTGGAGCCTATGTGTCCAGCCTCCAGTGAAAACCCCAGGCTCTGAGTATCTAATGAGTTTCCTTGATAGGCAATATCTCATGATAGACGACAATGGGTGTTATCTCTTTGCTGGAAGAATTAAACACATCTCATGTGACTCACCCAGAAGAGGACTCTTGGAAGCTTGAACCTGGTTTCCTTGTGCCTTTTCCCTTTACTGATTTTGCTTTGTATGCTTTCGTTGTAAGAAATCATACTGTGAACTTCACGAGGTTCTGAGTCTGGGAGTACTCCCAGCTAATACCGAACCGTGAGTTCATTGGCCTTGGGATTCTCTTCCCAGCATGGGTGATACAGGTGTTCATTTTAAAATTTCTATATCTTTCATGTATTATATAAATTATATGTATTTACCAGTTTATCAAAAGGAAAAGGAAAGGAAAAATGAATAGGAGTTGCCCAAATAAAGATGAGATACAACGGTGTGAAAGGTGTATCTGTAAAACGAAATAGCATGGCAGTGTCTAGCATCAAACCATAGAATATTGCATTAATGGAACTGAAACTATGGACAGGAGAATCAGAGGAAACAGTGAAACTGGAGAATTAATCAGGAGTAGCCATGGTTGTGATCCCTCTGGTCTTCATTACCCCCAATCCCATCTGCCTCCATGTACTGCTCCTCCACCTCTTAATTTTCCTCTAGAGTGTTCAGCAAGGATTTAGGCATGTGCTTATTTTTCCATATGAATTGCCCTTTTTCCTAATTACTCTGTATTGGAAAGATTATGAATTACCTTGGTGCCTTAGTTGAAAATTAATAAACCATATTGGTGTGGAAATAGATATGAATGTATGTATGTATGTATGTATGCATTTGTGGATTTTCTATTCTCCTTTTTTCATATATGGGCTTACTGATAATCTACAACCGCATTGTCCTCAAGTTGTAGTTTTATAATAATTTTTTAGATTAGTCAGTGTAAGTTCTCCCGATTTTTTTTTAAAAGATTTTATTTATTTATTTGACAGAGAGAGACACAGGAAGAGAGGGAACATGAGCGGGGGAGTGGGAGAGGAAGAAGCAGGCTTCCCACCAAGCACAGAGCCTGATGGCGATGAGGGGCTCTCAGGACCCTGGGATCATGACCTGAGCCAGAGGCAGATGCTTAATAACTGAGCCACCCGGGGAACCACTCTCCTGATTGTTTCAAATTATTTTAAGTAATCTAGATCTTTTTTCATCATCGTAGAAAATGTGGACTCTGTACATTTCCGGGGAAATATACTTTTTAAAAATTGCATTGGAACTTTAACTCATTTTGAGAAGAGTTGTCATCTTAACAATATTGAGTCTTCCTTCCCTGAATGTGCTTATCATTTTTGTTTGGATTATAATTCAATAGGAGTTTATTTTCTTCACACTGTTTCTGCTTTGGCCACTGGGAACTCTTTCAACTGGTTCTTGGGTTGCTTTGACATACTCATCAATGTGTGTGCATGTGTGCTCGTGTGTGAATGTGTAGCGCTTTCCAGGTCATCAGTAGTGTTCCCCCCTTCTGGCTGATGAGAAATCAAATATCCCATATTCTGAGAATTGTTCAATTTTCAGTTCCTAAATGCTTTTCTTTCTTCCTTCCTCCCGTCCTTCCTTCCTCCCTCCCTCCCCCTCTCTCCCTTTTTCTTTCTTTTTAAGATTTTTAGTTATTTATTTATTTGACAGCAAAAGAGAGAGCATGAGCACAAGCAAAGGAAGTGGCAGGCAGAGGGAGAGGGAGAAGCAGGCTTTCCGCCAAGCAGGGAATCCTGTACTGGGCTCCATTCCAGGACACCAGGATCATGACCTGAGTGGAAGGCAGACACTGAACTGACTGAGCCACCGAGGTGCCCCTCCCAAGTGCTTTTCTTTGCCTGGCCTTGTGTTGTTTTACTCTGTGCATGTACTTTATATCCAGCCATAACTTAAGGTGACCTCCCTGTCAATTTCTAGAGTCCTTTCTTCACATAGATTACTCCTCTCTACATAATACCTTGTTCTGCAAATTCCATCATCTTCCTAAAAATCTGACCTCTGTCTCTTCAACTCAGCAAAATTTCCATGCTCTGTTTGAGTTTCCCTCCCTGAATGGTGCTCCTAAAAGAGCTGCCAGGCAGAAAGTAGAGGTATCAGTGGGAGAACTTTTTTTTTACACTGACTTTTTTTATTTCTTTTAAGATTTTATTTACTTATTTGACAGAGAGAGAGAGAGATCACAAGTAGACAGAGAGGTTGGCAGAGAGGGAGGGGGAAGCAGGCTCCCTGCCAAGCAGAGAGCCTGATGCAGGGCTCAATCCCAGGACCCTGAGATCATGATCTGAGCTGAAGGCAGAGGCTTTAACCCACTGAGCCACCCAGGCGCCCCATGTGTACAATGAAGGGTTCCATCTCACCACCCCAAGATCACAACCTGAGCCGAAACCAAAAGTTGGAACCTCGACCGACTGAGCCACCTTGGTACCCCAGGAGAACATTTTTATATCCTTCTAAGTCTGTTGTCCAATGTCTGAAAACAGTTGTTTCATATACTTTGCACATTTTCTGGTGGCTAATATAAAAGGTCAAGTGTGGCACCAGTATTTCATCATAGCAGGAAGTTTAATACCCTCTATCGTTTTGGTTGCTACTTTATATGGTATATATTTTTATAGTTATTATATTTTTCTAATATAATTTCCATATGTGGGAATATAGAAATGTCTTGAACTGTTATCGATTCCATAATTACCTCTGGATGTTTTTTAAGTTTTCGATATAATTATGTCAATTAAAATAATATTTTCTGCATTTTTCTTTTCAATTCTTGGAATTTTTGTTTCTTTTGCTGCATTGGTTTGAACTTTCAAGATAATGTAGAATAGAAGTGGTAATAACGGACCTCCTTTCTTATTCCTGATTTTGAAAGGAATATTTGATAATTGCTCTAGCTGTTTATTTTGTGTTTGTCTATTGAGATATAATTGACATATAACATTTTATAACTTTCAAGTATACAACATAATGATTCAATATTTGTATCCTGTGTTTTGTAAAATGATTACCACAATAAGTCTAGTTAATGTTTGTTTTTTAGAGCTCGATTGAAATACACATTAAGGGGGAGGGGAGTCCCTGTGTGACTCAGTCAGTTAAGCATCTGACTCTTGATTTTGGCTCAGATCGCAATCTCAGGGTTGTGATTTAGAGTCTCGTGTGGGGCTCTGTGTTTAGTGAGGAGTTGGCTTGAGGACTCTCTCTCTCCCTCTCCCTTTGCCTTCCCCCCTCACGTGTGCACATGTGTGTCCTCTCTCTCTCTCTCTCTCTCTCTCTCAAATAAACAAATAAGGAGAGCCTGGGTGGTTCAGTTGGTTAAGCATCTGCCTTTGGCTCAGGTCATGATCCAGGGTGCTGGGATCTAGCCCCACTTGGGGCTTCCAGCTTAGCAAGGAGCCTGCTTCTCCCTCACCCTCTGCCTGCTGTTCCCACTGTTTGTGCTCTCTCTCTCTCTCTCTGTCAAATAAATAAACAAAAACTTTTGAAAAAATAAATAAATCTTTTTTTTTTTAAAAAAAAGGAAATACAAGAAGATTGTCTTTTATAGTTTGTGGATTGTTTTTATGGTAAATTGAAAAAAACAATTTTCCCAATTTCCCCAATTGTCCCCGCCCAAAAGTTGTATTTACTTCCTAATCCCTGAAACCGGTACCTATTACTGAATACAATCCAAGAGGGAAAATTAGTTTAGATGGCAAAAGATGTGATTAAGTTAGGGACCTCGAGAGGAGTCTGTCCTATTCAGGGTGGGCTGTAAGTACAATTACATGGTTTCTTATAAGAGAGAGGCAGAGGGAGATTTCACACAGACATAGAGGGGATGGCTATGTGAAGACAGGGACAGAGACTGGACAGGCATGGCTGCCCATCAAGGAACTCTGGCAGAAGCTGTGAGAGGCCAGGAACAGATGCTCCCTTAGTGCCTTCAAGGTGATCCTGGCTCTGCCAAGTCCTTGATTTTTTTTACATCTAGACCTCACAACCGTAAGAGAATAAATTTCTGTTGTTTTAAGCCACCAACTTTATGGTAAACTGTTACAGCAGCAACTAGAAATTCATATTGTTCCTATTTTTTAAAATGATACTAGATCACATCAGATCTGTTTTCGTATTTCCTAAAGTAATCGTATAGTTTTTCTCTTTTAATATCTTAATATCCGGATTATATTAATGAATTTTTTAATGTTAAAGTAACCCTACATTCCTTTTTTTTTTTTTTAAAGATTTTATTTATTTATTTGACAGAGAGAGAGAGAGCTCATAAGCAGGGGGAGCAGCAGGCAAACGGAGAGGGAGAAGCAGGCTTCCCACAGAGCAGGGAGCCCAATGCGGGGCTTGACTCCAGGACCCCGGGATCATTCAGAAGCTGAATGACTGAGCCACCTAGGCACCCCAAAGTAACCCTACATTCCTGAGACAAATCCAACTTGTTCCTGATGTGTTATGTATGTTTTATCTGCCCTTCCTGCTGACTCTCATTCATGGTATATTATTTCCTTGTGACTTTAACTATTTTTTGACTGTGTGATACTTATTTTGGGAGGCCAAAGAATGCCCCCACCCAAAGATGTCCACATCCTAATCTGCATGGATATATAACCTTCTGTGGCCAAAGGGACTTTGCAGATATAACTAAATTAAGGGTCTGGAGAGAGGGAGATTATCCCACCATGTGATTATTGGAGGCCTTAGCAGTGAAGGAAGGAGGCAGGAGATGCAAGGGAAAGTGTGCCAAGGGAAGCAGTGTCAGTGGCCTGATGTGAGAAGGACTGGATTTGCCCTGGATGGCTTTGGAGATAGAAGAAGCCACCAGCCAAAGAATGGGGGCGGCATCTAGAAGCTGGAAAAGGGTAAGGAAATGAACGCTGCCCCTAGAGACTCCTGCCAAAAGGAATGCAGCCCCGCTGACATCCTGATTTTAGCCCAGGGAGACCCATTGTCAGCTCGACACTCAGAACTATAAGGTAATAAATTTGTGTTGTTTTAAATCACTATGTCTGTGGTAACTTGTCACAGCAGCAATAGAAAATGAATACTCTCATTATCCTTGAGAATTTACTTGTAGGATCTCCTTAAAGCCTTAGATGAAGGAGCAATCTCCCAGAGAGAAATCATATTTACTTCTCCTAGTTGTCTAGAGGCATGGTTAGCCTAGGGGTACTCTAAACTACATTAAGGGCTGCAGGTAATGTACTCTTGAAGTACAAATCTATGTAAAGGCTAGGATGTTGTGCTTTTTACTGTTTCCCCCTCTTCTTGCTCCATTAGACAAGGGCAATTTTCTCATAGTCCCTGGAGTAAGGAAGAGAAGCAAGGGTACTTCTATCTCCCCCTAATCCTGGCTCCCCTTAACCCTTTGGAGGCCCACCTTAATGTGAAGACTTCCCAACCTGGGTGGCCCTAGGCTTTGACTTCTGTCCCTTTTACCCCAGGAGGTTGTCAAAACCCAAAGTTCAAGTTTGTCAGGAATGGAGATGCCCTCAAAGCAAAAGCAATTTCAGGGTCCTCTATGGTTCTCATTTTATTTAGGTTTTGCCTTGTTTTCAGTGCTTTAAAGTTTCTTTTATTATTATTATTTTTTTTCTTTTAGACAGTATTTGTTGTGATTTTCAGTAATGGGATTGGTCTGAATAATCTGGTCCATCATATTCTAGGAAACCTATTAAAAGGTTTGCATTCCAAATCTGTTAATTCCACCATCTAAACTTCAAGTTGGTCTGATACTGCTGTCTTGTGTTTCTGTTGGCTCCCACCCTTGATGCTTTGTTTTCCTGTTTTGTTTATTTGTTCAGTTATAATTTTATTTTCAACAGACCTTTATTTGTCAAACTTCTTTGTTGGTTAGGTTGAAGTTCCTTTCTTCCAGAAAGAATTTGCAGTTACTTTCTCCATTGCCTGGGGGAATGTCACCCAGAACCAATTTAAAATAATTTGCTTGAAGTTTTGTACATCACCCAGATATTATGAGTTGGACCACAAACATGCATGAAGTCTGACATATGGCTGTAAATTCTCACAGAAAATTTTCCCTCTTTTCCCTCTGCTTTGATGTTGATCCAGGCAAATTTCCCTGCTGCTCCCTCCTTCCCCACTCCACCCCCATCTTTGGAAAAGTTTGTGTCTGTTTGTGTTTTTCCCTCTCTTTATGTCTTCAACCACCTCACTGATGATGTTGCCCTTGACATTTAGCTTCATTCACGGTTCTCTTATAGGACCCCACAATGTGGTCATCTGAGCTTCCTGTTCCTGTACATATCTTATATAGCCACCAAAGTCAAAGCTTACTGAAATCAGGGACTGGCATTTCAGTGCTATCTGATTTCTTGGCATTCCTTTTTCTGCTTGTTTTGACTTCTGAGGACTGCTTACTTTATATCAACTGCTTTACTTTATATCATCTCACCAATGCACTTATAGAAGAGCACTATAGCTCTTCTATAACACTATAGAAGAGCTACCAGATGATCTAGGAATTCTACTCCTAGGTATATGTCCAAAGGAAATAAAATCACTATCTAGAAGAAATATCTGTATTCCTATGATCTTTACAGCATTAGTCACAGTAGCCAAGATAGGGAAACAACCTCAGTATTGCCAAAATGGATGAAGATTTCACACACACACACACACACACACACACACACACACACACACACACGTTTATATATATGTTTATATATATAATGAAATTTTATTCAGCCATGAGAAAGAAGGAAATCTTGCTTGCTCTTTGTAACAACATAGATGAACCTAGAGGACATCATGCTAAGTGAAATGAGCCGGACACAGAAAGACAAATGTGGCATGATCTCACTTACATGTGGAATCTAAAAGAAAGTTGAACTCAAACTCATAGCAGGGGACCTGGCTCAGTTAAAGGAGTGTGAAACTCTTGATCTTGGGGTCATGAGCTCAAGCCCCATTGGGGTATAGAGATTACTTAAATAAATCAAACTTTAAAAATAAATAAATAAAAGAAAGTTGACCTCATAGTACAGAAAGAATGGTGGTTTCTAGAGATCGGGGAGCAAGGGGGTAGGTACTAATCAAAGGGTATAAACTTTGAGTTATGAGACGAATAAGTTCTAGAGGTCTAAGTACAGCACAATGATTACAGTTAACAATAATATAAAGTATACTTGCAATTTGCTAAGAAAGGTGCCTGGCTGGCTTGGTCAGAAAAGCATGTGATTCTCGGTCTCAGGGTTATGAGTTCGAGTCCCATATTGAGTGCAGAGATTACTTAAACAAACACACCTTAAAAAAAAAAAAAAGAAATTTGCTAAGGCAGTAAATCTCAAGTGTTCTTACTACACACATACAAAAGTGGTAACTATGTAAGTTAATGGATATGTTCATTAGCTTGATTATGATAATCGTTTCACAATGTATACATATATCTAAACATCACATTGTATCACTTAACTATATACAACTTTTGTCAATTGTGCCTCAGTAAAGCTGGCAGAGGGAAATACCCCATCTCCAAATACAGTCATATTCTGAAATACTATAGTATTTGGACCTCCGCATATACATTTTGGGAGATACAATTCATCCTATAGCATCGCTCAGAACTGGTTTAAAAAAAAAAACTACCTTGAGAACTTTCACATTTAGATTAAAATCCACAAATTAAGATACAATGGATAAAGTTAGGTCTTCAGAAGATCATGATTCAGCTAGTCTTACTATAGGAATTAAATTTAGACAAGAGACGTCAGCCTAAAAACAAAAGAGATACTGTACTACTAAATACTATCTAGGAAGAAAGAACACTAAAGCTTGGGTACATGTTGTGGGGAAGGCTATAAAAGTTCTAATCACTAAAGTTCCTTTTTACCATTTAATAATTCAAAGCAACCTTCAGATTATTAGTTTCCCAGGTATCTTGATACAAAAAACTTTGTCTTGACTGGTAGACAGGGGAATTTCAGTCACTTAAAAGTGTTATAGTAAATTAACAGACTTGCATTCTGGGGGTGTATATCAGGCTTCAGTGCGTTTGGCTGTCTTTTTTTTTTTTTTTTTTAAGTAGGCTCTGTGCCCAATGTGGGGCTTGAACTCACAACCCTGAGACCAAGAGTTGCATGCTCTTCTGACTGAGCCAGCCAGGCGCCCATTAGATTGTTTTTAATTTGTCTACAAGGCACTGACCTACTCTGGACATATTAACTTACTAATCTGCCAACATATGAGGAACACAATGATCACAATTTATTGTAACCTCATGAGGCCACATTCAAATGGCTACCTGGAGGCCAGGCATCATTGTGCCCTCTTATAACAGGTATTCATCGCAGAAAGTTAGACAAAGTCTAGAGATAGAAGGATATGCCTTTTGGGCAATATAACCTCTTTTATCACAACCTGAGCCTTCTCTCACTCTATAATAGCAGAATAATTGGGTGATTTCCTCAGTGATCTGAAATGAACAAATATTTGTGTAGTCAGCACAAACTCTATTGTTTCACAGCAGGGGCGTAAAACTTTAAGAAAGGCAAAACAGCCCCTTCTCATAGGCAACTTGTAGTAGTGTTCATTTGGAAAGTCTGGGGGAACAAGTGAAGGTTGTGTCTGTAGGCTGGGAAAATAATTTGGATCAGGGGTGCGTGTGTTAGAAGTAAGGAAACATTCATTGTTAGGGGGAAGACATGAATCTGCCAACTTATTCATTATAGGGGGTGGAGGTGCAAATGTTGAGCTTAAATCAATATTCCCATCATGGAGCCTAGACATTTAGAAATTTTTCTTGATCTTGGACTCCCAGTACTACTATTTGTACTACTACTGATGACGATGTCTTCTGTTTTACCTTGAGCTATTTAAAGAACCACTTCTTTAACAGAAAACAGAACGCACCTACCAAATTCAAAATTCCTACTTAATTTAAGCTGGTAAAAGCAAAAGGTTTACATTATATCTTCAGTACCTTATGATTCTCTCAGGGAATAACACTTGGGTTCAGTATCAAGTTTGGTTAATTATAGTGTGCCCATTTAAAAAAATAAGATGGGCACCTGGGTGGCGCAGTCTGTTGGGCATCTGACTCTTCATTTTGACTCAGCTCATGATCTTGGGATCATGGGGTCCTCTCTGCATGGGGCTTCATGTTCTATGTGGAGTCTGCTTGAGATTCTCTCTCCCTGTCCCTCTGCCCCTTCCCTTCCATATGTGTGCACATGTAATAAATACTATTATGAAAGAAGGGACTTGAAATAAATAAAGCTTAAAAAATAAAAAAATGGTACTTAAAAATACCGATTTATTGAAAAGAGGGAAAATTGTTATTAAAAACAATCTCACAGGGGTGCTTGGTTGGATCAGTTGGTAGAGCATGTGACTCTTGATCACAGGGTTGTTGAATTCAAGCACCATGTTGGGTATAGAGATTACTTAAAAATAAAATCTTAAAAAAAAAACAACTAAAAACCTCACAATCCTAGTACACTAATATATTTTTCAAATACAATTTTTCACTTTTTGCATACATGCTTTAAGAGCTAAAATATATTAACAGTTTATCTTACTCCCGTGTACTTAATAGTCTCTCAAATGCATTTCCCATATTTCTAGTCTTATTCTAACCATTAAAAAAGTTATTGTGGTTACATATACTTGTCATAAAATTTACCAATCTATTTTTAAATGTACATTTCTGCGGCATTAAGAACATTCACATTGTTGTGAAACTACCATCACCACTCATCTCTAGATGTCTTCATCTTCCCCAAATGAACCCTATACTCATTAAACACTAACTCCCCCCATTCCTACCTTCCCCTGGCAACTGCCATGTACTTTCGATCTCCATGAATCCAACTATTCTAGGTATCTTATGTAATGGAATCACATATTTGTCTTTTTGTGTCTGGTTTATTTCACTTAGCATAATGTCTTCAAGGTTCATGCGTTGTGGTATGTGTCAATTTCCTCCCATTTTAAAGATGAATAATATTCCATTATATGTGAATATACTACATTTTGTTTATCCATTCATCAATCAATGGATACTTGGGCAATTGCCACCTTTTAGTTATTGTGAATAGTCCTGCTATGAACATGGGTGTACAAATATCTGTTCTTTCAGTTCTTCTGGACATACATCCTGATGTAGAATTGCTAGATCATATGGTAATTCTGCATTTAATTTTTGAGGAACTACTACACCATTTCCGACAGCCTAATAATTTTTTTACTGGCTGTATACTATTCCATTTGTGTCTTTACCCTAATTTCCTAACCATTCTAGAATGTTTCCTAAGGATTCTCAAGTTTTCATTTTTTTTCCCCTACTGGATGGGACTTAGTTTTGGGTTAGACAATGATGCAGATGTTTGCCCCAGTTTAAAGAAACTCATATACATATATTGTTACTTTTGATAGCTAATAATCAAAAGTAACAATATGGTTTTTGGTTGGTATCACCTTACAACTACTTCCCCATATCTAGGGAGTGACCTATCATGGAAATAAGTTCTCCCTAGCTAGACCTCTGCTTTCCAATTGGGTTGTCATTTGCACATATTCAAACTTGAGTCAACTAGAGTGAAATAAAAATAAAAAATTCATTCCCTTTGCTGCACTAGCTGTATTTTGAGAACATAATAACCACACAGAGCTAGTGTGACTGAATTGGGTGGCATAGATATAGGACATTTCCATGATCCCAGAAGGTTTTATGGTGAGTGCTGCTCTAGGCTCTGTTTTTGACTCTGACCTTTTGGCTATGGCTGAATTAGAGCTTATGTTATTTCCAGAAATGATTTAGTCCTAGGGGACAGGCCTATGATAACCACATTCAGAAGAGAATGTCATAAAGTCTAAAATATGAGTTTCATAATTTATAATTGGGCATATCTCTTCCAGGGACAGGAATACTTCTGCATGCTATTTCCCATATAATTCCTCCTCAAAATATGAATTAGTGTTCTTCAGTTTTTTTTGGTGATGGTCACCTAATTCAAGCTGGGTCACATTCCTTCTCCTTCCCTTAGGAATTTGGAAGCAGGAAGGTGAAGTTTTCAGTCAAGTCCTCTAGGTATCTAAGATTAAAAAACCGGAGCACAAGTCATATCTCACTAGCAAAACAGAGTTGGCTAAAGCAACAGAAAGAAAACTAAAACAGGTAAGCAGAGATTAGTCTGCCTTTTAGGCTTTCTATATTCTGGTTCTTTAGACCCACTGGCATTCCTGACTTTGGAATCACGACAAAAACCTACTCACATCCTAATAGTGAATTCTTTTATGCATAAGCTAGCTTGAATTGGTTTGGTATATTGGGAATTGAAATCCTAACTAATACACATACATACATATACTATAGATATGGGTGTTGACATTTTCACATTGTGGTATGTGTGGTTGTTCATAAACTTTGTACTTCGTCATTGCACTGGGCCTCCAGACTTCTTGCAGCCCCTCTGATCTTTCTCTACTTTTCCTCTTGCTTTACTTCCTTCTCATCTTGAGTGCTTAGGCTGTCCAATCCTTTTTTTTTTTCTTTCTTCCTTTTTTGCCCTCTCTTTTCCTTCCCTTGATCAAAGTATGCCATTTGCTCTTTCTGGGTGTGGAAGCCTTATAAAATCAAGTCATGTAACATATTAACGACTGATTTTATTCTTCAGCTTGTATTGCGTTTTACTCTCTCAGGCCCAAGTAATTCGGTCAACATTCATTAATGAATGACTGAATAAATAATCCCTGACAGGCCAAAGCAGTGAATGTTGAGCTTTAGAATCTGGCATGAATTGTACTGAGTGGGGTGCTTATGCAAGTCATGGCATGCTGCATTAGATGGGCTGATTGGAGGAGACCTCTTGCAGGAGGAGGACAGAATGAAGAGCCACCTAAGAAAAGAACACAAGCATCAGCATCCCAGAGGGAAGGGGCACATGCAAGTGTTCTAGGCGGTAAATCCTTTGTATGGCCAAGGAAAGGAGGCCAGTGTGATAGGAAAGAAAAGAGTAAAGCAGAGTAGGGCGAGTCCTGGAAAGCAGGGCCTTCAGGTTATAACAATAGTAAGAGGTTATAACAATATCTGAAGTAAGAGGTTATAGTAAGAGGTTATAACAATATCTGAAGAGCAATGGGAAAATCCTAAAGGAATTTAAATCAGACCTCATCTGTGTTGTGTCTTAAAAAAAAAGTCTCTCTGGCTAGTCTGGAGAATGAATTATAGGAAGACAAGCAGGAGACCAGTTAGGAGGCTATAGCAATTGTTGGCCTATGAGGATTGGAGGCCAAGGGTGATGGAGAACTTAGTGACCACATTTGAGATTTTGAAGGTGAAAAATAATCTCTTACTGATGAAGAAGTTATCCTTTTTACCTTTAAGTCAGCCCCTATATTAAAGTTGTTAATGAAGTAGTCCTGGACCTTAAGAAGTGAAGAGGGGCCTGCCTTTCTCAGTTTCACAGGCTCTGGCCTCAGTTCTTACCGGAGTACCTTGGGTCCAACAATCCCCCAGTATAAAATTCTGCCATTTTCCTCCCTTCCCGTTGGGTAAACCGCTGAAAAGAAGACTCTCAGCAAGAGGACAGCGGCATTTGGGGTTCAGTGGTACACCCTAATTTTTAATTTCAATTAATGTTTGCTTTTAATTTGGTATTGGTTATTTTACATTGCACGAAGTGAGAGAAGGCTTTTTGCTAGCAGCATCTCTTATTTCATCTAGGAATACTGTATTCACCGTCTTAATTCTAAATAACCTAGGGCAAAATTCCTTTAGAATAATTCACCTTCCATTAAACATGAGTTCCCTTTCCCCTATCCAAATCTTGTGCGCCTGGGACCCGCTTCCCGCCGCAGAGATAAATGCACTCATTGTCTGTGCACCAGTCCCCTTGGATTTTATGCAGCGTGCATTTCCTGCTCTGAGCTGCTAGCTGGCTGTGTGCGTGCTTCCCTCGTCCCCCTGCCCCCACCCGGATCCGAAGCTTTTGTTTCTCACATTTCCTCCTGACGCTATTAAAATGCATGAATACATCGTTACTAAATAGATGAATGACTAGGAACTTTTCTTTCGGCTGTTAACCTTTAGGCCACTGTCCAGTAAAGTTCTGAAAGGCAACTGAACGCAACAGCTCACGTAAAGGGACCAATCCTCTTGGAAACAACGGAAACGTGGGCATTATTTCCCAAACTTGTCGCGTTATGGGGACACTTAGGCATTCCTCAAAGTAACCCTTTGCAGGGGCCTCCTAGGGCAGGCCGAGGCTCTCGACGCGGCCGCAGCGCTCGCCCCCGTGTCTGCAAGGCTCGCGGGGGCGGGGGGGGGGGGCGAGGCGCGGGCTGCCCCCGGCCGAGCGGAGCGGGACCTCCGGGCGGCGACGCTCTGGCCCGCGCTCGCTCGATGGTTTCCGCGCGGCCGCTCGGGCCCGCGCGGTCCAGTCACCAGGGGGCGCGCTGGCCGGCGCCGCGGATCTCCGAGCTGCGCGGCCCGACTAGCGTCCGCCATATTGGATGCCGCAGCCGCTGCTGCCAGCGCTTCCTCCTCCGTCTTCGCTGTGCGCTGCTGGTTCCTGCGGCCCGAGCGGCGGGAGGTGAAACAGGAGTCTGACGAAGAAAGAAGAAGGAGGGGGTGGAGAGTGTAGGGGACGGGGCTAGAGGGCGGAGGACTGAGACCGAGCGGGGCGGAGAAGAGAAGGCGCCGCGGCCCAGCCCCTCCCCCGCCCGCTGCCGACCCGCCCCGGCAGCGCCTGTGTTCCCCAGACCGTCGCTCCGCCTGCCCTAGCGGCCATGCCGGGGCCTTGCTGCCCCTAAGGGAGTCCTTCCCTGCCAGTGCTTGCCCTTCCACTCCCGTCCCGGGTCGCAGCGGCCGGGTCTCCCGCCGGCGCCCCTCCTCGCGGCCGCGCCGCCGCCCCCGTCTCGTTCTCCCCACCCAGTGCAGTGGCCGCCGCCTCTTCCGCCGCCGGGCTCGGGGCCTCCGCACCGACAACATGGAGGCTGTGAAAACCTTCAATAGCGAGGTTGGTATTGCAGTCTAGCTGCCCCTCCTACCCACATCTCCCCCCGGGAGGCCCGCGCGCGCAGGGTGGGTGCGGGCCTGCAGGGTTTCCCAGGGTGGGGCGAGTGTCGGCCTAGCAGTGTCGGGGGGGGGGGGGAGTGGGGGATGGGTGTTTCTCTGCCCCGTGCCCCTCCCCCGGGTCCGAGGGGAGGACTGGGGGAGGGCCGCCCCGGGGCGGAGGGAGGTTCCGGTGTCTCCAGCGCCCTATTGAGTGGCTGAGGGTTTGGAGGGAAGGCCCCTTTGGGCCCTCCCCCGGAGGCTCCTGGCCGGTCTCTCGGGGTCAGTTCCGCCGAGGCCTGGCCCGCCCACCTCTCCTGGGCCTGCGGGATTTTAACTGCTCGCGGGACATCACCGCCCAGATCTCTCCTTGGTCCTTAATGAGGCAGGGACCGATGGGGGTAGAAAGGAAGGGAACCTACAGGGGTGATGATCTATAGTCACGTTGTACGTACTGTTTGTATTTGAGACACTGTTGGCTAGGTAACGTGCCAGCTAGGGATTTATGCTAAGAGAATGGCTGAGCGGGAGGCAGGATTTTTCTGCGGTTTATTATACCTTACTTCCCCCTTCTCTCATCATTAGGACATAAAGACACAAATGCTAGGGAAAGAGATATGCTTCGAGAGGGGAAGATGCTGGAGAAGCGTTTCCCACGGGCTCATTCATATGTAAAATCTAACACTAGAAAAGAAGCAGGTGTCCAGTTTTCACTATATAATTGAATTTACTAGTCTGAAAAGAGATACGTTTTGATAAAGTATGTTGATTTTTTTAAAACTCCGACTTAGGTAGACCGTAGTGCAAACATTAAACATAACAAGTACCTATCTACACAACCAGAATTATCCTTATCTGTATGCCTTGGAGAAAAATTATTAGTGTGATATTAATAAGGTCGCATAAATTCTAGGTGTGAAGTGCTAATACTGTGTTCGATAGTATGATTAACAAAATCTTAAATATTCACCTCTTAAAATACCAGACATACTGCTGTGATAATCCAAACAAGACAGTACTTTTAGAAGCTGTTTATTTTAGTTTTGTTTCTTTTATTTCTTCTTTCTCTTCTTTTTTTAAGAATTGGCATTTGGGAAGCTTAGCAAAGGGCTAAAAGTAAGATGATTTTCATGTGAGTTGGACTCTCCATATAAGAGTACATAGTAGTGACACAGTTACACGAAAGCCAAAACTTTTTGTAAAGGGTTTTCTTTTCTGGTAATGGATTTTCTTTTTCTTTTTTAACCCTTTCTTGATATATAGTGCAATAGACTTGGGAATCTTTTTTTCATTTTATTTATGAGTTTATAGCTGATAATTAGAAAGTTTGGTTCTCCCAGCAATACTTGATAGTGCTTAAATTCTAGAGGAAAACGTTTTTAAGGGTACTGTATGTTCATTTATTGTTAATAGTTTCACAACTGTGCAGGAAAGAAAACAGCGCTGTGTAGCCTTTTTATTTGCTACATTTATAAACACTGTAGAATGTTAGACTTAAAAAAAAATTATATAGAAAAAATCCTTTCTCTTATTCCCACCGCAGTTTTTTGATTTTACATTCCTCTCCCCCCGTTTTTTTAAAGTTTATTTTTTTTAGTAATCTCTGTACCCACCTTGGGCCTGGAACTCATGACCTAGAGATCAAGAGTTGAATGCTCTTCCCAATGAGCCAGCCAGGTGCTCCTACCCCACACCTTTTGATTGTCTCTCCTGTTTGTCTAGAGGGTTCCTAATATGTATCCTCCCTCACCCCTCCCCGCCCCCGAAATTCTGAATAGGATCTCTTGTGTGGCGGATAGAGAAAAGGTGTTACTACACTATGGTTGTCACAATAGAGCACAGTGGAGTAAAAATGATATATTGGTTTTCACTTTAGTATTTCCATTAAGGATAGGGGGTGTAACATTGACATGGCTAGCTAGATATTTCACCTCTTGTCTCATCTAACCTTTACAGGAATTTGAGATTGGCAATAGCAGTCCATTTTAGTGTATGTAGTACTCTCTTCTTTCTCCCTGTGGATTTCAAAGAACTTAGACAATCTTTTAACTCCTTTATTTATTAACATGCTCGAACTTCACCATGTTTGAATGTGGAGTTAGTTTAGTAATGGTAGCATTATAGTCATAGAGTTGGGAAAGGTATTATATTCAAAGATTCAGAAGAATATACTTCTTGTTTTGAACACAGAATACATACTTTTTTTTCTGATTTTGAATATAGTTTCTGTGAATGTCTGTAATGCTTGCTGATATACAAATGTTGCATGTAAACATATAAGAGGGAATAATTCAGTAATGAATATTTTTCCATTAAATCATGTATTGCAAAGTGCAAAAATAAAGGAATTTTGAGTTATAGTATTAGGAGAAAAAGGTTGCTTAGAATGTTTACTTAGAGTGAGTTTGGCTTTTAAAGGCCTATTTAAAATATGAAATTCTTAGGTTTTACGGCTTGCTAATTCTCAGGTTTTTTTAAGACCATCCCCCCTTCTAGCATTGGCTTGAAAATAGGAATATGCCAGAGTTTTTAATGTTAAGAATATAGTTGTTTTTTAAGATTTTATTTTAAAGTTATCTTTACACTCAACAGATCGAGAGTTGCATGCTCTACCAACTGAGCCAGCCAAGCACCCTAAGTTAAGAATATAGATTGTTAATCTGCAAAGCACAGATGAGTTTCAGTCTGAAAATCCATGACCTTATGTAGGATATTTATGAGTCATGGTCAACATGTGCAGCTGCCCCCATTCCCACCTATCATAATCTCAAAGGGGTCTGTGGCCTTTTCCTTCCCTGTGTTCAAAGTCATTGTCAGAAGATCTTTTTGTGGTAAATTCCTTTTACCATGAGTTCAATGAGATTGAGGCCCGAGAATTGATATTTAAGTGCCCACTGTGCTAGTTTTGTGAGAAAGCCATAATTTGGCTTAAGCATCATCATTGTGATGAGTTAATCCTATGAGTAGTAGTACTGTCAGTTCTGAAATGATGAAAGAAGATTTGTCCATATTGGAATATAAGACTCCT
Organism: Nasua narica; assembly: GCA_028533885.1. Classification (NCBI taxonomy): domain Eukaryota; kingdom Metazoa; phylum Chordata; class Mammalia; order Carnivora; family Procyonidae; genus Nasua; species Nasua narica. The sequence goes on along the minus strand of CM052802.1, from coordinate 10,632,286 downwards.
TAAGAGTCTGTGCTTGACCTGAGCAGTTAACTCTAAAAGAATTATTATCATTACAGGTGCTATAGTTGTAGCTGCTCTAAGATGGTGGCATATCCTTGTTATGATGGTTTAGAGTTCTCACTTCAGTGAAAAGGGTCTCATATTGGTCTGCTTAAATTATGTTTTTAGGACCCCAGTTGATTACTCGAATGCAGCAGTTTTATGTGAGCTGCATATCTGTACTCTGTCCTTAAGAATGCCACTGTATGGTGGCCATTATGGTAAGGGTATTGTTTTTGTTTTTGAAAAGAGGGAAAAGAATAGCAATGCATGACTCCTTCCTTAGAAAATTATGATTTCATTGGAGAGGGCACTTTGATAAAATAGGAACTCTTAATACATGGCAAATAGAAGAATCTATTTATGCATTGGTTATGCTTAGGCAAAGTAACTGGAGGAGATGAATTTTACTTGTATATGGGATTCTTTTAATTTTTAAGGACTTAAAAAAATATTGTCAGTACTGTTACTATACCTCAACAACTTAACACTTTCAGATAATCAAATATTAGTGATCAGGTTTTTTTCCGCCCTTAGTTCTTTGTACAGCTTGTTGCATTACTATTGCCGCCCCCCTCCCCCCCCATCATGATCCATTTCTCTTGCTTGTGGGTAAAGGCTGAGTGGGTAGCTAAAGGACCAGATAGGTAGGTGTGAGATGCGTCAGGAAAATTATCACAATTTAAATTTGGGATTTACCTTGGTTCATAAATTCTGAGATGATTCTAGTACCTTTTATCATCTTTAGGATGCCTAAATTCTTAGTGTTTTTTTGTTTTTGTTTTTGTTTTTGTTTTGTCCTTAGGACTTCTCAGTCAGATAGCTTACTCTCTAAACTGTTCCAGGATGCGGACTTTCCAGAGTCCTGTTAACACCCAGGACATTTTCCTCTTCCATGTCTTGTCTTTCATGTCAAAAGTGAAATCGCATCTCTGCTTTACTCCATTTCCACTTTTGTTTCCAGAGTACATTTGTCTAACTACAGGACTTTTTATAATCTTCCCCAAAGTATCTTGAAATAGATATGGGATGGTGAACAGTGGAAAAGGTAGAGGGCATAATAAAAGCCTATGAAATTTGTTTTTTATTTGTATGTTTTCTTTTTGTCTGTGGCTCAAGAAAGGGATTTTATGTGAAACGACTATAAAACATTGCATTTTTTTTTGTTTAATTTTCACCTATCAGGGAATCTGTCTCCCTTCCCTTTCCATAGTCTTTCCTGTTTTGACTTGCCAGTGGGTATTTTGTTGTATCCATCAAACTATCTTTTTTTGTTTCTACCTTGTGAAACTGCCTTAAAGATAGAGCAAAATTAGTGTTGTAAAGGAAAGAACCCTTCACTAACCCCTCCCTGTGCCAGTGGTTTAGGTGAGAATTTCTCAACCTCAGTACTATTGATATTTTGGTCTGGATAATTGTTTGCTGTGAGGAGCTGTCCGGTGCATTATATGATGTTTAGCAGTAATCCTGGCCTCTCTACCCACAAGGTGCCACTATTGTGACAACCAGAAATGTCTTCAGACATTATCAGATGTCCCATGGGAACAAAATAGACCTTGGTTTAGAATCACTGATTTAGTTCCCATTACACGGTCTTAAAAAAAATTATACTTTCCCGTCTACTGGAAGTAATATAGTAATAGTCTTTCCCACCAGACTCTAAGTTTCATGAGGATAGTGACTATATATTCTCATTGCCTCATAGCCTCAGTACATAGCTCAGTACCTTAATACATACTATGAGTCAAATAAAGATTTCTTGAACGAATGAATGGATGATGTACTTGGGATTGAATGACTTGGACCAAGGTAGTTAACATCTGGACATTTGGTTTCCTCTATGTAAAATAAATGATTGATTGGAGTTTATATTTAGGTTCCCTGTTAGAAGATTCTTTGATTAAATAGAAAATTAATTTTGGGGAGTACTTAGTACATAAAAGGATTTTTTTGCAGGTCATTTTATGGCACTGTAGGAGTCAAGGAGATCAGGTGGAAAATTTTAAATCAAAACTCTGATCTTTTTGTAATTTTCACTTATTAAGGAGGGGGAGTTGGGAGGGAAGTATTACATTTGAAGGTTTGAGTTAGATTAAATCCATCCTAAGCTTCATTTTGTAATTATGCTATTCTCAAACTTTTTTTTAATTTACTGTTTTTCAGTTTAAAACCAAAAGTTGTGGGTTTTTTTCCTTACAGTATTTTAAAAATTTAGAAAACAAGGATAATTGAGATTGATAATGATTTTTGAGACTTTGCTTTGAGAGTGTTAATAGTCTTAATCATTCAAGATAAATACAAAAAATTTTTTGGCAAGACTGAAATAGCTCTATCATTTTATTCTAGGCTAGCATTGAGTTTGTTCAGTAATCTTGATTGACATTTAGGGGACATCTGTATTCCCCAGATTCCTAAATAGTCATATTTTATGATCACTTCTTTTTTTTAGAAGTACAGTTGGCTTAGAATTAGTGATGATACTGCTACTTGTACATAGAATTTCAGATATCTCTTTCTAGGGCCAGTTTTCCTGTTATTGGACAACTTCTAACTCAGAATGGTATGAGAGAATGTAATCAACCTTGACCTTGAACACTGGCTGAGCTCCTGAACTTGAGTGAGCTCGTTTTATCTGGTTTTGTTTTCTCAACATCTTTCTCTACTCCTCTCTCTCAGGATTGTGCCTCTACTCCTGCTTGTACAGACTGCTTTTCCAGCAGCATGGACACAAGAAGCATAGTAAGATGATTATAACGCACATAAGGCAGGCCCTTTGGAAAATATTAGGTTTAAATTGGTAGTGAAATAATGTCTTGATTATATGGGTAGTAATTGGGAAGCAGAATAAAGTTTGTCACTTCGAATATATTAGTAATCTTAAAGAGAACATGTAAGGAATAGTTGAATTTCTTCATAAAAAATAGGTTAACTAAAAGTTATTGTGCTTAATAGTGGACATAAATCATATACTCTTATTGTATTTACTTGCATTCTGCTCCACATAATTTTGCTCTATTGTAGAAGGAATATAACATTACCTATTAAGTGAATAAATTGCAAGCCTATTAATTTGATGGTTGGAAATAAAATACATCTTATATTTTGAGGAAGTTCTTCAAACTATAAGATGACAGATCATTGACAGATAATGCTGTAGGGATGGAGAGACAAAGACTAAATCAAATTTTTGGTTTTCTAATAACAGAGGAGCAGATTTTGGTAGTGCTACTGTTAAGAGAAATAAATGCTGATGAGAAGTGTTTCAATAGCCTGTAATTTCTTATCTGAGTTAATGCTATCTCAAGTTTGATGGTAAACAATACATTTGTGCTTTGATTTTAATTTTATGCATTTATTTATTTGGTCTTCTAAATCTGCTCTACAAGATTTTCTGATACACCATATTTGAAACTCAGGGAAGGATATGTAAATGTATTCTGGTATCTGCTGTAGGTTAGGAAGTTTCTTAGTAACTTTGACATCACTACATTTAGTCAGAATGGGAAATGTTAGGATATTAATGTTTTTTAAAGGCAGTTATGGCTATTAAGTTATCGTATGCCAAATTTATTTTTAAAATACTTCTGCAACTTAATATAATTTATGTAGGTTGATTTGAAAGATCTAGGATTTCATTCTTTCATTTGTTCATTCATTTAACCAATACCAAAGTGCTTACCAAGTACCAGGCATTTTTCTTTCTGCTGGTATACAGTCGTAAACAAGACAAGCAGGAAGCATATTCTCCTTGGAGCTAATGTTCTTGTAATCTTTTTTTTTCTTCACTTCATCAGCTTTGTGTGCAGGGAGTGACCTTGCTGCGGAGCTTGTGAGGCTGTGCAGGCACTACTGACTGGAGTTGCTTTGCTGGGGTTTGGGCTGGTTGCAGCCCTTCTCTCCAGACGCAGTTCTGCCTGCTCTTCTCTCAGCCTTTGCCTTAGAGTCTAGAAAGCCTGTCTACTATCCAAAATAGAGATTGAGCAAGTAGACTTATTTAAACAAGAATAAGATCTTATGTTTTCAAATATGGCAAAATAAGATGAGCTACCTTAAGTTTTATTTTATACCAAATTTTTTGTCCTGTATTTAAAAAAAACACTATAACTTGCTAGAAGATAACAGCTTTTAGAATGTTTCCTTTTGTCAATGAGATATTAATTAATCTCCAGGTGCAAATGATTTAAAAAAAAAGCTTAAGTCATGACCAAACCTTTATGAATTTGAAAGGATAGAGATATTTTTATTTTTAAAATGAACTTTTGCTTAAGTACATGATAAAATTTGGTCTCTTTCTTATAAACACTTTTTAAATTTGAATGGGCTCTTCAAGCTAATTTGAGTAGCTTGTGAGTGAAAGATGAAACACTTTGGATCATGTATCTTAAATCTTAGTGTGTAGAACTTGAGAAATGGCTTAAAGATCTTTTTATACTGGGTCATAGCACCTAAAAGGTTTACTGGTACACCTGAAACTGATACAATGTTCTGTCACTTATATTTTAATTAAAAAAATAAAAAATAAGTCGACCAAGCCCTAGTTAATGGCTTTTTAAAATTTAGTAAGATTCTTACACTATAACATTTTATGGTAAAAAAATAGATGGGGTATTTGAATTTATTGAAATATTTGAAGTATATGGGTTAAAAATGTTGAATAAGTTAAAATTTTTACAAACTAAAACGTATAGCAGATGTCTGCTTTCTGTAATAGCTTTCTGTGATGAAAAATGTCTGGCTTATGTATTTTTGAAATACTTCTTGTTCACATTACCAAACACTGTTAAAAGTGAGCCACTTTATAATATAATGTTTTATATTCTGACCCTCTTTTCCCCACTCATCATGTTTCAGTGGAATTTTAGGATAAGCTTCTGAGAAAAGTAGAATAGGTGCTACCCTCCTTTTACTGACTAGAAAATGTGATTTTACCAATAAAATACTGCTTTTAAGTATTAGAGCTGAGACTAGAAAGGACCCCACGTCTCAATCTCTGGTTGTTTTTCTGACCCTTCTATGTAAAGGAGAACTATCACGCATTTTTCACACTTTCTTTTTACTGACATAGTGTCTTAATTATAAATTAGCTTTATTTTTTCACACTTTTAAACTTTAAAACTTCAGATTTACAGAGAAGTTATAAGAATGATAAAGAATTTTATGTACACCCATCCTGATTTCTCTACCTAATTATGTTAATTAATCATTTTTGCTTTTTTATTCACTCTACCTAAACATGAACACATGGAAACTTTTTCTGGCATTATGATGGGATATGCAATTCATACTGCCTTTTACTTTTAAATGCCTTTTTTACAGTGATATTCTTATACACAGTGATAGTACAGTGATTAAAATCAGGAAATTAACATTGGTATAATGCAGTTGTCTGCAGATCTTAATCAGATTTCATTGATTATATCATTAATGTCCTTAATAGAGTAAATCCTACACCACATCTTGCAGTCATTCATCATGTCTCTTTAGTATCCTTTAATCTGAAATAGTTGGTTATAACTTTCTTTACCTTTTATGACCTTTGATTATGTTTAATGATAATAGGCCAGTTATTTTTAGAATTCTTTCAATATGGATTTGTCTTTTGTTGCTTCAGTAGATTAGATTCAGGTTATGTGTTTTTGGCAGGAATACTCCAGAAGTGATACTGTGTTCCCAGGATGCACAGTGATGTCTATTTACCCCACTAATAGGGATGTTAACTATTTTTTTGCAAGGTTTCTCCATTGTAAAGTTACTACTTTTCCCTTTGTAACAAGTATCATTCCCGGAGGTATTTTGAAACTAAGCACATACCTTGTTGCTGCTTACCAAACTTTCACCCCTTTAAGCATTTAAGCATTGGTTTAGTTCTTGCCTAAAAGTACTAGGATGATAGCCAAAAGGTGATGTTCTTTGTCTATCATTTCAAGAGCTTTTCCTTCTACCCATTTGTGTACATATGTATGTATGCATATCAGTTTGAACTCATGGATTCTTTTTTATTCATTGGAAGTTTTTGATGCAGATTGTTTCAGTTTTGAGCAGTCAGAGCTACTTCAGGCTGTCTTTTATGTCCTTTTCATATGTGCACTTTATCTTTCTGAATATTCTCTTACTTTCTTACGTAGTAAGATATTCCCATCCTGTCATTGGAATCAGTCATTTCTCCAAGGAGCTCTGATCTGTTTTTTTCTTGTGGATATTTATTAATGGATTGAACTAGAATTTATATATGTATATACATATATATATATACACGTAAATTTTTGTATTTTAACTGTCTGCCTCTCTAAAAAGCCATTGGGTTCACGCCGATGTCTCCAATTCCATTCCAATAACTGTAGGTTTCGTTCTAGCCTTTCCCCCTTTGCAATTTAGTATGTAATCCATTTCTCTGATAGTAAGAAAACTAGTTTCTGTTATTCACAGTGTATTTGTGTATTATTTGTTCAAGCCTAAAACACACAAAAAGTAGTTTCAGAATTGCTAAACCATATGTCTCTGAAAACAGACCCATTCACTAGAATTTAATATTTGTTTATAGTTCATTTTTTGTTTAACCTGATGGTATATAGTCAAAATGCTGTGTTCAAACATGGCTTGGTGAGTTTTCCCCTTTAATGTAGTTCTGCTATTTATTTGAAATATAATTAGAATCATTTTTTGTTTTTTTTTCTGTTTGTATTCCATTTTGTTTTTTTCTTCGTCTGTTTTTGTTTTGGAAAACATTAAACATAAATTAATTTGAATCTTCCCTTTTTATTAGCTTCAGCATTCATAGCCACTTATGCTGTAGTTAAATTTTTTTCTTAACATTCTTCAAATCAAATAACAAGCCAAAATTCAGAAATTTAGTTAAGGAGAAGGTTTTAGGTGAAAGATCTGTTTCTAATTGTGCAGATTCAATTCATAGGTGAAAGGAAGTGTGCAAAACTTTTATTCTTTTGTGAATGGAATCTCCATTCACAGGGGGCAGTAGTAATCTGTTTCTGTAAGAGGACCAGATAGTAAATATTTTAGGTTTCTTTAGCCACTTAAGGTCTTTTTCACATATTCTCTCCCCACCATATTCTTGTTGGTCTTTCACAGTTCTTTTAAAATGTAAAAAATGTTCTTGGCTTGAGAGCCTATGAAAATAGGCCATGGGCCATTTTTTGCTGGCTCCTGCTGCAAACTTTGAAACTGGAGAACTTGATTAATAACATGCTTCTTATAAGTTAAAATTATAATTGAGCAGGAAAATATATTCCTTACTGGCTTTATAATAAGCTTACTTGAATGTCAAAAGCAGAAACTATTTAAAACCTGCCCTGGTGAAAATAATTTATTCAAAATTTTGAGCACTTACCACCAAGTACAGACACTATTCTAGGCTCTAGAGATTTAACTGTACAAAACAGATTCCAAAAGAAAACACAACTCCACCCTGAAACAACCTCTGCCCTCATGGAGTTTACATTCAGTTTTTGTGTATGGATGTGTACTGGAAATTCATATTTCTTGTTTTTCCTCATTTAGTGACATTTTAGCTATTAAAAAACTGTTTTTATATTATTGCAAAGCAAACATTTTTTTGAAGACTTGGTAAAAAAATGCAGCAAAGGGACAAATTTTAAAAAACTTAACTCATTGCTTCCCGTCTCTTTTTTGTGGAGTGTGATTTTTATTTGAAAATGATTCTTAATCATTATGCTTTCAACTAACTCACTAGACGATGACAAGTTAAACTTCATTAATTGGGACAGGGAACCTAGACTTAATTTGGTGGTAAATAAATGTACATTATAGAATCTTTTAAAAAACGTTATTCAAATACATAATAGTGATTCAGCTAGTCTTTTCTTTAAGGCTTTAATGAATAATAGAAGGAGAATGATTCTTAAAATACTCTCCAAAGTTGAGGACCATGGTGAAAGCAGTTCTATTGTAATTTTCCTGAAATACAGAAAATGTTGGGACACCTGGTTACCTCAGTTGGTTATGAGTCTGCCTTCATTTAGCTCAGGTCATGATCCCAAGGTCCTGGGATTGAGCCCTGCATCAGGTTTCCCTGTTCAGTGGGGAGCCTGCTTCTTCTTCCTCTGCCTGCAGCTCCCCTTCTTTTATGCGCACGCGCTCTTTCTCTGTCTCTCTTTTTTTGTCAAGTAAATAAAATCTTTAAAAAAAAAAAAAAAAGGGAAAATGTTTCCTGATAGGGCTACTATTTATTTATCTAATAAAAGCTCCAGAACTGTGTGCAGGTTATCTATTTTGATTTTGGTTCAGTATTGTCCCTGGCTAAATATTGAATAAAAATCATCAGAATGAGTTTTTATTATATGTTTGTTGCAGAAAGGACTTCTATGAGTAGTTTTTCTACAAGCTTTTAATAGACCAGTAAGTGCCTTTTTAAAAGAATTTATTGAGATGTGACTGCTTTTGTAAGGATTGACGTCTTTGAATTTTTTTACACCCGAGAAAAGTGGTTCTTATTTATATAGAAATTCCTCTTATTGAGTAGAATTTCCCAAATTCTTGTCTCTATTCTGTCTTAGAACTCACAACTTTTTTTAGAGGCCTATCTCTGCTTTGGTGGCAATTATAAGAACAAGGGTTGTAACCATCTTAACTGAAGGATATGGACATTTTAAAGGAGTTGGCCAGAGGCTAGCATTATCATTCTTTGTACAAAATTCACCAATCAGTACTTTTATTGATTTACAAAATCAGAGGATTAAGGTGTCTTAGGCCTCTTAGAGCTGTAATTGTTAAAGATGCCAGATAATTCTGGGAGTGCTTTCCTTTATTTTTATAGTCAGTCTTTTTTTCTTTTAAGATTTTATTTATTTATTTGACAGAGAGAGAGAGAGAGAGAGAGAGAGAGAGACATCACAAGTAGGCAGAAAGGCAGGCAGAGAGAGAGGAGGAAGCAGGCTACCTGCTGAGCAGAGAGCCTGATGTGGAGCTCAATCGCAGGACCTGAGATCATGACCTGAGCAGAAGGCAGAGGCTTTAACCCACTGAGCCACCCAGGCGCCCCAATTATGCTAGTCTTTAAAGATGGTTAGATAAATTATTTAATTTTAATTACAGTTTCCCAATTCCTAGAATGGAATTATAGCCCCTGAAAGTTTTCAAGATTTTATTTATTTGACAGAGGGATCACAAGTAGGCAGAGGGGCAGGCAGAGAGAGGAGGAAGCAGGCTCCCCGCTGAGCAGAGAGCCCAGGACCCTGAGATCATGTCGTGAGCCCAAGGCAGAGGCTTTAACCCGCTGAGCCACTCAGGCGCCCCTCTCAGCTCTTACTCTTAATAGGAATGGGAATAGGAATGTTTTACCACAAAGAGTTAGAAGGTAGGGTAATGAATAATATGATACAAGAAGTAGTGATATAGTCCGTGTATACTATATGTAAGCTCTCATGTATATCATGATGTATACAGAATAAGGAAGGAGATGTTACGTGAGGCAGAGAGTAAAGATCATTTAAAGGAAATGGTAACTGGGAAGGGGATGGGATTGGGAGGAATGATGGAGAATTGGCCAAGGATCTTTTGATGAAGGGCCTTTGTACACTATTTTAAGACCTCATCTTTAGTCAAAAGAGAATGAAGATTCTGAAGGGTTTTAAAATTGTGTTTTAGAAAAATGAATAGTGTCTTTGGAGCAGTGCAGGGCAATGAGGAGATGAGATTGAGGGAAGGGAGGTTAAGTTAGCACAGAGAATATGAGGGGCTCAACTAGAGTAATACTAGGGAGAAGAAGAAGGGATGAATGCAAGAGAAATTTATTAGTAATAGGGAGCTGGATATGAGGTTGAGGATGGTGCCAGGGCTTTGGCTAAGTGATGAGGTAAACTAAATGGTATGGTATTAATTACTAAGGTGGACAAATATGGAGGAGCTAAAATCTTGAGCAAGATAATGTGGTGGGTTGGGTTAGAGTGGAATCATTTTTAATAACCTGGAATTAAAGATTGTTAGTATGAAAAAAAAAAAGATTGTTAGTATGGAAGAACTGAAGTACCCATATCTTAACCAGCCAAAAGGTACTTATTTTTACTGTTTTGCTGAATACAGTAGTAATTTTTTTTTTAAAGATTTTATTTATTTATTTATTTATTAGGAAAGAGAGAGAGTGAGAGAGAGCATGAGAAGGGAGAAGGTCAGAGTGAGAAGCAGACTCCCCATGGAGCTGGGAGCCCGATGTGGGACTCGATGTGGGACTCGATGTGGGACTCGATCCTGGGACTCCGGGATCATGACCTGAGCCGAAGGCAGTCGCTCAACCAACTGCGCCACCCAGGGGCCCCTTTACAGTAGTAATTTTGTACATCTTGAAGCTTTGGTGTCTATGGAACATCGAGGTGGGAAATACCCAGCTGGGTATATAGGCACCTAAGGAGAATAGATAAAAGATGCGGATTTAGGAGAGGGTATAGTTGTCTAGGGAGATGATATAGAGAAAAAAGGGAAGCAGGCTTAGGACAAAATCTTGTAGAATCTTTGTGTTCCTTGGGGTTTTTGTTTTGTTTGTTTTAGGATAAAGCTTTGACGCTCTCTATTGTATTTGTGAATTTGAAGACATTTCAAAAGCAACTCTGCATGAAATATTCTTGGTTTTAAATTCTGCTTATACAACTCCATGCAATTAAAATTTAAGTTGTAAATGGAATTATCTAAGGATAAAATTAAAGATTTAAATGTTGTTTGAGATTTTGGTAGAATTTAACATTAAGCTTACACATATGATTCAACATTTTATTAGCTCCTCCTGGTCACATAATTTTTTACCATAGTTTTGTCTATAATAAACAATTTATTGTGAACATGGAATTGTGAATGTAAAGACTATCATTTAGAAATAGAATCTGTATTTGAGAAATTTCAGCTAGTGTGGTTTATGGGGATTTATTATGGAGGGGATTTACAAATGAATTGTTCTTATTTTCATTGCCATTTCATTATTTTAAAAAAAATTTTATTAATTTATTTGACACAGAGAGAGATTACAAGTAGGCAGAGAGGCAGAGAGAGAGGGGGAAGCAGGTTCCCCACTGAGCAAGGAGCCTGATGCGGGGCTCGATCCCAGGACCCTGAGATCTTGACCCGAGCCGAAAGCAGAGGCTTTAACCCACTGAGCCACCCAGGCGCCCCTGGCAATTTAATTATTAATAAATGTACTTTATTAATAATTAGTACTTCTAAACTTAAAAGTATGTAAAATTCATATCATTTAATTTTAATGTTTTACAGAAACATAGGGAAGAACTGAAATTAAAAGAAGTTGGATTGTTTGGATTCCAGGGAACATTTAAACTGAAGATTTATCTTTACATATATGCATGTTTGTTTATATTTGTAGATTTTGTTTTCTTGCTTGGAGAATCATTTCTCTTCTCTTTGACTTTAGAATAAAGTAGCTAAAGACCCTTACAGTCATGTTATACATTTGTAGCTGTAGGCATAACAAAAGTGTGTGGTTCTGTGATTGGGTTTCTTGTTAGCTTCCATGCTTAAACTCGATTTCCAGAAATTACAAAATTTAAACTGTAAGACCTGTGATAGTATATCATTTAACAGACTAATTTTATGGATGAGGAATTAAAACTGAGAGATAATGAAACTTGGTTAGTATCAAAGTCACATAGCAACCAAGTTAAAAGAAATTTCTGCTCTTTGTGTCTCAGTTTAATGTCGTTTTTATGTTTTTAGTGAGATTTTGGTAGTATTTATGTGTGTTGGAGGTAGAGGAGGAGTAGGAATAGGTGATTCTTAGTTGGTTATTATCATTTCATGCTACACCTGGGTCAGGATAAGGAACAAATTACTATACTCCTGTTTTCCTGCCCATAAAATAAGGTACCATGGGATAATGTGCATGCCTTGGCAAAGAGGTATTGTGCAGTAATGCACTCCCTGGCCCCTGCACTTAGCTGGCAGTTTTTTAGCAGTTCAGCTCTCTTCAGAAAAGTGAAAGAAGCCATTAAGTACAGAGTTCACATATCTTGTACCTTTTTTGTGGGAGAGGAGTGCAGTTACTCTATTAGTCTGTATCCTTAGCATGTTTCTAATTTTCACATTTTAGTAATAGTGGCTGCTTTGTAAGTACTTCCTTTAGATTGTCCCAGTCTGCTGTTTACAAGGCTCCTGGTTCAGATTATTTTAAAGCATGGCAAAGCTGCAAAGTCAATATGGTTGCTGTAGAAGTAAGATGTTAGAGATTATAGATAACAAGGAGATAGTTTTATCATTTATAAAATGGGATTACACAAAGTAACCTTCAGGGTCTCTTAAGTATTAACCTTAATGAACAAGTTTTCTAATTAATTCTTTAAAGATTTTATTTGAGAGAGAGCAGGAGAAGGAGGAGGGTCAAAGAGAGGGAAAGGGAGAAGCAGACCCGTGCTGTGCAGGGATCCTGACATGTGGGTCCATCCCAGGACCTTGAGATCATGACCTGAGCCGAAGGCAGGTGCTTAACCAACTGAGCCACCCAAGCGCCCCAAGAAAGGTAGTTCGAAAGAAAAAGCTGTGGTTGAGAACACTTAGTGTCATTGTGGATCATTCTGCCCCCCTGGGAAAGTACATTCATATTACATACTTCAATAATTGATAGAAGTTAGGGACATTATGAGTTATAAAGAAAGTACTAGATTCTCTAAATTGGAGAAATTGTTGAACAAAACTTTTCAACACATTGTAACAAAATACTATGATATAGTTGATAGATTTTGGACCAATATCTTTATACCTCAATATAAGAATTTCAGTGTTTTACTGAATCCAGCAAGAAAATCAATTTTAAACAGTTACTAGGAGTATAATTTTTCACTGGAATGTGTTAAGAATTTCTTTCACATAGATGCATATACTTATTTACAATACTTACATGTGTACACATAGGTGTGTATAGAAAATTCTGGAAGGCAGCCTCCCAGTCTAACAGTGGTTATTTCTTTTTCCTTTTTTTTTTTTTTTTACTGGGTCAGAGGGCATGTTTATTTTAAAAACTTTTGATATACATGACCAAATTGCCCTTCCAAAATATTCTTTTACACTGTCGTCATATAAGGGGTTTTTTTTTCTATGTAAACTCACGTTCACTAAAGACATAGAAAAATATCTTCACAAATTTGATAGACAAAAATGTTAGTTATCTCTGTGGATCTTTGAAGATATTATCCTTTTATTAAATATTGTAGCGTATTTCCAGTTTTTTTTTTTAATTTTTTATATTAACATATAATGTATTCTTTACCCCAGGGT
>CM052802.1:10574042-10618902 GCA_028533885.1 Nasua narica | reverse complement strand
CCCCACCTCCCAGCAACCCTTAGTTTGTTTCATGAGTTTAGGAGTCTCTTATGGTTTGTCTCCTTCCCCATCCCATCTTGTTTCATTTCTCTTCCCCACCCCCCCCATAACCCCCTGCCCTGCCTCTCAAATTCTTCATATCAGAGCGATCATGTGATAATTGTCTTTCTCTGACAGTGGTTATTTCTTAAGAAAGCAGTAGGTGGATTGAATGAGAGCTTCCAATATTTGGAATTTTTCACATTTACTACCATGTTGTTTTTGTAGTAATTTCCCTCAAACTGAAATAACTATGTTTTTTAGCTTTGGGAAAAAGATGAAACTGATCTATTTTAATATTATTTGAATTAAATCTTTTAGAGAAAGTGAGCTTCCCTGTTAAAATTTGGAAGGCTCTTAAACCTTATTGAGGATTACTTAAAATTCATTTTTTTTTTTTTTTAAGATTTTTATTTATTTATTTGACTCAGAGAGAGAGAGATCACAAGAAGGCAGAGAGGCAGGCAGGGAGAGAGGGGGAAGCAGGCTCCCCGCCGAGCAGAGAGCCCGATGCGGGACTCGATCCCAGGACCCTGAGATCATGACCTGAGCTGAAGGCAGAGGCTTTAACCCACTGAACCACCCAGGCGCCCCTTAAAATTCATTTTTAAAAGAATTTGTTTAGCCGTTATTTGGTCAGTGGATGTATATGCTTCATAATTTTTTTTTGTCTTTTGATTAAAGTCTTCTTGGTTATTAGTTAGGTTGATGCTGTTAAAGTGTATGTCTCCACAATCATCTACCATCTTACTCTAACTCCGTTGTATATATGGGTGCTAGCTGGTGGGCTTTTTTTGTTTTATATTTGGAAACAGTGTCTGGGTAGGCAGAATTGGGTTTGAGACATGGTTCTGTAGTTTATTATCAGTTTGAATTTAGTTAGGTCACTTATCGCAAAGTTTATGCATCTATAAAATGAGTACAGTAAATTTTAGTCTCATTGGGCCATTCTGAAAGTAAAAGTGATACAGCATTTATGACAGTACTTAACAATTGACAAAGTAGATTAAAGTAATCTTTCTCCTTTATCATGTTACTTTTTTCCCCTTTTTTTAGTCTATTTGTTGCTCTTATTTCTGCAGTGGCTTTACCCTAAGGCCTGGTAGGCTTTTGTTCTACTTATTCTCTCTCTGATACTTAGTTTTCAGTATTTATTCTTTATCTCTTCAACTCTTTCTTCAGGAATGATATGTATTTTTGCTTTTCTCTTCTGGGAATGTCTCATAATTTTTTAGATACTTTGTGTCCGTATGCACATGAAATTATATTATCACTTGAATCTAACCTTGTCTTTCTTCCACAAACTTCTTTTAGGTTCTTCTTTTTTTCCCCCTCACTTTATATAAAAGGATATTTTAATTCTCATCCTTAGGGACTATAAAGACTATACAGGATTTGGAAATGAGACTGTGCCAAATAATGGCTGAAGAATCGTCCACTGTTTGTCTTGTCTTTAGTCTGGTCACTCAGAAATACAGTGTTAACGGCTATGATTCTTTTTTCTTTTTGCCTCACATTATTTTTTATTTATGTATTCACCATAGTCTGCTTTCCCTTCACATAAGTCCAGGACCCCTTTTTCACTTACTGATATGCCACCTTTCTGAGGCCTGGTCAGAATACTAATATTCTGTGCCATGTTGTCTTTCGACTGACATCACGTGTTTGGTACGTTTTCGCTTTCATTCATTGCTAGAGAAAATACTGTGACAGGGTTTTTCCCTTCCACTGGTCTCATGGTGGGGTCCTGACCCAATCACAGATGATTCAGAGATCTCTCAACAGCCAAGCTGCTAGCTGTTTCAGACTCAGTCTTACAAACTGATGAAACACCTGTAATCCAGGTCTTCGAAACATGTCTTCTGTTTTGCTTTTTCTCTGGTCTAATCTTTGGTCTTTCCTGGATGCTGTAGCCCAAACCTAGACTTCCTCTTTATGTCAACAGTAAAATCATACTCCCAAACACTTGGAATTTTCCTAGGTGCCTCTTTCACTTACAGTCTTTTTCAGTCTTGAAATCTAGTGAGTTTTTTTTTTTTTTAAATATGTTTTGCATCCTTCCCTTCTCTTTTATTCTCAGTATTAAATAATAAAAATAAAGTATTGAGACTTTAGTCCAGGTCCTCATCACTTCCCCGTTGGTTTGTTACAGTTAGTTTTAACTTGGCTTTTAATTTACTATTCTATGTTCTCTCGAGTTTATACAGTAGAACTAAGTCTTTTTTAGATTACTAATTTTTACTCAATCTCTTCAAACAGCTGTTTTGCTGGAATCACTTTATACTTTTAAAAACATTTTAGATTATCTTTGCCTTCAACTGCAGATTTCTTAGCTATGGACTTAAACCTTTAGTACAAGACTGTTAGAAATAAAGTTATTTGTATTTAGAAGTAAATACGAAAGTGTGTTTATTATATACATTGTGTATATACAACAGTATGAAATGGGAACATTTTACTATATATATGAAGCTATGCATTATATATTCTCATCTATGTGTCTTGTTTTTTTTGGTACTCAGTGATTCTCCAGTAGGAAAGCACAGCATTCTGTTGAGATTCTAATGCATCCCCATTAGGAAATAGCCCTCTTCTCCAGTCCTCCTTAAAAATTGCTAGTTTTGGGGGCGCCTGGGTGGCTCAGTGGGTTATAGCCTCTCTCTTCAGCTCAGGTCTGGTCTCAGGGTCCTGGGATCCAGCCCCGAATGAATCTGAATGGGCTCTCTGCTCAGCAGGGAGCCTGCTTCCTCCTCTCTTGACTACTTATGATCTCTCTCAAATAAAACCTTAAAAAAAATTGCTAGTTTTGTAAAGAGAGATTCATTGACAAGTATGTTACGAGTGTGAGTAGTGTGAAAGCAGAATCACAGGTATAACAAGAATGCTCTCTTTTTTCAATCAGCCCATTTCACTTCCATTTTCTTTATTAAACTTTTACATTTAATTTGTTTGAATGTAGCATTTTTTATTCTGGCACTAAATTATGGCATGTGTTTTTTGTTTTCATGAGGCAAAATCTTCTGGTTCTTATGGATCCCCCCAATTTTTTTTTTTAAAGATTTTATTTATTTATTTATTAGGAAAGAGAGAGAGTGAGAGAGAGCAGGTCAGAGTGAGAAGCGGACTCCCCATGGAGCTGGGAGCCCGATGTGGGACTCGATCCCGGGACTCTGGGATCATGACCTGAGCCGAAGGCAGTCGCTCAACCAACTGTGCCACCCAGGGGCCCTGGATCACCCAAATTTTAAATACCACTTTACTATATTATTTCACTGTTAAATGCAAAGGAGAATATGAGAGAAGAGAAATGCACACCTCAAATTAGTGCCTCTGCAGAATTACCTATGATTACATTTTAGATTACATTTGTGAATTGTCAAAGCTGACAATGGTAAATTTCAGAATGCTAAGAATCTATATTATAATGTATGTCATTGCTTTCCCCTTCTACCTCAGTAGATTGTTAGATATCTAGGTGAAGTTCTTCAGGATCTTTTTTTTTGTTGTTTCTGAAGGGCTTAATATTGTGCATATCTGCTGTAGATAGTCAATGAATGTCGGTTTGATTAGATTTAAATGATTGTTTAACTTTGACCTATTAATTGGTGGAATTTGGCTTCGGATTTTTCTCAGTTCTTTGTTTTTAGTTGATTATACCTTGATAATAAAACTTCATTGATCTGAGTAAGAATATTGTGAGAGCTTATAATTAACCCTAAGAGTTAAAGGAAATTTGAAAATCCTATATAAGAATGATTATTATAGAATAGTATAAATGATACTGGGGATTATTTCAGAGTGAAGCATTCTGCTATTTTGAAATATTTTCCTTTTTTTTTTTTTTTTTTTTGATTTTATTTATTTGGCAGGGAGAAATCACAGGTAGGCAGAGAGGCAGGCAGAGGGGCGGGGGGAAGCAGGCTCCCCGCTTAACAGAGAGCCGGAGGTGGGGCTCCATCCCAGGACCCTGAGATCATGACCTGAGCCTAAGGCAAAGGCTTTAACCCACTCAGCCACCTAGGCGCCCCTACTTTGAAATATTTTCATGAATATTGGCATAGAATTATAGGTACAAGGCTGCAAAGATGATTCAAAGTAAAGTTCATGGGGGAAGAATAAAAGAAATGTGTATCATTACCTGTGGCTTTCATATTCCATTTCTTTGAAGAAAGTAGGTCTTTTGCATTCAAGTGAATGCAGATATGAAGTCTGATAAATTTATTTTGCTTGTATTTCGTTACCTGATTACCTTTGGAACCCAGTAAGCTACTTGATCAAAGTTTGAATCAGCATTTATTTGAATACCTAATATGTGCAAGGAACTGCTTCGGGCATTATGGAAGATATGAATAAAGGATGCTGATATTGGTTCTTATTTACTGAGGGTTCACAATATGTGAGGACAGTGTTTTCCAAAGTGGGTGGATGGATAGAGAGATGGATAGTTAAGTAGGTAGGTAGGTAGATAAAGAAATAGACTACACAGGGCCCCTGGGTGGCGCAGTTGGTTGAGCGACTGCCTTCGGCTCAGGTCATGATCCCGGAGTCCAGGGATCGAGTCCTACATCGGGCTCCCAGCTCCATGGGGAGTCCGCTTCTCACTCTGACCTGCTCTCTCTCACTCTCTCTCTTTCCTAATAAATAAATAAATAAAATCTTTAAAAAAAAAAAGAAATAGACTACACAGAAAACAAATTATGACCAAATAATTTTACCTTGTGATAAGATTGCTATGAAGGTTATACACCCTATGAAGGTAAGCAGGATGTATAACAGTTGCAGGAGGATGAATGCATCACTAGTGGCAGGATGTGAATTCAGATGTGAAAGTTAATTCTCTTTTCCCATTTTTCTGGTTACAACTAGGAAAAAAATCTGAGTTTTGTACCACTATGTCTTTTGTATTTTTAGATATTTGCTAATTGTCTTAAAAAAATGAACAAAGCAAAGATTGCACTTTAGACTGAACCTTTGACAAGAATTATCCAGAGTAAATTTAATCATGTTTTATTTTCCTTATTAATTTTAGTATTATCTTCTACTTAAGACTGTGGGCTAGAGCAGTGTCTCAGAAAAACTTTACAACCCACAATAAGAAATAAAATTTGTGTGGACGCCTGGGTGGCTCAGTTGGTTCCGTGTCTGCCTTCTACTTGGGTCATGATCCCAGGGTCTTGGGATCAAGTCCCATATTGGGCTCCTTGCTCAGCAGGGAGCCTACTTTTCCCTCTGCTCTGCCTGCTCTGTCTGCTGCTCCCTCTGCTTGTGTTGTCTCTCTATGACAAATAAATAAAATCTTAACAAAAAAAAAGTCCCTTTTTAAAAAAAGATACAATTTGTGTCATGATCTAGTAGTTACCTATGTAAATATAACAGGAACAGAAGTTCACCCAAGATTAGTCAATGTGTACTACATTCTTTTCTTTCTTTTTTTAAAAGATTATTTATTTATTTATTTGACAGAGAGAGAGAGATCACAAGTAGGCAGAGAGGCAGTCAGAGAGAGAGGGGGAAGCGGGCTCCCCTCTGAGCAGAGAGCCCGGTGTGGAGGTCGATCCCAGGACCCTGAGATTATGACCTGAGCCGAAGGCAGAGGCTTTAACCCACTGAGCCACCCAGGCACCCCTTGGACATTTTTTTTTAACTGTTATATGAAATGTTGATGTAAAAATTCCATGATTATGGCTTTTTGCTTCTTAAAATATATAAAGGTCACTCATAATAATTTTAGAGCTCTCTTATATTGAATACCATACTACCTTTTCCTTCCAGATACTGTATTTTTCAGTTCTAAAATTTCTAGTTGATTTTTTTGTGGTTTTCCTTTCTCTGGTAAAAACCTCTATTTTTTGCATTTATTACAAGAACTGGCTCCTTTACCTTATTGAGGATCATTATGATTTCTTTAGAAGTTTGTAATAATTCCAACATCATCATCTTGGGGTTGGCATCTTTTGATTCTCCTTTCACTTGAGCAGTTTGGACAGATCTTCTTGGTTTGGATGTGTGTGTGTGTGTGTGTGTGTGTGTGTGTGTGTGTGTGTGTTTTGGTATGTCAAGTAAGTTTGGCTTGTATACTGGACGTTTTCAGTATTGTAGGATTTCATTAAAATCTTAAGAATGTTGATTTATTTAGCAGACATTCATCTTGGTTAGGTTCAGGATGCAGGTTCTGTCTTGCCTTTTTGTGGTGGTTCCAATGTCAGTTCACTTTTACAAGCATTTGTTTTGTTGTTTTATATGTGCCCAACACATGTGCCAATCAGGAATTAGTGGTTTACATAAATTTTAGTTCTCAAGGCCTCTTTGCTGGATTTTTTTGGGTCTGTTTCACACAGGCACAATTCCAGAATGAGCCCAAGACTTCAGTTAGTTCTTACACAAAATTAGGAGATCCTCTTCTCAGCTCTCTGTGGGATTGCCATACTTTTTTCCAGATCCCATGCCATCCTTTTCTCTGTTCCTCTGGCCAAAAAGTCAGGTTTCTCTCCATTTTTAACCTTTAGAGTTGAAGTGGTGAGAAAAAAATGGGGATTCCTCACCATACTTTTTGGATAGCAGGAGCCTCTTTTCCTATTTCCTCTGTCTGGAAATTGCTATTCTTTGGGGTTTTTTAGGTGCTGGCAATGGTGGTTGACCTTCAACCCTAAGCGGGGCCTGGGAGAAATGGGAGAGGAGGAAGAAAAGGAGAATAATTCCTCCTGATGCCCACCCCAGTAGCATGGAGGAGTCCTTTTACTTAGTCTTCTGGCTAGACAAAAGGGGTTTCCTTAGGGAAACCCTAGTTTTTGCTAGGGTTTTTGCTTCTAGCACTGGCTGCACAGTTTGATTCTGCACTCTATAGAATCAAAACCTAGATGAGATTTACCTCAGCACCTAAGTACAGTCTCCCCCACCCCCCCATCACTGGTTACTATTATACTTGTTTCCTGTTACTTTTCACAGTCTGCAGGCAGTTGCTTTTTTGTAGTGTGGTGCTTTTAGTTGTAATCAGTGGGGGAGAGAGAGGCTGTAGTTGGCTTACTCCATCTTGGCCTACTGTAATTCCTATATACTGCTTTAAGAGAATTTTTTATCCACTTTATTCCAAGAATTTGGAAAGGTTATGTAAATTTTTGCATTGAATTAGAGACCATGTAAATAAGTTTTTGTGGCCTAAATTTAGTTCTTTAGTAGTTTTTGAGGGAGAGCTAATGATAGTTTTTCTGTTACTAACAGTTTTAAACTATAAATTAGAGTCTAAAGTAAATGGCTTCCTTTTTATAACAGTTTTCCAAAACTGCAATATTAACCTTAGACACCTGTCATGTTGAGAAATAGAATGTTTTGCTTCATAATGTAAAATATTACTTGGTAATATAAAAGTTTAGTTATTTATGTGAAAATACTTTAGCCCATAGGAACGAATAGAAAAAAAAGCATGTAAATATTTGTATTTGTCAACAATTTTGTTAGCACTTTTATATATCAAATTCTGGTTTTCTTTTTCTTTTTCTTTTTCTTTTTTAAACTAGAGGATCCACCCCACCTGACCCACCAAAAGTTTAGTGTATAGGTTTGATCTTACTAGATAGATGATTGTGTACATCAGATTTATAATTTTAAGAAAATAGGCATTATTTTTTCCTGGTAATATCTTATACTTTTTTTTTTTTTTTTTTTGATAAGAGGGAGAAGCGGACTCCTCGTTGAGCAAGGAGTCCAAAGTGAGGCTGGATCCCAGGACCCTGAGATCATGACTTGAGCTGAAGGCAACACTTAACTGACTTAGCCACCCAAGTGTCCATCTTTTTTAAAAGTGGTTTTGGGTTTGAAATCCTGAGAAAGATGTACAGTTTTGCATAACCTTCACCAAATAATATTACTTTCATTGTATACTTAACTATACTCTGCAAACTGTTTACTAGAATATTCCTATCTGCAAAAGCACACTCAGTTCCACGAAGGCAGAGATGTCTGCCTCTTCTTTTGGCTCCATGGTCCCTGGCACTAATGAGTGTATTTGGAATGAGTGATGAATTGTTGGATTTTAGATAATTTGCACTTTCTGTTATCTTTGTGCTTTTATGTTTTCTAATTTTTCTGTAGTAAAATATAACCCCAGAAAAAGGTTTTAAAGATATTTTAAAAAGGGAAAACAACTATTAATTTTGCTCACTGATTTTTAGATGTTACAACATTTCAGGTTTTATGTGCTTTGGTGTTCCCAATTACATACGGTTTATTTCAAAGATGCATTTGAAACTTTATTCTGAAGTTTTTATACTCTCACAGTATGTATTTATTTGCTTATTTATTTTTATTCTCTCACATTTGGTATAAAATCAGGAACTGTGCCTTCGTTAAAAGTGTGATCTGGGAGTCCTGGCAGAATATCTGTAACATATCTTTTTGACTTTTGCTCTTTAAAAAATTCTGTGTGTTCAAGAATATTGCTACTTATGTAGAAGTAACCCACAGTTTATATTTAGAGTTTTAATTCAAACTTTTTTTTAAAAGTTTTTATTTATTTATTTAACAGACGGAGATCCCAAGTAGGCTGGGGTGGGGAAGCAGGCCCCCTGCTGAGCAGAGAGCTCAATGCCAGGGATCAAACCCTGAGATCATGACCTGAGCCGAAGGCAGAGGCTTTAACCCACTGAACCATTCAGGCGCCCCTAATTCAAATATTTTTTAACAAAGAAATTTACTTTAGTATAAAGTTGCTATTGGTCAAATTATTCTTTTAGGACATGCTTTTTCTTAATGTTGCTTTTAGTGTTGAATCTGCTACTGCTAACTCTGTTATTGTTCTCTGGTCACATTCTGTTATGTCAAGTGTATCTGATTTTATGTTACAGTATTTAATATTTTGTTTTGTATCCCAACCCCAAAAAAATAGGAAAAGTCCTGCTATATAGAAAAGGAGAACATGTATATTATAGAGTGACAAATTTTAGATATAGGGAATACTTAGGTTTTGACTTGTTGAAGTAGAATTTGTAATAAAGTTTATTGGTTTGCAGGTATTATAATTGGAGAATAATCTCTTTAAAATGACTTTATCAGGGGCACCTGGGGGGCTCAGTGGGTTAACATGATCTCGGGGTCCTGGGATTGAACCCCGCATTGGACTCTGCTCAGTGGGGAGCTTGCTTCCCCCCTTCCTTTGCCTGCCTCTCTGCCTACTTGTGATCTCTTTCTGTCTGTCAAATGAATAAATAAAAATCTTTAAAAACTAAAATAAAATGACTTTTATCAGTGAAATAAATATCTTACTTTTTATTCCTATATGCAAAATACCGAATTTCTATTTTTAAGTTATTTAGAAAAAATAGAAATTAAAAAAATTTTAATTTTGACTCTGAATTATATTTTTCAAAAATATTATATTTTTGAAATATATAATTTCAAAAATGAAATATAATTTCGCAAAAATTAAAAAGTCTATACAGTCATTTACAGCTTTTTCTATTGTATTCATTTTCTATTGCTTTGCAACACATTACCACAAATTTAGCTTATGGCTTAAAGCATCACAGATTTATTTTATAAATTCCATGGGTCACAACCCAAGCACTATTTGGCTGCCTTTGCAGATGGGCTCACCAGGCTGAAATCAAGGTGTCAGCCAGGTTGTGTGCTCTCCTTTGAGAATGGGTTTCTTTTCTAAGCTCATTTAGGTTGGTGACTGAATACAGTTCCTTGCTGTTACAGGGCTGAGGTTCCTGTTTAGTTTGCTGTCTATGGGCTGGGGGTTGCTCTCAGTTCTTACCAGCCACCTTCAGGTCTTAGTTATGTGGCCCCCTCCCATGGCAGTGAGAGAGAGCTAGCTCTTTGGTGTCTCTTCTAATAAGGATACTAATCCTGTTGAGTCAGAACTGCATTCTTACAATCTCTCTAACTTTACATACCTGCATGAAGTCTCCATTTCCAAATATAGTCACATTAGAGATTGGAGATTCAGTGTATGAATTTTGGAAGGAGATACTGTGGAGGACCATTGTGGCAAGTAGAGTTAGAGCAAGATTGTATTAAAATATAATTATTGTATTGCTCGAAGTAACCTACACATGTAATTTTTTTTAAGTACAAAAGAGATTTTATTGGAAGCTCTTCCTTCTCACATCATGTTGGATCCCCCAAAGAGGAAAATGTTTAAGTTCTTAACATGTCAGTTCTTCTGATGATTAATTTCATGTATCTAAGCAGTATTCTTTAACACTGTTTCTTGAATTGTCTGTTTTAGATATTTATTGACTTTTTGCAAGAATTGATGAGGCATTAGTTCACTTGTGCTGCCCTTGATGTCTTTAATACCTTAATTTTGAGTGGTGGGACTCTGGAAGTAGATACGACAAATTATTTTCCTCTGGCTGTATCTTTTCTGTGTTTATTGTGGCTTATGATTTCCTCTTTGTAATATCAGTTACTAAATCCTTTTAATCATATTTCTGTTTTTTTTTTAATTTGTGACATCTTGTCTGCTGATCTACTCCCTTCCCTATGCTGCTTACATTATGAGTTCTTTTTACCTTTTAAAAATTTTATTCCTTTATTGTTCTTCCAGTAGGAGGAAGAGAAGAAAGTCCGCAGTCAGCATGCTATCTTGAATTGAAAGTATCAAGATTGTGTTTGTTCCAGTATCTTTTGTCATTTCTGATGATCTGATTTTGGAGATTTGAGGGATACTAACTAGTTCGTTCGTTCGTTCATTCGTTCCTTCCTTTTTGATTTTATTTATTATTTATTAGAGAGAAAGAGCACAAGCAGAGGGAGAGGGAGAAGGGAGCCCAATGTGGGGGCTGGATCCCGAGACGCTGAGATTATGACCTGAGCTGAAGGCTTAACTGACTGAGCCCCCCAAGCACCCCCTAACTAGGACTTTCAAGGCAGTAGAGGATCTTTGTTAGGAAAGATGAATTGGGTTGATGACTGTTTCAGTTGTCTTAGGTTCACATACTGGATTATTTCCATTGATCATAGAACCACAAACTTGAAGCCTAACGTTAACCTGTAAATGAGCAAGATTTTACCAAAATTTGATTGTTCTCTGGGGTATGTCAGATAATGAGTTCTTTATTGGGCTCTTCCAAGGTAATAGAATATATAATACCCGTGCTCAAATTGGGAAAGGCATTAACATTTTTGAAGTGAATTTGCTTAAAATAAGAGCATGAAGCACAACGTTTTATTAAGTTTTGGGTAATGAGTCACGGTGTGTGGAAGAGGGCAGATGAGGGCGGTCATGAATATACTTCACAGGGATGTGAGATTGCAGTGTTTATCCAAAAGCCAAAAAGAAGTGTACATTTCTAGGACAGAAATACTGCCCAATTCTGGGTTGGCTTGCTTTTGTAAATAAGTTCTTTTGGAATATACCCTGCCCATTCATGTGTGAATTGAGCCTTGGTCCTTGGCTGCTTTCTTGCTACAGGGGTAGAGCTAAGTAGTGTGATAGAGACCATGTAGTTTCTAGAGCCTAAAGTGCATGGCTGTGCTGACTGACCCTTGGCCCAGTCAGTCTGACAACTGACAACTTTAAAAATCTTTATTCAAAATAAGTTTTTTATTAGAGTAGTCAGCAGCAACTAAGATATCTCAGTTTAGGTTAAAAAAAAATTCCTCAAACCTTGATTAAAGTCACTAGAAAATGATTTGATTAGACATTGTTTTCAGATCTAAAAAGAATACATTTGATGTGGTGCCTGCAAGTTCCTTAGGGAGTTGAAACATAAAGAAGTTTGATTGAAATCCAGGCTATTGTTTAGTCTCTTTGTTTTAAATTGGTAAGTCTTGAGTAGCCATAGGAAGAGGCAGGTCAAATCTGGGACTTCCTTTCAGTCCCTGAGGTCAGAGGGACCTGGAGAGTTTGCATAAATAAAGGGTTGTCAGATGAAATTAGATAACACTAGAACAAAGCTTGTGAGGGGAAGAAGCTTAGATTTGAGAAGCAGAGTTCACAGACACAGCAGGTTATCAGTAGACTTAGAAAAGTTAAAATTGTCTTAACTGAGGGAATAGTTTGATGGAACAAACTAACAGGAATCAACAGCCATTTAAACTTTAGAAAACAAGGTAGGAGGGAGCCAGTCCCAGGAAATAAATTGGTGGGATTAAAACCCATATATGAGAGGCGCCTCGGTGGCTCAGTCGGGGGAGCACCCGACTCTTGATTTTGGCTCAGGTCATGATCTCAGGGTAATGGGATCAAGCTCTATGTCGACTCCACGCTCAATGATTCCACGTTCAGTGGAGAGTTTGCTTGAGATTCTCTCTCCCTCTGCCCCTCCCTGCATATGCTCACACGCTCTCTCAAATAAATAAGTAATCTTAAAACAAAAAAAAGCCTATACATGAGAAAACTTGGTGTCTAGAGAGCCCAAACTTAGAGTGCATGCAGCCCTGATCTTTTGACCCAGTTTAGAGATGGGAATCATCAGGGAAATGGAAAAAAAGGTCACAGGATAAACTTTCATTCTTCTCCAACAGTTTCCAGTGTAAAACCAGATCAAATATTGAGAATACAGGGAGAATTACATTCCCAATTTTTGGTGAGGGGTTGATATATATAATTAGAATGAGGGTTGGAACTTCCTAATGGCAATGTTGTCGCAGACTTGTTATCAGCTGGGTAAGACAGGTGTATTACTGTATATCAGACATTGTCCTATCCTGTAGATCTAAAGATTAAATATTCTCTCTTGATATACATTGGATTGCTTATAGAAGTTTTTTAAAAGCTTTGAATGGTCTGGCAGCATATTTCAGCCCTATTTTCTTTTTCTAAAATACTGACCATTACAGTGATGTCCTATAAGTCTCAACAAATGGTCTTTGAGGGAGGTCCTAGAGGACTAAATTTGATGTTGAGAATTGACAACAGGGGAATGTGTAAGAACACTTAAATTTGGAGATAGAAATTGATTGGAAGGGAGAAAAAAGAAAAGGGGTGCCCAGGTTAAGAGTCTGACTCTTGATTTTGGCTGGAGCCATGATTTCAGAGTTTTATGGGACCTGCTTGGGATTCTCCCTCTCCCTCACTGCCCGCGCACCCCCCCCCCCCCCCGAAAGAAAGCGAGGGAGAGAGAAATAGAAGGTAAAGTGGATGATGACAAGCTGTCTCTGCAGTCAGGTGCTCAGTTCACATTAGTTCATTAAATTAATGTATAAATTTATACTCCACCTACTTCAAAAAGAACTTTGAAATAGCTTATCAAAATTAAGACACTGGTGAAAATATATTTGGATACAATAAAACTAATAGTTAAATATAGCAGAGAAGTAGATGTCAATAAACATTTGAGGTTTATGTTCAGACGAGTAAACTTGAGCAAGCTCACTTAGAAGCCAAGGCACTAGATAGGAGAAACATGTTAAATCATCTTTTTTTGATTAAAAAAGTAAGCACATGGAAACTAGCTGAGTCATTCTCTTGTCTCTGCGTTCGAGGAGAATGTACTTGGAAATTCTTGCATAAGAGTTTTTTTTGGTTAAAGATAATTATTTCTTTAACAGATGGGTAAAACAACGTTCTAGAGCAAGTCTTCATCAGTCTTTGTAAGCTGAGGACTTAATATTAAATTTTAGTTAAGGCATTCATTCAGGAGTTAGATGAAATGATCTCTGCCTATTTTCTGATGATCAGATTTAATAAGAAATGAGATTTTAGAGAATCTAGAGTAATGATTAGTTGGAAGCATATATATTAAGTGCGCCTTGGAAGAGTACTTAATTTTAATTTAGTAACTTAAATTTCTCCAGTATGTGCATTTAAAAAGGCAGGGGATCTTAGGTGAAAGCTGACTTTCCAGACTGTTGAAAATGTTTTCTAAATCTAAGTTATATTTCCCGTACCTCATCACACACACACACACACACACACACACACACACACACACAACAAACAAAGCTTTGGTTTGCTAAACTGAACTAACGCTTGATTGAAACTTCAGGGCTTTACTACACAAAATGAAAGTATGTGTAGTCCACTGTGGAAAAAGATGTACCTTCATTGCCCTAATAATATAAATTATTATAGAAGGGACTACTTGCAAGTTGCTGAGTGAATAAGTGTTTGATGGATCCTTTAATGTTATTCATTTAAATGGAGAACGCCTTCATTTAAGTTTTAATAATGGCTAACCCTTTTGAGCAACTTTAATGTGTTCTAAAAGCTTTTTTTTTTTTTTTTATGTGACGTTTCTGTGAAATGAGTTTCTGTTCTGTGAATGAGAAACCTAAGCTTCATTTAGCAGCTTGTGATAAGATGACGTAGTTGAATTCATACCCATGTCTTTCTGTGTGTAGCTTGTGCAATGCTGTGTCTTATATGTGTTCATTTTAAGTTATTCCTAACAAATATCTATTTTCTCCCAGACACTGAAGATACAGTTTGGAGAAAAGGAAAAAATCTAAACAAAAAATATATGATGTCTGTCCTTAGAGCTTATTCTCCTATAGGAGAGGACAGGAGCAGATCTCAGATGGGCAGTAGCCAGGGCCTACTGAGAAATTCTGAAAAATTGACCTTTATTTTATATATACGGTTTGTTGTAAGCATTATAGAATGTATTGATGTTATTTTGTACCTGGTGAGTAGACTGGCATACAGGTAGGAATTGAAGCCACAAGTCTGTTAAAATTCCCTGTGAGTTTAGCAGAAGTAGCTCCTTAAATGATCTGATGGGATCTTGACGTACTACTGTTGGCAGTATCAACAGGTGGGCACTTCTTTGGGAACTTAAAGGGAAGGACATTTGTACTTCTCCCACAAATGATTTCAGCTTGAACTGCTCTTGTAGCGTTAACATCTTAACTGTATTAAAGGAACTTACATCCTTTGACCTTCAGTAATATTGTCAGTCTTTGTGACAGTCCATTTAAAAACAAGTATTAGTTAAATGATCAGACAAGTAAATGTCAAAGTACTATGAAGAGTGCTTCAAAGGTGAGTGAGAGTATGAAAGAGGAGGTACTGATCTGGCTAGGAAGGTAGGGAAAGCTTTCCTCATTAGGTGTTGCTCAAACTGAGATGATTGAATACTCATTAACTAGTGAGTAGACCCTGGTGAAGAGTATTCCATGTAGAGGGAACAAGTCCATTTTCAATGCTTTGTGGCAGGAAACTGAAAAAAACATAATTGTGCCTGGAGCAAAGGGCTCAGGAGGGGAGCATGGAGTGTAGATGAGACTGGAAAGACAGACAGGAGTTCTGACTGTGTTTATCCAAAGCATGGGATGTCATTGACCTTTTTAAGGGGATATTAGTCACCTGATCAGATTAGTTTTTGAAAAGATAGACATGCACATCCATTTAGAGGTGTCCTCTGAGTGAGAGATGAGTGTTTGGGGCTGTGGTTGTGGTGGTGGTTGGAGGAGGAAGGGGAGAAAATATGGGGAAAACGGGGTAGAAATCAGTAGAATTCATTGATAGGTTATAAGGGGTGCCGTAGCAAAAGTTGTAGAGGACTCCCTAAATTGCTAGTTGACTAACCAACATATTCTGTTTTAGTTACTTTTAAAGTCTATTCAGGTTGTTTTTGCAATGTTGTAGTGGCCAAAGCTTAGTTTCCAGACTTGAATATCTTAGAGCATTATAGTTAAGATGTTGTCATCGCTGAGTACAGTGCAAGTTTTAATCAGTATTCATTTAAGCTTCATTTATTCATTGCCTGATTCTCCCCCCTTTAACTACTTTCTCTTTAAGCAATTTTATTACCCTCTACTTACATGAGAACGATCAAAACAAAATTATTTTTTGGTGGAGATTACTGCTAAACCTAAATCCCTTGATTTCTAAAAAGTTGAAATATAGTTCATATACCATCCAATTAACCAATTTGAAGTGTATATAATTCAGTGGCGTTTAGTGTGGTTCTACAACCTTACCATAATCAATTTTAGAATATTTTTATCACCCCCCCAAAAAGAAATGTACTCATTAGTAGTTATTCATCATTTCTTCCCAATTCCCCCAATTGTAGGCAGTCACAAATAGATTTGCCTTTCTGAACATACCATATAAATGGAATCTTAAAATATCTGGTCTTTTAATATGGCTTTTTAAACTGAGCATAATGTTTTCAAGGTTCATCTGTTTTGTAGCATGTATCAGTACTTCATTCCTTTTTTATGGCTAATATTTTGAATGATTATAACACATTTTGTTTATCCATTCATTTGATGGACTTTTGGATGGTTTCCACTTTTTAAATGACTTTTATAAATAATGTTGCAGTGACCGTTTGTGTACAGTTTTTTTTTTTAAAGATTTTATTTATTTATTTGACAGATCATAAGTAGACAGAGAAGCAGGCTGGGGGTGGGGAGGGGGGGTGGAGCAGGCTCCCTACTGAGCAGAGAGCCTGAAGCGGGCGATGTGGGGCTCGATCCCAGGACCCTGAGACGATGACCTGAGCCGCCCAGGCGCCCCATGTGTACAGGTTTTAATGTGAATATGTATTTTCAACTTTTCTAAGTATATACCTGGGAGTGGAATTGCTGCGTCATATTACATATTACTGTGTTTCACTTTTTGAGGAACTGCCAAGCTGTTTTCCAAAGCTGTACCATTTTACATTCCCACTAGCAAAGTATAAGGGTTCCAGTTTGTCCACATCCTTGTTCACACTTGTTATTATCTATCTTTTGGATTATAAACAACTAAGTGTGAAATTGAAACTCATTGTGTTGGGTGCCTGGGTGGCTCAGTGGGTTAAAACCTCTGCCTTAGGCTCAGGTCATGATCTCAGGGTCCTGGGATGGAGCCCCACATCCGCCTCTCTGCTCAGCGGGGAGCCTGCTTCTCCTTCTCTCTCTGCCTGCCTCTCTGCCTACCTGTGATCTCTGTCAAATAAAATCTTAAAAAAAAAAAACAACTCATTGTGGTTTTGATTTGCATTTCCCTGAGGGCTGATGATGTTGAACTTGATTTTTAAAAGAAAGCACTTTGATTTAATTGAGAATATGAAAATGGAAATGTTTTGGTAATTTCATGCAATTGCTTAGAGACCATTAGTTTTACTTCTTTTAAAATTTGTTCTTCCGGGCGCCTGGATGGATGGCTCAGTGGGTTAAAGCCTCTGCCTTAGGCTCAGGTCAAGATCTCAGGGTCGTGGGATCGAGCCCGCCTCCGCGTCGTCGGGGCTCTCTGCTCGGCGGGGAGCCTGCTTCCCCCTCTCTCTCTGCCTGCCTCTCTGCCTACTTGTGATCTCTCTCTCTGTATGTCAAATAAATAAATAAAATCTTTAAAAAAAAGAAACTTACAAAAAAAATAAAATTTGTTCTTTTTTAAAATCTGTTCTTCTTTTTATCAGTTGTATTCCCTGAATGACTACAAACCACCCATTTCTAAAGCGAAAATGACCCAAATTACAAAGGCAGCCATCAAAGCTATTAAGGTGAGTAATAAATTTTACCCTTCTGTTTTCAGAAGAAAATACTATACTGCTATTTTAGAGGAAGGATAATTACTACAGGTTATCGTACAGTTGATCATTGAACATCACAGATTTGATCTGCCCGGGTCCACTTACACGTGAATTTTTTTTTTTTTTTTATAAATTCAGTGCATTACTGTGAATATTTTTTCTTCCTTATGATTTTCTTAACAACATATTTTCTCCAGCTTATTTTATTGTAAGAATACAGTATATAATACATATAACACAGAAAATGTGTTAATTAACTTAGTATGACTTCCAGTCAACAGTGGTTGATTTTGGGGGATTGTCAGAAATTACATGTGGATTTTCAGCTGTGCAGGGGATTGGTTGTTTAAGGGTCAACTGTGTATTTTCTTCCTCTTTGCAGAGCTAATACATATTCATGGGGGAAAAACAAAAATGAAAATTTATTATCACCTGTGAACTCTTCCATCAAGACATAAACATTTAACACTTTTGATAAATATTCTTCCATAAGCTTTGAAGCTATCATTTTTTCCTAGGCAAGATTTTAAATCAAGCCACATTGTGCAGAATGTGTTTGTTATTTGTCACACTGACTTTACAGAATCTTGGTAAAAGGTTTCTAAATTAAAATTAATGTTTTTTTTCCTTATTGATTCTATTATAGATTTGAAAATGAGCCATTATGAAAAACAGTTGAACCTCATAGTATATAGGACGTTTAAGCTGTGGAAAGAGGCCATAGGTCTTTAGCCATTGCTTTGATAACACAGGTTTTGAACTAATCTATGTTGACTCACTGATACTTCTGAAAATCTCAGAGAAAGCTTGGGCTTTTTTGTAGAGAAATATACATATGCACAGTTTTGCATAAAATTTCTTGACTTTAAGGACCTTTTTGAAGTTCAGCCATAGATACATCTTTCTAAGTTGTTCTTGTCTGCAAAGGTAAGGCTCCCTGCTTTAGTAGGGTTGTTAAAATCAAGAATGAATGAGTGCTGATATTTAATTAAATGGGTTTTAACCTGTGGATATTTGGTGATATATTTCCCTACTGTAAATAAGAACATTAGCCATAACCAGAAGCACCAATTACTTAAATAAATTGTCCTTAAATAATAACATCATCTATTATATTTAACAAATTCCTATTTACAGAAAGAATCGCTGCTAGGAGAAAATTCCAGTAGTTCATTTTTCAGTGTTCTGGCGGCCAAAGCATAGTTGTCAGACATGCAGTTAGTTAACTTCTTAAGAACATTATAGTTAAAATTCCTGTATTTATATGCAGAAAATCAAAGAGGTGATAAGTGAAAAAGACAGTGACCAGTAAGCATTTAAGCGAGAGAATTCTTTTAAAAAGTGAATTTTCGGGTGTCTGATAGGCTTAGTATAGAATGTTTAGTCTTTTGGGGCACCTGGGTGGCTCAGTGGGTTAAAGCCTCTGCCTTAGGCTCAGGTCATGATCTGAGGGTTCTGGGATCGAGCCCCGCATCGGGCTCTCTGCTCAGCGGGGAGCCTGCTTCCCTTTCTCTCTCTCTGCTTGCCTCTCTGCCTACTTGTGATCTCTCTCTGTCAAATAAATAAATAAAATCTTTAAAAAAAAAAGAATGTTTAGTGTTTTGTGCTTTCTTTATCCTATTTTACATTGTGATCTGATTTTTATGATTATGATTCTGAGAGTGTGCAAACATGTATATTACCATATTTAGTCTGTGAAAATAATTGATGCATTTTATATAACGAGAATACACCTAAAAAAATTTTTTTCATTATAGTTGATACATGGTGTTCTAGATTTAGGTGTACAATATTAGTGATTTAGCATCTCTGTTTGTTATGCTGTGCTTACCACAGGGTAGCTATCATCTGTCACCATACATTGCTATTACAATATCATTGATTATATTACCTATGCTGTACCCTTTGTTCCCATGATGTATTCATTTCTTAACTAGAAACCCGTATCTCCTCCCCTTCACCTATTTTCCCCATCTCTCCACCCCTCCTTACCCTCTGAGCGTAGTATTTTCTAATTAGAATTTTCTGTAAAGTATTGGCAGCAACATTATTCCTATTTTTCAGATGTGGGGATGGTCTAAGAGAAAATAAGTAATTTGCAGTAGTCAGAATAAATACAGCTAAATTTGAATCCAAGCTTCAATCAAGAACCTAAACATTATGATATACTGTACTAAGTATTTTGATTTATTACTGCTTTAAATTTTTTAATTTTAAAATTTAGACATGTTGCAAAATATTATGATCAATCCATAGTCTTCCCTTAGATTTGCCAGTTAACATTTTACTACATTTGGTTTATTTCTACACACACACACATTTTTTTGGCTGAATCATTTGAGAGGTTTCATTCATAATAACACTTAATCCCCAGATACTTGAATTTGAATCTCTTAAGAACAAAGCTGTTTTCTAAGTAACTATATTGTACACTGACCACATGCAAGAAATTTCAGGATCCAGTAAGATCATATATTACATTTATTTGTCCTGTCACCCAGTCTTACTCAGCCTTTGTTTCGTTTTTCATTCCATTGATATTTTTGAAGAGTTCATACCAGTTATTTTGCAGTACTGTATTATTTTAAACTGCATTTAGCACATATGTAAATTGAGATTTGAGCTGCCTTTTTAAGTCATATTTGATACTGTTTTATATTGAGGTAAGTCACTGATTTTTTTTTTTTAGTGTTTAGAGACATTATTTTAATGGGTGCCTGTTAACACTGCATACTGTTAGCAAAATCTCACAAAGTACCTCTTGGGGAAGAAGGCCTATATGAATTGATAAACTTTGAATTAAAGTTTAGTAAGCAGTTTTACTCAGAATTACATGTAGTAAAGTAGGTAGAAGCAAAAAGCACTGTCAAGATGTTTTCCAGAAGAATTTATTATTTAATACAAATCACTCGGTGTGTAATTAATATTTTGTATGTTGCTTTTAAATGTTTAAGGTAGTGCTTACTTTTAAGTAGTTCTTTTGGCTTTTTTATTTAAGTGACTTCCACTGTTGAGTAAACTGTTCCTTTGTAATATGAAAATTTTAGCCAAGCTTAAACTTGTACATTTTGACTTGATGACTATGAGTAATGAGATTTTCCTTTCTTTTTGATTTTTGGATTTCATGATGCAGTTCAAAGGAATGTTCATGTGTCTCTTCAGTCTAAGGGCATATCCCTTAAAAGTGTAATTCTTGATATCAAAAGTATAAATAGAAGCACAATTTCTTTAGACAAATATGCTAATTATGCAGTTGCCATTGAGGTATTAAAATTTATTAAGCACAAATTTAGGTATCTTCTGTTTATAATTTTTTAATGTATAATTTCTAATTTGTTTTTTTAGGTTTATTCATAGTGTTGTTTCTAAAACTTACATCTTTTTTCTTATAATTGATAGCAGCCCATTACTCATTTTTAATCTGTATGTTCATTTCACTGCTGCTGATTTGTTTTTGCTGATCCATGAGAACTTTATACATCTCTATATCTTATACTTGTTTTCTACTTTCCAAGAGAAACAAGAGATGATGAAGTTGAAAACAACTCCCTTGCATATGTTTATTAATGCTATTTTTTGAGTTATTTGATATTTCTAGTATTACCCTAATTTAATGATACCATCGGAAATCTTTTCCTTCCATGAAAGTAAGAATATACATCTGCCAATGTGCTTATTACAATTACTTTGCTGTCATCGTAACAATTTGTGAAAGTATGGTTTTATAAGGACTGTGATCAAATTCTTTTGTATCTCATAACACACACTGTATATACAGTTGACCCTTAAACATGGGGGTTGGAATGCTGATCCCCCATGCAGTCAAGAATCCATGTATAACTTTGGACTCCCCTAAAACTTAACTACTGATAGCCTATTGTTGCCCAGAAACCTTACTTATAATGTAAACAGTTGATTAACATCTAGTTTGTATGTTATATGTATTATATACAGCATTCTTACAATTAGGTGAGTCAGAGAAAATAATGTTATTAAGAATATCATAAGGAAGAGAAAATACATTTACAGTACTGTACTGTGTTTATTGAAAAAAATCAGCATGTAAGTGGACCCGCACGGTTCAAACCTATGTTCAGGGGCCAGTTGTACTGACCACGTATGCACTTGAAGAATCCTTTACTAATTAGGTATCATAGTTAATTGCTTATGAAGGTGGGTGACATGTTGGTCTCAAAATTCATCATTAAAATTCATTGTTTTAATAGACCTTTGAAACTAGGCTAAACCTATGTTTAACAGAAAGATTCAGATCTAATTGAACAGATTTTAAAACCACACTTCATGTTTGTTTTTTTTTTTTAGTTCTATAAACATGTGGTACAGAGTGTTGAGAAATTCATTCAGAAAGTAAGTATATAATTTTCAGTATATACACTAAATGTACTATAATTATAGATTAATGCCTTGTGCTCTATTCTTTTAAATCAAATACTCAAGTTTAAATTGTTTCGATGGACTGTTCAAAAGTGATTCCATTTATTTTATATTCTAATTAGGAAATAAGGGTGCCTGGGTCACTCAGTTGGTTAGGGGTCCGACTCTTGATCTTAGCTCAGATCTTGATCTCAGGGTTG
The DNA here is from genome assembly GCA_028533885.1 of Nasua narica. NCBI lineage: Eukaryota > Metazoa > Chordata > Mammalia > Carnivora > Procyonidae > Nasua > Nasua narica. The sequence continues at coordinate 10,596,857 of CM052802.1, read as the reverse complement.
TAAGTTCAAGTCCCCTGCACTAAAAAAAAAAGAGAGAGAGAAATAAAATGGTAGTGCTTTTTGGATAATTCTAAAAACAATAGCTTTCACTTAGATGTTCTTGTTAATTTGCAGTGCCATAGTGAGCATCTGACCCTTGGAAAAAATGGTGTACGTATGATTGATTTTAAATAAAACTGTATGTCTGTTAATTCTCACTTGTCATTTCAAGCAGAATGCCTAGAGAACAGCTCTTCTCTTAGATAAAGTGTGGTTAAGACCTTGCCTACCAGCTACTACTTTTCTGCTGATTCATTTTGTTTCATCCATTAAGACATTATACATCTCAACATCTTATTTTATAGACCTGAAGTTCCATTGTCTAGGGTAAGCAGAGGGTGATGAAGTTGAAAACAGCTGTCTTATACACATTTGGTAATACTTTTTTGTAAGCAGAGTCCACGGTGACTAGATTATAGTGTTTTTGCTCTCCTGGTGATCAGTGCCCTATTCACAGCACAGTTTTGGGCAGGAGTGCATATGGCTTAAAACTTATGAAAATGATACTATATTTGTACTTTATTGTAATTGAATTTAGGTTTTGTACTCTGCCCATGTTCATGTTCCTGGATGTAACCAGTACCAGTTTGAGAATCAGTGGTATATGGCATTTAAGGATTCAGGAAGATTGCAGTGTTTCTTAAAAATAGTTAACGAGGAGAAGGGTATGTGAATCAAAGTGAGGTGACTGTCGTGTCGGTAACTTTGAGTAAATCAGTCTTTATGTGTTTCAGCTTTTTTCTAAAGTCTTGGTTTCTCAGTACTTAGAGTATTAGTAAAACATATCTTGAGTCGAACAACTAGTGCATTGAGGCTGAGATGCAAAGTAAAATAAAATAATTATGCTGTTTTATGAAATCACAGTGTAAAATAGAAATGTTGGTGTTAGGAAAATTTCATTGTTCTAAAACTTTAAAAGTTGTTTTAAAAAGTTTTGAATATCTAAAGCAGTGAACTTTTGAACTTTTTTGTGCATTGGAGTTACCTAGGGATCTTGTTAAAATTCAGATTCTGAATTCACTAAGTGTGGCAAGGGTCTGAGAGTCTGCATTTCTGCCTATTCTTAGATGATACTTTTGCTGTTAGTTTAGAAACCACAATTTTTTAATAGTAAGGGTTTAAAGGATAAACATGAATTTACGGGTAAATGTTTTTTGACTGAAAGAGCAGGGATACTTTTAATAATATATTTCACAATCTTAGATCTTGGGTGAGCAAAATTATCTCCATCGTGAGATAATTGTAGAATCAGTCTGGAAAAGCACGTCAATATTGGGGGGCGGTTTGAAGTAAAGAAAAGGGTGGAATTTGATCTCTCTTTACAGGACATTGCAAGATATAACATTCCACATAGAAATAAGAAACCTGTTGAGAGGAGAAGCCTCATACAGTATATACAGTTTGGAACTGTTCAAATATAGTCATTATACGAAGTGCTCCAAAAACCACATTTTAAAAAGAGTTCTTAGTAGAGATAGTAGGACAAACTTAAACCAATAACAAATAAAGTACAACCAACTTTATGCCTCAGCCGTGCAGTCTGAAAGTTAGAAGTCCTAGGAATACCATCCTCCATTTAGAATGTATAACCTTCAGAGGTAATTTCTGGCACAATATTTTGATCTTTCTCTTTAAGAGAAATACTTCTCAATCAAGTTTAGTGAAACTTTGTATAGAGACTCATTTTCATGCTTTTATGGAGCTTCAGTTTTGTCCTCCCCTCCACATTCTTCAGTTATTACACTGAGTTTCTAAGTTTCACCTAGTTTCTCCACAGCCTGAAAGACGTTTGAAATGGTATCTTTCATAGTTAAGAGGTTCGTCCAATCCTGTTATGTCATCGTGAATGAAGTAAACGATCTGTACAGAAGTAAACGATCTGTACAGCTCTTCCATCACTTGTACAGTTGGTCCTAGTCCAAACAGCTTACTTTTGTACCTTAAAGTCTAGAGGCAGACTGGCTGACTCAGCCAGTAGAGCCTGAGACTTTTGATCTTAAAGCCTGTCTTAGAACCAAAGAGGAATGACATTGACAGTCAGTGTTTGAGCAGAAATTTAAATACTTTACCCTACCCTGTTTAAAGCAGAATTCAGCAATGGGTTAGTGTAATGGTAAATTGAGTTGTGTGTGTGCATTTTTAAGCTATTTTGTGATAATTGTAGATTCACGTGTCATTTAATCAATAGATTATGATACTTGCATTAGATTATAGTAAAGAGAGATCCTATGTACTCTTAACCCAGTTTCTTCCAATGGTAATATTTTGATAACATAAGTACTACAACGAGGATGTTCATACTGTCCACCAAACTTAGATTTTACCAGTTTTACATGCACTCATTTGTGTGTATGTATATTTAGTTCTGTGCAATTTAATCACGTGTATTGATTCATAAAACTGCCACTATAGTCAGGATATAAAATAGTTCATCATCACCCCAAGGAGCCATCATGTTCCTTCCCCTTTTTATAGAGCCACCCTCTATTCTCTTCCTCCCTCCACCCCTAACTCCTGGGGGCATTAGTCTGTTCTCTAATTTTGCCATTTCAAGAATGGCAATTATGTAATACAGCCTTTTGAAATTGGCTTGTTTTGCTCAGTATAATTTTATTTAGATCCATCCAAATTGTGCATGTGTCTAATGCCTTCTTCATTTTTAAGTGACATTCCATCGGTATGAATGTACCACAGTTTGTCTAGCCATTCACCCATTGAAAGTCATCTGAATCATTTCCATTGGGGGGGGCTTTTATTAATAAAGCTACTAGGAACATTTGTGGATTTTTGTGTGAATATAAGTTTTCATTGCTCTGTGAAAGTAAGTCCATGTTATTTTATAAGAAACTGCCACTCTTTTCTAGGATGGCTATACCATTTTACATTCCCACCAACACTGTATGATTGATTCATTTTCCACATTCTTGCCATCATTTGGTGTTACCACTTAAACTATTCTGATAAATGTAGATGGTAGTGTCTCATTGTGGTTTAATTTGCATTTACCTAATGGCCAATGATGCTGAACATGTTTTCACATACTTCTTTGACATTTTCAGTGAAATGTCTCTTCATATTTTTGTTCATTTTCTGATTGGATGGTTTTTTACTGACAGGTCTTCAGAGTTCTGAGTAATATTCTAGATGTAAGTCCTTTGTCAGGTAGATGGTTTGTAAATATTTTTTTCTTAGTTGGTAGCTTATCCTGTCATTCTTTTAACACAAGATCCAAGGTCTTTTGCAGAACAAAGATTTTTTTTAGTTTTGATGAAGTTCCAGATTGTATATAATTTTTTTAATACCAAAGGAAACCTTTTTTTTCCCTCTTTCCTATTCTTACTGGAACTTTACAAGGGGGGGGGAAGGGAGCAGATAAAACACTAGTAAAAGTGTTGAAGTATTGATTATGGTAGGGAACCAGAAGCCCATTCCACCTATTTTGTTTTCTGCCCCATAGCCCTTGACACCCTTGCATAGATGCTTTGTTTCTGTGGAACTTAATTTGTAAAACCCCTGAATTAGAGTATTGTTTATAGTAGGAAATACTGTTTTAACAAATTTATGAAAAAGTCTGTTTGTCATGTACATTATATTTAGTCAATTGAGAGAGCTAAGAAGAATGTGAAGTATTATTTAATGATGTTGAATTGTAATTTTGGGTATTCTCTATTCCCAGAATACCACATATTAGCTTGTCTATACTTTTCCTTCACCCATCATAGACAAATAGTGCAAGAGGAGGAGAAATATGGCAGACTCACAAATAACATATGTTATTTGTGAGTCTGTGTTTAGCATGGGAGATTTATAGAGAAATGAATGAGAGTAATAAAAGATAAATTGATAATGGAAGATGATTTCCCATAGGTGAGGAAAATTGCTTGAAAGGTTACTCTGGCTTCTCACCTCTGGTGTGGGGTACACAAAGATTTGGGCAGTTGGCCACAGATAATTTAAAAACAGTAAATTTTCAGATTCTCACTTACCTTATGTACTTTTACTAAATTCCTCTGCTCTGGGATGTTTTAGACCAGTTCTTTATCCCATACACCTTTTCACATTTGAAATATATCTTGAGCTTATCATTGTTAGGCATTAAGAGAAGGTTTTGCCTGGTGTGTTTTATTTAAGAACTCAAGGAAGTTTATATAAATGTTTCTTTTTATAAGAAGTATTTGTACACATATATAGGAAAGTGCAGAAAACATAATATGCATAGCTAAATTTTTAAAAGTTACCTGTATACCACTCACTGCAAGACATGGAACTTTGACTAAAGTCCCCAAGTACCTCTTCCTGATCATACCCCTCCCCAAGTAACACACAGTCTGAGATTTATGTTAGTCACGTTCTTGTTTGGCATAGTATTACTCTTTTAAGTCTGAATTCTTAAACAAAGCAGTTTAACCTGCTTTTCAGTTTTGCATAAATGGAATCCTATTTTATATATTTTTTAGTGTACAGTTGTTTTCACTTAGTATTGTATGTTTAGGATTCATTCCTGTTGGTTATAACAGTATTTGTTTCTTTTCATTGGTATATATTCCATTATGTGAATAACTGCTGCTTATCTATTCTGTTGACAGTGTGTGTGTGTGTGTGTATGTTTCCCAGTTTTGGGAGTTATGAACAATATACTGCTGAGAACACACTTTCATATTTATCCTGGTATGGTTTATATTTCTGTGGAGTGGAATTGCTGGGTAGTAGGATATGTATTTCTTCAACTTGGCTAAATAATACCAAATTAATTTCATAATGGTTGTACTAATTCATACTCCCACTCTCATTCAATGTGTGAGTTTGTGTTGCTCCCCTCTTTACCCACACTTAATATTGTTAGATTTAAATTCTTCTAATCTAGTAAGTTTTAGTTAAAGATGATTTTTAAAAGATAACTACCCTCATATCACTTTTACTTAAGGAGTCAGGTTCCAACCAGCATTATATCTTGTTTGTCAGTGTTTTTTAGACTCTTAAGGACTCATCAAATAGAATGAATTTGTGTAGTCAGAGATCAAAATGTCCTTTTATCAAACCAAAAAACATTAGGTTATTATTAGTTGTAAACTATTATTATTTTTCCTCAGATTCAGTATTATCATATCAAAGTTAATCTGAAATATTTTACTAAGCTATATATTAAATTTGGATTTGTTTAGATTTGTTTCATCAGGAACTGGGATAATACATTTTTTATCTTGTGGTCATCTCCCTTCTGCTATAGTTATGCAATGATACTTTATGTCATTGAAGTATCATAGCCCTGTCCACCTTTTGCTTCCTTGCTTGGGTTACCATGGCCCTCTAAGTGTAAAGAGGAAAGGAATAGTGATTCCCTATCATCCCTTCCAGCTTCACACTTTTAGGAAAACTTGAATCATCAGAAGTCTTGAAAACAACACAAAAATAGTGTGTTTGCCATCTTAAAAGAAAATACCACTTAGTCTTTCCACTTATTTTGTATCTCTAATTTAAGTTCTATAGTTAAATGTTATTTCCTTAAGTAACATGTAGATTGGTTCATAGTTAGCAGTGAAGGTCTCGTAGGCTCACTTAAAACATATTAAATATGTTTAGTTCTTGTTGAACCTTCCTTCCCAATCTATGAACCTTTATTTCCTTTTCTTGTCTGTTGCATTATCTAGGACTTCCAATGTGATGTTGAAAAGCAGTGGTGAGAGGGATCATCCATTCCTTGTTGTCATCCATACTTAGTCTTAGTTGGAAAATTTTCAGTTTGTCATCAGTGAATATGATGTTAGGTTTTTTATAGAGCCTGTACCTCTGGACCATGGCCTTAACACATGCTTCTCAGTTTTTCTAACCTCCTTAGGCAGGACAGGATGGCTGTATTTTCCTTACCCGAGGTCAGTGAGGCTCTCGTTAAATCCCCGAAGATTAGGCTTTGGTTAAGTTAGTTTCTCCTAAGGTCATACCTTGTTAAAAACAGAATGCTGTTGGCTGGCTATCTCACAGTGGTTCCTTTTCTCTACCTCCTCACGGAAACAGGAGAGGATTTTTCTCTAGTATTCACTTTGAGAACTCCTATAGTATTAGGTATGAATGGGGTCTGGGAAACGCCCTTACTTAAATGCTATTGTCAGTATCATTCAGTGCTTTGCAAGTACAGCCACATGCTCCTGTATTTACCATTGTAGCTCTACCTTCTTTAATGTTAACTTTTATTTTTTGAGAGAGAGAGAGAGAGAGAACAAGGACTCCGAGAGTACATGAGCAAGGAGAGGGGCAGAAAGAGAGAGAAAAAGAGAATCTTAAGCAGTCTCCATGCCCAGCAGCGAGCCCCTCGATCTCACAACCCTGAGATCATGACCTGAGCCGAAATCAGGAGTTGGATGCCCAACCAATCCAGCCACCCATATGTCCCTAATGTTAACTTTTGCCCAGAAAGTGACAGCACAAATTCTAATAACAGACTCATTATATAAGGTGTGTTTACATATTGCAAAGTATGTGGTCCAGCTCACCTAGAGAGGATTTTTGCCAAAAAACTGACTTCTAATGGTATTCACGTAATAGCTTGAATAACATTAGAATGAAAATCACATAATATCCCTATGTTATTGACTTTCTGTCTCCAAAACTATTTGTGCAGCAGAAGAAATTGGAAATTACTAGAATGTAGCTTGAAGTTGATATAACTGAAAACTTAATATGACATGACTTTATTATTATTATTTAAAGAGTAAAAATTCCTCATACCAGTGGAAAGTCTTAGGAATTCTTATGTATTCAGTACTGATAGAACTTGAAATTGAAGAAACATCTCAGGTTCTTGGTCTTAATTTTTCCTTAGGTTTCTAGTTGGTGACTTAACCAAGTTTACCAATTACTGTTATTTTAGAACATGAAGTCATACTTAAGATTTTTTCCCCCCATTTTATGTGGCAAAAATGCCTACTCTACAAGTGAGGGAAAATCTGTCCTACAACATCTTAATATAGGTATATCTAAAGATACTGTGGATGAAGAAATGTTTTTTCCTTAGATCTTATAGTTTACCACTAAACTGCTAATAAATGTTTGAAGCCTTAGGATCTTCACAGTAGGCCCCAAAGGTCCATTTATTATCTTGTGCACTCACAATTCTTTTGTGTTATGAATTTGTAACCTGAGTTTTTGTTAAAATTCAGTGAAAAAGATGTATTTTTTAAAAATTTAGTACATTCATTACTTACCATTCAGTATTAATTTTTTAAAAGATTTGAGAGAGAAAGCATGGGGGGTGCAGAGGGAAAGGGAGAGAGAATCTCAGGCAGACTCCCTGCTGAGTGCAGAGCCCCACCCAGAGCTTGATTATCAGAACCCTGGAATCACAACCTGAGCTCAAATCAAGAGTTGGACACTTAACTGTGCCACCCAGGTGCCCCTCAGTATTAATTTTTAAAGCCCTTACAAGCAACTTAAAAATTCTGTTGAATCTCACTCTTGAGATAATCATTTATATGAAATAATGTATGTCAAATTTTTTTGTCTTTAGCAAAATTAAGATGCCACTAAATCAGGTTAATCAATAATTATTAATCACTTATCTGTATTTGTGGCATTAGGGAATATATAAATTTTAACAAAGTTGATGTCCTGCTTTTCATTAAATTTTAAGTTTTCTTTACTGAGATACCTTATTTGCTCAACTAGGTTGATATTTCTTTGAATGTGTGGTAGTCAAAGGAAAATAGCCTTGGCCAGATACATGAACTGAAGGATGAATATGCTAGATGTTTTAGGAACATGAGGGGAAACTGTTTCAGGCTTTCAAAAACTATAAATTTCAACAGAGCAGATATTTTTAACCTTTAGGTAGGTTAAATTTAAAACTTCAGCATCCAAACACCAACATTATTGCCCTCTTATGAAATATTTCAGGTTTTTAAAAGTCAGAATGTTATAATAGATACTCGTGAATTGATGCTAAAGGTCTCTTCATTTTCTTGACGTAAGTAAGAATCTAAGTTTAAGGTTCTTAAAAAGTATTTGAAGAAACAGATGAAGCATTAGAGATGAAACACCATCCTGTCTTTTTGCAGAATGAAATCACTCATTGTCTCAGCTAAAAATGCCATTAGAAACATGTATGTGTGTGTTAGGGGTGGATTGAGGATCCTGTTCTCACTGGTACTCGAGTTTCCAAGGATTTTTCAAGAATATAATTATGCTTTAGTGCCATATGTGATTTCTAGGAAATTACTTTGGGTGAGATACTTAGCTAATTACACCCAAAAATTGAAGCTGCTTTTTGTAGCCATAATTCCATGTTAATTAACATAAGCTTAGAAAGCAAGTTTTCTTATGCTTCTGGATATGTGACAAACCAGGAGCAGTAACCTTGATACTAAAAGGATTCTTCATTGTGCTTCCCTAACCAGATAGGCTAGAAGAAAAGCTTGTGGCAAAAAAGTAGGAGATATATTCCTCAATTTGGGTGGTAGATAAGAAGGTTGAGAAACATTCATCAGTGGAGTACTAAAAAATAGGATAGATTCCTGGAATTGTAATGGTTGTGTCTTATAGGTGTGGTATTTGAGAAAACTTTTGAAACTTTGGCTCAATGTTTTTAAGAGTGTTACAGTGTTCCTTCATTAGTGGCTCAATGTTTTTAGAGTGTTACAGTGTTCCTTCATTAGTACAGAAACTCTTTTGTTATATGGATTTTAGATGAAGTCTAATGTATGTTGGCAATGCTTTTTCTAGAGCTCTTTCCTGAATTTGCTGTTTTCCTTCTATGTGTCTTTTTTCAAAGTTATTAAACAAAAAAAAAATTTTTTTTTCTGTAACAGTACCTTATTTATCTTTCTGGTTTTTGTCACTCAAGCCAGTTATACAGTACTGTTTTGGAACTTAGGTGATTGGCAGTTGAAGTGGGTGATTGTAGTAGCCAAAAATAGATTAAAATGCCATTCCAGAGACAGATGGTGTGGAATAGTCAATGTCTGAACATTTATTACGTCTACCTAAGCATTGTTTTTGTGTTTGTATAGGATTTATAATAAATACTGCCTTCTCATTCCTTCCGTTCCTATTCTTTTTTCCATCAGTGTAAACCAGAATACAAGGTACCTGGACTTTATGTTATTGACTCCATTGTACGACAATCTCGACATCAGTTTGGTCAAGAAAAGGATGTGTTTGCACCCAGATTTAGTAATAACATCATTAGCACTTTCCAGAATTTATATCGTTGCCCTGGGGATGACAAGGTATGCTGCCTTTTTTTTTTTTTTTTAAGTGGATATATTACGCTTTGCTGTTAATGATCTAGTTCTTAACTATGATTTTATGTTATTCTTTCCTCCTAGTAATTCTGAATTTGAATATTTAGTCATTACACTATTCACATTCTGAGATTCTTAGCATCTTAAACAAAAATGGAGAGATGTAGTTGATTTGGCTACTTTTTTAACTTATTGAAGCAATTGGTGTTAAAGAAACTGGCTATAATAACCATTTGGCGTTAGACTGAAAGCTATTTATTCTCACACGCAACTAATTTCGTGTTTTGATTATTTGAACTGATACTTACCTATTTAGTGTCTATGAAAAATGGTTTTGCTAAGCAGTTAATAGAAAGTAACTGCATTTTATTTTTTTAAATTCTAACCTTTATTTTATTTTTTTACAGCATGCATTTATTGAACCCTTTCTGTATATTAGGCATTCATTTAAAGGAATTCGTGGTTATGCAGTAAATTTTTTTTAATTAACATATAATACAGTATTTGTTTCAGGGGTACAGGTCTATGAATCCTCAGTCTTACATAATTCACAGCACTCAACATAGTGTATACCCTCCCCAATGTCCATCACTCAGCCACCCTATCCCACCGCCTGCCCTGGCAACCTTCCATTTGTTTCCTGAGATTAAGAATCTCATGGTTTGTATCCCTCCTCGGTCCCATCTTGTTTCATTTTTCCCTTCCTTCTGCCCATGAACCCCTCCCCCGCCTCTCAAATTCCTCATATCAGAGAGATCATGTGATAATTGTCTTTGTCTGATTTATTTTGCTTAGCATACTACCCTTTAGTTCCATCCACATCATTGCAAATAGAAAGATTTCGGGTTTCATGATGGCTGCATAGCATTCCATTGTATATATATACCACATCTCTATCCATTCATTTGTTGATGGACATCTAGGCTCTTTCCATAGTTTGGCTACTGTGGACATTGCTGCTATAAACTTTCAGGTGCATGTGCCCTTTCAGATCACTACATTTGTATCTTTAGTGTATATACCCAGTAATGTGATCCCTGGGTCGTAGGGTTAGCTCTGTTTTCAACTTTTTGAGGAACCTCCATACTGTTTTCCAGAGTGGCTGTACCAGCTTGCATTCCCACCAACAGTATTAGGGGGGTTCCCCTTTCTCCATATCCTTGCCAACATCTGTCGTTTCCTGACTTGTTAATTTTAGCCATTCTGACTGGTGTGTGGTGCTATCTCACTGTGGTTTTGATTTGTATTTCCCTGTGCCCAGTGATATTGAGCACTTTTTCATGTGTCTGTTGGCCATTTGGATGTCTTCTTTGCAGAAATGTCTGTTCATGTCTTCTGTCCATTTCTTGATTGGATTATTTGTTCTTTGGGTGTTGAGTTTGAGAAGTTCTTTCTAGATTTTGGATACTAGCCCTTTATCTGATATGTCATTTGCAAATATCTTCTCCCATTCTGTCAGTTGTCTTTTGGTTTTTTTGAGTGTTTCCTTTGCTGTGCAAAAGCTTTTGATCTTGATGAAGTCCCAATAGTTCATTTTTGCCCTTGCCTCCCTTGCCTTTGGCAATGTTTCCAGGAAGAAGTTGCTGCGGCTGAGGTCAAAGAGGTTGCTACCTCTGTTCTCCTCAAGGATTTTGATAAATTCCTGTCTCACATTGAGGTCTTTCATCCATTTCAGTCTATTTTTATGTGTTGTGCAAGGAATGGTCCAGTTTCATTCTTCTGCATGTGGCTGTCCAATTTTTCCAACACCATTTGTGAAAGAGATTGTCTTTTTTCCATTGGACATTCTTTCCTGCTTTGTCGAAGCTTAGTTGACCATAGAGTTGAGGGTCCATTTCGAGGCTCTCTATTCTGTTCCATTGATCTATGTGTCTGTTTTTGTGCCAGTACCATACTCTCTTGATTATAGCTTGAAATCTGGAATTGTGATGCCGCGGACTTTGGTTTTCTTTTTCAACATTCCTCTGGCTATTTGGGGTCTTTTCTGATTCCATATAAATTTTAGGATTATTTGTTCCATTTCTTTGAAAAAAAATTATGGTATTTTTTGTTTTAAAGATTTTATTTATTGTTTTGACAGATGACAAGTAGGCAGGCAGAGACAGAAGGGGAAGCAGGCTCCCTGCTGAGCAGAGAGCCTGATGCAGGGCTCAATCCCAGGACCCTGAGATCATGACCTGAGCAGAAGGCAGGGGTTTAACCCACTGAGCCACCCAGGCGCCCCAAGTTGATGGTATTTTGATAGGGATTGCACTAAATGTGTAGATTGCTCTAGGTAGCATTGACATTTTCACAATATTTGTTCTTCTAATCCATGAGCATGGAATGTTTTTCCATTTCTTTGTGTTTCCTCAATTTCTTTCATGAGTATTTCATAGTTTTCTGAGTACAGATTCTTTGCCTCTTTGGTTAGGTTTGCTCCTGGGTATCTTACAGTTTTGGGTGCAATTGTAAATGGGACTGACTTCTTAATTTCTCTGTCTTCTGTCTTGCTGTTGGTGTATAGAAATGCAGCGGATTTCTGTGCATTGATTTAATACCCTGACACTTTACTGAATTCCTATATGAGTTCTAGCAATTTTGGAGTAGAGTCTTTTGGGTTTTCCACATAAAGTATCATATCATCTGCCAAGAGTGAGAGTTTGACTTCTCCTTGCCTATTCGGATACCTTTTATTTCTTTTTGTTGCCTGATTGCTGAGACTAGGACTTCTAGTACTATGTTGAATGGCAGTGGTGATATTGGACATCTCTGTTGTGTTCCTGACCTTAGGGGAAAAGCTCTCAATTTTTCCCCATTGAGAATGATATTCGCTGTGGGTTTTTCATAGATCGTTTTGATGATACTGAAGTATGTACCCTCTATGCCTACACTGTGAAGAATTTTGATCAAGAAAGGATACTCTACTTTGTCAAATGCTTTTTCAGCACTTATTGAGAGTATCATATGGTTCTTGTTCTTTCTTTTATTAATGTATTACATTGATTGATTTGCAGATGTTAAACCAACCTTGCAGCCCACTTGGTCGTGTTGAATAATCCTTTTAATGTACTGTTGGATCCTATTGGCTAGCATTTTGGTGAGAATTTTTGCATCTGTGTTCATGAAAGATATTGGTCTGTAATTCTCCTTTTTAATGGGGTCTTTGTCTGATTTTGGGATCAGGGTAATACTGGCCTCATAAAATGAGTTTGGAAATTTTCCTTCCATTCCTGTTTTTTGGAATAGTTTCAGGAGAATAGGTATTAATTCTTCTTTAAATGTTTGGTAGAATTCCCCTGAGAAGCCCATCTGGCCCTGGGCTCTTGTTTGTTGGGAAATTTTTGATGACTGCTTCAATCTCCTTACTGGTTATGCGTCTGTTCAGATTTTTATTTCTTCCTGGTTCAGTTTTGGTAGTTTATATGTTTCTAGGAATGCATCCATTTCTTCAAGATTGTCAAATTGGCTGGTGTATAGTTGCTCATATGTCCTTATAATCATTTGTATTTCTTTGGTGTTGTTTGTGATCTCTCCTCTTTGATTCATGATTTTATTATTTTATTAATTTGGGTCCTTTTTCTTTTCTTTTTGGTAAGTCTGGCCAGGGGTTTATCAATCTTACTAATTCTTTCAAAGAACCAGCTCCTAGTTTTGTTGATCTGTTCTACTGTTCTTTTGTTTTCTATTTCGTTGATTTCTGCTCTGATCTTTATTATTTTTCTTCTGCTGGGTTTAGTCTTTATTTGCTGTTCTTTCTCCAGCTCCTTTAGGTGTAGAGTTAGGTTGTTTATTTGAGACCTTTTTTGTTTCTTGAGAAAAACTTGTATTGCTATATACCTTCCTCTTAGGACCACCTTTGCTGTATCCCAACAATTTTGAACAGTTGTGTTTTCATTTTCATTTGTTTCCATGAATTTTTTTTAATTCATCTTCAATTTCCTTGTTGACCCATTCATTCTTTAGTAGGATGCTCTTTAGCCTCCATGTATTTGAGTTCTTCCCAACTTTCCTCTTGTGATTGAGTTCTAGTTTCAAAGTATTGTGGTCTGAAAATATGCAGGGAATGATCCCAGTCTTTTGGTACCGGTTGAGACCTGATTAGTGACCCAGGATGTGATCTGTTCTGGAGAATGTTCCATGTGCACTAGAGAAGATTGTGTATTCTTTTGCTTTGGGATGGAATGTTCTGAATATATCTGTGATATCCATCTGGTCCAGTGTGTCATTTAAAGCCTTTATTTCCTTGATCTTTTGCTTAAATGATCTGTCCATTTTAGTGAGGTGGGTGTTAAAGTCCCCTACTATTATTGTATTATTGTTGATGTGTTTCTTTGATTTTGTTATAATTTGGTTCATATAATTGGCAGCTCCCATGTTAGGGGCATAGATATTTAAAATTGTTAGATCTTGTTGGATAGACCCTTTAAGTGTGATACAGTGTTCTTCCTCATCTCTCATAACAGCCTGTGGCTTAAAATCTAATTTATCTGGTATAAGGATTGCCACCCCAGCTTTCTTTTGATGTCCATTAGCATGGTAAATTATTTTCCACCCCCTCACTTTAAATCTGGAGGTGTCTTTGGGTCTAAAATGAGTTTGTGCATTTTAAAATTCTTTTATTGTGGTAGAGTTTTAGCACTGGAAACCACACTACTAAGTCTTCCAGATCTGAATGAATAAATATTCTGTACCACGTAAAAAGACTTTGGACCCTGAGAGAGAATAAAAAAGGGTTCTTTATATATGCTCAAAGGTATTAGAAGTTTACATATTTTGGGATACTGATTTGGAAATTTAGTAATCTTCTGGTAGGATTGATTGTAATACTAAATTTTCATAAAGTTGTGTTAGGGGGCACCTGGATGGCTCAGTTACCTGAGCCTGAGGCGGCTGCTTTCAGCTCAGGTCATGATCCCAGGGTCTTGGGATCCAGCCCTGCTGCGGGTTCCCTGAGAGCCTGCTTCTCCCTCTCCCTCTCCCTCCACCTGCTGCTCTGCCTACTTGTGCTCTCTCTCTCTCTCTCTAGTAAATAAATAAAACCTTTAAAAAAAAAAAGTCATGTTATATAAAGACTTTGTCTTGAAGTTTGTTATTTATTTAAAAGATGAAGTTAAAATCACCGATAAGTACAGCTTTGGTGCCGAGGTAAATCCTGATCACCTTAGCAGCTTTATATGGTCTGCAGGCAACCCTCACCATTAATCTCATTAGACCCCACATAGAAGCTGAAACCTAGGTTCCCTTCCTGCCTTCTATGAAATGTAGCTCTCATTTACCTTGTGTATCTTATCAGAATGAATGTTTTTCTTTTAAGTGTATTAAGATTAGCAAATCAAAATTACAGAAACATGAGTTCAGGGGCAGAAAGTACTACAGAACTATTTTAATCTATCCTTCCTCTCCACTGTTTGAATAGTCTCTGGGAAATGACTGTGCTAAGTTTTGAAAGCAAAAAAATCAAAGTGTCATTTTTCTTTTTTCCTCTAGAGTAAAATAGTGAGAGTATTAAACTTATGGCAGAAGAATAATGTGTTTAAGAGTGAGATTATTCAGCCTCTTTTGGACATGGCAGCAGGGATTCCTCCCCCGGTTGTCACACCTGTTTTGGCCAGTACTACTGCTGCTATGAGCAATACCCCAGGTATGTTACCCTTGATAGAGATTTGTTTTCTAAATATTCTCTTTTTTTTTCAGGTGATTATTCGTTTATAAAGTAACAATTTGACAGTGCAGGAGAATTTATCTAGCATTAAGTAATTGAAAGGAAATATAATTTGAAGAGAAAATAGACTCAGAATTTATATTTGTGTGTAATTCTTTTCTAAAAATTTAAAAGCTGAATATTTTAAATTCCTAGAAGCATAAATACAGTGACCTTTGGGAAAACGGTATGTCACTATAGTTTTTTCCTGGTTTAGGCTGTCCATAAACTTGTATGTAAATCAACTTGTAGTATAGTAGGGGAACTTAATATTTATAAGGAACCCTGAAAAAATTATCTAATTGAGCCAAGAATGCTTTAGTAATAATCTCAAAATCTCATTTTTTAAAGTGTATTTAAATGACATTTAAAATCTGTTACCATAGTTCAGTAATTAACATTTGGTATATATTTCGTTTTTGTTGTGTGTGTCTGTGTCTATACACATACACATCCATTTTTAAACAAATAGTTTTATATTATACATACTGTTTTATAATATTTTGATTTTAAATATTTCCTCTTGTCCTTGAATTTTCTTCTGTAGTAATATTTTTAATGATTTCTAAGTATTATAGGCTTCTTTAAAGTAGTAGCTTAGTTAATGAGGACAAGTGTGAACAAATCCTTTTGGTTTTCTTTTTTTTTTTTTTCCAATCTACCTAATTCTGTAATTAGACAATAAAACAAAAATATTTAAGTTTGTATATATTTTTAAAAAGTGACAAAGCAAATCTCTCTACCTTTCCAAGTTTTATTTTTATTTACTTACATATTTATTTGGGTGGGTGTGATGTCTTTTTTAAAAGGAACTCCTGTGACACCTGTTACTCCAGCCAATGTGGTCCAGGGTCTGCCGGATCCGTGGGTATCTCAGATAACAAACACAGATACACTTGCAGCAGTAGCTCAAATCTTACAAAGTCCTCAAGGACAACAGGTGAGCAGTTTTTTTTTTTTTTTTTGCTAAATCAGCAATGATTTAGAACTCATTATTTTCTGAATGTATTATTTTATAACGTACCACCTTAAGAGTATGTTATTTCTGTAAAAAATGAGATCACACTATAGATACTACTCAGTAACTTGCTTTTTCATTTAGAAAGGCATTGTTTATGCACTGTTTCATAAAGACTTCCATTTCATACCAATATATTGATTAGCACATAATTTGTGCCAAACACTAAAGGTGCTGTTGTTTCCAGTAACAAGATAGGGATGTCATCTCTCTTAGGAAAGATGTCTTTCTATGTTAGGGGAGACAAGTAATTAAAAAGTATAAAACTTTATTTAGATGGTGATACATGACTTAAAACAGGATAAATTTGTAGAGTGACTGGATTTGGGAAAAGGGATCAGAATTAGAGAGGGTTGCCAAGAGAAGGTATTTTTGAGGAAGTGCCGTTTGAAGTGAGACTTGAAATGGAACTCTTGATGGTAGGGTTTGAGGATAGCTTTCTTTACCTGTCTTTTAAAAACCAGATTAATTGTGATCTCTGCAATAAGACCTCTCTTCCTCCCAAACTTTTTTCCAAATATTCTTAAGGTTTCAGCCACATGTGAGTTTTTAATTGTCACCTCAGTAAGGCCTTCAAAAAGTGATTTAAAACTGCACATTCTTTCATCTCCTGTGCTCCTTTTTCCTATCACCTACTTTCTTTCTATTACATTATATACTTTATTTATTTTATTTATTCTGTCTCTTCCGACCAGAATATATGCTCTACAAGGATGAGGATTTTTTTCATTTGTTTTGTTCACTGCCGTGTCTCCAGTGTTTAGGTTGTAGCAGATGTTCAGTACATTTTTATAGAATGAGTGAATGGTGTATGGAGGCATAACTGCTGAATCTGCAAAGATCTTTCAGAGTGAGACGTCTGGAGGACCAAATGGCCTGTGCATGTAGGTTAATGACGACAGAGTTGACGTGGTAGACCTAAGTGTGCACCTCGTTTCAGAAGACAGAAATGGTGGGCTGAAAAATAAGCGTTCATATGCTAAGCAGTGGGGAACTTTTTCATGTTGAAGTCGTTGATCTGAACAGTATTTTAGTGGATGGGAGAGGCGAGAAGCCTAGGGATAGGAAGTATCATCATTTTGGTAAGAATGAT
Source organism: Nasua narica (assembly GCA_028533885.1). Lineage (NCBI taxonomy): Eukaryota > Metazoa > Chordata > Mammalia > Carnivora > Procyonidae > Nasua > Nasua narica. The sequence continues at coordinate 10,579,791 of CM052802.1, read as the reverse complement.
AAAAGAAGGGAAGTGATAAGTATGTGAAAAATAGTAGGGTTGTAGACTCTTAAAAGGACACTCTTCAAAAAAGAAAATAAAAGGTACCATTCTAGAGGTTTAAACATACAATACCTAATTTAGTTATAGTCTTAGATTAGATCCAGTTTCTCCGTTTTGGGGGGCATTTGGGAAACTGAATTGGATATTAGAAAAAGTTATCAAATTATTTTATCTTGTGATTAATGATATTTTGAAAATAATTCATAGAGCAGATGGTCTCATTTTAAAAGGTATTTATTAAAATAAATACTTTGGGCAGAAGTGATTTTTCCAGAAGAAATAGTACAAAGAGAGTTAAGAAGACAGTAATTGTTAGAATATTAAGTCAAGAGTAGAAGGAAAAGTAGGATGCTGCACTGGTTTGAACCTGACTGAAACAGTTATCAGTGCTGTCTGGAAAAATGCGGATGTCAAAAGAGTAGTTAAAATGTGTAAAGGAGAAAATATGGTATTACTCCCTTTGTCTCTTTTCCCCTTCGCCCCTTCTTCCTCTCCCTCCCTTTTTTTCCTCCTCCCTCTCCCTCCCTCCCTCCATCCTGTTCTGGATGCTCCTTGAGTGCAGTAACTAAGCTGTCATATATTTTGGTATTATTTTCTTTGCTATCACATTAGTAGTTTGTAGTTACTCTATATTTGGTAGCCAAATGACTCTAGTTTGTTTCTTAATGTAGCTGTTGTAGATAGGCATGAAATTACTTACTTTCTTCTTAGATGGCTTTTGTACCTTCTCCCACTGGAAGTTAATCTTCACTTAAACAGTACACATGTCTTGTTTGTATTGTAAATGGATCATTTTCAGATTCGAGTCTGATTTAGATCTTGATTAGGAAAGTATTAATTACTTCTAAGATGTACATAGGGTTTACTTAACTATGAAATATCTTCAGGATATTACTATTGTTTCTGCTTTTGAAGAGGATGGATGAATAGAGAGAACAGGGATTTGATTTCAACTCTTGTTGGCACTATTCACTTTTAATTTCCTTAGTTTCAGACTGCCCCAAGAGACAAATTTCTTATTTGCCTTTCCTGCTTTCAGTAAATGTGTTATCCGGTGGTAAATCTGAAAGCTAGCAAAAACGGTTGTCGGTGCTTGTGTTTGTTGTCGTTGTTGTTGTTTTGTTTTGTTTTTTTATAGAGATTAAGGAGTTAATTGAAGAAGGAATGAAAGCTTAGTGACGGGGTACCTGGGTGGCTCAGTCAGTTGAGCTTCCAGCTCTTGATTTTGGCTCAGGTTATGATCCCAGGGTCATGGGTTCAAGTACCATGTGGAACCCCCCCTTCAGGAGCCCCACTTTGGGTTCCACACTCAGCATGCATTCTGTTTGGGATTCTTTCTCCCTCTGGCCCACTCCCTGCTTATGCCTGCACTCGGTAAATTAATTAATTAAATAGATCAATCTATCTTTAAAAGAAAAGCTTAGTGGGAAAGAAAATCAGTCTGTATGTATTGAATTCTCTATATGTCATGGTATAACCACTTTATTTGGCTTAAAGTTCTCTGGCTTTCCAGAAGCAAGACAGACTTATTAAGACTGTTAAAAATGGCACACACTACAAAGTATTTTTTTTTTAAAAATACCTTATTTTGAATTAGTATCTGTTTCTTTTCCGAAGACTGTACAACAGTGAATCTTCTTGACTAAAAAGATGGGCATTCTTACAGATAAAACCCAGCATGTTTGTAATAATTTCCCTTTTTTGTCCTGCAGCTTCAGCAGTTAATACAAACTTTACAGCTACAACAGCAGAAGCCTCAGCCTTCGATTCTGCAGGCCCTGGACGCTGGTCTCGTTGTGCAGTTGCAGGCTCTCACTGCACAGCTCACGGCTGCAGCTGCTGCGGCCAACACCCTGAACCCCTTGGAACAGGGAGTGGCTTTCAACAAGGTAGAAATTAAGTTATCAGATTTGTTCTATAAGAAGTATTAAAGTCTCTATGCTCTCATGTGGATTCTAATTCTGTAAATTATATTTTATTATAGAACTATCCAGTATGTACTGTACTGTATAATATATATATTTTCAACTTCAAAACCACTGTCCTTTATAAGTTAGGCCTGACTATAAAGGATAGTAGTTTTAAAGTTGAAATTCTTTCATGTATAATTTATTGTGTGATTATCTCAATGTTCTTATTAATTATGAGAATATTAAAGTACCTTGGAAGTGTTATCCATATTATTTTTGTTTCTGCTACTATATATTCTTAGGAAAATAAATACTGATTTATTGTACTACTTAGACTGTATCACCCAGGTGCCCCCAATGTGGTTTGGCTATTAAATTTTCAGATTAAATTTAGCTGACAGATAAATTTAATCTGAAAATTTAATAGCCAAACCACATTGGGGGCACCTGGGTGATACAGTCAGTTAAGTGTCTGACTTTTGAGCTCAGCTCAGGTCTTGATCTCAAGGTCATGAGTTCAGGCCTTGCACTGGGCTTCTCGCTGGGCATGGAGCCTACTTTTAAAAAAAAAAATAGCTAAACCACATTAAAAACCTTTAAATTGATCATTTGGAAGACAGTCGAACATCCTAAGAAATGTACTGGGAATAGATCCACTGATTACAATCCTAGATATTTTTTAATCAAGCTTTATTACTATTGACAAGCCACTTAATTATTCTAATCCCAGTCTTTTCTTCTGTAGAGCATTAATATTTATACTGTATTGTGATTTGTTTTGTTATACAAGGCAATGTGTATGTCAAAGTACTTTAAAGATTCACTCAAATGCTTTATTATAGCATAACATAAAATTATATAAAACATTTATGTATTAATGTGATAGAGGTAAATTAATGGGATGACATTGACATTCAGAATAGCATTTTTACCTTATTTTTGTATGAGGCACCTTTTAATTTGTCTTTTTCTCCTCCCCTCCCCCCACACTTAGAAGTTGATGGATAGGTTTGATTTTGGAGAAGATTCTGAGCATAGTGAAGAACCCAAAAAGGAAATTTCAGCTTCTCAACTGTAAGAATTGTTGTTTTTCTTTATAACCATAATTTTTTCCATTATTATTATAAACATTGGATGGGACATTGACGTCTGAATTACCAAGTATACTTTGAATAAGTTGGGATATAATTTCAGACTTGAGTTCTAACATCACAGAAAGATGGTAGAGTTGCTGTCTTGTTGCCTCCTCATTTATTTTGGCTCCTTTCTCAGATCTTTGCAAGTATTTGGGATATATCAAAATTCTTTATAGGAGAATTGATAGATGTTGATATAGTTGTGATATTTTCTATATCTGTATTAGGCGTTTTATTCAATTGTAAGAATATTTGAAATAATAGGAAAGAAGCTTGCTTCTAGTGTCAGTGGCCACTTTTAAGAATTCTACCAAATTCTGGGAGTGAATATGACTAATCCGAACTAAGGATTGGGACTATAGGGATTTTGTTTTTTTAAAGATATGGATTGTACATTTTTATTTAGATCAGTGATTTTATTTTCTTAAGCAATTCTGTGCAGCTGTAGGTTCTTGCAGGTTTGAGAAAGGATCAGTAGGGGAGAGGATGTTGGGAGAGTGGGGGCGTGGCAGATGGGGGATGGAGGATGAAGAATGGAGGGAGTGCCTCTGGGAATCTTGTTTTGGGCAGAGGCTAATAATTTCATGTATTGGGATAATATGTCTTAAAAGATATTTATATAATACGTAAAATACATATCCTTTTGGTAAAGAGATTTTACTTGAAAAATTAAAATCTAATACTTTAGATTATGAATTACGAAGTTAGAGGAGAAACATTTGAGATCGTGTAGATCAGTGTCCTGAACAATATAAGAATCTCCTTTAATGGTTCCGATAGGGTATATTTATAATGTTTTAATGCCTTCTAGGATGACAAGTTAAATAATCTTTGTTACTGAATCCTGTTTGATTTACTTTAAACACACTGATCCGTTTTGCATTCTGAAGCCAGGAAACAAAATTTGCTCCATTATCTTTTGAGACCTAGCCTTTACAATATTTGAAGTTAGGTATCATTCTTCCCCTTAGGTTTATTTGCTCCAGATGAAGTACACTTTTTTTCAACTGTTTCAAGACTTCTCACCATCCTGATTGCCCCTTTTGGGATGCCCTCTTTTTTGTTCATGTCTTACCTTGTGGCACCCAGAATTCCAGGTGTATTCCAGGTGTGAATTTCCCAGAGTATAGTTAAATTATTATTTCCTCTTATCTAAGTACTGTTTCTGTTAACATACCTAATAATGTGAATGCTTTTCTAAAGAAAGCAGATTCGTTTTGTAAAGTTTATGGTCAATTACAATTGTTGATTTCACGTGTACTGATTGATAGACCATTTCTCCCGCTATCTTACAGTTAGAGAAGGAGTTAAAGTGACAATATTTAAATACTTTTAACTGTTTTTATATGTTTCATTGAAATTTTCTTAAAGTACTCTAATGTAAAAAATACTAATTTATATGTATTTAATAGTGTGAGACCATAATAACAGATCTTCCATCAGAGTATCTTTAACATGTTACCCACCTATTGAAAGACTGTTGGAGAGTATCTTTCTCTTTTAACATATTAATGTTCTGAGGTATTCCATTTTCTGTTAATATTTCAAAAGAAACATTGTAGTAGAGTCTGTTTCATTTAATTGGCATGGGGGAGGTTGAAGAATCAGTTATTTTTGTATTATCTTCACTGGGTTTTAAAATATATTTCTACTTGTTTTTCCTTCTAGTTCTCATGTTTCAGAATCTGTGAACAATTCCATTTTTCATCAGATAGCTGAACAACTACAACAGCAAAACCTTGAACATCTCAGACAGCAGCTCCTAGAACAGCAGCCGCAAAAGGTTTATAACTCCATCTTGTGGTCTTTAAAGTTACTGCTATCTACATTCTATAAAGTGGTGTTTCTCAAGCATGGTGATTTTTCTTCAGTTTTAGTACTAGGAAGATCAGCCTTTTCAGAATGTTTATAGTCTTTTCTGTTATCAGAATGTGTTCTGGATATATACATGTGCTTGGTATACTAGCAGTGAGGACAGAAGACAGAGGTGGTGTTTCAGTATTACCACTTAAAGCTTCATGTGCTTTTCTCCTTTCAGTTCCCTGTCAAGCAACATCGTAATGATTTTGCTCTTCTTGATCATGATGATGGCAAAATATAGATTACTGCCTTTAATTAGGCTACTACTGTGTGCAGGAAGTTTAGGAGGCATGCATTACATTTAATGATATGAGATAGCATTTTGACTTCCATTGTATCATAGTGAAATTAAACATAAACATCTGTTGCAAAACTATATAGCTAATAAGATGTAGCATTAGTCTTAAGATAGCCTGTTTATGTACAGCCAAGAATTTTTTTTTAAATTTTTTTATTAACATATAATGTATTATTTACCCCAGGGTACATGTCTGTGAATCATCAGGCTTACACATTTCACAGCATTTGCCATAGCACATACCCTCCCCAATGTCCATATCCCTACCCCCCTCCCCACTTCCCAGCAACCCTTAGTTTGTTTCGTGAGTTTAGGAGTCTCTTAGGGTTTGTCTCCTTCCCCATCCCATCTTGTTTCATTTCTCTTCCCCACCCCCCCCATAATCCCCTGACCTACCTCTCAAATTCTTCATATCAGAGCGATCATGTGATAATTGTCTTTCTGTGACTGACTTCGCTTAGCATAATACCCTCTAGTTCCATCCACGTCATTGCAAATGGCAA
>CM052802.1:10494760-10573542 GCA_028533885.1 Nasua narica | reverse complement strand
TCTTGATTGGATTATTTGTTCTTTGAGTGTTGAGTTTGAGAAGTTCTTTATAGATTTTGGATACTAACCCTTTATCTGATATGTCATTTGTGAATATCTTCTCCCATTCTGTCAGTTGTCTTTTGGTTTTGTTGACAGTTTCTTTTGTACAGCCAAGAATTTTTAATCACTTCAAAAGTACAACATCTTATGGAGTTAAAAGAACCTTAATAAATTACAGGGATGATAATGTGTGAAGAAGAATCATATCTTAGAATTGATAAAATATGTCAGATTTCAAAGGCAGGGTCAATCCATTACAAAGCCTGTTTTTCCTCTATGTGAGAAATACAGATATAAACTGTTTAGAATATGAGTGTTTTCAAATTCTCCCCAATCACACTTCCTCCTAATATCCAAAATTTTACTAAATAATACTCCAAACATTTTTAAAGTATGATCAATGCATTATTAGACAAATTATATATACACAGATGAACAAAAAAAGCATCTAGCCTCAAGTAATCTCTAATGGAGCATGTACTTCAGTAGGAACACAGGACAGAATTCTAGTTTTCTGTAATAGAGGTACAAGTGAAGGACAGTGGAAATAAAGAAGAGAGAGGAGTTACTTTAATTTAAAGGGATAACAAACCTTGGACACTGCTGGGGTCTGAACTTGTTCTTTTAAATCAAATAGTAAACATAAAATGGGTATTAAGGGTATTTGCTAAGGTTGGAACAACGTGTACCTGCAATTATGAGAATGGAATTCTATACCTTGTTTTGAAGGAATAATTTTGATAGAAGTTGTTGGAGTAGATGTAGTATTTTATGTCAGGCAGATGTATTTGCCTAAGAATTCAGGAACTTTAAAGATAGAGCACAATGTAGAACATTTGGATGTTGTTTAAAGAAAAACACAAGTTGTAAACCAATGTAAAGAAACAGGTTGTCAGTCATGTAATAAAAAAATCACAGAGCTGTTATAGAGGCAAGGGGCAGTTGTGATGGAAGAGGTTATCTAAACAGCAGATTTGTCCATCTATAAATGTGGCATTTTTGTCTTAGTTCCAGTTTCTCTTTCAGAAGGCGTAGAAGAAGCAGTAAAATCAAAGTAGTACTCTTAAAATTAACACCAAATTGTTGAAGTGAAAATTCCTAGAAACTTGAGAGAACCATTTTCTTTTTTCTTTTTTGTTCTTTAAATTCAGTTAGCCAACATATAATAAATAAATCATCAGTTTCAGATGTAGAGTTCAGTAATTCAGCAGTTACATATAACACCCAGTGCTCATCACATCATGTGCCCTCCTTAATGCCTGTCACTCAGTTTCCCCATCTCTCCTCCAGCAGCCCTCCATTTCTTTCCCATAATTAGGAATCTCTCATGGTTTGTTTCCCTCTCTGATTTCTTCCCATTCCATTTTTGAGGGTTATTTTATCTTAAGAATCTCACCAACCAAAGAAAAATAGAGCTCTGGGTTTAGTTAATTCATTATCTCAAAATTTTAAAGGCTACGGTAATTAGATCCTTTTGAAAGAATTAGATGTCGTTAAAAGCTTTTGTTGTTCAGAAATGAGTGTTGGAGAAAGGGAGTGATGAAAGAAAAGCAACTTTTCTAATAGATCAGGTAGATGGTGTTCAAAATCTATGACAAATTTCAAATTGGAAAGTAGTATATCAGCAGGGTAACCATTAAATTTAATAAACTGTGTAATTGGCTCTACCACACCAGTTGCTTTCGTATGATGAAGAGAGGGTGAAATATGCGGAAAAATGAAGCATATTTTTTTACTAGTGAGCTCCTTATGGCCGCCTGAAAGTTCTTACGGTGTCTTAGAGAAAGGAATCAGATTGGGGTAGCACCCTACTCATTGCAGCCCTGCATGTGAGTCGATACCTAGTATCCCTAGCAATAGAAAACCACTGAAAACAGAGTACATCCAAAGAGTGGCTGAATTGTGAAGGGAGTAATAGTCATGTTGGAAGAGAATGATTGCCCTTGTCTGAAATAAGTTCTAGTTCATAATATTGGTGATTGTTTTATCAGGGTATTCAAAAGATGTTAGGAAAGCTATCGCTCAAAATGAAATACTGATAATGAAAATGGTAAGACTGATGAAAAGGGCTTTTAAAAGAGTGTTAGGAATAGAAAGGTTATGGAAGATTCAACCACTTAATAAGAGCTGTCATATGTAACTTACTTTTATTCAGAATTTTCTTTATATAGGAGACTGTAATGGAAAGAGTAGAATGGAACATGATAGAATCTAAGATGGTTGATAATATTAAGAGCCCTGAGTTGCTTTAAGTGATTCGATGTCTTGGCTTACATAAATTGCATTTCATGGTACCACAGTTGTAGGATTATAGCATAGCATGTATGGATTTCAGTAAGGCTTTCGACAGTGTTTCTTGTCACTTATACAGAAAAAAGTGGAGGAACGTGGATCTATAACTGATCAAAATATGACACTTCATAGTGTTAATCCAACTTTGAAAGAAGTCTCTGCTAGCTGCTGTTACCCTTGTCTTCTGTTTTTTCAGTATTGATGCTTTACATGAGGACATCATTGAAGAAACTAGAGGTGTATCCCAAGATATATACTAAGGATGTATAACAGTGTATCAGAAAAACAGTCGTTTGCCACCTGGGTCCAGTGGATCCTTTTAAAATATATTTGAAGTCATCTCACAGATAGTTTACAGAAGTGAGACGAAAAGGGATGGGGAAAATACTTTATGAGCAATTTTAATTTACATAATTGAAATGTAGTCTACCTTTTTGTGTCATTAAATTCAAATATCACACATTCTTTTTTTTTTTAAAGATTTTATTTATTTATTAGAGAGATCACAAGTAGGCAGAGAGGCAGGCAGAGAGGGAGAGGGAGAGGGAGAGGGAAGCAGGCTCCCTGCTGAACAGAGAGCCCGATGCGGGGCTCAATCCCAGGACCCTGAGATCATGACCTGAGCCGAAGGCAGAGGCTTTAACCCACTGAGCCACCCAGGCACCCCAAATGTCACACATTCTTTTAGCAAAATAGAACAGTCTGGGTTCTTGTTGCAAAATACTGTAGATAAAGTCCTTCCTATTAACTGACAAAGTGGATGGAAAGATCCTATTTTTGTCTTCAGAGACACATTTTTCTGCCATCAGTTTTGGAGTTGGAGAAATACATTTAGGTTATGATCATCTAAAAAACTCATAGTCTGATATTTCACTTAGGTATTAAACTTCAAAATCATCATTAGAGTCTAGAATGCTGTTCTTTCTTTGTATTGATGTTCTGCTATTTTGTTTACTAATTATGAAGTATATTCCTCTGTCAGTTTTCTTCTTTATGCTATTATGTACAGAAATGGAAAAGTCTTTTCAACTGTGTTCCAGGGAAAGCTTAAAAGCAGACTACAAAGATAGTGTCTCCAGTCTCATTTTTATCTTCTCGAAGTATACAGTATTTTTGGTAATGCAGTAAAACTGGATGATGATGATTTTATTTCACTATTAAATCACCCTTCTTGGCAATTACATTTTTTTTCTTTTTCAATTTTTTTGAAATTATTGAAAAAATTTTCAATAATTTTTCAATTACATGCTTTTTCTTTTTTGTATTATTTTAGTCTTTCTTGAAATAATTTGGAATAATCGATGGATAATAACAGAGTAATTCTTGGGATGATGACATAGCAAAATGTTTCAATATTTAAGATAATAAGACATCTAAGATCCCATAACATGTCTTAGATAAAGCAAAGGGTCCAGTGGACTTAATGCGAATTGCAAGATAATAGGATAATTTTTAGTTGAATTTTTATTTTTATCTTAATAGTTATTTTTTTGAGGGAGAGCATATGTACGTGACTGCACAGAGTGAGGAGAGGAAGAGGGAGAGAAAGTCCTAAGCAGACTTTGCACTTGCGTGGAGCCCACTGTGGGGCTCATCTCAAAACCCTGAGGTCATGACCTAAGCAGAAATCAAGAGTCAGTTGCTTAACTGACTGTGCCACCCCAGCATTCCTTAGTTGAATTTTGAAGTAAATTTTCTCTTTGTTCTTCATAAGATCTCTAAGAAAGAATAAAGTTAAAAAAAAAAGAAGAAAGGTCATGAAATTAGTCTTTTCAAATGGGTAAAACTCAAGAAACTCAAAAACTAAAATTAGTTGCAGTGGATCTTGGTTGGTTATACCTAGAGTTGACCATTCAATAGAAAAATAAGGGTAAAAAACAAGGGTGAGGGGAATATGAAGCTTAAGATAAATGGAGAAGAAAAATATGTGACGAATATATGCCTACTGAATTTAGGACCAAATAGATTCCAAGTGGAGCTGAAAATTCTCTTTTCTGTGTTAAGAATTCTATTGTTACTGTACTTTTAAACACATAAGCCAGGACTTTGCTTAAAATGTGTGTGTTTGATTTGTTTGCGAAGCATGCTTGCTTACTGATGTTTTGGCCAGTACTGTGGCATGTAATAGGTATTTCACAGAAGTCTTTTCTACTTTAGCTTTCATTTATTTATAAACCTTGAAAATGTTACTTGTTCTTAGAGAACCTGTTCCTTTATAAAGTGAGAAACTTGGAACAGTTCTTTAAATGCTCTTCTTGGCTCTTAATTTTTATGCTTTTTCTTTTGGATTAGATGTCATTAGAATAAGAATTTTAAAATGTCACTGAGATACATAACTGAAGTGTACAACATTGTGATTTGATACATTTATATATCGCAATAAGCTAACACTTCTGTCATGTAATAAAACTATCATTTTCTTTGTGGTGGGAACAGTTAGATCTAGTCTCCTAACGTTGAAGTTTACAATATAATATTGTTGTCTGTAGTCACTGTGCTTTACAGATAGGGAGACCGAATTTCACAATTCAAGTAACTTGTTCACAGAATTTGTAACAAGGGAATAGTATTTTTGAGTTACTCTTCTCTGTTAATTATTATAGTAGCTCCCAGCTTGTGTACTACCAGTAACTCTTTTTATTAATCTAGAACACCTGCAAAGGTGTTTTAGAAGACTTTATGTGGGAAGATGTTTTCATAATTGGTTTTCTCATTTTTAGTTAACACCATAATATATGCAATTGCTAAATCAGATTTAGACTAATAAGTATCACATAAGTAGTGTGACTATATCAAGTTTCTATACATCTAGTCCCAGGAAAAAAAAGGAGATTCAAATTTTAAATGTTCCTTTAATTGGTCTTCATTGCCTAACTCTTATTAGTTTCTGAAATGTATTCCATATTTCGGAGTACTTCCTTAGACAGGTTGAGGAAGGCCCAAATTGAGAACTGTGTTGCTAGATCAGTTAATTTGATGATATTTGACCTTTCTTTTGCCTCTACACATTAATGTACGACTTAGTTCTTTAAAGTACTTTTACATTAAAAATATTATAGCATTTTAATTTACAGCATTTTACACAAATGCTAATTGCCATTGAAATTCTAGATTCATTTAACTTAGTGCTATTATATATTTTTCATGATGTAATCCCTTTATTAATTCTTGGAAGTATAATGATTATATTTTCCACAATTAAAAATTTGTTTGAAGACCTACTTGATCTTACCATTCTAATATAGTCTTTTCCCTCTTTTATAAAGGTGTCCCATGCTCTTAAGTAAACTTGGATTTGTACAAAAGTAATTTTAGATTGATTATAGATGATTTAATATAGAATTTCTATATGTATTGGGCTCCTTTTTAAAACTTTATTTGCGATGTTTGCATGTTTAAATTCTGTTGTGATAATATGCATGGTTTCTTAGTGTTTGTGTGTTTGTATAAATTCTCAATAGGCAACCCCTCAGGATAGTCAAGAGGGAACATTTGGATCAGAGCATTCCGCCTCACCATCACAAGGGAGCAGTCAACAGCATTTTCTTGAACCTGAAGCGAATTTGGACGATTCTATAGATATTCAGCAACAGGTAAAAAGTAAATGTTTTTCTGGGTCATAAATTTCTAAAATTAATTAGAGGAAAATATTTTTAAAAATTACCATATTTTACATTTGGTAAATGTTTTTATTTTATGTAAAATATTTTATTTTTATGTAAAGTAATGATAATGTCCTAAATTTTTCCTCACACTTAAGCTCTCTACTGACCATTTTATGTAAATATTAGGCATTAATGCTAGTATTAATGCTGACTATTTTGTAAGGCAGAATTATAAGTATACACTGCATCTCAATAAGGCATTTTGTTTGCTGTTCTTTTACTCTCAAGGATATGGATATTGATGAAGGGCAAGATGGAGTGGAAGAGGAGATCTTTGAACAGGAAGCAAAGAAAGTGGCTGTTCGCTCAAGATCAAGAACACATTCACGATCTCGTTCAAGGTCTACAATAATATTTAAGAATAGCTGTGTGTGAACTTTTAAAAGTTGACTCTGTTTCTTTGTATCAAGATTAAAGGAGTGTTTTTCTTAAGGTGACATACTCTCCAGAAAGAAGTAATTCAGAATTTCAAAAACAGAAAAATTCTTTGTTTCTCTTTGGGTATATCTGCGGCCATTTATTCGAATAATATACATTAATTGTAGCCATATAGCCATATTATAAGACTTGGATTCAGGATTATACCTGATTTTAGTTAATAATATTACGATTACAGCCAGCTTAGGATATTACTGCCTCTGAAAACTGTTTAATCAAGCTACAGAGGAACAGTGTTAGAAATTCTGTTGTATTTTTTAGATTTTGTTTCATCTTACGATAATATTAAAAATGATCATAAAAATAAAACTACAAGAATTATTATAAACAGTCTAAGCATTGTATCAGATTATTATAAAATATATCTTATGGTTTTCTTTGTTAGCTTTTCAACATGGCTAAATCTCATTAATGTACATGCTTATTCAAATTTGAGTTGAGGTTTCGTTAACCTGGTAATTCTCATGTAGTTTATGTATATTGTTTTTGTTACAAATTGTCTTAAAACTTTAAGTCATTAGTCTTTAATACTAATATATCCTATTTTCTGTACATGAATACCCCTGAAAATCTGAGCGGTATATGCTGGAAGAGGGGCAGTATCTTTGATGACTTTTCAGTCATTTCTTACTTGTTTCAAGAAATTATTTGTATTTACCTCTTGTAAATGAGAGCCTGTGAATTCTTTCTCTAAAACGCATCTCATGTCAGTGAGTAATCTTGCTAAAGCAATTACAGTGTTAGAGCTAAAATCTTAACAGCTTCTTTGTCTTAACAACACTTCCTTATTAAGCATTTTGAAGCAGTGCAGTGGCATATGGTTGACAGGAAAAAAGAAACAGTGTCTCAGTATCACCTATATGTAAGGTCAAGCACCTTGAAATTTTAGAAGTTGAGAACTTAGAAGCAGAGTTCTTTAGTGGCCTAATGCTCTGCTGGAAACATTCTGTTGCCTAATTTTAAGAATATAATGTCTTTATCACCTAAGGATCTTTTTATTTTTAGTCTTTCCTTCCTATTCTTGACTCTTTTTTGAGAAATGAGTTGGATGACACTAAAGAAAGTAAGGCCCTTACTGGATAGAATCTCATTTTGTCTTCTTCCTGGTATCAGTAAGAATCATTGCAAACAAACATCTCTTACAGTATGGGCCTGAGCAGTACATAGATTTGAGAAAATGCACGTTTGGTACTTCATTGTACTTAAACGTTTTTTAAGAAGTAGTTAAATATTAAACAACCTTTTGTGTGCGTGTGTGTGTGTGTGTGTGTGTGTGTGTGTGTGTGTTCGTTCGTGTTCCCCCCCTCCTTACCTATGAGGGAGAAGTTTTATAGAAGAATAATATTGTTAGAAGTAAAATAAGATTTTTTTTGTAGATCACCAAGAAAACGAAGGTCTCGGTCACGATCTGGTTCTCGAAAACGTAAACACAGAAAGCGATCACGCTCACGCTCAAGAGAAAGAAAGAGGAAATCATCACGTTCATACTCCAGTGAAAGGAGAGCGAGAGAAAGGGAGAAAGAACGACAGAAGAAGGGATTACCTCCAATTAGATCTAAAACATTAAGTGGTAAGTGACATAATTTTACAAAGCTTTGGTTTCAACAAATGTTAAAATCATTAATTGCTAAAAATTATTTTTAGACAAATCGAAAAGTCGTTTGGTAAATTTATCCTTGGTTTTTGTAAAGTGAAAGAGGAGAAAAGAAAAAGGAAGAACAGGTTTTAATGAAACACTAAGGTCATTGAGAGTTGATTTTTTAAAAATGCAAATTAGAAAATACAGAACTCAACTAATATATAAAATGGAATAGGCCTACTATCTCTTACACAGACACTCTGATTTCTATTCAGAGTTTTGTAACTAAGTTTGATCACCAGGTCTGGGGAATAAATTATTGAAGGAAGCGTGTACATTTTTTTTAAAGATTTTATTTATTTATTTGACACAGAGAGAGAGATCACAAGTAGGCAGAGAGACAGGCAGAGAGGGGGAAGCAGGCTCCACGCTGAGCAGAGAACCCGATGCGGGGCTCGATCCCAGGACCCTGAGATTATGACCTGAGCTGACGGCAGAGGCTCAATGCACTGAGCCACCCAGGCGCCCCAGGAAGCATGTAAATTTTAAAGCTAATTGTAAACGTACTGTATCCGCACCAAGAGAGAGATTCCCATTGTACAAACTCTCCCTCCATTATATATTAATCCATAATGTATAATTAGAATAAATTTGTTAATAGTGAGAGTTTGAGGGAGAGTTCACCCAGCAGGAATATGAGTTGTAATTAGTACCAGATTGTTCCTGAAGGATTCCTAGTGAGTTATGATTTCTAAGGTGAAAAAACCTACTGCAGATGGGCAAAGTACATAAAATGGAGCGAATTGTCATTCTTTGCCAAGAGCTGACCACTGATGAGGTTGTCTAATTTCTGAAGGTCTCCAAATAAATTCTTTCTGCCATGGAGATAAATAATTGGTATAACTTATACTGTTAAATCATCCTGGAAATCCAGGCTCATAATTAAAGGCAACATCCAGCCTCTTACTAAGTTCCGGCATTTTGAGCAAGCTGTGGCTATCTTGCCAGAATCTTACCTGATTATGAGAGCCAGTGTTAATTAATGTTGATATTCCTAAATCTGAAAATTTGTTTTTCCCCTTAGGGTGAGAGAGCAAATTCAAACATTTTATTTAGTGCTATCTGATAAAGAATTAACATCAAGGGTCTGACCGGAAAATATGCTGTGTCTTCCTTCTCATGATTACCATTAGGACATTCAGAATCTCCAGTTTCAGGATAGGGCTTTTATATGGAATCTCTTCCATTTAGTCTTCTCTTCCTCACTTTACTTAATCATATTATAGCTGCCACCATTTACATAGTTACTGACCATGGAGTTTATTTCCTGTTGCTGTGGTTTTTTTCATGAATAAAACACAATAAAAAAAAGAAAATTCAGAAAGTACATAAGAAAACACAGTGGAAGTATATCCCTTGTTATTTACCTCAAAACTCTCCTTACTCCAAAGCAATATCAATTTCATGTGGTTCCAAGGCATCTTAAGCACATATGGTAGTATTTCCCTATCATTGGTCCTTTGAACACAAGAGTATTCATGAATAGTGCAGTGGATATGAAACATCAACAAGCAGTAATATTCTAGGGATCAGTGTCCTTTCCTCGTGGGATAGGGGAGATTCATTATTGCTCTCTGGGTTTAAAAAAAAATTCTCTGTGGGAAAATTTGTGGAGAGACTACCTTGAAACAGTAGGGGAAACATGGAACATATTTCAGGGAGATTAAAGCAGCTATGATGTGGTAGACAGAATAACGAAGTGGTGGGAACCCTTCAGTGAAAGAGGTTTAGAAATTTGCTGAGAGTTTGTGGTAAGTTGAATAGTGGTCCTCCAAAGATGTTCGTAGCCAGATTATTGGAACTTCCCATGGTATGATCAATCAGGATCTTGGCATGGGAAGATTAACTTGGATTATCCAGAAGGGCTCAGTGTAATCCAGGGGTCCTTATAAGATGGAAACAAGAGGATCGAGAGAAAAGGTGATGTGAAGATGAAGGGAGAAGGACGAAGATAGGTAAATGCTCCACTGTTGGCTTTGGAAATTGAAGTTGGGGTCATGAGCCAAGGAATGTAGGCAGTTTGTCAAGGAAACAAATTCTCCCCTAGAGTCTCCAGAAAGAACGCAGGCTTGTTGACCCAGCTTGTTGACTCATTTTAGACCTCCACAACTGTAAGAGAATATGTTTTTGTGTTTTAAGCTACTAAGTCTGTGGTGTTTTGTTAGGGCAATAGAGTAAAATTAATATATTGCTCTTTGCAACTTTGGTTGAATAATAAATTATATATACATAGGGTGAAACTGTGAGGCAAAGAACAAATAGAGTAAGAATATTACCAGCGAATCTGTTAGTTGAATGATTCTTAAAACTAACACAGGTCTGGAAGACCTTTGAGTTCAAACCAGCTGGAGGAGAGAGACCTGGTTGAAAAACCTTCATTCAGTAGAGATCTTGGAATAGTCACTAGTGTGGGGTTAAATTAGCTCTAGAGGAAAGCCTGCTGGAGGCCTGCCCCATAATAGATAAAAGATAATCGAAAGGCTGGAAACTTTGTCTTGAAAAATGACATCAATGTAAATCTAGATTTATTAAAGCTCCACAAATATATCAGCTGTTGTTAATATTTTGCAAGTAAGTGTTTTCAGGAAAAGAAAATGTTCATGGAATCATGAACTGTACAGCTTAAAGTAGGCGAGAGATCTTACGTGTAGGTCTGTTTGTTACAGGGAAGTGCTTCCTGCAGTTAAAGTATCTTTTAAATTTTTCATGAAAACAAGTTAAGGAGTTCCAATTCAGCCTTTCCCCCTTGTATCTCTGTGCAAATTATTTCCTTTAAGGATAAGGTGCTGTTCAGATTTAACTGTGGATTAGGAGGAAACATCCATTCATTCACAGAAGATTAAAGGTGCAGAGATAGGATTGTAGTGAAAAGTGTTTTTGTTACTTTGTTGCATATTAGAATTACCTACAGATTTTTAAATCCCCAATTCCCGATCTGTTGTACCCCATAGCCCTTCGTCTTTTAGGGTTAAGACCCAGGTATCCCTAGGTGATTAAAGTGTACAGCCAAGCTTGAGAACAGGTAACACAGAAGAGGTTGAATTTGCAGTAGGTGCAGATGGACATCTGGGATTTTAGTTCATTTTAAGCATAACAGATAAAAATGTAACAAGTGTTTTAAATATGTCTTAAATCTTATTATTTTTATTAGTGCTTTTTCTTCAGCTGCTTGAAAGAAATAGCTATGTCTGTGTAATTTAGGTCGTTTGTCTCTTTAATGTCTTAACAGTGTGTAGTACTACTTTGTGGGTTGGTCAAGTGGATAAGAAGGCGACTCAGCAAGATTTAACCAATCTGTTTGAAGAGTTTGGACAAATTGAATCCATCAATGTAAGTATCACGTCTTATAGGGTAGTTTAAGGTTAAAAATACACAGAGAAGTATCAGTCATAGAGTCACTTTGGTTCCTAATGAGCCCAGTAGAGTATCTGCCTTTAATAATGCACATCCTTATAAGGTATATTTGACTTTAGTCATTTCTATGTTTATTTCTGCTGCTGTTATTCTCCTTAATTAATTTTTCTGTTTTAGTGGAATTTTAACAAAATGTTCTTAGGGGTTTTATAGCACTGTAGCTAGCATTTGGTTCCTAAAGGCATCCAGTATTTTGGTTAGCAGAAACCCTATCTGTGCCCTAATTTAATTCCACACCCCCCCTTTATTGGTAATGAAAATGCGGAAACGGAGTCCCAGAGAATTGTAATTACCTACACATGAGTTCATAGATAGTAGTGAAGACACAATTGGACTTGGGGTCCTAGTCTTTTTACCAGTCTCCTTGCTCCTCTCCCCATCTCTCCCTCTCTCAAGAAGGAGAGAGAGAAAAACTGTGGCAAGAAACCCTGTGTGGTTACAGCACCTCAGTAGCTTGACTGCAACTCTTTCACTCCTCAGCTTGATTTTTTTCAGTGCTTTTGTTCCATCCAGTCTCCTTCTTTGACATTTTCTTCTTCCTGAAGGTCTTTTTTTTTTTCCTCCTGGGGCTAAAACTGCTAAGTCATAGAATGTTTTATAGAAATTTGTTTCAGAAGCCTAATTCATCAGCTCTCTGTTTTTATTCAGTGTCGTTATACTTTTCTGTCTGTTGGACTTTCATCATTATTTACCAGGAAATTGGCTGCTTTTCCTTTCTAATCTTAGATCCTTACATGACCAAACTTGATTTTTCCTTATTAATAACAGCACTCTTCATTGAATTGTTTGACCATTTCGTATACTACTTTCAACCATATATAATCTCATTGGAATCTCACAAGAAGCTGCTTAAGTAATTCCCATTGCTTTTTACCAACGAGGAAACTCAGTGATTTGCCTGAGTTACACAGACAATAAATAGGTGTTGGGTTTAGTATTTCAACTTGGGAGTTTCATAGTCCTCTCTCTACACTATGAGTGTGCTGTAGGCTTTTCTTACTCTTTTGTCTTTTTAAATTTCATCTGTCAGAATATAAACTATCTGCCCGAGTCCTTGATCATATAACCTCTGAATTTTTTTCCTGATTTTCCCCTAGCTGAGATGTCAGAAATGTGTTGACAGTTGAAAAAATAGGGATGCCCAAGATCAGTGTCTTTAGATTCTTACCAAAGTGCCACAGTTTACAAGGTGATTCTAATCCAAAGTCAGGAATCACTGCTCAGAATGGATCCTGAATCCAAGCAGCATTTGGATTGGTTAGTGTGCTTCTTCTGTATTACCTTTTAAGAGCATAGTACTTACAAATAATAGGCACTGAGTTACTTTGTGAACTGAAATGTATTGGATGGCTAATGATAAAATCCAGAATTTGAAAATTTGTTGGAAAATTTATAAACCTTTCACTTGGTTTGGGGGGAACTTGAGTACTGAGTATAAAAAGTCTGTTTGATTTAGCACTTAGTGGGTCATTTAGTATGCTAGACAAAAATTTTTCAGTGCATCGATAAAGAGTTGGGTCTGTATTGCAAAAGAGGAAGAAATATGTAGGGGGTTAGACTTCTCTTTTGAGAAGTTTGGTATTAAAGTTTTGGAAAGCAGCTTGAAGTGAACTCTGAGTGAAAGTGAAAACACTAAGGCTGTTTTCTTATTTGTGTTAAAAGCTTTGTCCAGAAGTACTTGGGCAAAATTAAATTTTGTAAAATTGAAAAGCTTTAGTGTTACCATTTGTTGTAGATTATAGATTTTATATTAAGGATAAGATACTTTCCGCAAACAAAAATCTTTCTCACATTACTCAGTATGACACTTGGAAAAATTGAAATACTTTCAATTTTTGAATAAATTGTATGCTTTCAAGTATGTTGGCCATGCACTATTGGTTTCTTTTTATCTGGTGACATTGTATACATGTCTTTTTTATATTTTTTGTTTTAGTATTTGTTGTGTATTAGGCAAACTTCAATTGACATATGATATTCAAGATTTTGCTTATGTTATGACTTAGAGTGAGACCCAACTAGGTTTTGGATTATTTTTAAACTAAGTAATTAGTTGTACATGGATTGTACCAATAAACAGCCAAAGAAAGAAAGAGGAAAAACCATTCAGTCTTAGTAGTCAGTGATCTGTTTCATTAAAACCATAAAATAATGTCAGAATGAATGCCTTCATGTTTACACTTTCTAAAGAAAAAAATTTTTTTAATAGATGATTCCTCCCAGGGGCTGTGCTTACGTCTGCATGGTTCATCGACAAGATGCTTTTCGGGCTCTTCAGAAACTTAGTTCCGGATCATATAAAATTGGGTCCAAGGTCATTAAGGTGAGATTGGAGGGGAGGGAACGATGCTCTTCTTTCATTGGATTATTAGAATGTTCCTGTATCTGATTCATCTTCTTTTTTAATGTTAAGGAAAAACCTCTAGAAAAGCTTATTATTTCAGTATTATTGAGTTATAGAATTAGAAATAGGTAAAACAGTAACTAAAACTTTAGTCCGATGATTCTTTGAAATCACACTTAAAGTTTTCTTGGCCAACCAGGGCACCATTCTATGAGCAGAACTTTCTCATTTTTACAAATTCTTTTTCCTTTTCTTTTTTTTCTTTTACTTCTGTTTCTTCTCTCCTCTCCTCTCCTCTCCTCTCTCCTCCTCTCCTCTTCTCTCTTCTCCCTCCCTCCATCCCTTCCTTCCTATTTATCAGTGACCTCCACACCCAGTGTGTCGGGCTCAAACGTATAACCCCGAGATCAAGAGTTGCACGCTTCACCAGCTAAGCCAGCCAGACACCCCAATAAGTTTATCTTTTATTCACTGCTTTCTCCTAATGCTTCCTAATTATACTTAAGTATATTATTATTTCCTCCTTTTTAACATCTTATGTTCTACAACCCAGGCCACTGTGAAGGGTTTATTAATAAGTATATTTTTGTTTTCCTCTTAGTCTTTGAGTTTTTATTGTATATTTTCCCATTTTTACTTCTTGTGACTAATTTACATTTTATTTCTCCTGCTTGAAGATAATTTATTCCATCAGTTTCTGCAACTGAGTTAAAAACTCAAAAAACTTTCAAGGTTAATGTGACTGTGCTTTGTCATTTCATGGCAGAGAGTTTCCTCTGTGTAAATGTCTCCTAGACTACCAAGATATTGTTTAAATTATGATAACTACTCTGATTATTGCTAATGTAGGTTGACATTTTTATGGTGAAAAGTAGATTTGGAAGTGTGTTTTTTAGTTTTAGTAAGAAGTGGAAATGAGGGATGCCTGGGTGGCTCAGTTGGTTAAGCAACTGCCTTTGGCTCAGGTCATGATCCCAGCGTCTGGGATCTAGTCCCACATCAGGCTCCTTGCTCCGCAGGGAGCCTGCTCCTCTCTCTGCCTCTGCCTGCCTCTCTCCCTGCTTGTGTTCTCTCTCTGTTAAATGAATAAATAAAATCTTTAAAAAAAAAAAAAAAAGAAGTGGAAATGAATCCCATGTTATAAATGCCATTGCTGTCTAATGCAGGCTTTATTTTAAAAACAAAAACAGGAGATACATGGAAAAACTCGGCTACTCTTATTTTTCTAGCATCAAGTGATGCTTTGCATGTCCAACTAATTTTATTTGTATTTACATTGTTTGCATATAATTTTGAATATTTTACCTGGTTTTTACAGTATACCTGAGCTTTCTGTTTTCTTCTCTTCATTCCTGATAGATTGCTTGGGCTTTAAACAAAGGTGTAAAAACAGAATATAAACAATTCTGGGATGTGGATCTTGGAGTTACATATATACCGTGGGAGAAAGTGAAAGTGGATGACTTGGAAGGTTTTGCAGAAGGAGGCATGATTGACCAGGAAACTGTAAATACTGGTAAGAACACTAAGGGTAGTTTTATTGTTTAAAAAAACTATGCTTAAAAGATAATTGATGAGTTGTGCATGATAAGGTGAACTGTGCTTATTTTATTTCCTGGATTCTATGCCCCCAAAAGAGAAAAAAACCCACAACACTGCCATTTCCAGTGTATGTGCTTAATGGGACTTATTTCCTAAATGTTAAAGTATAGTGTTTTAGATCTCTATAAATGTAGCATTTTTCCTGTATGTCGTTTAAAAAGTTCTGCTCTTCCAGAGAAAGAGTTGGGTATATGGAGACTTTGGGGGGGCGGGGGCTCAGTCCCAGTACTCTGGGCTCATGACGTGAGCTGAAGGCAGACGCTTAATGACTGAGCCATCCAGATGCTCCTATGGAGACTTTTTAAAATTAATATTTCAGTTACTTGAATTTAAATAAGAACTGGGGACATAAGTTTCTTTGAAGGACTTCTAGATTATTTTATAGTGTCCATGTTGAGAATGGCAGGAATAGAATCTTAAGAGAGCTGTAGTTCTAGTTCATGCAGTTCTAGAATGCTTAAAACCAAATGATCATCTGGCCTATTTTTAATTTGTGTTTTTATTTTAAAAAATACCAGTTATAAATCGACAAAATGGTTAGCATTTATAAACAGTAAGAAATCTTAAAATGGATACTTGGAAAATAATTAAAATGTGGTTTATAGCTTATTTCTTCACATCTTAGCTCTTTTGCCAAAGTAAGCTAGCTAATTTTCAGTATATTTTCATTCTTGGGCCAGTGCAAATATTTTCAAACATTTTTTCAGTGCTTTTCTTCTTGTCTTTTTTTTTTTTTTTAATGGGTATTTCTCCTAAACACTTATTTGTAAATAGTTCCTATTGTTTGTCAGCCATGATTTTAGAAACTGGGATTATATCAGACAGACAAAAATCCTTCCTCTCATGGAGTGCACATTGTAGTTCAGAGATTGAGTCGATGGCCTATGGACCAAATCCTGCCTGCAAGCTCTTCTGTAGGGTTTCATTGAAACACAGCCATACTCAGTTGTGTTTATATTTTATATGACTTTTTTTTCAACAGCGGTTGAATAGTTGCAACAGAGAACATGTTCCTGTAAAGTCTAAAATACTTAGTATAGGAAAAGTTTGCCAACACATGTTTCCAGTGGAAAAAAACAGACAATAAACAAAATAGATAAACTATATGATATTTCTAGGTTGCTAAGTTCTAAGAAGAAAAAGGGAAAAAGGGAGGTAGACAGTATGGGTGTGGAGCTGTTGCAGTTTTACATGAAGAAGATCGAATGGAGAGAGTGATATTTGAAGGAATGAGAAGCGCAGCTCTCTGGAGAAGGCATTCTATAGAGAGGGAACAGTATGTGCCAAAGTCTGTTCAAAAATTATGAGACCAGTATGATTTGAGCAAAGTTAGTGACGAATGAGGAGTAGGAGATAAAGTCAGGTGTACAGAGAGATGGAGTCATATTAAAGTCTTATTAGTCATTATAATGACTTTGATCTTTACTCTGAGGGAGATGGAGAACCATTGGAAGAATCATGAGAGTTTCATTGTTCTATTTTTGCATAGCTGTGTTTTCAGAAAGATTTTTCTTTATTGGGTTAATACTTTTCCTTGTCAGTCTCCCCTTGTACCTTGTGACACAATATAGAATAAGATTTGATTCTCTTATATCAGGCAGCCTTTGAGATATATATCTATGATATCTTCTAAATATTTTAGTATCTTTCATTTGTGTCTTGTGTCATGCTTCTTTGGACTCCTTAGTATTTTCATCAGACTTAACCTGGGCAAAACCTAGGTTGGCACCTATAGTTGTGGACAGATCTTAAAGATGTGCCAAGGTAGATAAAGGATGTGGAGATGACATAAATGTATACATAGAAATAAAATGAAAATTTTGCACCTATCCAGAGGAAATCAATTTCAAATATTTTGTTTAGAGTGGGAAACTGTGAAAAGCTCAGAACCAGTTAAAGAGACGGTCCAGACAACTCAGAGCCCAACTCCAGTTGAAAAGGAGACAGTGGTCACAACCCAGGCAGAGGTTTTTCCTCCACCTGTTGCTATGTTACAGGTTAGTGCTGGGTGTTTTGTTATTGTTAATGTGTTGTCTTACATTTCTATTTTTACTCATGTATTTACTTCATAAAACTTGAAGGAAGTTGTCCAAAAATAGAATAAATGAGTTCAGTCAAATAATTTTGGAGAAAATTTTTTTTTTTTTAGAAGTAGTGTCATTTATATATAAACGTTTGTTTATTGCACAAGTATTTAGCCATGGTGTGCTTCTATGACATTCATTGTTCTAAGCACCTGGGATAAGGATACATCAGTGGAAAGAAAACCATGCAAATCCCTGTCCTTATGCAGGTTTTGTTTTCAGTAGGGGAGATAGGAAATGTAAAATAAGTAAGTTTATGAGATACTATGGAAGGAAAAGGGAGTATGAGGGTTATTAGGAGTGCCTGGATAAGTGCTTATGATTGTGAATAACATGGTCAGAGCAGACTCCAGAACGTGACATTTGAGCGACAACTTGAAGTGTCTGAGAGAATTAACCATGTGGCTACCTGAGGAAGAGCGCTGTAGGCAGAGGGAACAGCCAATGCAAAGACCCTAGGCCAGGAACGTATTTGGTGTGTTCCAGGAGTAGCAAGTGGACTAGAAGTGAAGTGAATGAAAGGGAGCTTAGTGGAAGGAAGAGTTCTAGAAGGACTTTGGTTTTCACTCTGAGATGGAGCATTATTGGAGGAATTCGAAGAAAGGAGTGACTTGATCTGGCTTTAAAGGTTTTAAAAGATCTGGTTTTAAAGGATTGCCCTGGCTACTATTTTGAGAATAGACTAATGGGCATTAATAAAAGCAGGGAGACCAGTGAAGAGACAGTTGCAGCGATCCAGATGAGAGCTGATGGTGACTGAGACTAGACTGATGGCCATGGAGAGAATGGGAAATGGTCAGATAATTAGGGGTTATATGATGGTGTGTCGATTTTGTGGCATGATGAGACTTGTGAGAAAGAGAGGTAGTAAGATTTTTGGTTTGAGAAATTGGAAAGATGAAGCTATCCTTATCTGAGAATGGGAAAGACATTTGGGAGTTCAGTTTTTCACAAGTGACGTTTGGAGTGTCTTTCAGATAGAAGTGGAATAGACCATTGACAATGTGAAATTTAGGAAGGAGGTACACCCATAGTACAAATAAATATTTAGGAATTGTTGTCCCTAGGGTGAGTAGAAAATACCTATGCTAGGAGTAGAAAATAAACTTAGGAGAAATTCACACCATTTAAAAACTGTTACTGATGTGTTTCCTAATGGTTAGGTTGCATACCCTAGCACTGGGTATTATAAACTTAGCGGAAGGTGGCAGTTTAAAATTGATCATGATACTCACTATTCAAGCAGGTACCATTACTTTACATCACTTTAATGTAAGATAGATTTCAGTCTCCATGTAATGTAAGAGATTTCAGTCTCTTCAACTATCTGTTGAATAATACTGCCTTGCTTCTACCCCAAGTTAGAGTCAATTATAAGAATACAAGAAGGAAAATAACAAAACAATATAATTGTATTTGTTATCTCCTTTATAAAGAAATAGAAATTGTTTATCTTTAGTTGTTCCAAGATGTAATCATTGCCGATGGATAAAGTGATTATGGACTTTTTATTTTCTATCCACAAAAGATTCCAGTAGCACCAGCCGTGCCTGCAGTTAGTCTAGTCCCACCAGCATTTCCTGTCTCAATGCCAGTTCCTCCTCCTGGATTCAGTCCAATCCCTCCACCACCTTTTCTGCGAGCGAGTTTTAACCCTTCACAACCACCTCCTGGTAAGGAATTTTCATTTTTATTTTATTTACTTAAGAGAGAGAGAGAGAGAACTTGAGCCGTGGGGGCGTGGGCAGTGGAGAAGGAGAGAAGCAGACTCCCCACTGAGCAAGGAGCCCAAGATGGGGCTTGATCCCAGGACCCTGAGATCATGGCCTGAGCCAAAGGCAGATGCTTAACTGACTGGGCCACCCAGACGCCCCAGGAATTTTCATCTTATGTGTGCTCTACTTAGAATATCATTCATTCGTTCATTCATTTAAAAAATTTTTTTTAATTTATTTTCCTTAAGTAAACCCTACACCCAGTGTGGGGCTTGAACTAATGACCACAAGACCGAGTCACATGCTGTATCGACTGAGCCAGCTCAGTTGATATTGCTCCACAATATCACTCAGATTGGTATTTTTCCAGGTTAAGATGCTCTAGAGCATCAATTCTCAAGCCTTAGCATACATAGGGATCACTTGGAGGGCATAGTAAAACAAAGTGTGCTGAGCCTGGACTCCTTTTGCTTCACTGAGACTGAGGTGTGGGGCAAGAAAATTGTATTTCTAACAAGCTCCTAGGTGATGCAGATGGTTGAAGGACAAGCACCAACAGAGAAAAAAATGGAATCCTGTAAAAGCATTGAAATGTTCTTAAAATAATTTAAAATTTGTGTTGAATTTTCATCAGAATTCTTTGTAGAATTTCATCACCCATTCATCAGGAAGTATGCATTAAGTTATATAGATTGTTCCTCCTAAAAATCATGGTTTTCATTTTGACATAAGAAATTATAATCTATCTAAAAATGCTAATTGAATTTGTAATACTTTTTTTGACCTTATAAATTTTTGATAAAAGTTTCTTGAGTCAGCATTTCTAGTTTAGAAACTATAGATTAGTTAACACACATCGATTAAATATAAATAATAGCTTATATAGCTTAGAGATAGAACTTTAAGTTTTAAACCATGGGAGATTAGAAGAATGAGGGAGAGGCACAGGGATCAAATGATGATAGACATTGTTTTTCAAAGCTATATTTATCTTTCTTTGAACTTCATGGACTCTTTGCATATTGTAAGAAAAGAGGTACTTTGATTTCTGCAGTTTAAGTTCTTATCAATTGAACAGAATTCCTAAAAACTCAACATGATCTCAGAATGGTTGTAATTTGTTTGTCATATAACATTAAATTTTCACATTGTAATTAAATATATAATTTGAAATTGATGCAGATCTTATAAGAATTTTATATATGTTAAAGATTGGAAAATTACTCTTGGTAAGATATTTTCTGTATGTGGAATCTGAATTAAAATTTTTTTCAGAAGACAATTTTTTTAAGATTAATTTTAGAGAGAAAGAGAGAGAGCAGGGGGAGGGGCAGAGGAAGAAGGGGAGAAAGATTCAAGGAGACTCCACATGGAGTGCAAAGCTAAACGTGGGGATTGATCTCACAACCTTGAGATCACGATCTGAGCCTAACGAGGGGTCGGTGCTTAACTGACTGCACCACCCAGGCACTCTTTCAGAAGATAATTTTTAAGATTACTTCAAAAATCATACCACATGGACTTTACAGAGTCCATTGTCCAGCATTCGTTTGTTGTTGTTGTTGTTTGTCTTGAGATTTTATTTGGGGTGGGAGAAATGAGCCCAGGGGAGAAGCAGAGGGAGAGAATCTTCAAGCAGACTCCCCTGGAGTGTGGAGCCTGATATGAGGCTTGGTCTCACAATCCATGTGCACATGACTTGCGCCAAAACCAAAAGTCAGATGCTTAACTGAGCCATGCAGGTGCCCCTTTAGCCACTGTTTTTAAATTGAATTTAGTAGTAGCACTATATCTTAAAAATGCAAGGAAACAGGTTTATAGTTTCATCATTTGACATTTAAAATTATTAAAAGTCAGTATTAAGTTGAAGGTTTATTTCAGTGCCCAAAATATAATAACATCCAAGGTTGATGAAAATATTTTGATCTAGTAGATAAACAGCATATAAATCAAAGAAATACAGTAGCACATTTTACAGATGACATTACTGCATATGGTGTTATCAACAGCTTGACATACAGTATTTAACTCCCCATGCAGTTAGTTAATTGTGTATTTAACTCCCCATGCAGTTAATCATTGTGCTAATCATACAAAACAAGTTGCCTGGCTCATATTAAACTTTGACTTTATAGCATCATGGAAAGTGCGACAGGACTTACACACATGAATAGTAAATAAATAGGACATGATCTTGATAAGGATCTCTGTGCTTCACTGAGCTTACTTAGGGTCAGATATAAGGTAGTGTTTATAAAAGTGTTTTTTCAAAAAAGATTTATTTATTTTAGAGAGAAGTATGCATGTGAGTGTGGGGCAGGAGATGGAGAGACTCTTAAGCAGAATCCCTGCTGAGCATGGAGCCAGACACAGGGCTTGATCCCCCCACCCAGAGATCATGACCCCTGCCCAAATCAAGAGTCAGCTGCCCAACCGGCCAAGCCACCCAGGCACCCGTAAAAGTGATTTTTTAAATGGAAAATATATTCACAAATATGAGGTCATAGTAATGGAAGACTGTATTAAGAATGTAGAATTGCATTTATAGCTATTGAAATCTTTGAGTTAAAAGAAGTAACTTACGCTATTTTATTTTTGGTCTTTTTTTTCCCCATGTAGGTTTCATGCCACCTCCGGTTCCACCACCTGTTGTCCCACCACCCACCATTCCACCAGTAGTACCAACATGTGAGTTTTCTACTTGGGGAATTTTCTTTATTCATGGTAGTGTTAACCTATTGACTCTCATTCTTATGAATTGTTAATTTTTTTATTATGAGAATTTTAGACAAATACTTTTTTTGTTAAATAATTTCTAAAAAATTAACATTATTATATGACAGTCATTCTATATTCAGATTTGCTCTGTTGTCTCAAAATGTCATTTATAATTGGTTTTAGTCAGAATTCAGAGAAGAGTCCCCAGATCATATTTGCATGGTTGGTTTGTATATTAAATGTCTTAATATAGAACAGTGCTGCTGAGACTTCCCTTTCTTTTTTAATCCTTTATGTCTTTGATTTGTTGAAGAAACAGTTCATTTCTGTATGCAGGATTCCAAACAATGGATTTGGTTTTGCTTCTTTGTGGCATCAAATTTATTCCTTTATCTTTTAATTTTTCTGAACATAGTAAGTTTTTTTTAGCACCAAAGGTTTGCTTAGAATGTGCTCCAGCATTCTTAGCAACAATATTTAACTGGTTGGGTGCTGTAGACTTGATAGGACATCACGTCAGGAGCCATGCAGTTTCTTCTTATCCCATTTTCAGTGATGTTAGGGTGGATCAGAGCATTCAGATAACAGAACCTGGCTATTAAAAAAGTTTCCCTTCAAATTTTCATCTGATGGTTTCATCCATTGATCATTATTGCTTTTTAATTTACTTTCCATTAGTTGCAAAGTGCCAATCTTTTGAATTTTTTAATTTTTCCACATTGCTTACCTAGAATTTTTCTGTTTTAAAAAAAAAAAAAACTTTCTCTTACCAACTAGTAGTTTTTAGTTATCTTGAGGTACCTTGTGGAGAACCATGGTGGATGCTAAGTTCTTGTCTCTAACTGCCATTTTTCAGCATAGTGAGTTTAATCCTATGGGTATTTCCAGTGATATCTGGTGACTGAAGGGAAGAGGCTTTTTCTTATTTCTCTTCCTCTTTCTCTTCCTTTCTTCTTCATCTCTTTCTCCTTCATTTTCTTTAGTGTTTATGGAGTAATAGTTTTACTTTAGAGCAGTTGCATTCACTTTTCTTTTTGAAGTTGTTTGTTTTATCTTTAGACAGCAAGACCTTTCATAGTTGCTTCTCTATCCTTTTAAGATGACTACATCAGTTTTTGGAGAACTTAGTAGCTTTCTGTCCCAATATTGGTTCAAAGGACTTTATTGTAAGGACAGTGTGTGTAACAGAGAACTTACCTTTTGACAATATAATCCCATTTTCCTTATATTTATAAACTTTACTTCCGCATTCAGATGGGATTAGGAGCCTTCTTTTTTGTTATTTTTGGTTCATTAGGAAGAATTCTTTATTCTTCCTAAAAATTAGAAAAGTGTTCAGAAGCCATTTCTGAATTCAGCATTCACAGAAATTCATCCTAGAGTTTACCTCCCAATTATTTCTTCAGTTTATTCATTTCAGAAAATCTGGGATCAGTTGAATGGAGAAAGAGAAATACAGCCATGTGTCAGGTACTTTCCTAGGTGCTTACACTGTCTTGTTTAAATCTCATGATTCCCATACATGATTGCAAGTGGTCTTACGCCTGTTAGGTTATAGCTCCATTATGTGCTAACAGTGTGTCTGGGTAAATTGGATTTAAATGTGAGGATAAAACAGTTCTTAAGATTCCCAAGTACATGATGTTACTGTATTGTGACATAAACTGGACTAAGGAATTCTGATGGTTTAATTGTGATTTTATATTTCTCTAGTTGTTTTTTAACATATAAATGACATATACACTTGGGTTTTCTACTCATTCTTTAAAATGGAAAGGATTATACCTTTTTATTTGTAGTCCACTTTACCTCTTCTTCTTAATGTGATGGGTTCCTAACCTCATTTGACAAGAAGTAGTGAATGTAAGGAGGACCCTAGTACATTATAATTTCCAGGGATTTGAGCAGATTTGTATTATTGTATGTATTTGTCAGTCTACATGAATCATTTCTGTATATTCAGAAATTCATGTACCGACATTTTTGTAAATTAGGAGGTTTTTTTTGTATTATTGGAATTTTCATTGTAAGTACTGGTCCTTATTTTACTAAACATTTTTTATGAAAATATTTCCAAAAATTATTGTTTTACTTAAAAAATAATAAAGCTTTCTAAAATTTAGCCTCTCTAAAATTAGCCTCTCTGTAATTTAGCCTCTTCTGATGACTTACTTGTCATTTTCAGCATCACTTATTATATAATGTGCTAGGTAATAGATGCCAATAAGTGAAACAAACTGTAAGAAGTTAGTTTTTATTATAAATAAAAGAGAGGTACCAGAAGAGAATTCATGCATGTCATGGTAACTGAGTAGTCATACCAGACAATTGGGGAGAGAGGACAGGAAGCCAATTAAAACTCTGGCAGGGCCAGTGTTGGTCATGGTTAATATTTTTAACTTAGCACATGAATTGCTTGCCTAATTAAATCTGAAATAATATTTTCTCTCTTTTTAAACAGCTTTAGTGCAGCCGCCATTATCCATGACTCCAGAAACTGTGAAAGATGTTGGATTTGGTGGCCTTGTTTTACCGGGTGGTTCTGTTGCCAGCAATCTTGCTACTTCCACTCTGCCAGCTGGAAATGTTTTTAATCCTCCAACTAAACAAGGAGAGCCTGAAGAAAAAGTACCTCATCTTATAGACCACCAGATTCCTTCTGGTGAAAATACCAGATCAGGTAAAATTCCCGCAGAAATACATAGTTAAATCATAAGCACTGCTTCTCTATATTGGCGTTTAATTCTGAGATGAACTGTAACCAGTTCAGTGTACCAATAGTGAAATGTTGCAGTGTTTAAAAAGAGATCACTGTCTCCTAGAATCTCTCTTCAAAAAAAGTTGGCATTCTGTTCAGGAGAGCAATAGATTTTGGCACCTTTCTTTTTAGTCCTCTACCTCTCCTTTTTTGGGTCTATTGGGACTGCTTTAATGTGTTGGTATAAAATACAAACAAAATAGTGCACAAAATAGTGCATGCTTAAAGATAAGAATGTGCAAATATTAGGAATGAATAACTTCTACCCAACTAGGTCTAAAAGATAAATATATTTGAAAGTAGAAAGTCCTCTTTTATAGCGCCACCATTAGTATATTAAAACTTGTGGAGAATTACTGTAATATCTGACATCTTCCTTAACTTTAAATGTTCTATATAAAGATTTTTAGATAACACCCCACTTATGTTTTAATATTTAAATTTCATGGTGCATGGTATTAATAATTTTAACTTCTGTTTAATATCTAGTGTGTCTTGATTCTTCTGGGATACAAGTGGTTGATTAACTCTAGGCTAATTATAGCATTAGTAATTACAAATACAGTTTCCTTTTATACCAGAATGATTTTTTTGTGTGTTATTTTTTTCTCTTTCTGTTTTAGTGATTCCAAATGATATTCCAAGTAGCCCTGCAATTTTAGGAGGACAGCCACCAAATGTGACAAGCAATTCTGGAATTCTGGGAGTCCAAAGACCAAATGTATCAAGTAATTCTGAAATTATTGGAATCCGGCCATCTAATGTTTCCAGTAGTTCTGGGATTATTGGAGCCCAGCCACCAAATATTCTAAATAACTCTGGAATTTTGGGACTACAGCCACCAACTGTGTCAAGTAGTTCTGGACTTTTGGGAGTTCTCCCTCCAAATATCCCTAATAATTCCGGACTTATAGGAGTACAGCCACCAAATGTTCCAAACGCCGCTGGACTTTTGGGAACACAACCACCAGCTGGGCCTCAAAACTTACCCCCTTTAAATCTCTCTAGTCAAAGGATGCCCGCAATACCAATGTTAGACATTCGTCCAGGACTAATACCACAGACACCTGGACCAAGATTCCCTTTAATACAGCCTGGAATTCCACCCCAGCGTGGAATCCCTCCCCCATCGGTACTTGATTCACCTCTTCACCCGCCACCCCGTGGTCCTTTTCCTCCAGGAGATATTTTTAGTCATCCAGAAAGACCTTTTCTAGTTCCTGGAAGACAAAGTGTAGACAATGTTACTAATCCAGATAAAAGGATACCACTTGGGAATGATAACATTCAACAGGAAGGAGATAGAGATTACCGGTTTCCTCCCATTGAAGCCAGGGAAAGCATTAGTAGACCTCCCCCGGTGGATGTTAGGGAAGTTGTTGGACGGCCTATAGATCCAAGAGAAGGTCCTGGAAGGCCTCCATTAGATGGTAGGGATCATTTTGGAAGACCGCCTGTCGATATTAGAGAGAATCTTGTGAGGCCAGGCATAGATCATCTTGGTCGAAGAGATCACTTTGGCTTTAATCCAGAGAAGCCCTGGGGGCATAGAGATTTTGATGAGAGAGAACATCGGGTTCTACCTGTCTATGGTGGTCCAAAAGGCTTACACGAAGAAAGAGGTAGATTTCGGTCTGGAAACTATCGATTTGATCCTAGAAGTGGTCCTTGGAACAGAGGATTTGGACAAGAAGTTCACAGAGATTTTGATGACCGCAGAAGACCCTGGGAGAGGCAAAGGGATAGGGATGACAGAGATTTTGATTTCTGCAGAGAAATTAATGGAAACCGTCTTGGACGAGATAGAATTCAAAACACCTGGGTCCCCCCTCCTCATCCTCGGGTTTTTGATTTTTTTGAGGGAGCCACTTCTCAACGAAAAGGTGATAACGTGCCTCAGGTTAATGGTGAAAATACCGAGAGACATGCCCAACCACCACCTTTACCAGTACAGAACGATCCTGAACTTTATGAAAAACTGACATCTTCAAGTGAAATAAACAAGGAGAAGAGTGACACAGTTGCTGATATAGAAAGTGAACCAGTGGTAGAAAGCACAGAAACTGAGGGGACATAATCATCACTCAGTAGGTAAAAGATACCTTTTGTAAAGTTGTCATCTCTCTGTAATAGATTAATGGCTGACTGGACCATAGTTGTTCACTTTTGTCTGCCAGAATTAAGTTAATCTGATGTTCATGTTCACCTTTCTCTTAAAATAATTGTACAACTGACTTGTATAGACATTGTTCTTAATATGAACATGGTAGGTAAACATTTTTTTATTTTTCTGATAAAATATAAATGTTGCCCCCAGATTCTTTTAACTTCAAGGAAATGAATAACAGCTTGTCAGAGACTTCCTATGGAAGAAAGAATTTTTTAGAAACTACCATTAGGTTGGATATGGTAATAGATATATTTCGAAATAGCAAGTGGTGGTATATCTTATCCATATCTTTAGGCTGCTGCAGAATTTTAAGGTAATAGACAAAGCTGTGATATTTTATGCAAAGACTGGCTCTAGATATTTGAGGAGCACAATACAGAGATTTTAAAAAGTGATTTTGTAAAATCTACACTATGGTCTCTGTTTCTCCAAAGTAAGTGTTTGTGATTTGTTCCTCATACTGCAGTGAGTAAAAAAGAAAAAAAAAAAAAAGAAAACAACATAAATATTAAAGTACGTTTCAATGTTGGGTGAATTTTGTTTTTAGATGCCAATAAAACTTACTTGTTTGATAACAGTGTTCTAGGAATTGTATTTTTTTAATCTACAAATTCTTAAAACCCTGGATCATTAGCAGCATGTGCTTAGTAGTTGCAGAAGTTTTTTATTACTCTTAATAACAACAATGAAGAACTGTGTGGTGGAAAAATATGTACTTTGATATAAAAATCATGCAGTCTCATTAGTATGTATATAATACTGTATATATTAATTGTGTAAGTCATATGTAGGTTTTTCTGTTTCTCTGTATGTCTTCATGTACATACAGAGAAAAATAATTGATAGTTTAGATAATAAAATATTCTCCAAAATCAGAAAATTAGAGAAATTTGGCTAGTTGACAATGCTTATAGTCAGAACTCTTAGCCTTTATGAAGGTAAAATAAGAATGATTGTAAAGAAATGCATTGGCCATTTGGCAATTCTATTTTAATGTAGTTAGGCATGAAGCCAGAGTTAGCATGGAGCCAAAATTCACATAAATGCTTGCATTGCTTTGTTTCACATTATATTTGCTATTCTGCATAGATAGTACTAGTACTAAAGTACTTACTGGTCACTTGCCTGAGGTGAATTTCTTAATTGCACAGAATGTATAGATGTGTTGGTGGATTTAAAAATATTATATATATCAGGAACAAAGCGTCCACAATGTGTTTTGTAGGCTCTGGGTAATACTGTTCAGATTAGCCTCCAAGGTAAACTGAGTAGCAGAAAAATTGGGGATTGGTTTTCTATTTATTTATTTATTTTTGCTTTTAATTTTCATTTATTTGCTGTTTGTTTTTCCTTTGGGTTTTACATATATATACATATATATATATAACCATTGGTATTTTTTTGGTTCCTAATGAAGGCTTTTATTTGGTCCTGTGAATAGACATTTTTGTTCCCTATGTATTCCCAACTATTCATCTTTTGCTCTGTTTCTCTGAAATTCTTAAGCTACGTTTGTTAAGCCTGCCCAAAGTAATGGTAGAACACACCAGCTATTTAAAATTAGATTATTTTTGCTTACCTCTTGATGATCTAAAGAGCTATAAGAGCTTTATGGATGGTTCCTGGCCAAAAAATCAAGTCATTTCTTCTTATAGGTTCTGAACAGAAAGAGTACATT
Organism: Nasua narica; assembly: GCA_028533885.1. Taxonomy (NCBI): domain Eukaryota; kingdom Metazoa; phylum Chordata; class Mammalia; order Carnivora; family Procyonidae; genus Nasua; species Nasua narica. The sequence goes on along the minus strand of CM052802.1, from coordinate 10,544,983 downwards.
ATTTGTTTTGTTAATGAAAAAACGGGTACTAGTGGAAATTGGGTGTTTATTTCTATGGTAATTCAGTCCAGTAATTTGAATTGGTTTCAGTCTTTTCCTTAGGAAAACAGGAAAAACTGTGACATTGGTACAAAGTATTAATGCTCAGGAATGATTAGCCTTGTCCTTAAGGAACATATATTGACTGGGATTTCAAACTACTTTAGTTGCATTTACCATTATTAAAATTAAGTGACATTCACTTGGACTAAGTAGCAATAAAAATGTAAGACTTTTTAATGACCTTTGATGCCAAGTTTTTTAATCACTGTTGGGCCTTCATGTGCAAACTTGAGAACAAAAAATGTACAAGTATTGCACTGTTTTGAAGATTCTGGTGGTGAAAGTTATAACCTAATCAGTTGTCAGTACTATAGAATCCGTCTTAGGAATGGGTGACACTCAGAAAATAGTTGGAAAAATTACGTGTACTTGTTCTCATTTTGTTGTTATTTTGTGTATAGTATTTAAGTGAAAGGATATTATTCATCCTTATACTGAATTTCTAAAGTTGATATTTACATTCACCATTTTTTTAAATAATGGAGAGAAGTTAATTATCTTACTTTGATTAAGTTCTACGCAAGACCTATCACATCTTTGATGCTTCTGAGCCCAGGATGGTAACTAGAATGCTAGCCATTAGAAATATGCAAGGAGTAACCTAACCATTTTAATAAAATTGTTCAAAGTGCTGCAGGCAGTATCTACATTAGCCATCAAATTAATTATGTTTTGATTTGTGATATGTTAGAGAATGATTTGACTCTCTGAGGTATTCGTGGACTACAGTTTTAGTAGATACTTTTTAAATTTTTTTTTGTCTCTAAGCATTTCATTAAACATTGGTTTCTTTTTATAGCATAAATATAATGCACTTTGATATTTATATTGCAGTTAGAAATTTATAGCAAAGCAGTCATTTGTAGCATATTATAGGTGGAATGCTAAATTTATTTCAATACATGGGATGGACAAATGCTTAGCATTGGAAAACGGAATAGTGTAAAATTATTCGCTTTAAACTCTGAAAATGACTTCATATAATATTTAATTGACAAAATTTGTTCATTATTTAAACTCCTATATTCTTAGTAGAGTTTCTTTTGTCTTGATAATTTAGTTGCTTCATTAAACTTATTGGCCATTTTCACTCATATAAAAGATTTTTATGGAGCTACACATTTAAGGTTGTTTTGGGGATGGGTCAGTTTTGTTACATTTAAAAAGAAAAAGTTACCTCTTTTAATTTGAAAAAGTATTTTTTTATAAACACCATAGTTCATCAGATCTAAGGTGCCATTGATTGTGAGAAGCACCATTCAGAAATAAAAAATGTTTCCAACATGACATGCCTATGATCATAAGACCCATTCTAATTCAGAAATGTCAAAATGTAAAGTGTCTTAGAATCAAAGAAATATGGTATTCATTATGAAATATATATATATATAATCCCTTATTCAGTGATTTAAAGAACATTTTGATGTTTTTTGTCATTGTATATATTTTAGATGGGCACAACTTTAAAGAAAAAGAAAATTTTAATATTCAATTAAAAATTTTGTTATACCTTATGTGCCTTTATTATCATTACTTTATCGGGTGCTATATTAATAAAATGTCTTAAGGGCTTTTAATTCTTTCAGAGAAAGAGAACATTAACATTTTTCTCTTTAAGTATTTTACATGATGTAGGAGAGGAGAAGCAAGCACCTTTATATTCATTTTTAAGATAGGCAAAGTTAAAAACTAAATATTTGTAAATAGTCATAAATACTGCAGTGTGGCAGAGAATTATAAGTGTTTCCTTAATTGAGGATGCTGTGGTTTTATATAAAACATCTTTTAAACTCTAAGTTTTAGGCACTATAATTTTTGTTTTCCACTTCTGAAAAAAAAAAAGATTACTACTTTTTAATGGGAGATTTAAGAACTTGCTAAACCTTAGTTTAGCAAAACTTTCTAGAACTTGAATTCAAAATTAGTGGCCCAGATTGTTTTCGTGGGGTTTACTTTAAATAGGGGCATACATTTGAAAGCAATTTTAAATACAGTGTCTGTGATTCTCAGCCAAGAAATGTGTAACAAAATCACCTGTTGGAGCTATTTGAAAATATGGGGGATGGGGGGATGTCACCACAGATGAAGACAGAATCCCCTAGGGAGATACATATTTTTATACACATATACACATACACACACCCCTCCCTGGGTGTATATATACTTTTTAGACCCCCCACATACCACCACTTCAGATAACTTAAAACATGTAAATACTTAATATACTGTGTACTTAAGAGTCTATAAAAAAATTAATTTTAAGTAAAATACTTTGGTGATCTAAAAATTATTTAATGTTTCAGTACAGTGTATATACTTAATTTGTGGCAATTGGTGTTGGAGTATGAAAAAAATAAGGAAGTCATTATCACAGATGTTTTAAACTCATTAAAGCACTAAGCATTAATCTAAAAATAAAGGGATAGAAGGATCATATGAGATGGTTTTTTAGGAAGGATTTTTGACTCAAGTGAAACTGTGTTATAGGATACCTCAAAGAAAAATTGACTCCATATCATGGAATTAAATGCTTTGATTATAGAAAGGGCCCTTTTGGCACACAATTGCGAGCATTAAATTTATCAAGGACTAGAATGTTACTAGTAGAACTACTTAGACTTGGGTTGCACATCAAAAACTAAAGCAGATCAGTGGTTTATTTTGCATGAGCCTTGCTCAGACATTTTTCTTCCCCTGCGCTTAATTGTCTCCTCTTTCAGGGTGGTCTTTTCATTTTTGTATGTACACTTGGAATTACTTGGACTTGTTCTAGTCACGCTATGGAACACATATCCTAAGTAATTTGTGAACTATACATAGTAGGTCAAGGGGTAGAACTGTGCTAACAGGCTAACTTTATATTGTAGAAGTGTTAGGTGCCTTGGATAGTAGGATGACCTATATTGACGGAAGTGGAGGGAGCTCTTATGCACAGAGCTTATTAATTGGTAGAGAGTAAACTTGGAACTTTTGACTTTGAGTCCAGGATTAATGGGAACTAGATGAGTTTAATGAGTCTGTTACATTTGTGTGGCAATGGCAGATGTGTAGCACTTGGTTGACCTGTGTTGTTTGTCCCTCTTCAACTTCCATGGGCAGCTCTCACTATTTTGTCTTATTTTTCTGCCTTTCTCAGAATTCTCAAATCCTCATCATGGCACTCCAGCCTCCTTTTTGACCCTTCATTTCAGGCAAGGACTATCAGTTGGACAGAGCTGTGTTGAAAGCAATTTGCTGGCCCTTGGATTAGTGATTTCTAAGGTCATTTCTAGCATTTAAACATCTTGAGTCTATGAAACAAATTGCTCTGTAAAAGACCATTTGAGGAAGCAGGAAGAGCAAAGGGAAAGACTAACAACATTGGAACTTTTAAAGAGACCACAGAATTCATTATCATTAGGTTTTCAAAACTATCTTTAACATTTGCTGGATATGTCTGTAAACAAGTTATTATATGTCTAACCTTAACTAATCTGCAGGGTTACACTTTTTAAATTATAATAATATTTAATGACATGTACTATGTGACAAGAACTGGGATAATTTTTTTCTCTGTATAAGCCTCATGACAATCTTGCTGTATTACTATTTTAATACCTATTTTACTAACAAGAAACCTGTCACAGATTTAAGCTATTTCCCAAGGTCACACAGCTTGTAAATATTTGAGCAAAGATTGAAACCCAGGTTTATTACTTTCAAAAATTAGTGTGTACCACCTGCATGGCAGAGGCTTGCAAACTGTTAATTCCTCTTCTTTTTAAAAGGCAAATAAATTTGTGCAGAGAAACATAAAGTTGAACAGCAAGTCAGTCTTATCCTTGTAGGGTAAGACTGCATGTAAACACTAAACTGAACTTGTGTTTTCACTATTAGAAGTATGTATGGGGCTATCTTCTTTTCCTATAACTAAACAATCACTTCAGCTTCATTTTCTTAGGTTCTGTTTTCAGGATTGGGTTTTTTTAAGGTCATACCATGATATAATAATTGTTAACTTTCCTAATAACATGCTGTTTTGGAGGCAAGTTTGCATTGATATTAAATAAGATTTCTTTTTGATTACAGCTTTACCCACAAATAAAATATCAAAACTTATTTTTTAAAATGTTTTCATACATGTAAAGCAGAGCCAGTGATTGCTTGCAAAATTATATTTTAGGTTGTGGCTTTGGCAGCTCTTTTCTAAAATTTGGCATTTATATATATACTGTATGTATCATCCAAACTTAGTACTTAGTTTTCTTGTGTATAAAACTCCTACATTAGGAATATTCCATGGCTTGAATGAAGTTAAATATGCAAAATTGTCTTTACACATAATAAGCATTCAGTGTTAGTCTTCATTTACCACTTGAATTCAAGTAGTTTTAGAGCCTAGCTCTGTTGTCTTTGGTGGCAGTAGATAATTTGCAGTGACTTTACTTGCCTATATAATCTGATTCTAGGTTTTCTTTCTCTTCAAAGTCTTCTGTTCATGTCACTAAACTTAGGTTCATATAAGGTTTAATCCATAGTATGTCATGGTGCTGGCCTCAGATGACTCTAAGCATTGTGGCCATGTTACGGCTAATTCACATGTCAGGAGAACATGCTTATTATATTTGTGAGTTATACTTCACTTTCTACTAATCTTGTCAAAGGTAATTATTATTTTGCTTATGTTATTATTACATGAAATAAATTACTGTATTTGAACAATGACTTTTTAATAACAGGAGTCTTGTGTTTATTACTGAACTTGGGTCAGTTTGCATATTAATAAGAATATTAGTAAATCAGAAGGTTTTAAATAAAATTAACCTTTGAAAGTATAAAGGATAAGCTATTGTTTAAGAATTGATCTTTCTTTCTGTGGTAATTGAAATTACTTTGAACCTTTTTAAGAAGGAGAGGGTAGCATTTACCATATCAAGAAGTTCTAAAAAGCATGACATTTTTAGATACATGTCTAAATTTAGATATAGATCTTTAGATATAGATCAGGATAAGGATTTAGAGATTTCTAAGTAGTTAAACCATCAGGACAGTGTTTTTTATAAATAAGTAGTTAAACCATCAGGATGATATTTTTTATAAGTTTATTTAATGATATTTTAATATAGCCCTCTTTATCATACTATTTTCTGAATTATTAGCCAAATGACCGTGGGTTAAAATGCATTCTTATTACAGGGAGAGAAGGGCTTGGGGTGGAGAAACAACATTTTTGACCTCCATATTGTGGAGACATTGTACATAATTTATGTTCAGAAAAATACTGTTTGGTAGGATTTGTTATCTCTCTTTATTACAAATGAAAAAGCAAACTCAAGTCCATGGTTACACAGGTTTTATATGCACAGGTGTTTGACCCCAGGTTTTGCTGACTATGAAGCTATGCTTTAAAAGATGCTGTTTTGGAAGGGTAGATTTTAGTTCATGATCGATGTAATTAGTTTCCTTCTGTAACAACATGACTGAAAATCAGGGGGCTTAGAACAGCGGAAACTTATTCTCACAGTTCCAGAGGCTAGAAGTCCAAATCAAGGTGTTGGCAGAGGCATGCTGTCTCTCTGAAGGCTCTAGAGGAGAATCCTTCCTTTCCTTTTCCAAATTTTTGGCAGTTCTCAGCAGTCCTTGGTGTTCTTGACTTGTAGGTGCATCACTTCAGTCTCTGGCTCTATCGTCAAATGATGGGTGATCTTACATCATGTGTCTTCATATCATCTCTGTGTGTGTGTCTCAGTTTTCCTCTTAAAATGACATCAGTTATATTGGACTAGGAACCCACCCTACTTCAGTATGATGTCTTCTTAACCAATAAATCTGCAATGACCCTATTTCCAAATAAGGTCACATTCTGAGGTACTGGGAGTTAGGACTTCAACATGTATCGTTGGAGGACACAATTCATACAACAGCCTATGACTGAATTCTGTAACTATTTAAAATCTAAATAAGCCTTGAAAATTTTAGGATACACACAATAGGAAAGGTAGTCGCATTTTAGAGTGAGAAAATATTTATTGAATTCTTTATAGAATTCCACTTTTAAATTACTTTGGTTGTTATAACAATCATACTTAAATCCTTAATACAAGTATTACAGGGCATTAAACACAGCACTGCCTAGCTTTTTAGATGAATTTGTAATGCCTGTAATATAAAAGTTAGTTTCTTTAGTAGTATTGAACTAAAAGAATTTGCAAAGAAAATCCAATACTATTAGTATTAGATACTATTTACTGCGAAGTATCTTTGCCTTAAAGAAACTGACTTTAAAAATCAGAGGTTTTTTAAAACTTTATTGTATACAGCTACCCTGAAAATTGCTGTTTCTTTCCATTTCCTTCTACTGTTTGTATCTTTTTAAAAATAGTATTAGCATTTTCTCCTTTGGCTACTCATCAACATTTTCCCTTAAGTGATATGACTCACTTTGCCATTTTGGTGGGTTTTTTAGAAATTACTTTTTTATTTGCCAAATAAAAGACCAGTTTTTATTTATCTAGTGTCACAACAAATACAGTTGTTTTTTAATACAGTTCTCTATTTTTTCATAGAATTAGCCAGCAGACTTTGTATTTGATCAAGTAAAATCAACTTTGTATTGACTGAAATCCAAATTATATGAATATATAGATCTTTACCAAACAGATGTCTTAACAAAGGGCCCTATAACTTTACAGAAATTTGGACAATTGTCTTGATTTTTATTTGAAGAACACCAAAGCACTTGAAACACTGCCTGGCATTCATAACTGCATAGGTGTTCACTGTCGTAATTGTCAGTCATCGCCAACAGAGACTTGGGGACATGCAAATTAGTGTTGTATCAGGTGCAAGTAATTAAGAGACCCTTTGTACAGATCTGGATGTTCAAAATGGGGGAGGAGCGGATAGGACAGGGAATGGAGTTTTGTGTGGTTTTGGAGCTCTATGGGTCTTCTTGGGCTTTTATTTTTTTAAATCTCCTCCACCTGTATTTGTCTGAGGCATTCGGCTAGTGGCAAGCATCCTGGCTGGCCTGTTGTGGAGAGAAGGCTGGGATCTAATTTCAGGAAGAACAATTAGAAAGCTTCCTACCTTTGGTTCATTGTTTAAATATGTCCAGATAGTAATAATTCAGTGGTTAAAAAATAGTATTCCTGATTTTTTTATTCAATAAAGTAGGAATTCACATTTTAAGAGTAGATTTTTTTCCATGGGACTTGAGAAAGGCTGACTTGTTTGAAATGATAAAGAAAAGATCTACACTTTTCCCATGAATCTATTCATGCTAAAAAATGTTAATCACTGAAAATAAACTAAATACTTCCTTAAATTGTGTCTGCCTCAATCCATTGTATGGGAAACCCCATTTAGAAAAACGATTTTCAAATTTATTATTAGATCTCCCCATATGACAGAATTTGAAAACATTTTATCCCAAGCTAAGTCTGTCAAATAAAACTTGAGATCCAGGAGATTACCCATTTGGGGAGAGAAATAAAGTTATTTAACCTGTTGCCAATTCTGGAACCTCCAGTCACCCATAGTAGCCAGTTTAAGAAGATAGAGTAAGGAGCTTGGTTTCATTGGCAATCACAAAATGCCACAGCAACTATAGTTATCTGTTCTTTTAAATGTGAAGCAGTAATTTTTTTAATTAGAGCTTTAAAAAATAACAGCTAGACTCTTTAGGGGGATAATATAAAATTTAATTGTTACCTTGATATAGAAAGCTAATTTTGGAATGGGACAATCCCTTAAAATGTCACAGCTCTAATCTTTCTTTGCCACCTTGGTTATTTTATTTGTTGGACCAAAGCTCTAGATGTAGGACTTGACATGGAAGGATCTAAGTACATAATATATCTGCCCCTAAAGTCACAATTCAGAGCCTTCGTTTTATTTAAGCTGTGTATTTCAGCTTTTCTTCATAATACGACTTTTATACTATGGGCAGGTGAAATCAGTAGTTCACATTTTAATGAGTGGGAGGCTCAGATTGATTTCTAAATTAGTATTAGTTTTCAGAGGGTGAGAAAACAGCTTCCCTCATTCCAAAAGCAATTCTATTTAACCGATAGTAAAGTAGGGAATCTGGAAATGATCATGCATGAATGAAAAATTTTGGATGGAGGGTTCACCTGAGAAACTAAAGGCACTAGCTTTTAGATCTCATGAGCCTCTAGCTAGCTAAGGGTCATAGACAAGGTTATGGCCTTGATTCTTTCTAAACCACTAGACATCAGATGGAAAGGATTTTAAGAGAGGAATAGTGTAACCAGATCCTGAAAACAGTCATGATATCTAGGTTCAGAGAATTAAATGAGGCTGACACGTTGTGATTAGCCACTAAGTCCTTTGAGGTACAGTTTTCTGTTTATCCAAAGGAATACTTTGCTACTTTTCCCTTCATTCTTGACAGTTTGTGGAGATAGCTCTCCATTTCTTTTTATAGCACTGAGTGTCTTTTTGTCTGATGTGAAAAGAAAGTGATTATAGAGCACCGCCTTCTGTGGGATTTGTCATCAAACATCTACTCAGGCCCCTTAAACAGAGCACTAATCGGGCACGATTTTTTGTGGTAAATATTTTTGTTGCTCAGTGAGTAGTCTGACTTTACTTTTGTTTCTGTCTTGGCTGTTTACCTTTGTGATTTGATATTTTGAATAGTTTCTGACCTAATACAGCTCATAATTGGAAATACGTGTGTATATGCACTTACACATTACACACACATATACCTTCTCAAAGAACTTTCAGCAAATGTAGTTTTTCTTTTGGTCTTTTTGTGATGGCATTTGACTGTTCTCTCAGGAATCAATTTTTTTTTTTAAGATTTTTATTTATTTGACACAGAGCAAGTGCGCACGCGAGAGAGAGAGAGAGAGAGAGAGAGAGAGAGCATAAGCAGGGGGAACAGTAGGCGGGGGAGAAGCAGGCTCCCTGCTCAATGTGGGACTTCATTCCAGGACCCTGGGATCATGACCTGAGCCAAAGGCTGATGTTTAACCAACTGAGCCACCCAGGCATCCCAGGAATCAGACAACTTAAAACAAGTATCTTTTCTTTCTCTGCTTTGAGTCTCACATCTATTTACCAAACTTGTATTTCTTTAGGAATTAGATCTTTGAATTTGAAGATCTGATAAAATTCTTGAAGCCTAATAAAAGCCTAATAAAATTCTTATCAGAGCCTACTCAGTCTTCATTAGAAATACGACTTCTTGGGGCACCTGGGTGGCTCAGTTGATTGGGCAGCTGCCTTCAGTTCAGGTCATGAACCTGGAGTCGAGGATCGAGTTCTGCATCGGGCTCCCTACTTGGCCGGGAGCCTGCTTCTCCCTCTGACCCTTCCCCCCCACCACCATACTGTCATTCATTCTCTCTCTCTCTCTCTATCAAATAAATAAAATCTTATAAAAGAAATATGACTTCTTTAAATACTCCAGTAACCAGAAACTAATACTAAATGTATACTCAGAACTAAATATATTCTCAGAGAATGAGAGCAAGCAACAGAGCCACGAAATAGTTTTTAAAGCAATATTAGGGCACCTGGCTGGCTTGGTTAGATGAGCATATGTGTGACTCTTGATCTTGGGGTCATCAGTTTGAGCCCCATTGTTGGGTGTAGAGATTACTTAAAATAAAGCAGTAATATTTCTAACAGCTGGCTAAAAAAAAAAGTACTAGCACGAAATCATTTCTGATTCATCTTCTGATTTATTACAGCCTAACAATACTCATTTACTACCCAGTGCTCTTAACGTCATCAGTACTATGGCTCACCTTGTGAATTTGCTTCAGCTGCTTTCTTGGACCAGGTGAGTCCAAAGCTGCCAAAAGTCAGTTGAGGCTGACTAGGACTTGAGGGAGGAGCCAGAGGTGTGAGTGGTGAGAGTGACTGTAGTAGGGAGGGCAGGTGGCCGGGCAGCCCTGTTGGCCTTTGACCAGATGCTTTCTGTACAAGTTCGGAGACCTTTGTTCTTATTTTCTCTTTTTCCTTTATGGGCATACTCTTGGCAGTTCTAATTTATGAACCACTATTCTAAACTTTTCATCAAATTGATAAATCCAGAGTGAAGTACTTTATTTCATTGAGCCAAGGTGCCTAGGATTGATTCATGGGAATAAAGATAGAATGTTTGGCTCATCATGCATTAAGAGTACATATTTGATGATGGTAATTTTTTTTTTTTTTTTTTTTTTTTGTCAGAGAGAGAGCACAAGCAGGCAGAGTGGCAGGCAAAGGCAGAGGGAGAAGCAGGCCCCCCGCTGAGCAAGAAGCCCGATATGGGACTTGATCCCAGGACCCTGGGATCTTGATCCAAGCCAAAGGCAGCTGCTTAACCAAATGAGCCACCCAGGCGTCCCAAGAGTACATATTTAAAATGCCAAGCAGTAGACCTCTTGGGATGATGATTAAAAAACAAACAAAAACCCATTTTTCTGGTTTTGGAATTTAGCCCAGGAAAGAAAACCCCTCGGGTGCTTCTGCTCAGACAGCCTGATGTACACCTTTGAGCCCTCTAGTGAATGAGAATTAGTAGCATTCCCAGTGCCTCTGTGCCACCATAATTATTCCTACAGCCTTCTGCTTGTTAAGCATAATATAATCTGGAATTTACTTCTGTAACAGAATTGTTAAAGCCCTACCACCCTTGCTTCTAGCTTTCTCATATCTTTCTGATCTTACAGCTTCCATCTTACAGCTTTGAAGACATAGGAGAGGGACTCACATATTTTAGAGTGCCTGTTTAACTATAACTTGCACAATAGAAAGAACCTGGAGCTTAAGAAGAGTTAACATTGTAATACCCATAGTAATGGAATTTGTTATCTTCTTGTACTACAGTACTCTAGTTTTTGTCTGTTTGTTTTCTGTTTAAAGCCAGATTAAAAAATTTAAGTGTACCAACATTTCCCTCCCCCCGAAAGACGCATGTATTTTGAACACAGCTATGACGGGTACCATTAATTAAGCTATCCCAGACTCTTTCTTGCTAAATCCCAGATTTTCCACATATCTCCAGACAGCCAGTTGTTAACATTAGACCTGAAACCTCTTCATCCTGGTCCTGAAGGATTTGACCATTTAAAATTGTATGCCTTTCTTAAGCAGTGGTTCTAGTGTCTCCCTCTCACGTGGCAGTATTCCACTTCTTTTTTAAAGATTTTATTTATTTGACAGAGAGAGAGAGATCACAAGTAGGCAGAGAGGCAGGCAGAGAGAGAAGGGGAAGCAGGCTCCCTGCTGAGCCGAGAGCCCGATGCGGGGCTCAATCCCAGGATCATGACCTGAGCCAAAGGCAGAGGCTTAACCCAGTGAGCCACCCAGGCGCCCCCAGTTTTCCACTTCTTAAGGTGATATTCTATGATGTTATTTTATATGAACACTACAAGGATATTATCCTGTCTCTGCTTTCATTGGCCTTGAGATGCAGTCTCATCTTGCATAAGTTAATAAATTGTTTTGTTCTGAATTCTTAAAGTATTTTTAAAACAAAAATAGGAGTAAGATAAAATTATTTATTAGCTTTTAACTTTATAGATGTCATAATGCCCTAATTATATTTTGGCCTTATTTCAGTTCTTTATAGGAAAAAGAATCCTCAGTGGAGATGTTAAATGGAATAATTCTATCTTTTGTCATTTGATTTAGGTTGACTTTAACCTTGTCAATGAAACTGTTTTCAGTTGTTACTAGAAATGGGCTAAGACTTGACCTTTGAACCCAGTTAATTTTTGTTTCAGGTATTAAAATTAAGTTTTATTTTTTAAAAATGTTAAGGGGTCAGTTACTTAATTACATTAGAGGAGGAGGTTTTATAAGGAAACAGAATTGAAAAGAAGAATTGCTTCTGCCTGAGGCGGGATCTTCTCTTCGCCACTGTGCAGACTCCTATTTACCTTCAAGCCAGAGAATGGAATTAGGATTAGTATATTGCATTATTTCCCAGAGAAAGTAAAGCCAGTGGGAGTCCAATACAAAGATTCTTTAAAAAAGGAGCAGGAATTACATTAGCAGCTAACTAACCCAGATTTCTTTCTGAAATGAAAAAGTGAAATTTTACATCAAGCTTTCATGTTCATGTAATCCAAATATGTTAGAATAAAATATTTTAAGATTATGGGTGATCATGGAAATCAGTGCAAATGGCCTTGTTGACTTTTTAATGCTGAGCACTCTCAAAAATGAGCCATTTTTTTTATATCAAGAAAAATGAAAGTAGTTTGCGAAGTTTGTCCACTTTGGAACTTGACTGAACTCTGTACTCTGATTGAAGTGTCTGGTAATCTGATTTGCCTAATGTTAGCTTTGAAGTAATTTGATTTAGTAATGTGCAACCATACGTAGATAAAGAGTTGTTTTTCTATGAGTAGCTGAAGACTTGAGCCAGATACTGAAATACTTAGATTTGCTAACTATAATTGAATTATATTATGTCTAGGATGCTCTTTAATTATACTTATATTCTCTTTCTTTAGCATGTTTCCAAAGCACAGTGGAATTTCCATTTCTTTTGCGAGGAACAGACATAATCTAACAGCCTTAGGGATGACCCTGATTGCTGTATGAACAAGTTTTCCTTAACTAAATTCTTTTACTTGCTTGGTTGTAATCCTAGATATCATTCTGTAGGTAGGTTTTGGATAAAGTGCATGGAATTTTCCTAATATTCCCACTATCAGAAATCATCATATCACAGGCCTCAAGTGTACAGATAAAATTGTAGAGAGACACTTGAATGATGTTCACATTGGTCTTTAGAACATAGAATTTCAGCTTAATTTTTCATCCTTTGATCAGTCTATGTAGCAGATCTGAAAGTGAATCCAACTTGAATTTTCTTTCTTTGGAAGAGAATAGGTAACAGATCCAAAGCACTTATTCAATATTCATAGCAATTTCAGATGGTTGCAAAGCCTAAAGAAGTTCTGTTTAGATAGCCATAGCAAAATGATAACCAACGCTGTGGTTTCTCTCTAGTGGTTTCTCTCATACTCTTGAACATGTGCTTACATTGAGGTTTATTTAGTATAGACAAGAATCTCTGCTTACTATATGTAGGATTATTGTTTTAATATATTTTAGTGTGAGATATTTGTGTTGAGATGTATTCGGTCTCTTGAGGAAGATCTTGCTTAATGCAAATCCAGTTCTGTTAGCTACACATGAAGGTGCTTCAGCAAGTTTATGGATCTAGGAAAAAAAAAAAGAAAAAAACTTCTGGGGCATGTTCCGTATTTTTTAAAGGATATTTTTAGGAGATTTTATTATTTTTATGATTTTGTGGGATGGAGAATCGTAAGCAGGATCCATACCCAGCGCAGAGCCCGTCACGGGGGCTCGATCTCCTGACCCTGAGATCATGACCTGAGCCAAAATCAAGAGTAGATGCTTAACTGACAGAGCTACCCAGGCATCCCATTAGGAGATTTTAAAATGGGTAAATTTCTTTGCAGATCACTTTCCTTGGTAATGTTGACAAACACTGGGTGTATTATTGTACATGTAGTCTTTTACTTGTGAGGGCAACTGCTTAATCTATATTGTGAACAAGTACACTTTGGACATTTTCAGGTTATTAATAACAAGGTTATTAAGACAAAAAACCAGATTTTCAAGTTGCAAAGACTGTATTTAGAAGATAAAATTTAAGTGAGTTGGCTAGTTCCAATGTCTTCTGACCAGTCGCTTCTGACTGTGCAGGAGTGAAGCTTTTGGGACCTAGGTATAAATACTAATTTTTTCTCTACACTGAGCATAAATATAATGTGAACTAATATCCAGAAGCATATGAAAATTAATATGACAGTTTTTCAGATGACTAATTTAAAATCCCAGATTCTATTACTTTTGGGTCTTAAAACAAAAATGTGTTGATTTTAATGGGTAGGATTTGGGGCAAATAAAATATAGAAACTTTCCTACTAAAGACTTTACAAAATTATGATAAAATTGCATTATTCAGGGGGATACCTGGCTGGCTCAGTCCGTGGAGCATATGACTCTTTATCTTAGGGTTGTGGGCTCAAGTTCCATGTTGGGCATAAAGATTACTTAAAAATAAAATCTTTTTAAAAATTGCATATTCCGGGGGGAGAGGGGGATAAATTTTTACCACTAAATTTTTGTTCTGGCAGACAAGAAGAAGGTTCTTTTAAGAGTAAGAACACTTTTTAAGCCAATTCAATTCCTTAAATTTTTAGAGTATTTTAATAAAGATCCTTCAGTGTAATCTCCAAGCTCAGGTTCCTTTCTTGTACTGTCTTCTGGAGAGTTTATAAAGGAAAATACACTGGTTTTCAAACCTGGGAGAATGGAAAATATTTCTTAGTTTGCTTTCCCTGGTTACTGCCTCTCACATTTGCCACAGAATCATCCCAAAACTTTTCCACTCCCCATAAAACATACTTATTTCCCCTCAATAGAGGACCTTCTTCTTTTCAAGTGGTATAACTGGTAGATGGGAGCCACTTTGTTTCAGCCAGCCTTCTCTAAGCTTACTTAAAATTATCTGGTCTCTGCCTCTAGACCATTTGTTCTCGATGAGGAAGATTTTTGCCCCCCCCCCCCTTTTCCCCAGGAGACATTTAGCAATGTCTGGAGAAATTTTTGGTTGTCACAACTGGGATGAGGTTGGGAGTACTACTAGTAGCCAGTAAGTATTAAGAGCAGGGATGCTGTTAAACATCCTACAATGCATAGGGCACCCCCCCCCCCACCACCACCATGACAGTTCTCTCTCCAAATGGCAGAAGTGCTAGGGCTAGAAACCTTACTATGGTCTTAGGAGCAAATGTCATTCCTTAGCTCTCTCCTGTATTCTTAACCTTTCCATCTTCACTTACCCCAAGTTTTACTATTAATGTGCTCATCTCTCACACTTACAAAAAGTAAGTGTGCCTTTGACCTTTTGTTCTTTTCTAGTTGCTGGTCTCCTTACTCCTTTATAGGAAGGTCTTTGGGAAGAGTTTATCATTTGTCTCAATTCCTTTTCTTTTCTTTTTTTTTTTTTTAAGATTTATGAGAAAGAACATGCATGTGTGGAGAGAGAGGGGGAGAGGGAGAGGGAAAGAGAATCTCAAGCAGACTCCGCACTGAGTATGGAGCCAGACACTGGCTCGATCTCACGACCCTGAGATCATGACCTGAGCTGAAACCAAGAGTTGGATGCTCAACTGACTGAACCACCTCGCCACCCCATTTGTCTCAATTTCTTTTTCCTTTTATTCTTCAGTGCACTGTAGTCTGCTTTTGACCTCACCAATCCACCGAAGTTGTTCTTTCTGAAGTCCTCACTGAGATGCTGGACTCTGATCTGTTTACATTTTCCTAGTGCCCTATTGATCTTTATCCGAAACAGTGTGTTTCAGCAATTTCTGCACTTCCAGAGTGTGTCACTGCTTGTCTTGCTGCTGCTTCTGCCTGAGGCGGGATCTTCTCTTCGCCACTGTGCAGACTTCTATTTACCTTCAAGACTCAGGGCAAGAGCTGCATCTTTAACCTTTTCTACTCTCCCCTGGAAAAGTAGCCGTTCTCTTCTCACTGTGTATCTTTAGTATAGTACTTTGTGGTTATAATGTAATTACTTGTTGACATATTTGCTCTTTAGAGGCTCAGGTCAGATCTTATTTATGCTCCTGGTGAAATACCTGAATCAGTACACACTTAGTAAAAATTTGTTGAAAGAAGTTTAAAAATTTTTTTTAAAGATTTATTTATTTGTTTGTTTGTTTATTTATTTTATTTGAGAGACAGTACATATGTGCATATGTCCATGGTAGGGGGAGGGAAAGAGAGAAAATGCCAAACTAACTCCATGCTGAGCTCAGACCCTAACTTGGGGCTCAGTCTCATGACCCTGAGATCAAGACCTGAGCTGAAACCAAGATTTGGTCACTCAACAATTGCACCACCTAGGTGCCCCAAATTTTAATAAATTATTGTTTGAGAAAAGTTGTGTGAGTGGAGGCAGGGGGAGGGGCATAGGGAGAGGGAGAAAGAAAATCTTAAGCAGGCTCCACGCCCAGCACAGAGCCCAGTATGGGGCTTGAACTCACAATCCTGAGATCAAGATCTGAGCTGAAACCAAGAGTCAGATGCTTAACCCGCTGAGCCACCCAGTCGTCCCAAGAATTTTTTAAAAATTGTAAAGAATAAATTAACATTAAAAAGAAATCAGAATAGTCCAGAAAGATCACTGAGACCTGGAAAAATCTGTCCTTAGCAACACAAAGCCTTAGACTACACAGAAGTTCGGCACCACACTTGGAAACTAGTTAGAAATTCAGAGTCTCAGGCTCCATGTAAGACCTACTGAATCAAGATCTGCATTTTTAAAAGCTCCTCTGGTAATTTGTAGGAATGATAAAATTTGAGAAACAGGGATCCAGTTCATTTCTCTTTTCCCCAACAAATGTGGGTTTTCCATATGTTCAAAAGGAATATATACAGTATTTTTGGTGTTTGTAAAGATTAGTATAGTTAGTACTTTCATAATCATGTTTCTCATAAGACAGCAGTTAGCAGAAGCCCTATGGGACACTTATTTCTAACGAGGAAGGGGATATCATTTTTTAACTAGAAGTGCTTTTTGGTATATTTAAGAGTTTTATTTGATACCTCTGATAATGTTTGTAACAAGAGCTTTGAGTGCACTTCTCATGTGAATATTATTTTGTCTCTAGATTAAATTTCATTAGATCTTAGAATAGGTGCTATGAGTTTGTGGAGTAAGGAGATATATGTGTGTAGACTTCTTTTAATCCTTTCTGATTTGGAGGCAGAGGTCCTTCTTTACCAGGAGATACTAGCATTGTGCCTATATGGAGTGAATATAACTTAATGAAGTATGAAAGGCTTCAAAAAGTCATTGAAAAATTGAGATGTAAAAATTGGAAACTATCAAGACTTTGTAAGATGAACATATAATGGTGAATGCTATTATATGGCACAACATTTATATTAAATGTAGGATTTCAGCTGTACTATTAAAATTTCTATAGCATAATTTCTAAAGATAGAGGAAATCTGTTTTTTTGATCAATGGTTCTGAAAAAAATGACAGATCAAAGTGAAATGTTTTGATCGGACATTTAATGTTCTGAGTTTCTTGGCAAATTCCTTGAAACAATTTAAAGAAGTGTAATTCATTCATTCATTCATTCATTCAAAGTAAGCTCTGTGACCAGTGTGGAGCCCAGCATGGAGCCTGAACCCATGACCCTGAGATCAAAATGTGAACCAAGAGCAAGAGTTGGATGCTTAACCAACTGTGCCAGTCGGGCGCCCCTAAATTTTTTATTTTTTAAATAGTCTCTATATACCCTACGTGGGACTCAAACTCAAAACCCCAAGATCAGGAGTTGCATGCTTTATTGCTTTACTGACTGAGCCAGCCAAGTGCCCCAAAGAAGTTTTGTTTTATTTTATTTTATTTATTTTATTTTATTATTTTATTTTTTAAGATTTTATTTATTTGACAGAGCTCCGGAGAGAGAGCACAAGCAGGGGGAGGGGCAGACGAAGTCAGATGCTTAACCACCCAGGTGCCCTGAAAAGTTTATTTTAAATGCTAAACTTTAAACTTGATTCTAAAACTCAAATATAAATGCTTCAGGGGTGAGAGTTGGAGAAAGCATGTTACCCCATGGGTTTATCATTGGAATGGAGGAACAAATCCACAGCAAATTCAACAAATACTGAAGGATATGTATATTTAGTACTTTGATAGGTAAAAGTTGGTAGTAGTAGGTGATTGGGAAAGATAGTAGGGGACTGAGAGAACATAATCCTTGACTTCAAGGAGTTCACCCTTCAAATGGGAGCCAAACTATGTCCGTATAATGTGTCAATGGCTGCAGGAGAAGGATATACAGGATCCACTGGAACATAGAGAAAGGACACTGGTTGTTAGATTTCAGTTAGAAGTTGCATTTTTTTTATAAGAGAGAATGGGGGGTGGGGCAGGGGCTGAAGGAGAGAGAGAATCTCAAGCAGGCTTCAAGCCCAGCGCTGAGCCCAACTCGGGACTCAATCCCCTGATCCCGGGATCATGATCTGAGCTGAATCAAGAGCCAGACTTTAACTGACTGAGCCACTCAGGTGCCCCAAAAGTGCATTTTTATTTCAGGAAATTAATTCCCCAAGTCTCAATATCCTTATCTATAAGACGATAAATATATCTATCTGGAAGGCTTGTTTTGAGGATTAAATGAAAAAACATGTACAGTGCTGTGTACGATCCCCAGACCGATTCACAAAGGTTAGCTGCCGCCCGGACTCAGTGACGTGACTGTGTAACTGTGGAGAGCCCTTCCTTCTGTGTACTGTTTTCTGCCTCCCTTCCTTCTTTGTTTCTTTTTATATTCATAGCCCTAGGGCATGGATTCGAAGGAGGCTCTCTCAAATTTTGGAGGTCAAATCTAGATTTCTTTGGAAGTTTGTTTTATTGCTCCCCTCTCAATATGAATAACCCAAGTCTCTTTCTTCTTTTGAAAGTTTCCAGAATAGTATGGTCTGTCCCTGTTACAGGATGTTGCCTCTTGGTCATTCAACACCTGCATTGTCCTGTAAGGACCTCCTTAGTCACCTATGACTATTTCACTCTATTAAAAGTTAAAAATTCAGGGGACACCTGACAAGCTAAGTCAGAAGAGCATATGACTCTTGATCTCAGGGTCATGAGTACGAGTCCCATGTGGGCTATAGAGATGACTTAAATAAGTAAACTTTTAAAGAAATCAAAAATTCATTTTCTTAGGGTGCTTTGCTGGCACAGTCAGGAGAGCATTCAGCTCTTGATCTCAGAGTTATAAGTTCAAGCCCCACGTTAGGCATAGAGTTTCTGTAAAAAAAAAATTCTGTTTCTTAGTCACACTACTACTTACACTTAAATGCTCAGTAGCCACATGTGGCTTATAGCTACCAAATTGGGCGGCATAGATGCAGAAAGTTAGAAAGTAGAAAGTTCTACTTTTTAGCACTGTTGCAGAACATTGATTGCTGATAGTGTGAGACCCAGGAAGTGGGCTGTTTACCTTATTAGTAGTTTTGTGATTCAAAATCCTGGGTGATTCAGTTGGTTGCATGTCTGCCTTCAGCTCGGGTCATGATCTCGGGATCCTGGGATTGAGCCCTATGTTGGGCTCCCTACTCATTGGGGAGGCTGCTTCTCCCTCTCCTTCTGCCCCTCTCCGCTACTCCTGTGCTCTCTTTCTCAAGTGAATAAATAAAATCTTTTTAAAAAGTAACGCAAGGTACTCAGATATGCTACAATATGGTTGAACTTGGAAAGTATCATGCTAAAGGAAAGAAGCCAGACACAAAAGACCACATTTTGTATGCCTTATTTATATGAAATGTCCAGAATAGGCAAATCAATAGAGTCAGAAAGTAGATGAGTGGTTGCCAGGGGCTGAGGGGAGAGGGAGAGAGAGGGTGGCTGCTGATGGGGACACGGTTTCTTCTCAGGCAATGATAATGTTCTGAAATTAGATAGTGGTGATGATTGTGCAACTTTGTGAAAATGCTTAAAACTACTGAATTGTACACTTGGAAAGCTGAATGTTGTGGTATGTGAATTAATCCTCAGTGAGAAAACAAAAACTAATAATGCATATCAACTCCTAAGCAGTTATCTACCACATAGTCAGCTGTCTGTAAAGATTAGCTTTAATCTTTAATCTAAAATAGCTGCTACTGCTACTGAGGCCCATTTGTGAATTTTAAGAAAATAATGCCTAAAATCTAGGAAGTGTGATATTTTGTATTTTATTTCACTGCCTAAAATACTGACAAGTGGTTTAACCACTAATAGCTTATTTTAATTATTTTTGTCATCAGTGGCTGTGTTTATGATGTAAAAAATATATTTGCCAACACTAGTTTCCAAATTCAGATGTTAACTGTAGCAGTCTTTTTGCAGGAAAGAATCCCACGTTTTAGTCAGTATTCCAATATCCTTTCAGCAGTTTTCTTAATAAAAAAATAAGTGCTATTCAAATGGCAAATTTTATGTCGTATATATTTTACCACAATTTAAAAGGTGATAATTAAACACTAAGTCTAAAGAAAGTTGTTCATCCTGAGGTAGTTTCTATTTGCCATGTTATAGTCTTGTCTTTTTTTATTAATTCAGATAATCACAGTAGATAAAAATCTTTAATGATGGCAGATTATATGTATATTCAGTTTGGAGCTTTTAAGTCATTAACAGCTAATGTTGCATGTTCATATACACGAGGTGCTAAATAGGGAACACAGGAAATAAATTCTGTACCTGAAATTTATTTCAAAAAGTTAGTATAATAAAAGATTCAGTGATTTTTGTCTTGGGGGAAAAGTGATGTGTCAGCTTCTCATCTCAGCTATAATATCAGTGTCAAAAACTTACACAAATAGAAAGCTCTAAGTTTCAGAATCTATAATAAAGAGGTACTATACAGCTTCATGTAATGCTGAGAGCAGAAAAAAAAATCAATAATTTCAAGGACACTTAAGACATGAGAGATAGTTGAGGACAAAGACAGCTACTAAGTATAGCCTGAATGCCTACTGAATGCCTACTAACAGCACTTGATGTATATTGTAAAACGTTTATTCAAGATACTTATTCAGTACGTTATTTATAAATATTCCTTGGGATATGATTTGTTAATAAATTGTTGCATCAATATCAAGCCAATTCAGTATGACTAGCATTTGGTTTGAGTGGAGATACCAAGAAATTCTCTAAATGTTATTGCCTTCAAGGAACTTGGAGAGTCATGGAGGGAGAGGAGGGTGTGGAACACTATGATGAATGCTGTAATAAAACAAGGTAGAATATAGTCCCACGCTTCAGTATTTGGTGAAGATATGAGTGAAATGAGAAAGTGGTGACGGCAGTTATGGTGGAAATGATATTTAGGGTAGGCCTTGAAGGACTGCGATAAGATGAAGAGAGGGTGAAAGGTATTCCAGGCAGGAATATTGACCCAGCCAGGACAAAGGGATAAACCTAAGAGTCAACCATTCAGAGGTTCATGGGATCTAAGACCCGTCTGGTGGGAGCTGGCAAGGTCAGGTTAGGAGTAACGTGGCATGTGGTTGGGTTGGTTAGGTGGAGACTGGATTACACAGAACCTTGAGCCATTAGGAGCTGAGAATTTCACATTCTGCCAGTCAGGCAGTGGGGGAGGCAGTGATTTGATGGATTGGTGTTTCCAAAGAGATTAATCTGGTAGTTCTTTGTAGGCTAGGAGTGCGAATGGAGAGACAGATGGGTTTGCTCGTAGTACCCTTGTGGATAGCCTACGCTTTTTGTGACATATAAGACTAGCCCTAGGCAGAGTTATTCTCAGTAAGTTGTTACCTTCCTTCTGTTTTGTTTTGTTTTTTTTCACTTTTTCCTCTCCTCTTTTGTCTTCATTGCCTCGTAATAAATGCTAAACAATTACCTCGTAATAAATGTTAGACAAATACTCATTGAGTTTGTGATTTCAGATACAATCTTTTTTTTAAAAAACTCACTTTAATAAGTGAGTTTTGTAAGCAGAGCTTTTCTTGTTGGCTTTTCATTAGTGGTTAATGGTGAAATGGCAGGGAATTCAAAGTTTCGGACAAGGCATACCGCTCAGTGGGATCACACTGGGCGGGACCACCTCTAAGGGTATC
This sequence comes from Nasua narica, assembly GCA_028533885.1. NCBI lineage: Eukaryota > Metazoa > Chordata > Mammalia > Carnivora > Procyonidae > Nasua > Nasua narica. The sequence goes on along the minus strand of CM052802.1, from coordinate 10,523,245 downwards.
TCCCTTTGTAAGATTAAGTGTCCCTCAAAGTGTGGGCCACGGGTAACCTAAATTAGAATACCCAAAAGTTTTGTTCAAAATGCCAACTGAGCCCTTCTCAAGATCAAGACCAAGTAACACTGAAAGCTTTGAGAGTACGTGAGGAAACCGGCATCTTTAACTAGCCATCAGGTCACTTACACACATACTGAATTTTGAGAACCACTGATTAAAGCATTGTCATTTTCTATGGAATTGTTCTAGCAAGTGGTCTTCTTAGATTCCATTTCCTGTGTATTAGGTCTTTTCCTTGTGGATTATTTCCCAGTTGACCATATTATATGTAGCATCTTATTCTCAGGTGGAAACCAGATGAACACTACATAAATCTGCTGATTTGATTTTTTTTTTCTATGCCCAGTGTTGCCCCTCCCTCCTTCCCTTCCACCCTTCCTTCCTTCTTACTTTCCTTCCTTCCTTTCTCTCTCTCTTTCTTCCTCTTTCTTTCTTTCTGAATTAAGATTTTATTTATTAGAGAGAGAGAGTGAGCAGGAAGGGGATGGGGGTGGGGGAGGACGTGGGAAGAGGGAGAAGCAGACTCCCCCACTGAGCAGGGAGCCCGATGCGATGCGGGGCTCCATCCCAGGACCCTGGGATCATGAATGGGGCTAAAGGCAGATGCTTAACTGACTGAGCCACCCAGGTGCCCCTGCCCTTTTTCTCATAGTGCAATTGACTTCTTGTTGTGTAGTAAAGCCAACAGTTCAAAGTGTTGCATACTGTCAACATAAGCAGCCCATCGTGTTTAATCTGTCAAATCTAATGAAATCAAATTCCTTTTCTATAAAAATGTCAGTATTATCAGTGTCAGTATAATCAGTGTATCATCAGTATTATCAGGAGTTGAAGGATTCCTGTCCCACGGTTGGACTGCTTATTTCAAGCTCCTTGTAATAATTATTAGGCTTGTCCTTAGAGTATGCTATAATGACCACTGGACCTATATTTTTTAATTCTAATACCTAGGCTTTTTTTAAAAAAAGTTAAAACAGGAATTCTAGAACACTCAGAAGCCGGACAAGTAAGTGAAAGTAGGGCATTGGGAGGAGGGGAGTAAGGGGGATATTATTATGTGTAGTTTACTTCTTGCTGACCTTGTAGTTTCCCCTTCTTTTACTGCACCTGCTCCCCTTTAGCTTTACTGACCTTTGGTTAATATTATCATTTTATTACTGACTTGACTGATAAGCATATTAGATACTTAACAGAGAAATGATTTCTTTATATTCATATTAGGTGGAGTTAGGAATGGAATTCAGAAGTATTTATTGCCTACGACTATAGCGTATAGCTTGCTACTTTTTGTTCTAGTTTCCTGGTTAACATCGAAATCTATCTCCCTTCCCTTCCCTACGCTCTTTCCCTCCTTCCCTCCTTCCCTCTCTCCTTTCCTTCCTTTCTTTTTAGAGATGAAGAGAGAGAAAGAGAGAGGGAGTGGGGAAGGGCCGAGGCAGAGGGAGGCAGAGACAATCTCAAGCAGGCTCCCTGCCCAGAGCAGAGCCGGATGCAGGGCTCAATCTCAAGACCCTGAGATCATGACCTAAGCCAAAATCAAGAGTCAGACACTCTACCAACTGAGCCACCCAGGCGCCCCTGAAATATTCCTTTCTAACGTGTCCGTGCTGATAATCATACTAAAATTAGAACCTCTTCTTTGTAATATGAGAAGAGCAACAGTAGGAAGGAAGCAGTTTATTTATCCATATTCTAATTAACCTGTAAACCCCAAGAGTTCTATTTAAGAAGATACATATAAGCAGCAATGGTGCACTTTGCTTTTTAGGTGGATTAGTTCGCCACCTAAGATGCAATGTGCATTCTACCTTCTTTCCTAAGAAAAGCATTTAACAAGGCAGAATTGTTTCTGATTTTTACTTTTTTTTTTCTACATATGTAGTTTTTAGTTTGGATTGTTTTCTAGTGGCCTAAAAACATATGTTTTTCAAAAGGAAAATAATTTTGTAGTTAATGGTGTTTCAAGATTCCATCATAATGCAGACTCATTATTCAACAAACTATATAGTATAGTAAGTTTGATGGGGACCATATAGCATTTCAGTGTGTAATTTAGTTATATATTTAAATGAGGAATTAAGTAACTAATTAGATCCCATTAAGGTGAGTGTTAGGGCCTCTTGGTAAAGGCTTAATCAGTAAGTTTCCAAGGAGAAAGTAAGATTTTGAAATTTTGATTGTCAAAAATAAAATGCTCATGATACAGCATTACTACAAAGTAAAAGAGTCATTAGCAATAGCAAGAAAGTAACACTCAGTTTTTCTAGCTCTCGGTTTTCTAAAGATTTCAAATCTACCGTAAGGTTGCACTGTGCTTTTAGCTATTAAAACAGATCTGCAGTTTCTGCTGGGAAGCTCAGAAAAGAAGATGTCACTATTGAAATCTGGACCTAGTAGTATGAAGGCTTTTAGCTGAATATAAAACATTTTTAACTCTTCTAAAGGCTAATCCTCATATCTACAGGATTGTCAGTTCATTGTTCTACTTACGTGGTGCTAGATGCATCCCCTTCGGAGTATACTGTCATTTTCATTCAGAGTTTTTCCAAAAACTAAATGTAAAGGACTTAGTGTGGAGAGTTATTAACAGTCATCTCATTTGGTGATCTCCAACAGGATTTTGCCATTGCTAGATGGTTTCACTGGTGCAGGATTTTGACTCTGATGAATAGTCATGGGGGCAAATTCTTTACTAATCATCTGATGATGATGGAGGACGTTACTGTTTTGGTCTCTAAAATGATAAATCTTTGAAGATGGACAAATGAATGGAGTCCATCATAGTTACAACCACGAAAACATCTGCATTGTGAAATTATTCTTACTGCTTAATTACATATTTTTTAAGGTCAGACTCAGTGGAAGGTTTGTTTTGCTTTCTTTACATGCATAGATTTTTATATGATTTATAAGGTATATTCTCACACACACACACACACACACCCACACACAGGTACTTTGGAGGAGCTCAATCTGACTCTGAAAATACATTGTCAGCTCATGTATTGTAAAATAAATGTTTATCTTTTCCCTAGCTTTCTTTTCTGTCTTTCTCTGCCCATTTTAAAAGTCATCTACCCCTGGCACCTTTCAGAGATTCAAAATTAACCCCTCTCACGCACTATCACTCTCTAGCATACACATTTTTATACAGAACTAAATCTACCCTTAACTGAAATGCATGACTAAAAAATGATCAGTTCACGAGTTCAAATTAATTGTTAATCTTCCAGACCTTCACTCTCTATCTTCCCCCTCCAGACAGGTGAGCAGTAAGTAGTTTTCAACCACAACTCTACCTTGGTTTTGTTTTCTCCCCCTGATTGCTCTGTTCTAGTTAATCTCTACCTACAGTAGTTATGAAATTGAAATTTTATATTGCAGAATTTCATGTTAGATCATATAGTTGCTTTTACTGTTTGGGGTTTTTTTTTTTCTATAATACTTTCAAAAAGTAAAAAAAAGAAAATCTGGGCCTGGCTGACTCAGTTGGTAGAGCATATGAATCTTGAGCTCAGGGTCATGAGTTCAAGCCTCACATTAGGTGTAGCGATTATTTAAAAAAAAAAAAAAAAGCATCTATCAGTTATAGCATTGTGGAGCCTTAAAATTTGATCCACTTTTAAAAGCAGTGTTTCGGAACTGAGGTGGTTTTCAGAATTGTTTTTACCGTATTCTTGGTCTCCATGGTAAATTTTGCCCCAATCATAGACTTAGTCATCTGAGGGTCTTGAGGACTTGCATAGGTAGTTCATCCTGTGTTATCACATTGTTTACACAACAGAAGATTCCACCGGTGAAGGAAAATCGAATGTTACTCAGAAATAATTCTCGGAGTATTAACATTTAGAGGAGAGCACTGAATAAAGCAAACAAATAGGAAAGTTTGTGAGGATAACTGTGGAGATAGAAAATATTTTGTAAACTGTTGTAACACTCCCACAGTGAATAACTCTTGTGTAAAGGTTTATTTCCTTTTAGGAATACTGTCACTTAACCCAATTCAGTCATTGCTTATTTTCTTTTTAATTTTTTTTTTAAAGATTTTTATTTATTTATTAGAGAGCGAGAGACTGAGAATGAAAGGGGAGAAAGTCAGAGGGAGAAGCAGACTTCCCGCAGAGTCGGGAGTCCGATATGGGACTCGATCCCAGGACTCCGGGATCATGACCTGAGCCGAAGGCAGTCGCTCAACCAGCTGAGCCACCCAGGCGCCCCTGTCATTGCTTATTTTTTTTTTAAAAGATTTTATTTATTTATTTATTTATTTATTAGGAAAGAGAGAGAGTGAGAGAGAGCAGGTCAGAGTGAGAAGCGGACTCCCCATGGAGCTGGGAGCCCGATGTGGGACTCGATCCCGGGACTCCGGGATCATGACCTGAACCGAAGGCAGTCGCTCAACCAACTGCGCCACTCAGGGGCCCCTCATTGCTTATTTTTAAAAATTGATTTGACAAATGAATTTTGACATTGAAGATTGAAATTTGAATTTGACAAATGAATTTGTCAAAATTTTCATACGACCAGAAACCAAGTTAGGTACTCTATCCTGTTTATTTTTTTGTTGTGAAAAACTCTCACACTGACCTAGCAATACCCCTATTTTCTTTTTCTTCTCCACAGAGCAGCTGTTTTGCTTTTTTTTTTTTTTTGTCATTTAAAATAGTATTTATTTTGGGGTGCCTGGGTGGCTCAGTCAGTTAAGCACCCGACTCTTGATGTTGGCCCAAGTCGTGATCCTGGGGTCCTGGGATTGAGCCCACATTGGGCTCCATGCCCAGCACGGAGTCTGCTTGAGATTCTGTGTGCCCTTCTGCCTCTGCCCCTCCCTGCCGCTCATACGCATGTGCGCATTCTCTCTCAAATAAATCTTTAAAAATAATATTTATTTTATGATTATTTTTGTTTTATTTTTTAAATAGTACATGTTCATCATGAAAAATTCAACAAGCACCGAAGGTTATAAAGTAAAAATTTCAAAATTACCCAGCCAGCCGGTTTTTCTGCAGAGGCAAACTCTGATATGTCCCCATGTACCCTTCTAGAGATTTCCAGTGCCTATAAGCATATCATTCCTTTTCATGCTTGCATAATATTCCAACAGTTAGTAAACAACAGTGAAGTTGACTAATCTTCTACTGAGGAATATTTCAGTTGTTTTCTGTTTCTCTCTCTCTTATACACAGTCCTGGCAGTGTTTTAAATGATGTTACTGCCTTTTTGGACATATTATTTTCGAGTATGGTCAAGGCTTCAGTATTTACACAGAATTTCTTGACTTAATCTTTATCATTTTTTAAAGATTTATTTATTTATTTATTTGACAGAGAGAGAGAGAGAGATCACAAGTAGGTAGAGAGGCAGGCAGAGAGAGAAGGGGGAAGCAGGCTCCCCACTGAGCAGAGAGCCCGACGTGGGGCTCGATCCCAGGACCCTGAGATCATGACCGGAGTCAAAGGCAGAGGCTTTAACACACTGAGCCACTCAGGTGCCCCTAATCTTTATCATTTTAAAAGCTATTAGTTCTTGCAGGGAATTAGAGTTAATGTTTAGAAAATTGCTTTTGTAATGTTATGTCATTCTGAGGTAAGTAAAGCCTCACCCCATAGGCCAGAGGGGAGGGTCTGGACCATGCAGACAGGACTGTGATGGACTCAGTAGGCTTTCACTTTCTACTTGGTCTTTCCTCATTAAAATCTGCATGTCTGTTCAATGTGATTGTAGGTATGATTGGTTGGATAGGAGATCTATGTGGTGATAATTGCTTTAACAACTGTTAATATGGATAGGCCTTGAGCCAGAAGTGTCACTTTCCCAGCCCCCCCCTCCAAAAAAAAGTGGGGAGAGAGAAGAAATGTACAGGTCTGCAGACGCAAGGCCCTCCCAGTGGCTGCAGATACAGTTGTAGGGGGTGAAAGTAGGGAGGTAGCTTTTTAGTGAAAACTACGTATTAAAGTTATTCAAGATATGTCCTTACAATTATTTGTGTAGCAAATCATTTGTATTTTCCATTCTGGCTGTTTAATTCCTCAGGAGCAAGGATATAATGCCTTATTCACCCTTTCATTCCTGATGGTGCCTACAGGTAGTGCAACATATATTTATATTGACTGATAAATTAATAAATGAAAATAATGAAAAGGAAGTGTAGAAACATTTAAATCCTAGTTATCAAAGTTAAATAGAAATGTCTTCATTTTTCCTAATCCATTACTCTTTTTTTTTTTAAAGAGAGGAAGTGAGGGGAGGGGCAGAGGGAGAGAGAATCTCAAGCAGGCTTCACAGCCAGCACAGAATCTGACACAGGGCTCGATCTCATGACCTTCGGGTCTCATGACCTGAGCCAAAATCAGTGTTTTAATTGACTGAGTTACCCAGGTGTGCCCCGCCTCCCAATCCATTATTCTTATTTAGGCAATAAAATATTTCTCAAACTCTGCATTTAATCTGTGTATGTATTCTGTGCAAAAACCCAACTAACTCACTAATCCTCAGATATTTTTATTGTGCTTATTTAAAAAGAAAGAATATGGGGGCACCTAGATGGCTCATTTGGTTAAGCATCTGCCTTCGGCTCAGGTAATCTCAGGGTCCTGGGACTGAGTCCCATGTCAGGCTACTTGCTCAGTGGGGAGCCTGAGTCTCCCTCTTCCACTCACCCTGCTTGTGTGTTCCCTCCCTCCCTCCCTCCTTCCCTCTCTCTCTCTCTCTCAAATACATAAAATCTAAAAAAATTAAAAGAAAGAATATGAACAAGATGAGAGAGGCTCTATTTCCCCACCATTGTAATAAAGTCTGGGGTATCATTTTGAGTTCTTTCTTATTTCATTTTCTGCAGTGGAAAGTTATGAAATGAAATTTCAAAGGAATTAGTTCAGCTTACAAGAATCAAAAATATTCCTGTTGTTTTTTTTTTTTTAAACTCATGCTTTCCTTTGAAGTCATGTTCAGTAGTCCAGTCATGCTTTGGTGTGCATGCCTATTACATCATGAAGCATGTGAGGCCGTTTTCGTCGTTTGTCCACATGTAGGCAAAATTCATCCACTGAAAGTTTAATAAACATAATAAACCTACCTACGACTAATTTTAATTCTGATAACCTTTAGACTTAAAAGGGGAAAAAAAAGCTTTAAATATTATTTAGAAAACAAGAAAGCAAAATATTCATGAGAAAATGGGCCATGTGATATTTGAAAACTGAAAGTTTCAAAACATTTGAGAAATTTAAATATATAATTACTGTTCTATAATTGGTGCCTTTGGTAACTTTTTGGGCGTATTAGATGTATTTCCAAAAAGGTTCGTTTTGGTTTTTGTTTTAATAACTCCTTTGATGCCCTGATACTTTTATTCTTGCTATCACTGTGGAATTAATTTTTTTAATTAAAGTACTGTTTAGTTCAGTTCTATTCTATGATATTATATATGTGGATCATTTTTTAAATATTTTATTTATTTATTTGACAGAGAGGGCACACAAGTAGGCAGAGCATCAAGAGGGAGAAACAGGCTCCCCACTGAACAGGGAGGGGCTGATGTGGGGCTCCCTGTGATTATGATCTGAACCGAAGGCAGACGCTTAACCAACTGAGCCACCCAGGCACCCCTATATGTGGACCATTTTAATTGGAATATTTAATATTAGCAGAAGAAGGAATTTTTTTAATTAAAGATTTTTTTAAGGCTCCAAAAGAATAGATATTCTTAGTTGTGCCTCTGAAAATTCACTTACAGAGAAAATTGCGTTTGGGATGCTACCTGTGTACCAGTAGAGGTCGCTGTGCACCTATGAAAGGAGACCTGGTGTTCCTAAGGAGCTCGTTGTCCTAGAACTAGTATGCATCCTTGGTATTTCTCGGAATTGAACCACATTCCTTCCCCCACCTTAGCAAGTTGCCTGCCTGTCATCATCTAAGAGATAGTCACTTGCCGCTTTTGTACCAATGGAGGCATATCCCAGTGTTTAGTGGTGTCGTGGCACACCTTCCTGTGGGACAATTAGGACACTTCCCATAGGATACACATCAGCTAAAGCTCCAGAAATTGTTTACACACACACACTCACACTCACACATCACACTCTCGGTGTTTGAAGGAACTTTAGCATTCATTAGATTCAACATTGTAACATTTAATTTACTAATCCAAAATAGTCCCAAAAGAAGTTTAACTTGTTAAAACGGCTTCTGACTTTACACAAACATGGTGTCCTTATTGCCGAGTGTTTCCTTCTCTGAGCACCTCAAGAAAAAATATTTCATAGGAGAACACTGTTTCCTGAAGGGAGCGCTGCAGGTGTGCCCGCTAAAGGCCAAGGGGGGTGGTATTCGAGAGTCCCGGCCGGAGAGTCCGAGCAGATCTGGGCACCGTCAGCCAGCCTTGCCCAGGGGTGCAGGGCGCTTGGAAGGGGGCTGTACACGGCGAGGGGGAATGTTGTGACCGGAGCCCGCCGCTAGGACGCGGGGACCTCCTCCACACACAGCGTGCCTGGGCGTCCGGTTGTAGGAGGAGAACGTTGCGCTCGGGCCAGTGTTCTTAGTCCTCGGCGCTCCGCGCGGACTGCAGCGCTAACCGCACGGATCCTGCAGGGGGGTGGCCTGGATTTGAGTCCCGGCTCTGCCACAGAGCAGGTTACCTTACAGTTACCTGCTCTGTACTTCCGCTTCTTCTGTGGGATGGGGTTGAGAATAGCACGGGCAGGATGCAGTAATCAAGCTAGTAGATGTGAAGTACTCAGAAAAGTACCTAGGACATAGTACTCAGGCTGCTGTTATTACACACATTCATTTTTCTAGAACCCATGCTGGGATATGGTAGCTGAATTCTTAGACTTTGTTCTTGACTGTTCTCTGAGGATCAGAGTGGTTTATTCTGTGTTTTCTCTAACCCTCACTTAAGGACGTCTATATCAAGAAACCAGATGTGTATATCGTTTTTTAATGATCTAAGCTTTCTTCATTTTTTTCTTTGAAGTTCTCTTATTAATTCAATGAGTTTCCTTTTGATATAATACTTTGCTCTGGAATTTATTCTGTGGAGTATATAATCGTATTTCAGTTGCTGTTTTTAATGACTCATATTGACACCTTTTTTTGCACTTTAATGCCCTAGTTTTAGTGAAAATCACAAGACATGGTGTGTTTTTTTTTTAAACAGAATTTCTCTATAACATTCTAATTTTTTGAAAGATTTTATTTATTTATTTATTTATTTATTTATTTATTTATTTATTTGACACAGAGGGAGAGATCACAAGTAGGCAGAGAGGCAGGCAGAGAGAGGGGAAAGCAGGCTCCCTGCTGAGCAGAGAGCCCGATGCGGGGCTTGATCCCAGGACTCTGAGATCATGACCTGAGCCAAAGGCAGAGACCCACTCAGCCACCCAGAAGCCCCTATAACATTCTCATTTATTACAGCATTTCATATAAAAAATCTATTAGGTCATTTATAAGGCATTTGAATTCAACCCAGTTAGAAAATTTAAAACAATTACCTGGTCATTTATATAAAAGATCTCTCTCTGTTAACTTTCAAATTCTATATAATAAATGTTTATTACCCACATACCAATTCTGAGTGAGAGAAACAATTTCTGGCACATAAATATATAGACATTTTTATAGGTATGGATTTGATGTTGCAAAGTAAGACCAGTAAATATTTTAGGTTTTTATTTTCATTATATACTTTTAAATTCTATGCCCCTAAACAATTATCCAAATAATCATTGCCTCTTAGTAGATAGGATGAATCAATTTTAATAAGACATTTTGGTTCCAGCTTGCCACAGTGTATTACAGATATATGAACTGGGAGGGGTGGGGATTGTTATCCAACAGGTTGTCTAACATCTGGCATTTCTTTAGGGGAGGGGTAGAGAGATTCTCTAGAATAGATAAAAGGCCATTAACTAGAGAGCCATGTATTTCTTAGATAAAAGGTGTAAAATGCAATGTTTACTGAGATATTTCTTGAAAGAACACACTTTATTAATAATCAGGTATCTGCACTAACAGTTTTAAACTAGTCGTGTATGTGAATAGAGCTTCCCTACACACACACACACACACACACACGCACACACACCATCCTGCTAGCACATCACATGGTACAGTATGATGCTGGATATTTCCCCCCATGCGACTATATTTTAACTGTTCAGTGAGCCAGCCGTCAGAGCAGGAGGCAGGCCTTCGTTCTGTACCTTTCTCTCAGTTATATCAGCATCTGTTATGAATGGTGAATTCAGAACATTGAATTAAATCAATTTGTCAGGATGCCTGGGTGGCTCAGTCGGTTAAGCATCTGCCTTCAGCTCAAGTCATGATGACAGGGTCCTGGGATCGAGTCCTGCATCGGGTTCCCTGCTCAGTGGGGAGCCTGCGTCTCCCTCTGCTGCTCCCTGTCTTGTGCTCTCTCTCGCTCTCTCTCTGACAAATAAATAAGATCTTTTTTAAAATAATAAGATTTTTAAAAATAAATAAATAAATTTGTCCATGTGGCCCAATGGCTAGGAGACAGAGGAAACTTGTGCTGGGATATGCTGTGGTCTATTTTGGAGGTCTTAAGTTACAGGGCTTTGTTTTTATGTAATACAATTTTCATGACTTTTCAGTGTTTTCTATGCACTTTGCAAGTTTAATAAATAAGACTATCGGAGGTGAAACATTAGTTTCCTAACTTATTTTAGTTTTCCAGAATGACACTGTATCAAGACCGGTTTTGTCAATAATTCTGTTCCGGATGCTTAGGAAATAGCTGAGACTACTTACTAGTTAGATCACTAGTCAGCACTTTTTCTTCCCATTTTACCCTCTCCCTCCTGCCCAGATGTATATACTTCATGTAAAACTATAGCTAAAGAGTTTTATTTTAACTTAGGGCATTAGGATAACGTGTAGGTGAAGAGCATAGCTTTGAAACCAGGCTCATCGACAAGTCCAAGGACATTGGGCAAGTTCCTCAGTTGCTCTGTTTCTTCTTCTGACATTGGGCAAGTCCCTAGTCGTGAGACCTTGGGCATGTCACTTAGTTACTCTGTTTCTCCCTCTGTTTAATAGGATTTATAATGGCACTTGATAGCGTGACATGACAGTTAGAATCGGACTGGCATGTGGTAGTGATTATTATTTTCATTATTATCTCAGTTCTAGAGAAAAAGATGTTATGACCACAGACATCAGGAGCACCTGGTCCTACTTGTTAATATTCATTCTTCAGAGAAAGTCTCCTAAAAATACCGAGGGAAATGGAATGGGGAGGTATCTTTAAAGTCTCTCTTTTTAGCAGGACTTGACTTTCAGAAAAAGCATACATTTTATAAGATACGTATAAGATAATGGGCTGGCTAGGAGTTAAAGCCAAGAAAAGCTACAGCCTCTGCGATCTAAGTGTTTATTTGATTTGAGTCTCGCTGACACATTCGTTTCAGGTACATACCTTAGTGATTTGGCGAGTTTATACATTAGGCTATGTTCACCAGAGCTACCATCTGTCCTCCTGAGTGGCTGTTAAAATATCATTGTATCCCTTTCCCCCTGCTTTTCATTCCGGGGACTGACTTATTCCATAACTGGAGGCCTGTGTCTCTCTTCCTCTTTCGCCTTCGTATTTGCCTTCTTCTACTCCCCTTCTGCCTTCTTATTATCTTATTATATTCTTATTGTACAGATAGCACCCACCTCTGCCTCTGCCTTATTATTGTAGGAAAGTGTAGAGCAAAAGGCAGCCATTCAAGAAATAATGCAGCAGTAAGGACCTGAATGACATAGCAGCAAGAACATTCTTTGAGGACATTACGTCTGATGGTTCATGCATTCTCTATCTGAAAAGTCAGCGGTGGAGACAGGGCTCTGGAGGAAAGGGGGGCTGCTTTGTGCAGAGGGAAGCCCAAAGGCCTTCAAAGATCTGGCTGTAGTGGGGGGGGGGCAGGGTGACCAGGGGAGTCAGTGAGCGGAGCCAGCTCTCCGCCCTCCCCCGGTAACCTGGAGTCCGATGCCGAACACGCTATGCTCTTGCAGGGGACAAGTCCCATGGTTGTTTCGACCCCGCTGACGAGCTGCCCAGACTCCGCAGCCTTGAGCGTGGCAGTTTGTCCTGCACGATGAAGGGAGAGGGAGAGTGGGTTGTGAAGCTGAGTTTGGGGTACGGATTCCGTTGGAGATTCTTGAAAAAATTGGCCTTGGGACGTAGCAACCTTTATCGGTCATCTATCAAAGAAAATTGGAGCTGGAAGGCACTGGGCAGATTATCTAGTCCACGAGTAAGAACTCCAGTGTGTCAAACTGGGGAGAAGAAGGGAATCTGAAGGGCGTGGTTAGGGTGCTTTGTTCCACAGTGCACAATAAAACTTTCCTTACTGAAGTGTAATTGACATACCCTATCCTGTTTCAGGTGTACATCATAGTGATTCCGTATTTTCATTATTATGAGGTGACCCCCACAGTAAGTCTAGTTACCGTCTGTCACCCTACAGTTGTTATGAAGTTATTGACTATGTTCCTTGTGCTGTCCATTGTGTCCCATAGCTTACTTATTTTATAACTGGAGGTCTGTACCTCTTAATCCCCTTTTTGCCTGCCCTCCCAACCCCTGCCCGCTCTGATAACCAACCATGTGTTTCCTGTACCTTCAAGTCTGTTTCTATTTTGTTTTCTCTGTTGTTTAGATCCCACATCCAAATGAAATCCTAAGGTATTTGTCTTTTTCTGACTTGTTTCACTTAGCATACCCCCCTCTAGGTCTATCCATGGAATTGCAAATGGTAAGGTTTCTTTTTTATTCTGTGGCTGAGTAATATCCCCTTGTATGTGTGTACCACATCTTCTTTCTCCATTCACTCTTCGATGGACTCTTAGGTTGCCAAATTCAAGCTGTTTCACGTCCTCTGGGCAGAGGGAAGTTATGTGGAATCTGATTATGTGCAAAAGAGTGTAGTAGGTTTGGGGTAGCTACACGTGCAAGCTGTGCCCGCCTCTGCCTCGGTTTCTTCGCCTGTAAGGAGGAGTGCAGATCCCAGACATTTAGAATGAGCATCATGTGACCTCATAGTAAAAATTCCTTGGGAGTTTGGGTGAACATAAAAAACTTCTGTAAATGAATGGTGCTGTTTTTCGCACTTCTAAAAACCCAGTTCTCCATCTCTGGGAATTGAAAATAAAAGAGAACTTCCTCGGGCCCCCTGTACATGAATTAAGTGAAGGGGAAAGAGGCAGTAGAAATGGAGTTGCCAGGTTTTGCAAAGAAAAGTACAAGACACCTGGTTGAATTTGAATTTCAGATAAACAATGAATGATTTTTTAGTATGAATATGTGTGAAATTCAGACTTACCTGGGCAATCTGTGTTTTATCTCGCATCCCTAATGGATTAGAAACCTAGAATCATGGTAGAGCCAAGACGTTGACTGGTGGCTTGATGTCCTAGAATGTGTAGGGGTTTCACTAGTGGTCTTGGTCTCCTGGGACTATTCTAGAGAACCTGGAAATGTCGTCTCACTTTTCCTTCTCTTTCCTCCTTATTCCCCGAATTGTGGAGTGTTGGCATAATTGAGCATTGTGTGGCGGTCAGTGTAATTGGCTAATAACAGTGATGATTATTCTGTACTGACTTTCTGATACACTAGACCCTTTACATCAATTGTTTATCCTATTATTTACTGCCCTTAGCGACAAAACATGTACTCTAGCCCAAGTTATACAGCTAATTTGGGTAAAAGAAGGGTTCTAACTCAAGGGTGTCTGATGGTACAGCCCATGTTTGTAACATCCACTCTCCATGTTTTGGATGTAGATGGTTTGTAGCCAGCCATGCCAGAAAATTACTGACAGCTCATCTCTTCCTTTACTATCCGTGACGGGAGTTGCTCTCAGAACCCTGGGCTGTGTGTTCAGAGTCCGTGCTCTGTCACTTTTCTTTTCGGATTTAGCCTTTGTTCACTTTGTTTGCCTAAAACAACATTTGATCTTGTTAATTAGTGCACTTTGGTCCCTTCAGAAATCTTTAGGTCTCCTCCTCCCACCTGTAGATCTCAGCACGAGGTAAACGAGCTCATGTCCAGCCTCACACGTGTGACAACTTGGAGAAGGACATGCAGGGCTCCCCAGAAGCTGGTCTGCGCTCAGCACTGATCTATGCACGACACACAGCTTGTAAAGTGAGCTGCATCGAGAAAGAATGGACTCTATTGTTGAAAAATATTTTATCAACCGAATTATGTTTGAAGTTATTTTTATTTCCTTTCAGCCCCATCACACACAACCATCTTCTCCATCTGATTTCACTTCTGCTGTGTTCTTAGCGGCAAAGATTTTAGAAAGATGACAGTTGGTCGACTATGAAATGTAGGATCTATTTTTATTCAAGATCATTGATTTAAGTTTGACAAACTAAAGGATGTCATGTTCTGTTCGTTTAGGGGATTAGTACCTACCCAGTAAGTTCTTCCAGTCTAGAAAATGTTCCAGTTCTCTAGTGATTAAAGATTAAGTTTTGGCCTAATTGAACTTGTAGGGAGAGTTTAGTTCCAGGAGTTTAAAATTCCTGTGTACCCTGACCAGCTTCGTCTGTGTGCTCACTTCTGCTCAGATCATTTTGTTCCTTCAACCCAGTTAAAAGCTTCCGAGAGCTTCCGTGCATGCCGTGTCCTGCAAAGCCTTGTCCTTGTCATCTTTCTCATTTTCTTAAGCTGCATTTGACAGCTGCGTGTGACATTTGGGAAATTGCTTTCAAAATTGCATTTGGATTTTAGTAGCCGATTTAAATATATACGAAAACCACGTCTCTTTAAAATTTTAAGCTGAAGGCATTTGCATTCAGTATCTTTTAAATAAGGAATAAAGTGAACAAACGGCGACAACAAAACAGTCCCAGTTTTAAGTATCTTTCGAGAACGTTCTGGGCTAAAGGGCATAGAAATCCTCAAATGCGGCTCCGGGCGGTACACCAGGATAAGCTGATACCACAACCATGCATAGCTGTACATTTGAATTCGCTGAATTTTGAAATCTAGTTAAGATCTATATTTGATATCATTTTTGCAGAAACTATGTATATGGGGGTTATTAAGTAGAACTAATCATCATTCAAGACAGAAGTGGTCCAGAGAGAGATTATGCACATTAATGCTAGTAAGGCAAGTGTGGGGATTCCACACACGCATATGTCAATATTGATAATGCATATGGCTGTCGATATCCATGAGCTAATTCTTAGATATTGCTGGTATGCAACTTTTTCTCTCTGTGTTTAGCAAAGTGCCAGGCCATGCCTAGTTCTCAGTAAATATTTGTTGAATTGAAATTACATGTCCTAGTTGGTGGGTTCATATTTATTATCTTTAACAGAGAGATAAAAAGATCTTTTCTCCATTTCACTTGACATGCTCCCCTGATTGTCAAGGAATGGAGGAATAGAAAATTTGAGGTTCTAAAATATTTCAGTGAACAATGAAGATAGATAACATTTTAGAAATACTATTAAAATCATTTATAGGAGGCTTTTTCTCAAGAAGCACATAACTGTACTTCCCTCTTCATACACAGACACCTAGAAAAATGAGAAAACAATGCAAGAGATGCTGATAAAATAGACATATGGAGATAACATATATTGTACTTTTCATTCATAAAAAATATATATTTTTATCAGCATCTTTTACATTGTTTACCTTTTTTTTTCCCGATGCTCTAGTTTTCCAACCAAGTATGGTAGAATTCTCCAGGTCGTATTTTATAGTAGAATGATAAATATTCTCCCCAGAAGTCAGAACTTCCTATCATTAAAAATTTGCTCTTAAAAGTAGGAGTTACAGAATAGCATTGACTTTGTATTCAGACTTCCCTTCAGGCATTATTATTGAAAACGATAACAGTGAACATCTCTATCCTGGGGCACAGACATAAGTTATATCCTATGCCCAGTGACATAACAATAAAACTTTGTTCATCCAAATAAATAATAGATAAAAATCATCTGGCAAAGAGTCATCCACTGGATTTCACTTGTTCCATGAGGAGAACTGTATTTTTCCAGTAGGAGAAATCCCACCTTTATCATTGAAATCAGTGAGGAAAAATAACTAAGAATTTGAGGTGTAACGGGTTTTGCTAGAATTTCTTCCCTTAAGTAAGAGTCCTGCCTACAGAGGGATGACTGACGAAAAGAATAGACTCAGGAGTAGAAATAGAAAAGCAGTTTGGAAAATGTGTTTCTACTCCAAAGTTTTAAATCATAACTAACGATGTTGAGTCCAGTTCTGCGGACTTTTTAATCCTCCTATTAATTTAACTACAGTGAGGGGACTGTACAGGGAATTTTGTGGCCGAAAGGTTCTGGCCCAGGAATTTGCTTGGTTACTGAGAGAAGTCTTGGAGTTTAGGGGAGGAGGGGATCTTGTAACTTAATTCTCTAAAAACAATTTTATACTTCCTATCGATGCAAACTGTCTTATTTTTTAAGCAGTCTTGTCGCAGTTCCCTTAGAATCTGCCAGTCTTGCTACCTTTAGCATTTGTGCCTCTGGTGGCAAAACCGAAATAGAACAGGGCTCTCTGTGCCTTTGTCATACTTAACTTCTCAGAATTGCGGCAGCCTTCTTCATTTTCTGTCCAGGACGTGTAATTGGAATTCACTGCGGCTAAGCTGAGATCCTTTATCACCCTACTTAAAATGAGGATGACCTTACATCCCCGTTTGCCCCCAGAGGTTCCCACTTCGTGCCTGTTGTCCCGGTGTAATCACTAATAGTTCTTCTATTCCATCTTGAAATGCTCTTCCACGGGCAGTAGATTATGTGGTCCTCACACTTTGAACTGTGAAACCTGGTGACTGCAATAGTCACAAGTCAGACAACAACACGTGAAATTTGAATGACTTAGGAAGAAGAACGGAAGTTGTCAGAATGCAGCAGGTTAATCTCCGACTGTGAGGGGAAAGGCAGACAGAGCCACCGGCAGGTGTCTTGGAGGAGGATTGACGGCAGATAGCTGAAGCCCTGGAGGTAGACATTTATCTCAACAAACAATTGGGGAGTGCCTGCCCTCTGCCCGGTGCCAGGGGCGGGGGCCGATGGTGACCCCGCAGGGAGCGCGGCCCAGCTGGCCCTGTCCTCGAGTTGATGGGAGTTGCCCCATCCGGCTCGGTCCAGCCTGATAACCAGGTCACAGTGAAACCTTACTTCTAAGGCAAAGACCTAGGCCGGCTGTTTGTCGTTTGCACACTAAGTCTCTCTGACCTCATAGCCCTAGCACGCTGCTTTATTGGATCATAAACTCGGCGAGGAAACACCTGGAAGAACTTGAACCTCACGAAATCAGTTAGGCGTCTGGCGTGCCCGGTGCCTGCTGCTCAGCCACCGCGGTCCCCGCCCAGGGCTGTCCGCGCGGCCGCTGCGACGAACTCCCGAGAGCAGAGACAGCTGCTTTACGTCCCAAACCCAACGGTCAAGTACTTGTGAGAAATCCTGACTGATTGACAGGTTCTACAGAGAAAGCCGGACGGGTACCGCACGCCCTTTGACCCAGGAATCAAGCCCAAGGACGTATTTGCATAAGTGCAAGCAGATACATCTGTAATATGCATTATTTGCACTTTATTTTATAAAACCTGAATAGGGGTGCTCTATCCAGCCACTAAACATGAGCTGGGCCTGTATACGCTGAACCCGAAGGTGTTCATAACCTACCCGAGTGGAAAAAAACCAAATTACAAGACAGTTATTATCCTGTATGTAGATTTTTGAAAAACCAACAGAGAAGCTGTGTTTGTATGTGTATATAAGAAAGTCTCAGAAGCTAAATGGCAGGAGGGAACAGAGGGACTTTCACTTTTCCGCGGTAGTATCTGCACAATTGTAGCATATTAATTTTATCATTTTAAAAAGGCTTTCATTTAAGAATTTTTTTTTTAATTAAAAAAACAGCAGAAATCCTGACTGACTTCAAGGTACCTACCCAGGATCTCCCGCTGTTCTGAAACCCAGCCAGTAAAAACCAGGAAGTGGGTTCCAGAGACTCCTGAAGGGCTCAAGCAGTTGTGACCAGGTCTGCTTCAGAGGAGCACGTGGGGCTGGGGGGCCCAGGCCGAGCCTGACAGGTTTGGGGGGCCACGAGGTCGTGGCCAGGACACTTGGTCAAGGCGGATGTGGTCCAGGGTCTTATTGTTAGGGGCATCAGACCACCTGGGAGCTGGTGGGAGTATGTTTGTGTTTCAAGGCAGATTGAAGGACAAGGCCTAGGGGCCCCGCTTACCCCCGGTCTACATGATCAGACGGGGCTCTTCTGGAGCCCGTGTGTGCCTCAGAGAATGAATTCAGATTCCCATCAGACGCTGCTCTGAGATTCTGGGTCCCTCGAGTCCACGGTTAGTACAGAGATGCAGCCGTAAGCCGTCCTAGGCCAGCGGCCAGGCTAGCCGGCACCTAGTGGGCACTGCATCGTGAGGTAAGACAGAAATCTCGTCATGAATCATGGAAACCAGCCAACGGCGGTGGATTGTACCGTGTCCAGATATGCCTCTGTCAACCGAGTTGGATTTATGTTCCATGTGCAGATTTGTAGTTAGGAACAATTATCTTATGTGGACTATCCCACTTCTCAACACTGTGGATAATGGAGATTGAATGTTTGTTGTAGACTAGAAGTCATCTGTTTTCTCTACAAGTTAGTTCACGCAACCAGAAATTTAGATTTAACTCCGACACCTGTTTTTCTTTTCTTTCCTGGTTGATTTTCAAGAGACCAACCTTTTAAGTTGCGGCAGAAGAGGGATGTTGGCTTTGGCCTTGGCTTTTTCTTGCAGGCGTAGAGAACATTGAGTCCCATTATTTTCCCTCTCAACGCCAAAGGGCTTTCAGAATGTGCCCTGCTTAGTTGTCTTTTTCATTTGAAAACACTTTGGAATTCGTCCAGCGTAATTAAGAAAGTTTGTTTTTTGTTGACTAAAAACAGTAGCGAGTCCTATTTTCCTTGAAAGTAAGTGCAGAGATGGTGTGGTGTCCCACAGGAGTTTATGAGGTCCCGGGAAAAGCACGAGCCTTTGAGGCTGGTGGCATTCAAATCCAGTGTCTCCCACGGAACTGCGTTGGGGGGGCAGGGAACACACTCGAATCATCCGTGCCCTGATTCCCTTGTGTGAACCAGGAATTCCAGGGATGATGCCTTCGGCAGAGGGCCGTTTGGGGATAGCACGAGGTCACGCATGTCGAGTCTTAGCACTGTACCTTGTTTGCACTTGAGTACTCCGGACTATTCTTTTATCCAGACTGTTTCTTCAAAGGCTCTTTCATGCTACAGACCTCAGTCTCTGTAAGGAACATTTTAGGAGCCCCCCTTCCTCCCTCCCGGGCCCCTGCTCAGTGCGCCTGCCCACATCCACTGAGATGCCAAGCCACAGGCTGGCCCTGACTTGAGGGAGGACAGGAGGCAGAGAATCACTCGGACGCTCTTGGGCCCCTAGGAAAAGCCGTGGATTATTCGGGAGAGGTCAGTGGCTGACAGGGAAAACGTACATTCGACATGACCTATTCAAGGGAAGGAGCTTGGGTTTCGCTTTGAAAGACGAAAATACCATAGCAAACTTGAATTTAAAGATCACTGCTGACCTTCAGTAACCCTGTCTGGAAGCTATCACTTTCCCCCGCTCAGGTCTCTGCATTGCTCTAGGTGACAATTACGTGGGTGGATATTTCATTTTTCATTTTATGTCAGCCTTATAGTTCGTGTGTTTATGTTTATATATTCCTATGAGGAGCAAACAGAAGGCATCTCGTGTATATTGGATCTGATGGCTCTTCAAGAATCTAAATGGGATCTGGATCGTATGCTAAGTGAGTGACATTGTGACTTGTCGCCGAAGCCCCGAAGGCCCTTCAAGATCTCCTTGCTCTCCTGCCCTGCTGAGCAGCGTGCCCTGTGCAGTGGGGGTTGGGGAGGAAAACACTTGGCAGCGAGCAGTTGATGAAAGACGCTTTTTTGGAAAGCTCTGAACATTCCTTCTACTCCCCAAGGAAGTTCTATTTAAAATTACCACTCTTTATTATACTTAGCTAAAAATATTCATCACATAGCCTCATAAGTGCTCAATTAGGTTGAATATTTATATGTACATTAAAACTTAGCCGTGGCTGTATTTATGAAGTGTAAGGGAGCCCTGAGTAAACGTCCTCCTCCCCTTCCGGAAGAACCACTCGGCTGTGGAAACACTGGTAGGATTGTGCGTGTTTGTGTTTGCGGCGGGAATTTTTCTTTTCTCTCGTTCTTTCTTTCTTTCTTTCTTTTTTTTAAATGCTGTTGCGCCTCCCTTGTGGAATCCAGAACCAGGGCCCAGAGGGGCAGGGAGCAAGGTCGGAGATAATGAGGGAGCAGAACAAGGTGCAGGTGATGGTGGGCGAGGCCAGGAAGGCTCTGCCCGGAGCTGGGCTCTGGAACGCCCCGTCCCCCCAGGGGGCAGGGGGGCCAAGAGCACCCTGTGGACGGAGGGGCCGGTCCTCGGGAGGACTCACTGGTAGAGTGCAAGCACACGGTACGATACAGCCCCGATGCTGGGGGCTTGAAGGATGAGCGGGGCGCGGGCTACGGCTTTGTGTCACGTCGGCTGGCAGATGTGTGTGTGGCGGTCTTCTCTTCGTCGTCTTCTGGAGGGAAACAGCCCCTCAGGGGAGGCAAGGAGGTGGTGAGTTGTCTGTGGAAATTCATATTATTCTTTCCCCATGCTTTCCAAATAATAGTATTTTAGCTATTATCTCTCTAGTTTGGGGCAAGTAGGTAGTGTGTAATTTTCATTAATAGTTTCCGAACAACCAGGGACGCCTGGGTGGCTCAGTCGGTTAAATATAAGCCTTCGGCTCAGGTCATGATTCTGGGGTCCTGAGATCGAGCCCCGCATCAGGCTCCTTGCTCGGCAGGGAGCCTGCTTCTCCCTCTCTGTCTGCCTCTCCCCCCTGCTTGTGTTCTCTCTCTCTCTCTCTCTCTCTGTCAAATAAATAAATAAAATCTTAAAAAACAAAAACAAAAAACAGTTTTCCAAAAGCCAAAGGTGGGAAGAGGCAGTCCCCTATAACAGATGTCCCACCCAGGGCCTGGATTTTCACAGGTAGCTGGGGTAGAGTGGGAAGAGCATTGGAAGATTGGGGTTCAAGTCCTGGCCCCGACGCCTGCCTTACACCATTATCACACCTGAGCCCGTTTCTCATTCACGAGGCTGCCTTAACACCTGTCTTGTCCCACGTTGGCTGCCTCGGAGCTCAGCAGGGAGTCTGCCCCTCCCCCCACTCGTGCCTGCACGCACTTTCTCTCTCTCTCAATAAAATAAGTAAGTAAAATCTCGGGGGGAAAAAAAAGAAAAAGCACAGGAGAAGGAAAAGTTGGAACTACAAAAAATAAGCACCTATTGGTCATCAGTTTGGCTTTAGATTTTGTTTTATTTGTTCACCCAACAGATAAGTGAGTGGCCAGGCACTGTGTTGGGTGCTAGAGAAATCAAATGCCACCATCCATTTAGAAGCTCTGAGCGTAATAGTAACAGAAGGCAGGAAAGCACGGAAACCAAATATGTCCCCAGTGTGTTGCATGTGACTCCGTAGGCTCTGGGTCTGGCGGCTAAGAGGAAGTCATCTAAAAGGCTTCATAAGGAAGGTTAGTCTCACGATTTTTGAAGACCAAAGGGGATGTGATTTCACAGAGAGCAGGCGGGTGGGGGGGGTGGAGGAAGCAAGCCTCAGAAAAACAAATGAACCTCTTTGAGGGGGGTGAAGCATCAGTAAAGTCTGATTCTAAGTTTGCTAAGGGAGGAGAAAACAACACAAGAGAAATTGCATAATTTTAAGAAAGTAATGATGTAAACATAATGTGACGGTGGTTCTACATTTTTTTTTACTTTATCCATTAGATTAGGAAAGATTAAAGGCAGCTCACCTATTAGTGTCGGTTTCTTAGGAAATCAAAACACTTTTCAAGGCATACTGCTTATTAACCCTGGATGTAAAAGATTTATAAAAGGCAAAAACTACAATGCCTATCCCAGAAAATCTTGGCTCTGGTTCTGAGAATCTTGAAATAAAATGTTTTCTGGAACATTAATTGGAAGACAGCTTGCTATCACCAAATTGTTAGTCTGCAGTAGAAACTCAAAACTGCTAACAGATGCTGCCTACAGATTTTTAAAATATGGAATTATTTCAGCCAGCTACCAAATCATTGATCTATGTGACTTTTTAAAACCAGGAAATATGCGTATAAATCTACATAACTGTTCGACTGAGAAAAAGTGTTCCCCTTTGTACTATCTACCGCAAACATCTGATTTCCAAACTGAGCCTGGCTTTACTAGAATTTAGCTATTTAAATTAACTCAGGAGTTTATTGAAAAGCGATTTACAGCAAGTTTAAAAAAAAACAAACAGCGTTTAAATTTTAGTCCTTGACTTCTTTAATCATTAACTACCTGTGTGACTAGCCTGCCTAAGAAATCCCCAGGTTCCTTTAAGAGCATGCTTCCAGCCTGAGCACTTAAGATTTGTACAATGCACATATAATCTATGTATGCTGTTAGAATACTTAGGAAAACTCCCCAGCTACTCACATTAGTTAGTTTGTGAATTTACTGAGGCATATGGGGCCAGGCCTACTCTATGCCCATCTATATTAATTGCATTTGCCCCCATGTAGAATTAAATAGGGTGGGGGAGGTAAAGAGAAGGCCATCAGGAATTAGACTCCACTTTACACAGCTACCGGGCAGCCCAAAATAGGAGCTCAAGGGGAGACATTAGCATTTACTCCCTGTACTGGTGGTGGTGGAGAGAGGGGCGACCTGGGGTAATTCACACCCGCCGCCCCCCCACCCCCCGCCCCGGCACCCAATCCAGCTGACCAGGGGCCTCTTTAAAAAATAAACAAATGTCTCTTTCTCCAATTTTTATAATAAAATTTTGCAATAAATTCTAATCATGAACCTCATAATTTTGCAAAACTTCACTTTTGTAATCTTTTAAACTTCTGCTAAATATTGAAGAGTATCCGTTCCATTGTGTAGATAATATATAGATAAAATTGGGTCTCAGAATACACAGACTCTATTTCTATTATTATTTCTACTTTAAAAATCATACAAGTACTGTGTACGGTAGAAAAAAGTATAAGATAGAGGCAAGTATGGAAAAAATAAAGTCACCTGTAGTCCTCAATCTGGACATATTTTTTTTATTCCTGAAAGTATATAGATGTTTGTTTGAGAATAGAGAATGCATGAGTGTATAGAATCAAACCTGCAAGAAAAAGGTTTTCACCTGAAACTAATATAATCTTATGTCCATTATACCTCAAAAATATATAGAGATCAAAATTAAAAATGTAATTGGAGAAAAGGATGAAATAATATGTATAAATATTAGAAAAGCAGTTGTTAAATCATCCTCTTAGCAAAAAAAAAAAAAAAGAAGAAGAAGAAGAAAGCAAAGGGGCACCTGAGTGGTGCAGATGGTTAGGCATCCAGCTCTTGGTTCTGGCAGGGGTCTTTGGTCTCGGGGTGGTGGGATGGAGCCCCACATCCAACCCCTCGTCAGGCAGAGTCCACTTGAGATTCTCTCCCTCTTCCCCTCCCACCTGTGCTCACTCTCTGAAAATAAACAAATAAATCTTTTTTTTAAATAATAAATTTAAATAATAAATTTAAAAAAACATTTTTAAAAAGAAAAGCTTTTTGGAGAGTACAAGACAGTGCAGGCTGGCTTCCGAGGTCCGGCAGCCCCCAGAGCTGCACTTTTCCCCATCTTGCCAGCACTCGCTGGGTTTCTTTGGGCCACAGGCTTCATCTCCCTGAGTCTCGCTGCAAAAATGGGGATTCTGATGCCTGTGTGTCCAGGGCGCTGATGGCAGTTTATGGTGGGGGCACCGCGGGAAGTAAGTGGGCCGCCGTCATCGTTCCGAGGCGTCTGGGCAGGCACGATACGGGCCCCGAGCCCACGAGGCGGCCCTGCCGCTCGTCCTGTGACAGTTTTGGGAAGACAGCTTTCGCAGGGTTTGGAGGTCAATTCAGTGACTAGACTCTCAAAGAGGGAAGCTGACACAGGAGGGATGATAAAGTCACCAGTGGAATCCTGCTACTATTTGCAGAGTGAGCCTCCTCCCGGAGAAAAAGACACTTTGGAGGAGAAGACGCAGGGTCCCAGGTGACCGGGAAGGGGTAGGACAACACTCTAGAAAGCCAGGCAGGAGGCTGCAGGTTGGCTTGAGATGCGGCTTCTCTCAAACAGTGCAGACAGCATCGGCGTGTCTGAAGCGTGGCTCAGAGTAAAAACAGCGAGGGCGGGAGAGGCCCGCTGCTCGGGGCGGGTGGTGGTATCTTACCAGACAAAGCTCAGCGTCGATGGAAGAGGGAAAAGTCTAAGGAAGGTCAGAGGACAATGAGAAGGCCCAAGTTCTTCTCAGAGTCGCCCTGGCTTTGAAAAATCGCATCCCTGGGAACAAGAAGAATTTATAGGTTGACCTCAAAATTGCCGCAAGCCTCCAAAATTGTGGGGAGCAGGAAGGGATTCCTGTGCTCGGAACGAGGCAAATGTTTTGATTTTCGAGCAAAAGAAAGGTAGTTTCCTAGAACTACAGGCCAGTGAACTTGTCATCATTCCCAGCATGATGCCGAAAAGAATTCATTAAAAGGTTTGTCAGCTGTTAAAAAAGGGGGTTGGATTCTGTGTCCCAAAGGCACTGGCGTAGGTTCACTAAGAATAATTCCTGCCAGAAAGAAGATTGCAGCTTTTAAAGAGGGTCGTTTGATTGGCAGGTGAAAAATGTTCCAGATGCTCTATGTCAGGATGTGAGTGAGGTGTCTGAGAAAGTCACTAAAAGTGTATTTATGGAAAGAGTGGAGACCTAGGGCCCGGATGGAAATGCAGCCTGGGTGGCTCGTACCGCCCGACTCAGAGGCCTGGCTCACTGACCAGTGTCAACCCCAGAGGTGGGCCCGCTTGACGGTGGCCCCCGATCTCATGGTAGAGCCCTGGGGAGGGGGCGGGAGGGGGGGCTCTACCTGCCGCTGCTGGACGGTGTGGAGCAGAGATCAGAAGCCACAGCCCAGCGCAGAGGGAGGAAAGCAAACCCAGCTGAATGCAAAAGGAAGCACCAGGACAAAGTGAGGGGAGCAAGGGACAGGTCACCTGGGAACAAGGAGGAGCAGGGCTGCTGTAGAGGATCTCCAGGAGGAGGTATCCCGGCTGCGGCAGCGACGTCTTCATTCGCAGGGCGCGCTTACAGACTGGCGCTGGCCCGTTTACAGAGCCCAAAGTGGGAGACAGATTTCTTTTTTTTGTTTAAGATTTTATTCATTAATTTGAGAGAGAGAGAGAGAGAAAGAGCACACAGGGAGGAGCGGAGGGAGAGGGAGAAGCCGGCTCCCCGCTGAACAGGGAGCCCAACTACGCAGGGCTCGATCCCGGGACCCCGGGACCATGACCTGAGCGGAAGGCAGATGCTTCACCGACTGAGCCTCCCAGGCGCCCCGGGAGACAGATTTCTAACCTCAGAGTTCCCTTGTCCACTGATTTATTACTGATTTGAATGAGGGAGTGGATATCATGCTGCTCATTTAGTGAGACCAGGAGATCATGTGATGGTGGAAGAGAGCACTAAATGTTGTATGAGTTCTGGGCCTGCTTTCAGAAAACTCAGCTGTTGCAAGTGTGAGATGGAGCAATCCTGCTCACTAGGCACCCCGGAGGGGTCGCGTGGCTGCCTCAGTCCGCGGAGCACGGGGCTCTCGATCTCAGGGTCGCGAGTTCAAGCCCCACGTAGGATGTAGAGATTGCTAAAATATATATATATATTAAAATATTAATATATATATATATATATAAAACTTAAAAAAAGAAAAAAGGAGGAGGCAGAGGTTTAATGTCAGCCACCAAGGGACGTTCGGACACCCGCAGTGGCAGAGTGAGGTTCGAGCCGAGGTGGGTGGTGATCCTTGACGGTGCAGGCCTGATCCACACAGATCAGACCACAGCTGAAGTTTTTAATTCAGTGCCAGTTCGCATATATTAAAGGACATGTTTCAAATGTGTCCATAGAACGGTCCAGGTTTGGGGGAGTCTGTGCAAGTCAGACGAGGATGAATGTGCTCACCCTGGAGAACAGTTGGGCGGGTTTTCTGGCCCCGAAGATTGGACTTCTCTTTGGTGACGCCGGAGGGATAGAGTCAGGCTGCCTCGCCCTTGGGGGTGCCCGAAAAGAAGTGGAAGCGTCAGGAGAGAGGCCCAGCCCCTGGAGAGGCTGCGGGGACAAAGGCCACTTTCGGGGATGGGAGACAAGTCGGGGATCCAAGGAGGCGTCCGTCTGATGACATGTAAGCCCCTTTGGACTGGAGGGTCGGTGGGTCTAGTTCTGTCTTCGGTACTTCCGTGTGGTTGTGGTTCCTCAAAGCATCAGGTGCAAGTTCTGACTCGTCGCTGTCAGAGTTGTGCGATTTGAGACTGTCCCCTTCCTTTTCAGGTGTATGATTCAAAATGAAAAAGTTGGGGCTAGCTTGTAGGGAAAAGGCATCAGTCTCATCCTGGTTCATTCCGGGACATTCATTCCTCTCCTGTAGGGAGGAGCATGGTTGAAACGAAAGGTAGAGGCAGGACCTCGTTTGCTCATCTACCCCTCTGGGTGCCAGGGAGCGGCGCACACAGGTTCTCACCTGTCCAGGCGAGCTGTGGCTTTTTTCTGAATTCTAAAAAAAAAAAAAAAAAAGGAAAAAGGAAAAAAAAAAAGTAGCAACAACAACAAACCCAACCACTTTTTTTTCCAATTAGATTGTTAAGGACAGACATTTTAATATATTTTAAATTTATAAAAATCTGTTTACTTATTGTTGTAAATACGAAAGGACGTCCTTCCTTGGAACGCTGGGTGCCAGCCAAAGGCACAATGTCATTAACTCCCGCTGCTAAGTGAAGGCAAGTTTCCTGGTTCTGGTCAGCGCTGTCATGACCGTGACCCAAGATCGGATACTTGCCCTTGTCCTTTTGAATAGGCGAAGGGGTTCAAGAGCCCTGGGAACTTTATTTCCACTGTGTTCCCACGTGAAGACGACAATCCCCTGGCTGCTCCGAGGGGGGTGTCCTGGGGGGTCATCCATTCCTCCTGACTCCGGACGGGCTTGCTGGCAGGGACTGCGGGAGCAGTTTTCCTGGCCACAGGTGTACGTTCTAAACACAGTGCGTAAACGGTGTTGACTATGGGCTTCCCCCAAATACACCGTAGTTGGGCGGAGTTCTTACCTGAAGCATGGTCTTCATTACTGAGGGTGCTGGTCTCCTGTGCTACAGGATTGGCCCAAAGGCTCACTGTCGTCGACACTAAGCAGCTCCCAAGGGCTTTGCTTTGAGAATGTCAGGCGACCAGTCCTCCCCTCTCTCTAGTCTCTTTTCCTTTCTCTCTCTCTGTCTCTCTTAATCTCGCTCTCTGTCACAGACACACATACCCTCTCACTTTTCCGCACTCCTCACACTCCCACACGTTCTCTGTGTGTGTTTATTTAGAGAAAGCTTTGCAGAGCACCCTGTCTGGAGCAGTGCCCATCCCCGGCCTCCGTGACCGTCTCTCACGTACTCCACACTTCCGTCCACTCTCGCTCACTCTCTCTCTCCAGGCGTGTCAGCTGCCTGAGGACAGAGTCTGTGCTTTATTCACCTCTTTGTCTCCAGCTCTTAGAACACCCCAGGCATGTGGTAAGCTCACAATAGTTCTCTGGAGGAGAAAAAGGAGCGAACTTGGAAAGGGAGCATTCTTATAGTTAGGAACAAGTAGGAAAGGATAATCATCCTGAAAAACATCTTGGGTTCTAGATTTACCATGTTTCTGTGGAAATGAATACAACCTATTCTGCTGGCTCCGTGTCCCTGAGGTACCCACACCTCTGACTCCCTAGTCGGGTGCTAAATAAAATGGAGAAGGGCCAATTCAATTAAATATCAGATACACAACAAATAATTTTTAGTATAAGTATGTCCTGTGCAATTTTGGGGACACACTTATGCTAAAAATGATTTCTTGCGTATTTTCATTTGCTAAATTTCGCAACCCTACCTCAAGTTCCCTGATAAATATTGATTTGCCATCTTTTAGGATGTGTCAGTGTTCTTTACAGTGTTCCCAAAAGAAATCAACTCCGATGTCAGCCTTGCCCCCGAAATATGGCACCACTGAGTAGAGCCACGGTTCATTCAGAACCTTTCTTGAACTGAAATACATATGATGAATGATGTTTATGTGTGAATCCCCCTTAACCCCTTTTCCATTTCTCCTACTCAAGAAAACATTGACTATAAATGATAGGGATTATTTTAGGAATAACCTTGAATCCTCTTATTATTTAAAATAAATAGTTTTCAGATTTGCCCTTTATTATTGTCACTAAACCTAAAAATGACTTGAGTCACCTCTCTCAGCTAACTACA
>CM052802.1:10428017-10494260 GCA_028533885.1 Nasua narica | reverse complement strand
CAGTGCAGATGAAGAGATTTTCTTATCCCAATTCCTGGTCAGCGCTCCTGAAAAATATGAAAGCAGTCGCAATCGTATTTTTTTAAAGCCCTTTCCATTCTGTGCTTTCACATTTGCCCAAGATAGACGGGCCTGAAACTGTGCTGCTTGTAGAAAAAGAGTATCGCCGGGTGGTTTATTCACTTGGGTCGTGTTTGGAGTTCTCTGTGAGCTTGTTAAATAAGACACTGTGCCGTCCTGAAAACTATTCCTCTGTTTAAAAAGATAAGAAGACATGCAATTCCAGTCCAGTGTTTCTCCGTGATGTCAGAGTCACTCCTCAGGTGCCCGGGGGGCCTCGGGTAAAGCCCAGGCTGATGGCGGATGTTTTCTGTGGAGACGCTGGTCCTCTCTGCGCGGCGGCCTAGGTGTAAAGATGACCTCACTTGCTGCATTTGCTGCTGTTGCATCGTGTTCCTGGTGTGGATGTGGGGCCCTCGTGCCCCTCTTAGTTTGTTGTTTTTACAATTTTGTTTATTTTGGAGAGAGCGAGCGAGTGTGCACAAGGGGCAGAAGGGAGGGAGAAAGAATCTCGAGCAGACTTCACACTGAGTGCAGAGCTGGAGGCAGGGCTCCATCTCACGACTGTGAGATCGTGACCCGAGCTGAAACCATGAGTCAGACGCCTAACCGCCTGAGCCACCCAGGCGCCCCAGTGCCCATCTTAATTATCTTAGGTGCACATGAGAGAAAGACTGGGTATGAAGACAAACTATGAAGCTTGCAACTCGGATAACTTACCAAACAGGCATGAATGCATTTCCTGGTTACGTCCTTCCAAATGTACATGAAGGGTCCTAGTCTCTCTGCCTTTTTTTTCCCTTTTAGTTTCACTCACGTAACTTTCTGGTGGTTCCTTTAAACTGCAAATTCCTGATTTTAACTATGTATTCTAGATAAGGAGATAAAGCATAGACATAGAGAGGAAAGATCTGATGCAGTCATAGCTGAGTCCACTCCAAGGGCCAGCCCACGGATGTGGCAGGCAGGGTCCCTGGACATACTTTTCCTGCCACCTGTCCCTCCAGCCCTGGGGCCTTGCTCTCTCGAGGCTCGCTGTCCTGAGAAACTCCAGTAGCCATCTTTCTTGGGGTTGCATTTTCTGGCATCCAAGAAAAGTGAGTGGCTTGTCATTTCCTTGACTAAGTCATGTCAATTCCTTGCCACTAATTCAGTTTGCAAATTAGTTTCTGCAGAAGGAAGGAAGGAAGGAAGGAAAAGAAAGAAAAGCATCTGTTCAACTGGGTGGCCATATAGTATCTCCAGTTCAGTGTGATTACATCTGAGGACACCAGACTGAATTTGCTTTAAGCAAACTGGATATATGAAAATTGAAATTAAAAAAAAAAAAGGATAATGATTGTTCACTTTTCAAGAGGTTCCTTTGCCTTATGAAAAAGATTACAATAGGATTTCTTTATTAAAAAAAAGATTTTATTTATTCGTTTGAGAGAGAGAGAGAATGAGCAGTGGAGAGGGACAGAGGGAAACAGAGACAGAGAAGTAGACTCCTTACCGAGCAGGGAGCCCAATGCGGGACTCGATCCCAGGCCGCTGGGTCATGACCTGACGCAAGGGCAGACGCTTAACCACTGAGCCACCAGGCGTCCGTAACTTTGAAAATTATTAAAAAATTTGTAATTTGATGGGTTCAAGTTTACTAAATAAATATTACTAGTTTTTGCTCCAGCCTACTCGTGGAGGAACGAATACCCCCTCCCAGTGACCACTGCACGTGCCAAATTAAAACCAAGGGCAGTACATCCTGGGACCTGCCCCTCATTAATCTTCCAGTGTCTGTTCTCGGAAACCCAATGTCAAGCCTGTTAACCTTTAAGCTAGAAGGAGAGCTCGCTAAAGCAAGCTCCCCCATAAAATTCATTCACATTGAGCATCAGCCCCGAGCCTAGAGCCTCGGTGCAGTTGAGGTGATTCTGCCGCCAAGGGAACAAGTGTCACAGGCCTGTTTCTTATTCCAGAAGCTCTGGGTGATTGGCGGTGCGGCGAGTGGACTATTGGACTTCTGGGATGGCACTCAGTTTATTTCACTTCCGTTCCTTCTGCCTTTCGCTGAGTAGCCGTTGAGAAGCCCCGCACCAAGGAGTGGGGCTCCGGCAGCAGCAGCGGTCAAGGTCAAACAGACCTTGCCTTGGATGGCGTGGAGCCTGCAGCCTGCTTTCCCATCCTGCAAACATGGCAGTCTATCTTAAGGTTATGGAACGGTGCCTTTGATAACTTGCTCTTTCCCTCTTTCTGCTTCTGGTCTTCTCCCCCTGCCCCCACCCAAGTTCAAAGCTTCAGGGTGTCAACAAGAAGACTTATCAGGTCATGTGTGAATTGTTAACAGAGATCCTTTGTTCTCCTTTTAGCTCAACCAGGGCATACACTGTGAATTTTTTTTTTTTTTTAATAGAGGTGTACTCAGGGTTGTGAGTTCAAGCCCTGTGTTGGGCTCCACGATGGGTGTGAAGCCTATTAAAACACACACACACACACACACACACACACACACACACACACTCTGATTCCTAGTTAGTTACTTGTGGTGATTTTCTCCTGTGAGTAGGTATAGCCCAGAGAGAAACTGAAGTAAGGAGGAAGGGGAAGGGCAGGCTGGTTGTTGGGGCGGGGTGAAGGGATGGATCCTGGCCCCATAATGGTGATGCCTGCTCCATGAGGAAGGTGAGGGGCTCTGTCTGTCACAGAGGAGCTCAGAGTCAGGGATAGGAGGGAGAAGATGCTGATGGGAGCCGAGCTCTCCCAGGTGTATGGACCCGGGGAGGCTGGTGACTGGGCCCTAGCCACTTGAGAAGGCCTCACATATGAGGCAGCTGACGAACAGAGTGTCTTCAGTGTCTGACTAAGCAGTCTCAAGGCAGCCAAAAGAGGGAATAGCATGCCAGGCAGAGGGAACGAAAAACTTCAGCCTCACTCCTGTAACCTAAGAGTGGGGGAGCATCAGCGCTCAGCCTCTGTTGCCAGGGCTCCCTGAGAACATGGTGACGGAAAAATCCATATCCTTCCTGCCGCCTCTTTGATAGACACTCTGCACACAGCGCCTCACTTAATCCCTACAGTTAGCCTGGCTGGTGGCTACTGATCCCCATTTTACAGTTGTGGAAACTCACAGTAGCCCAAGAATTGCCCACCCAATAAAGAGCAGAATCAGGGCTACCTGGCGAGTCAGTTCCAGGATGCACCCTTTAACCGATATGCTGCCCTGGGTCTCCTGTAGACGAGCTCGCTGGGAGGGTTCTGCCACATCCCGTGTCTATCCGCTTCCCCTGGTTCACAGGAGACTGGACTTCACCACCTATGGAAACAGCTCAGGCCGTGATGGTCCGGAAGTCTGCTATCTTTGCGTCATTCCAAAGTCTGTGTTATATTTGCATCATTTGTGCCAAATGGCATAATTTTCCAGGATATAATATCTGAGATATTTGAATTAAATGAGAAAGGAATATTCTAGGGCATATAGTGCTTTGTAGGACAAGAGATCAGAATGTCATCTAGATTCCCAGTCTTTGTGTGCCCTTGGGCAAATGGGAGACGTCTGTACTTCTGTTTATTTTAAAGTGTAGAATGAGAATTTTGTGCCCCGCGATTCCTAAGGTCTGTTTTAGCGCTACTATGACTGTTTTGTTATGTTGAGATTAAGTTTGCACAAAGATTATGTGCACAATACGTGTGTGGATATGATGTAGGCAAGAAAATGTAATCTCAGTTTAATAAAGGAGCCCTGGGTATCCCCCATCATAGAGATAAACTTCCCTAATAGGGAATGATTGCTTTTGTTTTATTTTAGTTATTCTTACACTTGGTACTTGGAAAGATTCGACTTCGTACTGTTCTAATCTAATGGGATGTCGCTCCACACATTTTAAGTAGGTTTTTAACTAGAGAACAATGAAACGTTAGGCACTGATGCTAGAACATGGCTGCCCACACTGATACTTTCAGACCTGTGCTAGCCAGCGTGCTCCCATATGGGCTGGCCAGACGGATCAGCTGGACGAGGCAGATTGGGGTCTGGCATCCATGAATAACTCTGGCACTTGCCTTTCGACGTGGCAGGGAAGACTGACTGAGGCTTGGATCTGAAAGTCTGTTTGCAAGGACCTGGTTTTCTTGGTGTTACTCCATCACCTCCTTACTTAGCCCACTGGTGATGAATCCAATGGATTCGTGCTGGTACAGATCACACTCTGGGTAGGTTTTCTGTGCCTGGCTTTGTAATCTCACGCCTCCTCCTTTTGAGGAGAACAGGAGAGATAGACGCGGGCGGTGAATTCTGGGCGGTCAGCTTTGCTGATCCCTCGCAGCTCTGAGGAGAGTTTCGCGGGGGAAGAAACGAAGGCGATTGATTAAAAAGGGGTCAAAGCCTCTCTGTAGATTACCTTTCTCAACTGTAATTTAGAAACGGTTCTTCAGACTTTCGGCAGTTTCCAGCCTGCTGATGGGTCATTTGGAAATCAGAACGCATTTACTTGAAGGGGGTAAAATGCGAAATAGATTGCAAAGCCTTTACATTGTAATTGAAGTTAAGTTCTTTTCTGTTTCTTCACGCAGCTGGCCCGCCTGTGGTGGGTTCTCTGAGGGATGCTCTGCCTGGTCCGTACTCCTTCCCTCTTCTGTCGCCCTTATAACAGACCTGGAGCCCTGGCCGCTCTGTCTAGAGCAGGGTTTCTGCAAGTAAGAAAGGGTGTGGCTTCTGGAAGCAGGCGGCCTCTCCCACTGTCCTGGTCACTGACGGCCCCTCCTCAGCAGTCCCGCACGTGGGTCACAATGTGGGGTGGCCACTAGCATGCCTGGTAGCCCAGACATATCGGTGGAGGGGGGGAAGCAGCCTGTCAGAGGAAAGGCATATGATGCTTGGGATCAGGCACATTTAGCTTGACGTCCGTCTCTGACACCTTGTGTCACTCTGGTCACTTAACCTCTTTGTACCTATTTTCTGGTTTGCAGCATGGGATGAACAAAACTCTGCTTTGCAGGGCTGTTTGCATGGACTAATTGAGGCATGTGTGTAAGTTACCAGGAGCCAGCAGCCCCCCCCCCCACCAGTCAGTTACGCCTGGAGAAGGACACCTCCGTGTCCATTTGCCTTAATTATGCCCATTGTATAAAAGAATGGCTGCATTTCAAAATTGAGTTGCAGCAAACACATCACTAATGGCAACTCGCGCTGCAGAAAACTGGTCCTAGAGCTTCACCCACTACCTTCCACTATGACCCACCTCCAGGCACTGCGGTGTCTCCGTTTATTTAAAAGAAAAGCCATCTTTCATGCCGTGTTCTCATTGACCAGTGGGGGTTTGGGCCTCCTGCTCTTTACTATGAAATTACAGCCATTATTAGGGAGGAGAGGGGAGCCCACGGTAGCTGCGAACGGACTGAGCAGGCTCTGGAAGGCGATTGGAGCGCGCTCCGTGCGAGGAGTGGCCGCGGAGCCACGGGCGGCAGAGCCACCAGGCGTCCTTCTTTGTGACGAGGCTTTAGATAGAGCAGCTTGTGCTGGGCTCTCCGCCTGCAGACGGGGCTCCCCGGCACGTCCAGACTCTTGGGCTGAGCGGTCCGGAGCACGCGGAGCCGCCGGTCGTGTGGGGTTGGAGCAGGCTCTGCGGCACCCAAGCCACCTGGCCGGGGACCCCGCCCGGCTCTCGCCGCGTGACACCGGGCAAGTCGCTTGTCCAAACCGTCGAGGAGACGGTTCAGTCGGTTTTGCGGGGCAGGCTTCACGAGGCCCTTAGTAGGGGAGGGGTAACAGTAGTCGTGAAACTCGGCCGGAGAGATGAATCATCATAACAAATAATGAACTCGCTGATACTCAGTGTCGCTAGCCAGAGACACCGCGTGGACAAGAGCCAGCACTGGCCAGGGAATCGGGGCGTGGTTCTCCTTCCCGCTCAGTGACCCGGCCACTCGCATTCCCAGGTGACACTGGACATGTCACCAAAGCCCTCAGATCTCAGCTGCTCCTCGTGTCAGCTGGGGCCCCGTTATCAGAGCCAGAGCGTTCATCAATGTGAAGGCGCAGAAGCTCTGGGACCATTTTCTCCACCTCTGAATTGTTCCCTGCATGAGTACCCGATGGTTCCTTTTGAATACCCCCCTTTTCCAGTGATGGGCCATTTTACATGCTCGGACAGCGGGCCGGTCTGGTGCTCCAGATATCCGCCTCCCCAAAATGCACAGGCATAAAAATACCTGCCAGAATTCCATAAAAGATGGACTGTTTGCTTATTGCAAGTTTATTTGTCAAGACAGAACTATTTATTTCTCTTACTTGGCAACAAAACCCGCAGGAATTGAGTCTGTGTTGGTGTGTATGTGCATGTGTTAGATCACTCCCAGACGTCCGTACCCTACACTTTGAGTAAATTCATGTCTTTTTCATTTTGTTCCCCAGTGTGTGGTCTTGGTGCCTTTTACCACACAGATGCTGGTTTGCTCTGGACGTCAACCCTGTCCTCTTGTAACCTGGCAAATCTCATCCAGATTTAGGGAAACAGCTCTGTTACTTTGGGGTTTAGGTACTGATCTTATTTTCATTGTCATTTTCTCTTGAATAGTGTTTAAGTCAGGGTTTGAAGGATAAAAGCATTAGCAAAACACTTAGAGTGATTGGAAGTGTGGGTCGTTCACACATTTCAGAGCTGTGTCTCTCCTTATGCCACACACACAGGAGAAAGATGAAAACCTGAACTCTGCATTTTTCTTACCACACGTCACAGCCAGGATGCCCTCAGAATCAAATATAATAATATGATATTATATAAATAAATACTTGTTTTGGCATCATCTAAGTTTTGCCAGCCACAGGGGCATAAAGATCACATCAAAATGACTACGTATAGTTTTTCAGTTGCTGAAACTTATCCTTTTGTTACTAATGGGAACCAATTGCCTGAAATTTCCAAATACTTAACCCAATTCCTGGTTGTACCTGTGGCATCTATGAAAGTCCCATTAAACTTTTCAGCCCCGATTCATTATCGTTTGAACGAGGTGTGGTGAGGTAATCCGGCATCATGGTTGAAAGCATCAGCTTAGGGTCAGCCCTCCGGAGTCTAGACCTCACCTCTGCAACGTGTGCCGTGGCAAAGTTACTGGTTATAACTACTTCACCGCGTCCAACCAGTTGAATTTCACGGCTGTGTAGTTTGTTCTTACAGAATGCCTCCACGCCTCTCTGCTTTTTAAATGTGGTCTTCAGCTTTGATATGATTATTTCTTAATTTAAGAAAACCAGCATATACCTGCCTCCCCCCACCATAGACGCTTTTTAGATCTGAAGACAGCAACAGATGTGGAAATGTGTTTTTTCATAAGTTCACACCCGTACAGCTTAATCACATCCTCACTTAAGATTTTAGCTGACTTCATATACTCACAGATATTTTGTCACTTCTCCGAACGCTCAACGGGTTCGAAACTCCAAGCAGGACATTAGGACAAGAGCAGCCCAGGTTTGGGTATTTTGGAAGCTTCACCGCTGCCAAGGCCTGAAATGGTTACACCATTTCAGCGGGCTGTGCTCTGTCTGTGTGTGAGCCGTGGGGGCGGGACCCCACGGAGCCATGAATGTGGCTGGAGTGGGCTTTTTAGAACTCATCCACGGAGGTCTTGGGCTGTCGGTGAAGGAGCGAAGGCCCGGGAGGGTTCGGTGATGTTGTTAGTTCCTGGCAGAATCACATCTGGAGCCTGGGCACGCTGACTCCCAAGATAGGGGTCTCTCCTGAATAATTCCAGCCCGAGGAGAGAGAGGAACACTGCCCACTCTGGCTCTTCCCGCTGTCCTGGAAGATTTGAGAGCACAGAAATTCATCAAACATTGAAACATTTGCTGTTGTATTGACACCATCTCTTCTTTAGGAATTGGGGGAAAAAAAATGAGGAAAACTTGTTCCGTTGACCGGTGATGACCAGTTATTGTTCCTTTTGTCAACAGGCAAGGTGATGAATGGAGTTCTGGCAGCTTCCTGTGTCCCAGGCCTTGTAGAAATAAATGAGACGTGCTTCAGAGTTCTAATGTGCATCACATCGGATCTTGTTTAAGGAAGCGTTAAAAGGAACCCGCCGTTACCTATTGAGAAGGCTCTGTGCTCTCAGGCATTGTCTCTGATTGAACCCAGAGGTTGCAAGCATGCCTCCCTGTATTACCTGTTGGAGCAGGTTTAATTTTATAAATTTTAAACACAAACTCTATGAGTTTCCAGTTCATAATTGTTCTTTTTGAGGATGCACTCAGAGGAACAGTATCACATCTGTGAGAGATATGCACTTCCACAGGACCCGAACTGATGGGAATATAAATGGCAACAAAATCCATCATCCAGTACCAGTGATGGAAAGGGCAGATTGCGAGGAAACCCTCCGGAGGGGGAAAAAGCCACATTGTGTTGGACCTGCAGATTATTAGAACCATAGCTTGAGTAAACCACGGCTGTTTTCTTGAACACGACATGCATAGACTGTAGTTCTTGGCTGGTGACTTTAATCCATCATGAGTCATCTCCTTGGACCTCTTTTGTTGAAAAGACCATGCAGCTTTGAGAAAATCCAGGGTTCAAGATAGTTTTCCAGGTATTCTGTTCCAGCCTTCAGTGTCCTGTTATTACCAACAGCAGGTACCCAGGGGGTAGATGAGAAGCCTAGTGGGAGAGGAAGGAAATGGCAATGAATGGGCATATTACATTGTATTGTACACATACTTTATAAGTACATTTCTTATTAGCTTCTTATTCAGGCAGAGATTATAAAAAGTTTCCTGCAAGCATCCAGACCAGGATTTTGTGTTTTGGAAATTATCAGTGTTCACAAGACCTGCAGGGAAACCAAAACAAAACGATGGCAAAAATGCAAATAAGAGTACTCTCGACACCTAAGAGAATATTTTTTATCATTCTTTTCTTTGTTTTGGCTCTGTCAAATTAAAGTACTTGGAATGCGGTAGTCTGTGGTCTCTGGAAATCGAATCAGTGAGAACCTGACACTTTCACAGAATGCTGTCACTTTGGCCATTCATAATAAAAACCGAAACTAATTTTGGTGGTTGGTCATTTACTTGGTCTTGGAGCTCAGCGTATCTTCGGTGCTTCGTCTTTGGCTCGTGGCCAAGCCGTTTCTGTGGCCCTGGACCCAGACAGAGAGCTGCATACGTGGTTGGGTCTTTGAGTCCCTTGCCCTGAATGGCTGTCGATGTCTCGACCTGCACAATCAACCTTTGTCATTTGTTGAAAGGCTGAGCTATTTATGAGGGCCACGGCCGTTTTGATTATGCATTCTACCACACGGATCAAAGATGGTTTCCTCCTCAGAAATAGCATATCTTCTCTCTCTTCGGTTTCTGACTGTACTGTATTTCTGGTTAAATGGATTATTTATAATCAAATTTACCACATATTTTGAATATATTTTCTAGTAAATAAGTTGAAAACTGGAGAATCCTGTGGGTGACTTAGCCACAGCTACAGGCTTTTTGGTTTGAGTCTCCCCCCAGGGTTTCAGAGTATATCCCCGTGTATTCCACAGTATTCTAGTACGAAACTTTAAAACTCCAAAGAAATCCAAACCTGTGAGCCTGTTCAGAAAACTTGCTATTCTGAAACCTTGCTCGGCACTAAATTTGTTAGG
Source organism: Nasua narica (assembly GCA_028533885.1). Taxonomy (NCBI): domain Eukaryota; kingdom Metazoa; phylum Chordata; class Mammalia; order Carnivora; family Procyonidae; genus Nasua; species Nasua narica. The sequence goes on along the minus strand of CM052802.1, from coordinate 10,484,585 downwards.
GAAATAAGAAAAGGTCCCTTTCCTTCTATTCTTTTGTAAGTTAAGGTGCAGCTGGCAGATATGCCATTCAGCTCGCCCAAAGGAAAAGCCTGGATTTGGGGATTCATTTGGCCAAATGAATCTGTTCATCGATAAGCAAATGGTTTTGGAATTCTTAAATTAGAGAAAAAAGACAAACTAAGAGAAGATTCGGGGGTCTTTTCTGTGGATGGGGTGGGAGAAGAAAAAGTAGAAGAGCGAACAGACTTAAGAATAGGATCATTCCTTCAGAACTGGGGTCACGCGCTGTCGTCGCTCTTAGCCAGAGGTGTCCGAGCAAGGCGGTCCTTCCAAACTCCCAGGAGGTACCTCAATAAGGGCAGAGGTTGATGGTTTTGTTCCGTGGATGAATTCCCTCTTCCAAAGTCTCTATCACCCTCTGCCTGTGCATCCGGGCAAAGCTCTCTTTGTGAATGAGCGTGAATGTTTAACAGTCCACCCGCCCTCCCTTCCGTCTGCAGCAAAGGAACGCTTTCCAATATATGTATGTATGTATCGAGCTAGGTTTTAAAATAGTATTAGGTGACTTTGACAAACTGTAGCTATTTGGTGTTTACCCAGTTAGAAAGAATCGTCGCTGTGGGTTGTTTGGTTTATAAGTGAAGGCCAGCCTCTCCCTTGAGTTCTAATACCGAGATCTCCCTCAAATGAGGTGGTCCCAAGCAATTCCTTCACGGTTAATAAATTCTTCAGAGAGGAAAAAAAAAAAAACCCTGAAACATCTGCTTGAGGACGCTCTCTGCTCAGGAATCTCCCATAGATGATTACTTTTATTGAAAGCAATTTGTGTTTTAAATGATTTTAAGCATACAAGCAGTTAAGAAAGTGGTTGAGTTTGATGCTTTAGAAGAAAGCCTCTTTCCATTCATTATTAGTAATTTTCCTAAATCCACTGTTTCTTGGTCCAATTTTTTAAATTGGGGAATATTCCACACGATTTGTGGCTGGCACCAAAGCACATCATTTTTACGGCTGGGCTTTCCGAAGGCTGCAGAAAGATTATCTGGAGAGGAGCCTCCTCTGTGCTTAGGCCGGGCCATACTTACTGTTTTATAGATACTTACTGTACCTTTTAGTATCTGTGAGAAAACTTATGTTTACTTCTCTCATTTCTCCTCTGAGACACAAATCTCTTTCAAAGCATTTTTTAAAGTTTTATTTATTTATTTGTAAGTGAGAGAGAAAAAGAGCACAGAGGGAGAGTCAGAGGGAGAAGCAGACCCCCCACTGAGCAGGGAGCCCAGTGCGGGGCTCGATCCCAGGACTCTGAGATCATGACCTGAGCCGAAGGCAGACGCTCAACCCAATGAGCCACCCAGGCGCCCCCCTCCCCAAAGCATTTTTTTTTTTTAAATCTCACGGACAAAGACTTTACCTGTGGGCTATAAAGAAATAAAGCTCATTTTCACACATTCTTGTGTTGCTACAAAAATGAATTGATCCAAAAATATACAAACATCAAATAACTCTCATTAGATACAGCTTAGGAAAGAAGATTATAAAGTAGAAGAAAATACAGATACATGATATTATCTAAACTTCTTTTATATACAAGCTCAAACACTGTGCTCAAACACATTTTCTAAAAGGATGTTATATACAATAGTACTACAAATTTCAGAACCCACCAGAGGATCCATAGTTCTAGACACACATGTGGCTTTCAGAGGGCTGAGACTGTCAGTGTGTACACAGTTGGGAAGGAACTTGAAGGCACCCTTTTGTAAATTTCACCTGGGTGATCATGGATGAGGGCAAGACTGTTAGCGAATGGAAGTAATTGCTATTTGGAAGATTTTTAAAATAAAAAATTTCTTATGAAGATGGAAAAAATCCTTATCTATATGGTCTTAAAGGACCCTTCATGAAGAGTTGTATTCATATTTAGAAGTCCGTGCCCCCTGCTCCGTGCCAAGGGAGTTGAGTAAAGAGCCACAGCTAACATATCCGTTGGCACCTCCGTCACTTTCATGACATCGTTCCCATCCTTTTCTCACTGACCAAAAAAGGAAAGAGTGATGAAGAAAAGGAAGTCATTTTTGCCGGAAACACCCATGTTATGAGTTTTGTTTGGCCTGTGTAGACACAGCACACAGACATGCGCACACCTCATGGGACTGGAGGCCCTACTAGAAGGGTGACCAGAATCCACTCAGGTCACGGAGAAGCGTAACTTCCAACGACGTGGCCAGCCAGGGGGATCACGGGGAGGGAGAGGCCAGCCTGGGCTTCGGTCACAAGAGTCCAGGGAGCGCCCACCCAGAAAGGGACCAGCAGCCCCAGGTCAAGGCCCTGCTCTTTGTGTGGGAGGCCTGGCCTCTGACCCCGGCCCACGAGTCTGGCTTTTTATTAGAATGTTGTGCTTTTGTCTTCAAGCACCAATAGTCCTTAGTGCATCCAACACATACTTACTGAGTCCTTACTAAGTGCTGGGTGCTGTGTGGAGATCAGGGCTGGGGCCAGGAGTTAAAGGATGCCTGTGTGTAGCATCAGGATCTGCATGTTGAAAAGGAAGACAGATGTGTATCATGCATTAAACAGAAGAGGAATACGGAGGAGCTCACACAGGCAGATAGAAACCACATGTTTCCCTAAAAAGGACTACTTCTTTTGCTCAAATTTCCCCTACGGAAAAAAGAAAACAGTTCTGTTTCTCTTTTCTGCTATTTTCTAACCAGTAACAAGTTTATCATGTATTTGGTTTTCAGAATTTCAGGATTATATTTACGTGTATTCGTGAAACTCTCCTATGCGAAAGTATAGTATTTCCAAGGACTTACCTGATTTTCAGTGGCCTAGCAGCAACCTTGGGGCAAGATTTCACAAATATGTTCTCAGTGAGCATTCCTTACAGCAGATTCTAAACAGGACCCTCTCTTTTTCTAAATCTGTAAACATGAGCGAGGAAGCAAGTACCAGCATCCGTAAATGCTGCAGTGAACTCAGCACGGGAGAAGCGACAAGCTTCAAATGTAGTGAATGGAAAGAAAAACTCAAACTACCCTCAAGCACAATGCCCTTGATTTCACAGCCTTTGGAAAATTATAAATAGAACCTCAGATGCTATTCCTACTATTTAACTGGTAGAATTCACAATTTCTTGAGAGTTTCTTATATTTGAAAAAATGACAATGGAACAAGGATAGACTATAATGAGAGTGGGAAGGAACACCTAGAAAGTTATTCTTGGCCCACATTTTTTCTGAAGTGACTTTGAATTTCCTGGGTTCATCTTAGCCGTTCCCAAACAACAAGGTAGGTTTCCCTAGATCCTTGTAATGGTAAACTGATGAACTCTAGCAGGAGGATTGACTCAGCGTTTTTGGTCTGGTTATATGATGCTTAGATATATTACCATGAAATATAAAAGAGGAAAACAAAACCAACAGAAAACCAGTGAATTATGGATGTCATTCATCATAGGCTTGTATCTTTATCTGAAGCAGAAAGATCCATCAGCTCTAAATACAGGAATTTACCTAAATGGAATATAAGACTTGCGATGCATAGATTTGCTTTGGAAATTCAAGCGTTTCCATTCAGTGATGAACCCCAGGCCCACACAGACAATTCGTGTTACTTAAAATAAAGCAAAGTGCTAACCAGAGTACGTGGGCTACCACTAAATCATTTGCTAATTATCCTTCCTTGGACTTCAGCCAAGATGTGGCAGTAATGTTCCTTTGCGCCAAAATTCTACCTACACTCCAACTCAAAGCAGTAATTCCTTGGTATCCTCGACCTCCAAAATTTTCAGATGAAGTTTCCACGAGAGAACATCGCAATAAACTTATTCCTAGCGTACTAGAGGATTGAGGCTTCTTCGACCAACTTCCAGTTCTTAAGGAATTTGAATATATTTCCTAAAGGCTCAGAAGCAAGTGCTCTACTGGCTGTAAGCCCACCAGTCTTTGCTGTTGCAAAAGGGCCTCAGAAGGCTCCCCAGGCTGGTCTGGGGGCAGAGGGCAGCGCCAGCCGCAGGCCCTGGTGCCTAATGAACCGGCTTCTAACTAGTATAGACATGAACTAACAGCCACTCTCTCCCCAAGAGCAGGGCAGAGAGGAGCCCCACTTAACAGAAGTGCTGTGCTCAGTGGATTTCAGTTCATCTCGTAAACACCGAGTTGCTAAATACCAGCACCCTGTTTACGTTGTCTACACTTGCCTCAGGGAAGCTTCTTCTCATCCGATTTCTTCCATGGCCCATAGAGAAAGCAGATTCTTTCACTCACGTGCCTCTCTTTAGCTACTCTTAGCTCAGTCTTCAATTTGCTTCTTTTTCATTCCTTTCTCTTGGTGTGCACTTGGGTTATTTGCTAAGTATTTGCGGTCGAAGATGCTTTGAAGCCCTTCATAGTGATTTCCAAATGGGTCTGCGCACTAGAATCACCTGGCCAGCTTAAAAAATATATATATACATATAAATATATATATACATATAATATATATGTATATATGTACATACCTATATATATATATGGATGCGTGTGTCCCTTCCCTAAAGATTGTGATTTCTGGGGGTGTCCTGGGCGTTGGAAGTTTTAAAAGATCCCTGGGAGGGGTCCTAAGGTGCAAATGAGTTTGGGAACCGTTGGGCTCGAAGAAAGCAAGGACAGGCTTGGTAAGCCCAGTCGTGCACCCTAGCTCTCCTGTTAGTTGTGTGTGTGTGTGGGGGGGGAGTTCCTTAGCCTCGCCGAACCCTGGTTTCCTCATCTGTAGAGTGGAGGTAATTGTGCTGGCGGTTTCCTCAGTTGCGTAGGGAAAACACCGTTTACATTAACTGGTCAGTGACAGTGTGAGTCATGCACTTGGCACAGGAGATGGTGGCTGGCATTATTTATCTCCAGGGCAGAATCAACTTTCATTCTTTCCCATGATTTGGACACACACCGCGGATGATGAAGTGACGTCAGCTTAATGAAAGTGAAAACGAGCAGGATGACAGCCAGGATCCTGCCACACGGGACGCTCCCCCACCCCTCAGCCTCCGACAATTGAATCGTTCATCTATTGCGAGCCTGTTGGAAAGAATGATAGAACCTTATACTCAGAGATAAGGCCATTGTGTTCAGCTGTTTTCCCAGGATGGGGGGGCGTCTGCCCAGGGCTCTGGGAACAGGATCTACCTGGCAGATCAATCAGAGAAAATCAGGGAGGTGGACACTTTTGAAAGGCCAGCTTGACTCCATGCGTCGGTGGCACATTTGCCGACCGCGCCTGGCCACAGCCCGAGGCACCTGCACAGGGACAGATGTGAAGGGAAGTAGGGGTAGGGGCTGTCATGGGCCCCCCACTCCTCTCGCCTGTCCTAGGCTCTCGCCCATGAGTCTGCCCCCGATTGTATTTTTAATCTAATAAGTCTCCTCTCCTGCAGTCGTTCTTATTGATTACTTTGTATTCATGTGAAATAAGCAAAAATTAACTTCATTTATTTTCTTTTTAAAAGATTTTATTTATTTATTTGAGAGAGAGAGAGAGAGAGTGCAAGGGCATGAGGAGGGTGCAGAGGGAGAAGCAGACTCTCCGCTGGGCAGGGAGCCCGACACGGGGCTCGATCCCGAGACCCCGAGATCATGACCTGAGCCCAAGGCAGATGTTTAACTGACTGAGCCACCCAGGCGCAAAATTTACTTTGAATTTTTACTTTAAATTTTAAATTAATTTAAAGCAAAAATTAACTTTAAAAATAACCACAAACATCATGCTTGTTGTGATGAAGGCGGATTTTGTGGGAGGAGAGAAGTATCTCATCTTGCCTTGTGTGACCCGGGGCAGTGTCTTTTGTGATGGAGGAGAGGAGAGGAGAGGGGAGGTTCCCTCAGGACAGAATCCCAGCCAGGTGGGGTGTCAGAGCTGAAAGGAACCTGAACAATCAGCTGAATCCCAGGGCTTCTGACCCGTGAACACGTGGAAATAATATGTGAGATCATAGGCGTATTGACGAGCGCACGGAGCTTGGTAACCACCAGTTCTCAAAGACCGAATTTATTAGTAATGAAACCGGGACGAAGGAAGCTTGGAAGCCAGGCAGTTAGGAGCCCAGCGGGGACAGAGTTCCTGGGCTGCGCCCCCAGCCCCGAGCTCCACTGGCGGGGAGGGGCTGTTTCTGCCACAGGCTCCTCTCATCCAGCCCAGGTCCCAGTCCGAGTCCCGCCGCTGCTCCCCTCTCTCTCTCACTGAGGACTTCGTCGTGTCCCCTGAAGGCACTAGGAGGAAGGGAGAAGTGTAGTCGCTGCGGAAAATTCTCATTATTTTGCCCTGCGAGGAAGAATCAGTGTGGCTCAGGGTCCTCGCAGGGATCTGGGCGGGACTAAGGTCTTTCAGGCCGCTCACTGTGGCGAGTAGGTGTCTTCGTTCTGGCTGCTGCAAGAGAAAGCCAAGACCCGGGGGGCTTATGAACCCCAGAAGTGGATGTCTCTCCTTTCTGGAGCCTGGGAAGTCCAAAATCAAGGCGCTGGCAGATTTGGGGTCTGGTAAGGGCCAACTTCTCGCTGGGGCCGCCTCCGTTGGGAACAAGGAGATGGCAGGCGGCTTTTGGGGGGGGCTCTCTGTGTATAAAGGCACTAATCTCATTCCCCACGGCTCTGCCCTGCCATGCTGACCGCCTCCCAAGGGCCTCAGATGCCACCACATGGGGGGTTCGGTTTTCAATTCATGAATCGGGTGGGGGAAGAGGGGAGCACAGACATTGTCTAGAACCCTAGGCAAAGGCCTGGAGGAAGAAGGATGGTTTTTCTTTTCCTTTCTTTTCCGTGATTTAGTTTTCCGCACGGGCCCGTTGGCCACAGCGAGGTCTGGCAGGCTGAAAGTTTTGACAGTCGTCTCTCTCAAACCCTGACTCTGACCGGGCCACCTTAACAATGAGAGAAAACATAATCACATGGGGCCCACTTGTTGTGGGGGGAGATTGTGGGGTCCACTGAGCACTTTATGGGAAAGGCTTGGAGGGACAAGCACGCCCCTCCGGCCTCCCTAGGAGAGGGTACCGTCTAGTGCCAAGCAGCTGGGGCTCCCGAATCAACGCGCCTGCTCTGCCTCGGGCTGACATCGAACCTTGGCCTCCTTGAGCCTTGGTGTCCCCCGCCATGAAATGGGGACAGCTGTGCCTACTTAGTGGGATTGTTTGAGGACAAAATGAGAAAACGAGTAAAGGTGGTTTCTGAGTCTAACGGATCCCACCTGTGCTGTGTTGAATGTATTCTGTGTCGTGAAATATGTCACTTTAAGTTACAGTGAACGTCCTCAGGAAGGAGGGCACCAGGCCTGATCATTCAAGTCCTGCATCTCGGATGAAAATGAAAGATCTTGAATGATCGCCTTTGGTTTACCTTTCACATCGGCTGCTGTGTCCTATGACTGACCTCCAACTTTTCTGGACTTGTTTTTTAATTACCTAAGGAAGGAATACATTTTTGTTCTAAATGATCCGAAAGCACGGAAGTCTATAGCGTAAAAGGTGACGCGTCAGTGTTGTTCTAAAACAGCTGCTAATAAACCTTCTAGGCCAACTGCTCTGGCCAAATCGCCTGTGGCAAACCTAGAAAATGTCTTTGATATGTATTTGGATGTTTTAGCTCTCTACTGACCTAGCCTAACACCACGGTTTCCTTGTGACAAGGGTTTAAGGAATTTTGCACTCCAAGAAACAGCATTTCGACGGAGGGGTTTTCCTCCTTCAGAAGGTGTCCTAGCTGCTCCAGCAGCATTGGGCACAAGAGGCTGACGGTGGCAGGAAAAGACATGGAAGGAAGGAGAGGGGAGATAGAGACCGTTCTGGGGAACCGAGTTTCATTATGAAGGCAGAGAATTTGGTTGCTGGAGACCAACGGACTGTTGGTCTGATACTGGGGACCACGGCCAGACTGACCCCAGAGAGAGCACGCCTGCTGCTAGTACAGCCTGTGTCTTTCTGCTAGTGACAGAAGGGGCCCTCTTTGCTCCTAGGGTATGCAGCATAGCAAGAGGAGCAGCACAACTGGGTTTCAGCTCCTGCTCATCCCCTCACGGGTGCCCTTGTGCAGTATGCAACTTGTACAACTGTGCTCGGCAGACCCAGAACAGACCCAGGAGCTCAGCCACTCTACCCGAGCCAGGAAGAACAAGGATAAGACCAAAAAGCCAGGATCCTGCTCCCTTATGCCCAGGTTTTGGACGCATGGTGAGATGGAAGAGAAGGTCCTGGGGAGACGGAAAGGTTAAGGACATTCCTTTTCAGGTCGTGGAAAACATCTCCTTCATGTTTATCCAGGTTTTTGTGGGTGTTCTCAACTTTTCCGATCCCTCTCTCCCCTCCCTACTGCTGTTCTTTCAAATTCTTCCCCAAGACGGGATCTGTTCACTTCCTCATTTAAAGGAAGGGGAGGGGAGATGACCCTAACCCCTAGAAGTGTGACATTGCTTCCAAGGGCCACAGAGTGACCTCTCCGTGGGTGGGGTTGGAAGAGGCTTGTTTAGAGCCTGGCACAGGGGAACACCAAATCTCAGATCACAGGCTCCCAGCCTCCTCTTGGGGGGCCTCTGGTATATGAGAAATAAATGTAAACTCCAGAAAAGGGAGTCTGGGCACCTCTCAGAGCACCCCTTTCCATCTCTTGCTCTATATGCACCTGGTGTTAGTTTCCCAGGGCTGCCTCTGTCCTCACACGCCACCCCCTCTTCTCGCCCCGTCTTCTCCCCTTCTGTCTCTTATAAGGACACTTGCTGTTAGATTTAGAGCCCACCCAGATAATCCAGGATGATCCCATCTAGAAATCATAAAGTACATGTGCAAAGACCCTTTTTCCAAATAAGGTCACATTCAGAGGTTTCAGAGGTGAGGACACGAACATACCTTTTGGGGACTACCATTCAACCCATGACACGCCATAATCCCGAGCCTGAATTATGTCCCTAATGTAATTTTATCTTTTTTCCTTGGGCTCTCCGCCAGTGCCTTTGTGGCAGCCCTGAGTAGAATATGAAGTATTCTGAAGTATCACATGAACAATGTTGGGATACTATTGACTATGAGACAGAATTCCATACAGGCTCCAAGCTCATGCCCAAGACATATACTTAGGAAAGACCCAAAGATCCTTAACTCTGTGCTTTCCTCGTTACCTTCATCATGTTTCCTAATCCAAACGACCAGTCTCTCTCCCCTTAATAATTACAATACACGGGCCTCCTTGTTTCCTTTCCACATCACAAAGGGACCGTTCCAGAATGTAAATCTCATTGTGCAAATACACATTACACATGGAGATATCCACACACCTATTCCCACTGCCCTTGAGAATAAAACCCTGATCCCTAAGAAGACACACAGGCCTGCGGTGATCTCTTTCCGCTTCGCCTTCCCTTCCGTACAACCCCTGGCTCTCAGACCTCAGGCCACACAGGTGAGCTCTGGACCAGTGCAGATGCCCTGCCCCAAGGGCTGTTTCCAGGCCTTGGAAGCCCATAGTTTTATTTTGAAGGCTCTCAGTTCGTATCATATCAAACATATTAGAAAACACCCACTCAACCTCATTAAAAAATTTTTGGTGCAAAGATATTTTAAAGGTTTTCGTATTTCAGCTTTTGAAATTATCTGACTGTGAGGGACTCCTTTAAGAGGACAACCTCTGTGTGCTTGAGAAGTCTTACGAAGGGAGATCATCTCAACTTGCGCTTATTTAAGAAAATACGGTAAAATATTTGTGACGGCTAAATTCTAACCCAAAAGGTGACAATGACAAGGTGTTTTGTTTTGTTTGCATTTTATTAAACAGTACTTTCAACTTTGTAGGGTTCTTTTTTTCATAGCTTGAGGACAGTACATTGTTTTCAGATCTCATAGCTGTCGGACAGTTAGTACTGAGATCGTGGGAATATTGGGGCAAAGAGCGCCTGATACTTAGTCCCAAATATACTCATTACTTGTGTCACTTGGTACCTCAGGGTCTATGTTGCTCAAATAAATGACGGGAGCCTCAGAATGCCTTTCAACTTTTGATTTGTAATCTGGGTTCTAGCCCCATAAAAAAAGAAGAAGAAGAAGAAAGTTCAGTCATAGGCCAAATTGATCATTTTGACTTTCTAGGAAAAAGACAAGACTTAAAAGTGATTTGGTTAGGTAACATCTTATCAAACTTTGAATGTCCCACTGTAAGAGCATTCTGCTTGCTCCTCTAAGTTTGGCTTGCTGGTCCTCCCCTGCAGAAGCTGGTATCATGTGCTCTCTGCATCTCGCTCTTTCTAGAAACACTTGTTAAATTCCTACGAAGCAAAGAACTCTGGCTGCTGTGGCAGAAAAGAAAAAGCTGAGTGAGGCACAGAGGCCCGGAAATGGTAGGGAGGACCAACAGGACACTCCTACGAGGGAAGATGAAGTCAGTGGTTTAGTAGAGAACCAGGGACGGCTGTACCATTGAGAGAAGAGTTGGTATTTCAAAGGCGAAGGAGAGGGATGGGGCGGGTTTCGTGGAAGAGCCGCCATTCAGGCTGAGCTTTGCGGGTGGACAGCGGTAGGGTGGGATCCCCGGGTAAGGAAACACCAGAGCAAGAGCAGGGAGAGGGGGACAGGCAGAGCAGGGAGCCCGAAGGAGCTCTGAGTCAGAGGGCTTGTGGTCTGAGCATACGCGGAGGAGAACGACACTCTATACCTTCTGTCTTCTCTCCCCCCCTGGGGGGCAGCATTTGGTTCATCTACGATTTCAACAAAGGTTTCGATTCATTTGAAAGGTCATATCTAGGGCTGGCTCAGTTGGTTAAGCATCCTACTCTTGCTTTCCGCTCAGAGCAAGATCTCGGGGTTGTGACACGGAGCCCTGAGATGGGCTCTGCAGTCAGTGTGGAGTCTGCTTGAGGTTCTCGCTCTCTCCCTCCGCCGCCCTCCCTTCTTGCACATGCACGTGCTCTCTCACGCTCTCTCTCAATCTTAAAAAAGGAAAATCGTATATAGATGAAGCACCGTCTGGTACATGCAGAGCAAAGTCTCCAATTTCATAGAGTTCTTAATCTAGTGGGAAGAGACATTGATAGGATCTCCTGGGTGGCTGTTGGTGCTCCAAAGAGAATGGAGTAGGTAAGGAAGGAATGGAAAAGGGCTGGGGAGGCCATGGCTCACACTTTACCTGTAGTGGTCAGGGATGACGTCATTGGTGAGGTGGCCTTGGTTTGGTTAGAGATCAGAAGGCTGAAGGAAGGAAGCCAGGGTTGATTAATTGAAAAAGTTAAAGGAGGGGCGCCTGGCTGGCTCCCTGAATGGGAGAAAGCAACTCTTGATCTTGAGGTTGTGGGTTCGAGTCCCAGGTTGAGTGTAGAGATTCCTTAAAAATAAGAAAAGAAAAGAAGATAAGGGTTAAAGGAAAACGAGTGACGTTTGCGGTTTGACCCCATTGCGTCTGTTTCCGTGATTTGCAGTGTGTTGGCCTTCTTTCCCCGCACCCGGAGAATGTCATAAACACACCCCTCGGAGTTCAGCTTTGCCTGGAGGCTGTGTTGAGCTGGCCAGAGCGGCCTTCTCGGGACACAGGCCTGTCTGGGAAGGGGCTCTGCCCACGTGTGCGTCTGCAGGTAGGCGGGTGGGCGGCCCGACTTCAAGGTCATCCAGATGTGGTCTCCGCTCCATGGCCACCACGGACAAGCTCTGGGAGGCCGGACATGGGGACACAGGAGGGAACCTCGCCCAGCGCATTTTCCCAGCGCTGACAGGGAGCTCCGTCAGGGGGACCCGCAGGAAGCCCTCCGTGCAGCGCCTCCCACAAGACCACGTTGGCGGTGCGGGTGGCCAGTAGTGGCCGTGGTCGCACAGTGAGAGCGGTGCGCGGAGGATGCGGGCTTCTGGTTCAGTCCCGGCCCCTCGGGACTCAGCCCCTCCCCGTCCCCCCCTCCCATGCGCTCTAGGACCTCTTTCCTGGCCCAGCCCGAGGTGCTCACAAGGACAAAACAGGAGCCTGATGCCGGTATTCCATCCATAGTAAGGGCTCCCTAAGTGTTTGATGGCGAAGCGAATCCTGGACTCTCATTCAGCTGGAAGGGCTAGAGTGCGGCAAGTTGTCCGGTAGAGGAAAATGTCTTATCAAGTCTCAGGAAATGAATTTCTTTTTGTCATGTCTGTTTTGTGAAATTCTTCATCATTGCTTTCAAATCCCATTCTTATAATAATTCAGTAGCATTAGAGAGTTCAAGGATAATCAGTTTTGTTTTGTTTTTTTAAAGTGTAGCTCTGGGTTGCGGGAGTGGAATGTGCCTTGCTTGTAGAGTCTGGTGTGTTTAACCAAAACACACAATGTGGCAGAAGTAGGGAGGCAAGTGACAAAGTGCCTCTTTCCAGCTGACAGCCTTCAGTCCCCAGTGCCGCCTGCCACTGGCCTGAGTGGGGAGCTGCGGGGCGGAACCATTGAGCTCTCTCCTGGTGGAGGGTTTTAAAATTTCCCGTTTCGTACAGGGAACTCTGAGATGAAGGGGGGCATGGGATGGTTACTATTGTTATGAATAGTAACATTATCGTTACTGTCGTTACGATTGCAAAACCCCCTGATCCCAGCTCAGGGCAGTGACCATAAGGGGACAGAGGCTGCCTCGCGGTCCACGGACCCCGCTGGAAACAGTGGGAGGGGGACCTGATGGCACAGACAGGCCAGGCCCCACAGCTGCCTCGCGGAGAGGCTATCGTAAGCCAGCGTGAGAATATCCTAGAATCTCACCAAACAAAAGGCCATCATGATCTTTTCACTGGAGCCAGATTGATCAGAGTCCCATGTGAACCACAACTCTGACAAGGCTCTGACTTATGGTGAGAGAGCTGTTGCTCATTTCTGAACCAGTCATCACGATGTTTACACAAGATGTTGAGCAAAGGCGGCGTTCTGTATTTTGCCATCCATCCTCCCTGCTGTGCGCTTCTGGTTTGCGTGCCTCAGTTAGCCCGTGAGTGCGTGCATGGGCTGTGTGTGCGCCGTGGCTCCCCTTGCCCAGAAGGGCCGTGGTCCTTCCTCCCCTTTCACTGAGCAAAGCCTGTGAGTATGTCAGGGAGCTGAACCAGAGCACGGGGATTTAGAATCCTTCCTTTAGTCAACAAGAAAAAAATGCTGACTGCATTTCACATTTTCTTTTTGTATCGAGTCATCCTGGTTTGCAGAGATGTTGGGAAATTGGGAAGTGGGAGGAGAGGGGACATCAGTGGCCTTCAGTCGTTGTTGGAATAACAACAGTCAGCCTCATTGGTGGCAGTGGGAGCGCAGTGTTTTCTTTTCATGCATTGGCCTCCTGACAGCTTTAAGAAGTTCCACCATCTTGGGGAGGGTGGGGGGGCTCAGTCCATTAAGCATCTGACTCTTGAGTTTGGCTCAGGTCATGATCTCAGGGTGGTGAGATTGAACCCCACCTCGGGCTCTGGGCTCAGTGCAGAGTTTGCTGCCCCTCTCCCTCGGCTCCCCCCACACCCCTCCCCCGCAGCCCTCAAATGAATAAATAAAACCTTAAAAAAAAAAAGTTCCACCATCTTAAGAGAACCATCATGCTGGTTGATGTGGTTTCCGAGCGCAAATACACATGGCAATTTAATGCTATTATTCTTTTTCTTTTTTTCTTTTAGAGAGAGCATGAGAGGGGGAGGGTCAGAGGGAGAAGCCGAGAGCAGGGAGCCTGATGTGGGCCTCGATCCGGGGACTCCAGGATCATGACCTGAGCCGAAGGCAGTCACTTAACCAACTGAGCCACCCAGGCGCCCCTTAATGCTATTATTCTCGCGGAGCCAAACTGTCCAGGAAGGTCACCCTCGTCAAACCTGCTTTGTTCATTTTCTTCTCCGTATCTTTGCGAGCGACCTCTGGAGAGGGCAAGTGAGGGGTACTCATCTAGTTCACAAGACCCCAGGCCCCGGGAGACCACTGATCCTCAGGACTCAAGGCCTCAGTAAAAATCTAAAGGACCTCAACAAGTTTATAAAATGTTCCCACAAAACCAGGATGCAATTCCTTGGGGTAAATGCTGGCTAGTTGGTCTCTTGGAAACAATCACCCGCTACCATCCCAAGGGAGAGAACGGAGCGCAAGCCAGCTAGAAGAGGCTGTGGGACCACTAGGCTAAGTGGTCTCAGTAGAGAGCAGCCCCTCGCAGAAGTAGATTCAAGTGTGCAAGTCCCGGTACGGGGGCTTTCCTTTGAAAGGATGCACCCCTCTCCCCCTCCATCCCTCACGCACACCCAACTAGGGACACACATACACGAGGAATAGACCTTCTTTGTGGGGTGCTTTCTATGGGCCCATTTAATCCTCACAACAGATCTACCAAGTGTTCTCTCTCATCTGCGTGATGGGATCTAGAAAGGTAGGGCACCTACCTACCTACCTCGCCACCTGCCGGGATCCCCCAGAAAGAGACTGAGAGAAGGATGGGCAAACACATGAAGGTTTCAGGCTCCCTGCTCAGAGCCGGGAGCGGGGTGAAAGCGAGCAGGGCTGCCACGTGCTCGGGTGAGCTCCCAGCCAGGATTAAGTCCCCTGTCTTTCCTGAGATGCCCTATAGTTTGGCAGTCTGGTAAAGGAAATGATGAATGTGTTGTCGGTTAAAAAAAGAAAGGAAGACAGAAAAGGTCAAAGCCAATGAATCACTGGAAGCCCTTTATCATTCTGGGGCCTCCAGCTTCAGGACTGCCGATAACTTGTCTTGCATCTTGAAGCTGAATCCGGCCAGACAGAAATGTAGCCCAGGAACTGTAGCTCAGGCTTTCAATGCTGCAGTTCTTGCAGGGGTCTGGGAGGAGGGAAGCAGGAACTAAATTCTCCTGCAGGATGTCAGATCTTATGCCTCTGGCCGGAGGGCCATCAGCAAGAGTTTATGCCACCAAAACCAAGAGGGCTGAGAAGTTGAGAGATGAACGAGGTAGGAAGGGTGGAGTGAAGGGGCAGGAAAAATTCCGAGTACCAGATGGGTCATTTATTCAGCCTTCAACAAATCCTTACTGCGGCTCTGGGACACAAGCATCTGCCCGGACAGGACTATGTTCCGATGCATGGATGCATGTGACACGTGTGACCTGTATGTTCTATGACACAAAGCTGCAGAAAGGGGGTTCCGGCGTTTCAGTTGCAATAAATGTAAGGATGAGGGCGAGAGTCTGAAGGAGAGAATTTGTGGGGAGTGAAAGAGAAAGAAACGTGCTGCCGGAGGAAGACCTCTCCCTAGAGAGGTGACGTCCCGGCTGAGACGGAAGGTGGTGTGCACCGCAGGTGTGCAGATGGCAGGTGAGAGAATGTTACCCCCACTTCTGGAAAGACCACAGTGGACCGTGTGTGGCAGCAGGGAGCCCAGCTCAGAGGCTCTCCTGGCTAGGTCGAGGGAGCTACGCAAAGATGAGAGAAGTGGAAACAAGAGAAGAGGGTGTATGTTTATGGAGAGAGCCTTAGCAGAACTCTGTGGGGGGCTGGGAACGAGAAGTGGGGAGGATGGGGTCAGGGAGCACTCGGGGATTTCTGACTGGACAGACATTTTCTAGACGGAGAAAATAGTCTTCAAAGCAAAGGGGCCCCGTAGAGCTTGTATGGGGTCCTAAAGAGCCAGGCGAAGAGAGAGCGGGGGAGACTGGTGGGTCCACCGGTCAGGGGTGACGTGGGGGAAAAGCAGAGATGGGAGTTCTCGTAAGGATTAATCAAGCGAGGCTGTCAGATAAAGCCCTCGGCACGGTGCTGGGAGCACGGTGACGACTCCTGAGTGGGAGCTGTTCCTGCATCAGGAACAGGCCAGATGGCTTCTAGGAGCCTGGAGAGGACAGACAGGACAGGAAAGGACACGTGAGGCCTGCAGGGCGAGGCTGGAGGACCCTATAAACGCAGGGTGTCCTCTTAGGGTCACCAAGGGAAAACTCGAAAGCAGGGTAAGGTAGGAGCGGGTTTCCATCCCTGAGAACCCGTAGCTGAGACACAGACAAGCTGTCGGTCTGTCCATAGAGGTTCGCGTTGCCCTCCAGGCTGCAGGCATGGGCTGGAAGCTTCTAGACCTCTGACTCTTGACTGCAGCAGCATTCGAACACGGTGCCTAGCCTGGCTCTGACGCCCTCAGGGGGCAGTTCTCACACCGCACTGTGTCTGCTCTCCAGTCCCTGGAGGAGAGGAGGTCGCCAGCGCCTGGGGGCTCCTGGGGCCCTCTGCTCCGCCGGACCCCTGCCCCGGAGCCCCTCCGGTTCAGCCGGTCCACACAGACACAGTGTGGGGAGGCACAACGGTGCGATGATAGGCAAATGAGAGCTGGGGCCCAGATGTCCCTCCGTGGTCCCAAATTCTTTCTGTAGCAAAATACACACTCCTTCTCAAACATTTGCTTTTTAAAGCTTCTAAATTGAACGTGGAACTTGAGCTGAAATCTTTACTCTCAAAGTAGATTTCCACTGACTTTAAACAGGTATCTGACCTGAATAAGCTCAATGCAGTCAGACATCATCATGAGGAACTGACATTAGTCATCGGGAGCACCTGTCTTCTTATCAGAATGTGAGGATAATCACATTTATTCATTTTATAAGATGGGCAAGCTGTAATTACTGAAAATGAATCTTTTTTTCTTTTTTAAGATTTTATTTATTTATTTGAAAGAGAAACAGCAAGAGAGGGAGCATAAGCAGGGGGAGTGGGAGAGGGAGAAGCAGGCTCCTTGCTGAGCAGGGAGCCCCATGTGGGGCTTGGTCCCAGGACCCTGGGATCATGACCTGAGCCGAAGGTGGATGCTTAATGACTGAACCCCCCCAGGCACCCCTGAAAGCTAATGTTTTTAAAAAAAAGAACTTGAGTTTTCCCTGTGGGTGCTTTTTATTTTTAATTTTAATTTTTTATTTAAATTTTAGTGGACATACAGTGCGATATTGTTTACAGTGAATTCATCACTTACACACAACACCCACTGCTCATCACAAGTGCCCCCCCAATCCCATCCCCATCTAGCCCATCCCCCCCACCTACTTCCATCAACCCTCAGTTTGTTCTCTATTGTTAAGAGTCTCTTATGGTTTGTTTCCCTCTCTTCTTTCTTCCCCTTCCTGTATGTTCATCTGTTTTGTTTCTTAAATTCCACATAGGAGTGAAACCATAAGGTATTTGTTTTTCTCTGACTGACTTACTTCACATAGCAAAATATATTCTAACTCCATCCGTGGCATTGCAAGTGGCGGGATTTCATTCCTTTGATGGCTGAGTAGTATTCCGTGGTGTATCTACACCACATCTTCTTTATCCATTCATCTGTTGATGGGCTTTTGGGCTCTTTCCATAATTTGGGCATTGCTGATAGTGCTGCTCTAAACATTGGGGTGCATGTGCCCCTTCGAATCGGCATTTTGTTTGGGTAAATACCTGGTAGTAAAATTGCTGGCTCGTAGGGCAGATCTATCTAAGTTTCTGAGGAGCCTCCCTAGCATTCTCCAGAGTGGCTACACCCGTTTGCTTTGCTGCGCGTGCTTTTTAACTACAGACGATTTACCCCTTCTAACACACGCAGACACACGCGTGCACGCGCACGCCATCACCCCTTCTCATGAGACTACAGATATTTTGGCAAGGATCCCTCGCAATCCTGACGAAAATGGCTCATGGGGGCCGTGATATCACAGAAACAAAGGCCAACGTTGCAAGCCTTAAGTAACGTGTTCCGCTTATCATCTTCCCTTTTCAGTTTGTCATCTAGGATGTATCAAGACCTGAAAAGATCTCAGGGAAAAGCCTCTAGGAAAGACAAAGCGTGGCTTCTGTTTTCATGTTTGGGACCTTCCCAGGCCTTCCCAGGCCCCAAGAGGAAGGTGGGGAAGTCCACAGCTTGCTGCCTCTCGTGCTCATCCTTCCTGGGAAGGCAAGAGCAGCCTGTGCCCAAGTCCGCTGCCCTACCCACCCCACCCACCACCTCCCTGCCCTGCCCCGAATTCTTCTCCCATTAAAGCCTGGGGAGCCAGGCTGGGCGGGAGGGACATCAGGGGAGTCACGCTCTCCCTAGGGGGTGACATCTGGAGCCTTCCCAAAGGTTCTGCGCGTCCTTCCTGCACACCCATTTCCCATATCAAAACTTGTGCATCAGAGGCACGCTCCGAGCGGCCAACCGGGTGAGCCTGAGGGAGGTCTCACAAAATCATCCCTGGGCCGCGGGGGCCTTTTCCTAATGCGCTCAGGGCAGGACGTCTCACTGGTTCTCTGCCACGGACCCTCCGTGGCAAAGAAGCAAAGTAAATCTCGGCCCTCTAGGGGCTGAGGGCACAGCAGGGGTCAGTCACAAGCCCTGAAATAGGCCGTTTTATCTCAAAACTGCGTGATGGTCAGAACATGGGCGCGCGTGCTCTGTTCCAGCAGCTCTGTCTCAGTCTGCCAGTCGTGGTTTGCGCTCTATCAGACCATTGACCTGACGCACTGCTCCTCCTCTCCTGGGGCCCTAGGATGTTCGGTGCTTGCTGGAAGGCTCCTCGGTGTACCGGGGTGACCCCGAGCCCTCTCTGCCTGACCCCCCACCCAGAAGTGCCCCAACAGCTGCAGAGTTGTTTCCACACTGTACCCTGGGCCTTCCCGACACTCCTCGCTCTTGCTCCGCTGGCTGACTCCCCCCCCCCCCCCACTTTCATTCTGTCATTATCTCGCCTTTTCTACCTGGACGTTTCCCCAGCTCCCACTATCGAGTCTGTGGGAAAGCGAGATCCTTATCTCTCTGCCCCCTTCTCCTCCTTGCTTCTGCAAGACTGCTAGATTTGCAGACTTCCCTGCCCGTTTCCCAGCTTTGTCTGCTGTTTGAATGTGTGGGCAGAACTGGGGACCGAAAACAAACAAGTCAACAAACAAACACAAACAAGGCATTTCCGAGCTCACGAAGAAGTTCCCGCCCATGTCCCTCCTGTCCTGTTGGTGGCTACGTTTCTAGAGGAGTAGACATCACCTCTGTCCCCAGACCAGGCTGGAGTTAGAGGGAATTTGGAATTACAGCATACATCCCACACAGAGATTGTCCTTCTGTCTCTCCTAACAAGGGCACCAGAACTCCGGAATCACGTTTCTCTCTGTGGTTGGTAGTGTATTTCCAGCGTTTTATTGTTTTATATTTAGGGAATGCATTTAGTGAGGCATCGTGTTTATTTTTCTGCTAGAGGTTATCTTGTCTCTTAGCAGTTGGAATTGTTTATAATAAGGAGATATTTACATCTATAATTTAGCCAGGCTATCTTCTGCATTAATTTTGTTAGTTCCTGAAAGCTGCAAGTGCTACAACCAAGTCCATCGGAGGCAGCTTTCGACATCTTTCCAAAGGCTGCCTCAAGAGGGCGCTCCTTGCCAGCCTTACATGTATTTGGTTCTCTAAGGCCTGAAACTTGGTTTTAAACCTGTTTTCAGACTAAGAGAGAGAGAGAACAGGGTGGTGGTTGCCAGAAGGATTGAGAGGGGGCCAAAATGGCCGAAGAAGATCAAGAAGTTCAAGCTCCCAGTTATAAAATAAAGTCATGGGGATGTAATGTACAGCCTGGGCAATGCTATAATCAATAATATTATATTAACTTTGGTGGCAGATGGTGACTAGACTATTGTGGTGATCAGTTTGCAATGTATATAAATATCGATTCGTTATGCAATACACATGAAACAGAATATTGTGTGCCAATTATACACCAATAAAAAATTATTTTTTTTTAAGAGAATGGATTGCAATCCTATAGAAAGTTCATGGAAAAGGCATGAGGAAACAAAATAGAAGTGCAGGAATTTGAATTCTTAGAATGGAGCCCATGAAGATCCAGGGATTTAGAGTCCATAAAAATTACTATAAAAAAAACTTGAAGAAAAAAACTTCTATAATTCTTTTAGCATGTAGAATCACAGTACTAGACAGGCTCCCAGAAAGGCAGGGAGAATCCCCACACATTTCTCTATTGTTAAGTACTTTGGGGAGGACACAGTAGGGAGGTGGGAGGCAGGATTCTCAGCTCTCCTCAGGAACCATATACATAGTTTAATGTACTGATTCGGTACCCCAAGGCAGGGGGTGTAAAGGCATTTGTTTTTGTGCTTTATAAAAATCACATTAGCTCTTCTGAAGAAAATACAGAGGCACAGCTAAAAAGGCAGGAGAGAAATGAGAATGGAATTCTAAAAATAAAATTAATTAATTAATTAATTATTCCAGAAAAAAATGTATGAAAAGAGGAGCAGAGGAATTAAAAAAAAAAAAAAAAAAGGAACAGTTGGGACAAATAGAAAGCATATCAGAGTAGCAGATTTAAATCCAGTTATATCACATCAATAATTAACATTAAATGTAAGTGAACTAAATACTCCAATTTAAAGGCAGAGGTTGTTAGATTGGAAAAAAAGACCCCAAAATATGCTGTGTTTAAATATTAATACCCATAGGTTGAAGGTAAAAAGACAGAGTAAGGATATCTGACAAACAGAATGCTTTAGAAAACTGGCGTGGCCATACTAACAAGATAATAGACTTCAGAATGATAAATTTTATCAGGGATAAAAGCGACAATTTTCCAGGAACACATCACAATCATAAGTCTGTATATACCTAGTCATAGAAGCTTAAAATACATGACGAAAATACGGACAGAATTGAAAGGAGTGAAAAGCCTACAATTGTAATTGGGGATTTTAACATCTTTCTGACAGTAATTGATAGAATAAATGGACAAAAAAGCATTTCCATTCATCTAAAAGGGCCATCCGCTGGGGGACTGAGCCGGTGTCAGCCACTGAATGCTCTACTCACGAGAGGTTTCTGTTTAATTTTCTTGACTAATGAAGTAGCAGCTGTCTCAGCATCCCCTGTCACCCAAAGGATGTCTTGAGATCGATTGTAATTGCTGTGAGAGTGAACCTGAGGTCTTCACCTTGGCCAGCAAGCTGCAGAAGATTTCCTCTTCATCCCCACACTTAGGATCAAACCCATAGTCCAGACAGGCTGAATTTCTAGTGAACAGGGTAAATTCCTTCTGCCCAGATAAGGCCAGGCCCCTTTCTCCAAGGAATATTCTGTAACCACTCGAACCCAGGCTGTCAGGAAAGTGGGCTCCTTGGAGGGCCCTCCATGCTCCATGTTTGATTATGTGAATGAGCTCTTGAGTTGAGACTAGACTTTTACCTATAGAGTTAAGTGACACTTAAGCTCATGGACCTGTTATCTTTCAGCCCTTCACTTCAAGACCAGACTGTTGTTGGAGGACCTGCTTAATGGAATTATCACACACAAGCAGCAGCCTCACGCTCCGGCTTAGGCAGATCCTGCCACCCCTCCCCCTCCCCCAGCGATGCTCATCTTAGCCGTCTCCTGTAGTGATCAGCTGGAACAGTTCTCCCAGCCTGCAGAAATTATGGATTCAAAAATTTTGGATACTCTATCAGGATAATACAGAGTAATTATTTAGGGTAAAGCATCTTATGCCTCTCTATCAGTTAAGGCACTTGTGGTCGTGGTGACTAGACCCTCTGGAATGGTCTGGAAGTAATTCTTATTTCTGAATTAATATTTTCTTAGTTCAGCGGAAGCCTTATTCCCATATGTTCTAACTTAAAAGGAGCTCCTATTATCCAACTCTTTGGAATGGGTGGAAATCAGGGCACACAAGCTAAGTTGAACCAAGATGTCAATTAAAGAAATTGCACCTATTTGGTGATTTGGGAGGAAATAGTCAAGATCAAAATATTATATTTTGTTAGACAAGGGAAAGAAGTCCTAACGTGTATTGAATTAACAGGGAGCTGATTTGCAATGGGCTTTCTCATCTGTAGACCACTAAGACACATTACAGTAACACCCAGAGCAGGAGAAAGTCAGAAAAACATTAGGGACAAATCCATGGAAAAGAGATAAGACTAAATACTCAGGCTAATCTATGGCATCATTCAACCTACCCTGCCCTGAGACACTTGGGTGCCCAAGTCAATTCTTTTATTTTTAGAATCAAGATTGTGATAAACGTTGTATTTGTTTCCTTTGTACAGTACATTTGGTATCTACTGTTCTTTCCATCTGGTTTCCTCAGATATGTTCGTAACTCTACCTGATGCCAAAGAAAGCCTTTGTATGCCCCTTAAATCCTTACTGGTCCCAGTGGTGAGTCCCCAGATGGAATATGGCATTTCCCCATTTTGCCTTTAGTGAAAGAAATAGAACATGAAAGAAAGACTTTTCACTCTAGCCTCCTGAAAGGCCCTACCATTTCCCCCAAGCTTTGAGTACTACCTAGATAATGAATGAGGGATGGGGGGAGGGGGAGATGATGATATCATTTCAGAAATAACCTGGTCAATTACAGAAATTAGTTACTTCTAATGATTTAATTACATCTTCGAAAGTGGGGAAAGACATTTGGAGCCCATTTACTTTTCTGTAATAGATGTAAGAAAGGAGAAAATGGTGAAAAAAACATTTTTTTTCTACCTTTTATCTTCAAATTGTTTAATGTGTCAAGAATCATGGCACTTGGGACACCTGGGTGGCTGACTGTTGGTTTCAGCTCAGGTCATCATCTCAGGGTTGTGAGATGGAGCCCTGAGTTGGGCTCCAGGCTCAGTGCGGAGTCTGCTTGAGATTCTCTCTCTCCTTCTCTCTCTGTCTCCCCCTCCCCCAAACTCATGCTCTCTCTCTCTCTCAAAAAAAAAAAAAAAAGTAACGGCACTTTACTGGAAAAAGAGCACAGGAGTCAAGTCAAAGAGGTTGCTTACTAATTTTGTGACTTTGGGGTTCTTTTGAGCCTCAGTGTCTTTGTTTGTAGTTTGAGAAGTTCAGTCCCTTCCTCCCTGAGTCTTGAAGGTGTGTGAGGACAGGCTACAGGTGAGAGGCTCACGCAGGCAAGGGGCTTCATGGATGCGACACACTTGTCAGGAAGTCCTGTTGACCTGTCTTGTTACCATCTGGAGCTCCTCTCCCCAGCTAGTTAGGCCTTCTCATTACCCGTTTTTCCTTTCCCTAAGTTCAGGCCATTATTCCCACTATAACGTCTTCCTATTTTTCCTTTTTCTCTTTGCTCTTTCACTCAACTAGTCAACTCTCATGTTTTTCATTATTTGCCATGAGCCCAAAGCTGCAAATGTGACATTTCTGTCTCCAAAACGATCTTTAAACACTTCATAATACTTTCCTGTTTTAAGGGGTTAATTCTTTAGGTTCATTTTTCTGATCTCAGGGGTCTGTACCTTCGTATTCCATGCTGAGCACCAGGATTTGAGTTCTGGTTGGGGAACTTGATCTGATGAAAGAATTGAGGACATTTCTTTCTGTGACTCCCTTTCCCAGGATGCTGGGTGCCTCTGCCTTCGTCCTCCTCTGAGAGCAGTTTAGTGGGACTCCTATTGCTAGCAACAAACTCATGTTTTCCAAAGCTCCTTTCTTTTTTTTCTTCCATTTTTGTCTTTTTTTTTTAGCTCCAGATAAAAGTCCCTTTTTAAAGATTTTTAACAACTGATTTGTTGCAAGACATTCAGCTAGAAAGTAATTTTATCCCACATTGCTTTTTTAAAAAAATTATTAGTTCAAAGATCTAATTGGCTTTGTTAAATGATTCACCAATCGGGCAGAATTTATCTAGCAAGTAGAGGAGAACTCTAAGAAAGGTACAAAGACAGAAGGTTTTTATAGGAAGAAGGGTGGGGCAAGGAAGTTATTAGTAAAAGAAAAGATCATTTCAGGCAAGGTCACCTTCCCTGAAAGGGAAGAGCACCTGGTCTTATCATGCAGATGACCTCGCCTTCCTTTGAGGGATGGAGACAGACCCTTGGACAAATGACCTCACAGGCACTGACCAGAAACTTCCCGATTGGCCAGTCAATTCTTCGTTTCTGGGGGACGCTGAAACTGCAATTAGGTTAGGTATGAAGCCCCAGTTTGGTGACAGAGCCTAAGTGACACCATTTTAGTCTGTGACTTTCTTTTTCACACTTGCAAACAACAGTATTACAGTCCACCCCCTGGTCTTTGAACACGGATCCCTCGTAGCAGAACAGTTGTAAAAGTCACCGAGGTTCCAGGCCATGCCATTGTCCCCACATCTCCACATGGTCGCCAACCTGGGAGCTTTTCTGCGTTTCTCTCATGCTCTCATATTTGAGGATTGGTGACCCGACTCTTCTCATGAGGCTATGTTTCATTGATGTAATTCTAAAACAATTTTAAATGCACAGATTAAAAACATGTGTCTCTTCACATCACATGTTAAAAGAGACTTCAACTCATTCTGAAATCTACATGGAAGAGTGTCTTAAAGCAAAATTGCACCTATGTAGCTATATTAACTATAAATTCTATCAAGTCCCAGCAGAGTGACCTAGAGAGTCAGGTTGGAGGCCTGTCTAACGTAGAATTCTTCCTCTGGAAAGGCATCCAGATGGTTTTGTTGGTCAGGGAAGCAGGGTGGAGGAGGAGGGGCGTGATCAGTTTGGGGAGATATGGTTTCCCTCCCTCGTGTCAGTCTCAGAATGTCAAGAATGTTCCTCAAAGATGGGTCTGTCAGCATAACCTTTGCCGACTCCTGCTTCGGTCCTTTTATAGTGTATCTGCTACCACTTGGGACGTAAGTTTCATATTTTTACTATCTACAGTAGTTCAGTACTTCCTCTTTTTGTCTTAAAATTACTTCTTTCAAGTTTCAAGGAGCATGCCTTTTGGATATGGAAGCAATGATTCCATCCGTAATTTCTCTATTCAGTTCCACTCGATCCTGGAGGCTTTGATGGTATCTGCCTGGCCTCTGTCAAGACAGAGAAAGCTAGTTTTGCTTCTGAAAATGGAAACTTTTCAAAGGAGCCTCCCTCCAAGGAGGCACATCGTTTCAGAGCTCGGGTGCAGTGACCCTCATTGTGGAGAGGCAGGAACACAACCCGGGGACTGTTGACAAAGGGTTAAGCGTCACAGACAGCACGAGTAGAAGTGAAAAACAGAGCTGGTCCAAAACATATAACGTATACTCCAGAATAAGCCAGGCTCGCCCCACTTAATGGGATCACTGCAGGCAAGCCAAAACCTACAGCCGGTCATTGTGTACATATGGTACAACTTTTCATACCATTCAACGTTTGCTGCCATATGATTTTAATTACATACAGATTGGGTAGCTGGAAGAAAGCACTGGAATTAAATAGAATAAAGTTAAACACAAGCCCTTTTGTAAGTGGCCCTGGTTTAGTTAGGATATATGCAAATGCCTGCGGAGGGCAGGAGAGGGATGTGTGGTTTGGGGGGCCTCTGGGGATGGCCATGACTCATCTCCAATCTGGGGACCCAGTTGTTTATCTGGGAGGGAGCGTTTACAGAAACGGGAATTATTCTCCTTTTGAAGTTGAAATTTATGCTGATCCTTGCACCTTGTTACTCACATTCCTCCTGCCCCACTACAGGGTTTTCTCTGCAAGACGAAATTGCTCTCTGGGCAAACATTGCCTTGAATCTTTTGAAAGGCTGTGGGTTTTAGAGATGGCAGATTGGTAGATTGGAAACTCCCTCTCCTCTCCCACCAACCAGACTTTATTAGTCCGTGCTCCTTGTTTCTCTGGAGCCAATTTTACATAATGAATTTAAAAGCGAGGCTGTTTACTTCATTCAAGAAAAGAAACGGAAAGCCAATTTTGCTTTGGACCTCGGCTGCAGGGAGGGGAAACCACTGCTCTGGAATGTGCTTTTCTCAAACTTGAACAGCGTTTCTTTGGTTTTCTCCATAACTTGCCATTATGGCTTTTACTTACCGAACATCTTTTGGGTAAGCCACTCTGAATCCCAGCTTTCTCTTTTCTAAGATGAAGATCCTGACTTTCTGAGCTCACTTAGTGAGGTTTCCCTGGCTTCTTGGGACTCTGACCTGGCCAATCCCAGGCCCTGCAGGCAGAGGCTGCTGTGACCCCCCCACCCCCACCCCTAGGAGCATAGACAGAGCTGGGGTAATAAGGAGAATGTCACCTGGTCTCCGAAGCCTGTCTTAATGAGCACATCAGACTGTTTTAAGGAAGGAGCAGGATCATAACCCTTCCTTTGCCAGTGAGATGGGGGTCCCAGAGAGTATACGGCTCAAGGAGCAGGCAGAGGCTGGTTTGGGCATGTAAGGTCCTTCACCCCACTTTCCACAGGAAGGCAGCTGAGCAAACTGGAAGCCTTCACAATCACGGGGCCATGAGCTAGGGGAATCCCTGCTTTTGGGCAAGAAACCTTATCTCCCGCTGCTGCCCCCCCTCTGGCTGGGGCAAGCACCAGGGATGACCACCTCTGACCCGCGCCCCCCACCCCCGCCCGCCCCCAGCCTCACCCCCCACACTGATCTGAAGGGCAGCTGTCTCCATCCATGTTCGCCCACCTCTCTGTGAGTATTTGTAAATATTTATGTATTTATGTACAGATTGTATTCTGCAAACATACACAATCCAGTCTATCTTTCTGTTGTTTGGGCTTTGGACCAGTCATTTTTCTTGAGGAAGTCACCAGTTTTAGCCTCAAGGGAGTTGCATGTCCCCCCCACCCCACCCCTGCCCGGAATAAATGTCTGTGGATTGAAATGTCTCAGTTTGGGGAAAAAAAAAAAGAAATGTCTCAGTTTGGGGGAAATGGCAGAACTATCAATGAACTAAACGTCTCCACTAGATTACGAATTTCTTGAGGGCAGCTTCCGTACCCTCTTTTGTGAAATAAATGAAGACTAAATGGATGACAAATTAATTTCACTTAATTGAAATGGGTTTTTTAAATTGCCTGCCTAATAATATATTCAGGTATATAAAAATGACATCTATCAGTCAATCAAGTGAGTTTCTCCACCTTTAGGAAGGCAGGCAGGCAGGAAGCCATTTGTACTTAATTTCAGGTATGATTCATCATTTCTTCTTTCATATTTATGCCAGTAGCCTTAACGTATTGGCCTCAGGCAAAGGTAGCCACTTGCAGAAACCACATCCATGGAGCCCAGATTCTTAGCTACTGACCTCAAGAAGGAAGAGATATTGGAATTGGCTGCAGGGGATCTTTTGCTGTGCGGGGCAGCCCAATGATCCGACTCAGTTATGAGTTCATCAGTCCCTTCCTGGTGCTTCCCCCCACCTCTGCCTCATTGAGACCGCAACTCTCCGGGGCCTGGGGCTGGGCTCAGCCACCCAGAGAACACCTTCCCCCACACTGGGGAGGAAACAGGCTTATAGGAGCGAAATAGGGGCTGACGCAGGACCAAGGGAGCGACTGCTTTGGATGGGAGGTGGCTCCAGCCCCTTTCCCTGGGGGCTTGGTTTTCCCTCACTGAACTGGAGCATTCTGCCCTTGTGCCAAGTGCAGAGAATCACTGAATGATTGCATGAATGGATATTGGTTGTTATTGGAAGTCATTCTAACCCAGACTGATGAGCTGATTGGACCAGAGACTGGTCATATACTACATAGACTTGTTTGGATTTCATCTCTTGGGGAATATAGAGCCCTTAAAGGTTCTAAAGCAGAGGAGTGATCTAAACCTATCTATGTTTGAGAAAGAAATTTTTGCTATAATGTGACAGATCGATTGGCAAGGGACTGGAAGTTGGAAGACCAGTTGAAAAACTGCTGTAATGGTCTGGAGGAGATATCAGAAGGCCTGAGAGAGTAGAGACCTGAGAGAGATTTATGAGGTAGAATTAGATTCCAACTCCAGTTTGGGTGACCAGTGGAATGGGAAGGAGGGAAAATCAATGATCGCAGTGAACTCAGGTGAAACTAAGTCTGACTTTCAAGTAGATTTATAACTCAAAGATTAAAAAAAGAAGGAACCTCACACTTAGGCACTAAATATAATTATCTTATTAATGTTGGTTTAGAATAATGAAATTTAGTGCATAAGAGTTGACAGACCAATAGGATTTACACGGGTATGTGACAGAAGGAACAAATTTATATAGCTTAAGAAATATAAATATTATTTTAGAGTACACATAATATGGAAATATATAAGTAAAGACTATATTCTGATGCTATGAGAATAATCAGGGCTGCCATATGTAGTCTCACAGGTTGTGCACTGCACAAGTCTAGGGGACAACGTTAACAATAGTGACAGACCACCCGGTAAACTGTCATATGTCCTTCTTATGCTTCAGCACAACATATTCATAAACTATTGCTTTGAACAACATATAAATAAGCTGTCTAAGATGGGAATTTGATAGACTTGCCCCTCTATGGCCAGGTCATTAGTATTAGATGTGTGGTAGGGGGGTGGGGGAGGGTGTCTTTTCATGTTGAAAATGAGAGAAATTTTTCTCCTTTTATGGGACTCGAGAGATTACGCTCTTATACTCCGTTCCGACAGCAATGGGAGAATTCAGCTTCTCGTCGGTGTTTGCCTCAAGGTTTCCCAGGGCGTAACTGCGTGTCTTGTGCCACGGTGCCCAGCCTTTCCACGTGTTGTTCGAAGTGAGTGATGCAGAATGACACGTGGACTTAGCCATTCGGAGGGAGAAATTCACAGAAGCAGATGAAGAAAAGATAATCCCTTATATTCTTTCCCAACAATTATACGTTACTTAAAATTTGTGTGGATTTTGCTCACATGCTTCTGGGGAAATCGCTTCAAAATGTGACTCTGGACCAGAATGTGGGTTTGGCTTGGTCCCAGCTGTGGCCTGGTGTGGCCGGGGTGTCTAAACCATCGCAGCACTGCTCAGTGGTCTGCGACTCCGTTGGCAGATGAGGGACGCTTGGCAGAATGTGTCAGAGAGGAGCACCTTCCCTGATGTCAAGCTGCCAAGGGCCAATGGAGGAGACGGGAGCCTTGTGAGTTTCCCAGCAGCCCAGGCGCCTTGGCATTGTAGACGGGGTCCAGATACTCAGGCCCGTGGGAGCCAGTTGCCATAGTGGGGTCTGGAATGGAGCCTGGGCATAGTGCAAACAGAGCACAAAGCATTGTGCTTCTCCACACTTAACTCATCTAGTGGAAACATGTCAGGCTGCCTCCTCCAGGGCCCTGCATTTATTTTAAAGAATGTCAGAAAGGAAATATATCACTTGCCATCTTCCTCCCTCTTTGGGCGTGTTTATTGTGATTGGAAATCATTCCAGTCCACATGGTTATGCCTTTCCCCCACCCTGCGTGCCCCTCTGTTAAACAGCCTTCTGTGCAAATAAACAGAAGAGGGCGAAGCATTTTATTCAGCTACAGAAACAGGAGCGAAGTTTAGACTCCAGAGAACTAGAACCGCATAACCACGGCTTGTGTCCTTCGCAACGTACTTGCTTTTCTTGTCCGTGTAGCCAGGCCAGGGGGGACAGCAGAGGCCTTTGCAGTGCTGGCCGGGAGCCCGGGGCAAGGTATTCTGCTGCATATGGAACTGCTGGCCCTGGTTTGTTGCTCAGTAGAATTTGCCTGGGGTGTATCTTGACCATGTCTACTTAGAGAGGACATTCTGAGCTGCTCTGAACTTGATTAAAACGTAAAAGGGAACATGTGCTTTCATTTTCTCTCTGTCCTACCAGACCTGAAAACAACAAGTAATTGATCAATGTATTGTTAGTTCCCAATGTTAAACAAATGATTTATTTATGGAAATCTCCTTGGTCTAGAAAGAAAAAATAAATAAATAAAAACAAGAAACCCTTCCAATACAGAAACCCCACAGATCAAGTGCATGGGTTTATGAATTACTGTAAGGGGACATCCACCCAAGTCAAGGAATAGAACTTGGCTATTATCCCGTGAGCCCCTTCCGTGTGTCCCACCCCATTACAGATCCCCCTCCTCTCCCACAAGTAACTCTTTGGCTGAACTTCCATAGTAATCGCTTCCTTGGGTTTAACCATGACCTGAGCCGAAGGCAGCTGCTTAACCGACTGAGCCACCCAGGCGCCCCTGGGTTTAACTTTCAAGAATTTTACCGCCCAAATGTACATCTCTAGATTGGAAAGTTTAATCTCGCACATTTAAAACTATTGAATATATCTTTTGCTACTTTTTAAAACTGTAGATACTTCCTCCATCCCCATATAACTTACCTGTTGAACAACCTTTAGGTAGAACTTAACATATTTAAGTTAAATTCTACCAGCAACACACCTACTTTAGTTACCTTTCTTGTGTGAAATATTATTTTCAGACATTTTTTCCCCCTAAACACATGGTGGTAACATCTAATTTTAGTTGAAACGTGGCAAAACCAAAAACAAACAAAAAAATTTTTTTTAAAAGCTAAGGAGCCAAAAAACTTGTGAATCTAGAGTTAGCAATAGAAAAGATAAAGTTGTCTCTCTGATGATGTTCAGGGAGAACTTTCCAATTCTATGATCCTGTTGGTTTTGTGATGTGTGTGATTATGACATATAACCATTACATTACATATGACCATCTATATTCTGGACAAAGAGTAGAAAACAGCTCATGGCTCTGTATGGAAAAGCCAACCAACAACCAAAAGCATGAGCAGGGTTAGAAGTGAAGATGCAAGGACTCTGGTGTCACAGGGGTCTGGCTTTCTTTTCTGGTTCCGCACTGTGCGATGTCACACAAATCACCCTGCTCTGTCTGTACGATGAAGATCGTGGTTACTAATCAAAGTCCATCTGTACTTCTCTTACAAGGAACAATTATTTATTATAGTTTCCGCCTTTTAGTTGTTAACCCTTGAAAGTGTCAGTGCCACCTGAGTCCTTGGTTTAAAACTAAAGATGTGTGAAAGGCAACATGCTCAGGAAGCATCAAATACAATTTTATTTACTTGCGAGCACGAATGTTTTTAACTTTTTACTTGGTAATAATTTATTGGCGTTGATAATAACTAAAAAATGGTCAGTACTTACAGAATACCATGTCGTTCCTGAAGCACTTTGACCTCAACTATTGAATTTGTTCTTAATAGAATAAACACTCATACCCTAATCATTTCTTCTGCTTTCAACATATGCTAGTATTCTTTCTTTAGCCATCACCTATCGTGAAGGGGAGCTTAGGAAAGACTTTGTTTTTTTGTATGGTTCTGTCACACATGATGGGTGAGGAAACAAAAACATAAACATCTAGTTGTTATTTTTCTTTTTTTTTTACGATTTTATTTATTTATTTATTTATTTATTTATTTATTTATTTATTTATTTGACAGAGAGAGATCACAAGCAGGTAGAGAGGCAGGCAGAGGGAAAGGGGGAAGCAGGCTCCCCGCCCAACAGAGAGCCCAACACGGGGCTCAATCCCAGGACCCTGAGATCATGACCTGAGCGGAAGGCAGAGGCTTTAACCACTGAGCCACCCAGGCTCCCCTACTTGTTATTTTTCTATATGATTTTGGGGCTGTTTATTTTCTGTAGTACCCCGTTTTTGTCATAAGCCTGGAGGCATCTGGCTGGCTCAGTTGGTAGAGCATGTGACTCTTTGATCTTGGGTTTGTAAGTTCGAGCCCCGTGTTGGGTGGAGAGATTACTTTAAAAAAAAGCACTTTATCATCTTTATTATGGTAAATCTGTACAAAGGAAATGGATTAAATAACACACATGATAATTAATCTTGACATCACTTCACGTCATTGCTTGTTAAATGACAAATATGCGATAATCAGGTCACCAAAATAGCACAATGGTTTTGTCTGCCCCCTGAACTACTTCTTGTTGCAGTCACTTAACCCCCATGTCAGAGAGCCTTACAACAGGAGTGACTCACGTTACTCTCTAGGAAGGTCTTTATTCTCTTGCCCTGAATTCTCACTCAGAACCTGGAGAAGGTATGTCTGCATGGCAGTCTAGTGGATTGCCACCAATCCTCAAACAATGATCATGGTATCTAGAATGTCTGCAGGTAGAAGAGAAAATTTAATAATGATTCTATCCTGATAAGGGAGATTGCAGTAACCTGCCATCCCCAAGGGGGCGCTGCTCTCAAGATTAAGATCATGGAAAGGGCCTCACCTCCGTCTTCTCATCTCCTGGCCTTGCAGACTCCAGAGGCTCTCTCTTCCCCTCTCTCCACGTGGGATGATGGGAATTCATTCCGACCTAGCTGGTGCTGGTGGACCTTCCAGCAGCTCCTACACATCCAGCAATCAGGGCTCTATATGGTTTCCATCTTCTGGAGGATTAATTCCCTCTTGTTGAACCTGGCTTCATCGTGCAAACGCAGAACTAATATTGTGCCTTCCCTTAGCTTCAAAGGTGCCCCCTTCTTTCCAATGTTGCGGGAGAAGGGACCCCAACCTCTAGTCCCTGAGACTTCATACCAGTCCTTGTCGAGCTTGTCCTAATGCTGAGCATTATTAGGTTTGGACATCTCATCCTTAAGAGAACTTCTCTTTGGTGACAAACCAAGATTGTTCCCAGCTCCCTCCGGGGCCAGGTGCTAATGGACCCCCTCGCGGACTCTCACTGAATCCTCCTTGCTCTCACCATTTTGTGTGAACTTCTACTAGAGCACTTGTCACTTTGTTCTATAACTGGAGAGCTTTCACTTTTTTTTTTTTCACCATGAGCCACAAAAGGAAATATATTTTACATTGCAAACAAACACAGACAAAGACACGATTGATACAGATATACAGACATCTAGCCACGTGAGTTTCCTTGCCTTTACCTCGTGCGTGCTGACATTCTTATGCTGTGCTATTCTGTTCTACTTTATTTGTTCACTCATTTGTTTTCGATGCTGATCAAGACCCACTAAATTAATTTCATGATCATCTAACAAGCCACAAACTGCTATTTGAACAATTCTTTATGCCCAGGTATATCTACCCTGCCTGGCAATTTTAAGAGTGAGATCATGTATTTAAGGGAGAAACACAGGGCTTAGCACCAACAGATGTTCAATTAACATATGTTTTTTAGAGTTTTTTAGACTATCTGTCCCTTTAATTCACCATCTGATTGCACCGCAGTTTGTTAGTGTGTGCGTATGTGTGTGTGTTTGTGTGTGTGTGTTTTAAGTGTAATGCGGGTTTGAACTCCATTAGCCCAAGGCCTCAGCCAGCTCAAGTATTTTAGGGTTTTCTGAGTTGCCATGGAGCCAGGGACAAATTACCCATGAGGAACAGGCTGAAACTAGGGAAAGGTCACAGGGGAGAGTCCTTTTTGTCCTACCCTGGCCTGTCCTACCCTGACTCATTTCTCCATGAAAAGTAAAGTCTTGAGCTTATGAAAATTTCTAAAATGAAAATTACTTCCACATTTTCAAAAGACTATAAAGTAAGTTTAGGCTTCACATGAACACGGAGGGGTTTGTGACTCGAAAGTCTTCACGAGAGCTCTCACCTGAGAGGTACGAAATTCCATCGTAGCAGAAAGAGCACGGGTCGGTGGATCTTAAGTTCCAGCAGTAGCTAGTGATGGGGCAGCCTCTGCAGGTACCATTTCTTCGTCTATGAAAAAGAGAATCTCACCCGTCCTCGAAATTCTCTGATCCCAAACACAAACTTTGGAGTCCTTCATTTCGCACTCCCTGGAATGCGTTGACTATTGAGGAGAGAACATTCCAGTGAAAACCCATTGCAGTGGCAGAGTCTGAATCAAGTTCGGAGCCTAACCCCTTCTCTCTAACAGTTTCTTGCTACTCAGAGCCAACGAGTCAGGTTATCT
Source organism: Nasua narica (assembly GCA_028533885.1). Lineage (NCBI taxonomy): Eukaryota > Metazoa > Chordata > Mammalia > Carnivora > Procyonidae > Nasua > Nasua narica. The sequence continues at coordinate 10,451,072 of CM052802.1, read as the reverse complement.
GTGAGCTGTATCAAGCCTTAGAAATCAAGCTTTTGCATGAATCGTCACAGTAATTTGTTTTGGAATTGTACTTCATCTTGCCCACGGAATGTGAGCATTTTGTTTCACGTGATGTGAATTCATAATTCACGTGCAGGTGATTTAACGAACCAACTTGTTTTCTTCTAGGACAGAGTGGCTCGGAGGATCACGGAGCTTCGGAGTCTGGCAGAATGTGAAGTCTCTCCTCTTCGGCTGTCTGGATTCCATTTAAGAAGGTCAGTAGTGAATTCTGTTGACCACCAGTTCCTAATGCGCAGGTTGTCCTGAAGTTAGCGGGGTGATTGGGAACATCTGACCTGTCTTGGCATTAAATTCGCAATTTTTTCAGATGTCTAGGGAAAGTACAATGCTTGGTGTGGAGAGGTTATCAGAAGCTTCTTGTGTGCTCTCTCTGGGCTTTGCCCCCTACGGAGATTCTGGTGAAGAATATCAGATAATAAGTGGTTCAACTTGAAAGCTAAGCCCTCCCCCTGCCAAATGTCAAAAAGGACTCCTTTACCTTTGTTGTTTTCAAAGTGAACATGTATCCAGCTTCCATACAATTCACGGCTGTCACATGGGCGCTCCTGTAGAGAGCAGAAGAAGCTGACGTCAGCAGTAGTCTTCTCCTAGCCCATTTCGCCCAGGCTCATCTCGCCCATTGAGTTGACCTTCTGATGAGTTTCCGTGGCCTGCTCTACTTTCCCCAAAACAAGATGCTTGTCCCACCATGTCCCTCCCCCCAAAATGGCCCTGAATGGCTCCCATCTCCCTCAAGATTAAACCGAGCTTCCCAACCTGGCTTTCAAGAGCTCTGTGACCCTATCCCCGCCCCCTCCTCACCCTCATCGCTCACATCCCTTCCCTACCCTTGGACCCGTCGTATGTTGGGTTCTTCTGTGTCTTTGCTCTTGTTCTTCTTTATCTGGAGTGATCTCCAGCCCCTTCTTCCCCCTACCTTGTAAGATGGCCTCATGTGACAGTGCCTCTGGCACTGTACCAGGCTGCCGCCTCCCGCATGTGCCCACAGCCCTTGCACACACCTCCGTCCTACACTCACCACATCATGGCCATGTTACCCTTTTACTTTTCTCGCCCTCCTGCTGGACTGGGCACCCTTCTAGTCAAGGATTCCCTTACTCTTGAGGCGGTAGGGCATAGGGGTCAAGGGCACAATCCCTGGAGCCTCACTACCCAGGTTCTAATCCCAGTTCTATCACTTCCTGTGTTAGACCCCACCTCCCATCCTACTTCCCCCCTCCATAAAATGGAGGTCATAAAATTTCCTACGTTGCAGGGTTTGTGTGTGTCAAATGCAATAATGTACATGAAGTACTGGAGACAGTCCGAGGTGGAGGTAAGAGCTATGTAAGAGCTATCGATTTCTATTATGAGTGCTCACTGAAGACTACGTTCAACGAAACTGGGTGTTTTCCCTTGAAGATTAGTACCATGCAAATACAACAGTGATTTTTAGGTAATGGGTCTTTTCTGGAAATTTTAGAACATTTGGCTGAAGGAAGCTGAATGGAAATATAATATTTTGTGAAATCTTAGGGGTTCTTTCGGTTATTCTTCATTAAATAGTAGAATCGCCAAGCTAGGAAGTCATCACCACTGCTTTGATTCTAGATACTTCTAAGTGTATAGGCCTTTTAGATGTCTCTGAAGCCCATTTTAGTTTCCTTTAAAGCCTGTCTTAGTTTGTTCGGGCTTCTATAACAAAAATGCATAAACTCAATAGTTTATGAACAATACATTTTTGTTTCTCACAATTCTAGAGGCTGAGAAGTCGCAGGCCCCCACAGATCGGATGCTTGGTGAGAGCTGGATTCCTCACAGTGTTGCATTCCCAGCGTTCCCCATGTGGTACAAGGGGCAAACTAGCCCTCCAGGATCTCTCCTAGAAGGGCACTAATCCTGATCAGGAGAGCTCCACCCTCATGACCCAGTCACTTCCCAATGGCTTCCCCTCCTAATACCTTGAGGTTAGGATTTTAATATATGAATTTGGGGAAGGGGGACACAAACATTCAGACCAAAGCACCTCCTAACCCTATAGAAAAAATGTAGATTGAGGTAGATTGAGAAAGGCGTGCCTCCTTGTCACCATTTTGTGGGGGCTACCCTTTGCCTGAATTTCTATTTTTGAGTGAGTTCTTTTAACATGTATTGCTATTGAATTTTTGTATGAATATCAAAGTATTTGACTGGTATTTGGTATTTACCAGGCTAAAATGAAAGTGGTCTTCTTGGAGGTTAGCTTTTTTTTTTTTTTTTTTTTAATAAAAAAAGGTTGGTTTCAGGTAAGGTAAGATTGATAGTCAATTTTGCTCTCTTTCTGTGAAGTGCCCTAATTTTAAGAGCGCCCCTCAGCTGCTTGCTGTGTGACCCTCACGGGTAAATTTGAGGTGAAAACCTCTGTGAACTGAAGCTCTGATATGAAGATCTCACATCAAGAGAATTCCATTTCTGTGGAATTTTCCAGCCTGTGCTCATGGTCTGACATTCATGAGATTCTGTTGTGCTTGGATGAGAAGAAAAATTCTCTGTGACCTTGAAACTTTTGTTTTGGATATCTCCTCCTTCTATTACTTCCTCATTGCATTAATGGTTGCCCAAGGATCCAAGATAAACCATTTCCCATGCCTGCTGGGAGATCGAAGCTTAAACGTTTGACATTCTCTGTTGCCACGCTGTTAGGACCAACCTCCTCATCTGTGCTGTAAAATTCTAGAAGGTAAACAGTTGGGTGTCTATTTTCATATGTGTCACACTCAGACTGGGGACACATGCCTTTTGTGACCTCTTTGAACTCTTTGAAGGAGATTTCAGGAGTGCGCACGTGGGGGTAGATCCCTGTCTCTGTGTTCGGCCCACTCCCCATTCCAGCCCCACCTGCACTTTTCCTCTCACCTGAACATCTGGCCAGTGGAGAAGAAACAGGCAAGTGCCACCGCACCCTGTCCTATGGGCAGCCCTACCTCATAAACACACACGCATGCCCACACACATACAAACACACGTGTACACTCTTGCCGCAACCATCCGCCCCCAAGCTTGCACACACATACACTTCATGGTTTATAAAAGGTTCTCTTCAAACATGCACGTGATGTCTGCATGGAGAATCCAAACAAATATGGAAGGAGACCGGCTAGAGGCACAACCTGAGTAATCTCTGAATTTCCCTCTTTTCTCTTTGCACTTCACCTTTCCACCCTTCCCTTCGCTAAGACGTATTTCCATGAGATCTTCTTTCTCAGGGCTCCTGTCTTCCCTTCGGTCACGTCTTGGCTCCCTGGTAAAGCTCCAGCCTGAGGCATCCCTTATGTAGATGCTACTGTGATCTGTTCTTCCAGTGATTAGTTTTTTAAGATTTTATTTATTTATTTGACAGAGAGAAAGAGAGATCACAAGTAGGCAGAGAGGCGGGCAGAGGGAGAGGGGGAAGCAGGCTCCCCGCCCAACAGAGAGCTCGATGTGGGGCTCAATCCCAGGCCCCTGAGATCATGACCTAAGCGGAAGGCAGAGGCTTTAACCTACTGAGCCAGGCACCCCTTTCCAGTGATTATTCAGAGCCATCCGCACTCTGCCCCTCCCTCTTATAACCAAATGCACTGGCAAGTCCATCAGACCATCCAGGCAACAGAGAGCTAAGTGCAGGACAGGGAGCTGCCCTGAGTCCCATCGTTAGTTTGTTCTACCCAGTTGTGCTCTGATACTAGTTGTTCAGGAATTGCCTAAGCCAGGGACTGATACTGTAACACCAGAGCTCGCGGATCTAAAGAGGACCTCATCACCTCACACCCAGTGACCAGTTGAATCACACAACCCTATGGTCATGTCAGGTTTTATTTGTCAAATTCAGCCAAGTCGCTGTGCACAAAAACCATTATTGCAAGATATGTAGGGCCCTGCCAGTGGGATTTGATTTTCAAGAATGTGCAGACACACAGAAGGAGAAGAGTGGATAAGCAGGGATGAACAAGACAAGAGACTTAAGGCAGCAGAAGCCTCGAGTGAGCCTTGGCTTGCAAAGATATAAAGGATGGGTAAAAGGACGTCTAAACTCTCTTTAGATGGAAGAGCTTGAGAATGGGGATCACAGAGGGGATTAAATGAGCAAAGGGGTGGCTGGACTAGGAGACCCCTCTAGCCCTGGCCATCAGTGATTCTACCCGACAGATGTCAGTGTTCTGTGTGAGGTCCACAAATGTCCAAGGATGTGAACGAGAAAGATAATTCTAGAGGCGAAAAGATTGGCTACGGAAGCATTATCAGTTATTATTGCTTTTTAGCTAAAATGTTTAATGCGAGATCCAGAATTACCGAATTTATTCCCAGGATGTGATTTATTTTCTGGGAGAATCTGATTTGCTCAGGGTGCTCTGTCATTAGATGACAATACTCTGTACTTAAATGGCACTTTTCATCTGTGGATCTCAAAGAATGTTATAAATATCATTTAGTTCTCATGTGTGACTTTGCACTCATTTGCACACTCGTGAAATGGGTGATAAGTACTTTTCCACCCGGGCAAAGCCAGAATACTGAAAGGGATGGGTCCCTGGGTGTCCCGAGTGCTGGTGGATGAGACCTTGATACTGATGCCCAAATGAACTCCAAGCTCGTCCTCCCATTTGGCCCCACCATTTACGTCAGATCTTCCCCTGACATTAAACTCTCAAGTGAGATGGGAAGTTTGGGAGAAATTTCCAGATTTCTACTCAGTGTATAGATTTAAGAATTGTGTATCCCTTCTGGCTGTACAAAATTGGAGCTGCCTTATATTCTGTCGCATACACAAACTCACACACAAACCCAGAGCTGTCTGGAAGGTTCTGGGACAGGATGGGACCCTTTATTGTTGCCTCACCAGCCTGGTCTCCTATTCCACCTCCCTATCCCATTACCACTGTTTTACGAGTCATGGGGAACTCCTCTGGGGTCCGAGATAAAGGGGAAAGCTCACACATGACAACCTCCCACCCCACACACTTCTGACTCTGATACTGACATGTTCATGGCTGAAATCTAAAACACCACCTGCTGCCTTAATTTCCTCTCCATTTGTCCCTTCTTAAACCCCTACCATCTAGTGTCTACTCTCCCCCCTCCAATGAATTCACTTTCTAAAAGTCTTCAGTGACTCCCTGCGATTCCAAAAGGTATTTCTCAGGTCACTCCACTTGACCTCCCTGACGCTGTCGCCCAGAGTATCCTCCTCCTTGAAAGTCTTCCTTTGACCTCTGTGGCCCTGAAATTCCCATTTTCCTTTCACCCTTCTGGTGATTTCTCTTTCCCAACTGGAGGGATTGCACAGGGCATTCCACCAGCCCTTGTGGTCCCTGAGCTTCTTTGACCCTCCTGTGGGATCGAGTCTTGCCATCCCCTCTCTGATAGGATACAGATAGCTCTCCCTGTCTCCTAGACTGAAAAACTGAGAGCTTATATTCATACTTCTTTTCCTTTCATTTCCTACATCCACTGGCTCAGAGTTTCTATTTTCCCTCCAAAGTAGCTCTTAACACTCACTGTCATCTCAACCCGGGTGCCTGGCCTCTAGAGTATTTTCCTCCAAACTTTTTGATCATGTGCATTAGCAAAATATAGTCACATCGGATTTTAAAAGCTTTTTTTTTTTTTAATGGAGATCTAATTCACTCTTCCAGATTTAGATTGTTTACGTGTTATCTATCGTATTAGTCTGCTGGTGTTGCCACAGACGGGGTGGCTTAAAGAACAGACATTTGTGTTTGCACAATTCTAGAGGCCAGAAGTCTAAGATCAAAGCATCTTCAGGGTTGGTTTCTGGTGAGAGCTCTCTTCCCGGCTTAGACAGCTACCTTCTCACTGTGTCCTCACATGGCTCTTCTCTGTGCATGCATGGGGGGCAGGGGAGGCTGAGGGTGCGGAGGGAGAGAGGAAAGATCCTACCTCCTATCTTCAAATACAGTCCGTTAGAAGTTGGAGCTCCTAGCACATGAATTTGGCAGGGACGCATGTCAGTTGGTAACATACGCAGTTTCTATTAAAGTATTTAAAATACATAAAATATACACTAAAAAATATGGGGCTTTTAAAAGTAAATGCGAATAAGAATGCAGCTATTTTCTTCCCACTCTCTTAGTGAATCGCCTTGAGTACACATAGGAAGGCCACCTGTCACTCGAACCCTCGGGCCACGGTGATGACGACAATGTCCTAACAGCTCTGTCTGCTGCCGGGCTTCTGCTTTGAACTCTGATACAGCCCAGCCTCTGTAGTATTCTTTAGAAATCTTTGGTTGCTTCTTCTTCCTTATTCAGAAAACGTTGGTGCCCCGGGGTGCCCAGAGGAGAAGCCCATTGCTTGACTTGACCCTCAGGGCACTCCCGTGTCCCACCGCGACCTCTGCTTCAATCCATCACCCTTCCTGAAGACCCACTTGGGCTCCTTCCCTCTCATGGGACTCTAGCTTGCCTCAACACCACCTTGCCTGTTCCTGCAACATGCTCTCCCTCTCTCCTCAAAGTTCCGTCCCACCTCTTGGTACCTGGTTACCTCCTGCTCAGCCGTGTTGCTCATGCTCTCATGGGTGCCATCTTATTTTTCAGCTGGATTATGAGCTCCAAGAGCTCATGGTCCAGGAATTCCTTTTTCATTTCATATCCTTCTCTGAGCACAGATTCTGAACCTGTCTCCTGTGGCTGCGGTGCTTCTCAGTCCTCCTTTCAGAGTGGCACCAACCACGGGGCAGCCCAAGCGGTCCCAGGGGTTGTGGTTGGGCAGAGATGACCATCAAAGCCTTGTAGGTGCCACCTAACTTGCCGATCACACGCGTACGCATGGTCTGCAGCTTTTTACTGCCAATTCTTCAACCTATTCCAGCTCAGCTTCTTGCAAATGGTATTTCCCAGAAGTTGGTAATATATTCTCCTAAAGATTTAATAGAAGAAAAGTTGGCTGCTTATTTGAAAAGTATGCTCTTGACTGCCAACTCGGCGTGCCTTAAATTAATGTTGACAAATGTGAGATGTATTAGGGAAGCATCCATCTCCTTAGTGCCTGATGGGGCTCAAGATGTGCACGTAAATCATTCAGATGACAATTTTCTGGGCTGAGCACTCAGCATTTACCTGCCACAACTCAGCACACCTGTTCACAAATGACAGCGCTGGGACACTGAGGATGATTTGAGATGATGGCCACTCAGGAGCAAAATGACTTCGAAACACTGAAACGCAAGCTTGGAGCTGTCTCCAAATCTTCTTGAATTTCCCTTTAAAACACATCAGGGAATGCTGACCTGGACTAACATGAAGTTATCAACTTACCTCCTGGACTTGAACTTTATGGCGCTCTGGGTACACTGCAATCACGGTTTCCCTGGGGACTGTCAGTCCCAGGATGGATGGCCTTGGAGACCCTTTTGGTGAAACCCACCCTTCTTTGTGAAATGAATGTGTGCAATTGGAAAATTAATTTCCGGACCCATTGTAGGAGGTGATTGTCCCCAAACCTGAGGGGTTTAACATTTAAACTACCTATTTTTTCCTTATTTACCTGGTAAACTTGGCAGAGTTGATGACTGTCATAATTGTGTTCAGAGTCCAAAAATCATTTCACAGAGTATATTTCAGGTATAATATGGTTCAATGTCATGAACCAAGATTATCTTGCCAACGCCTTTGAGTGCTATGCAGCGGCCAAGGATGCTGCCCGGTACTGGGGGGGGGGGGGGGTCGCGTGTGTGACATGCACGGACCATGCAGGCTCCCATCAGGTGATGCTTTGCAGATTAGAGTGTATGTGCAGCTGTCCTGTAAGAGTTAGTTATTGAATTGTCTCTCTGTTTCTCTATACTTTGTCATAATAGCCACCTTTGTCTCTCACACTGACAGCAAAGGGCTGAGTTGGTGAAAGTGACAGATTTGAAGAAAGACCAATGCTGTTCACAGAAATCTCTGCCAGCTGAATTTTTTTTTTTGCCAGTTGAATATTTCTTTGAGATTTTTGATCCTTTTATTTTCATGAGAGATCCAAATAGAAAGAAAGGAAGGAAGGAAGGAGGACTAGCAGAGGGAGGGAGAGATCAAGGGGAAAAGAAGAAAGGAAAAAAGAATGAAAAGAAGGAAGAAAGGAAGGAAGGAAGGGAAGGTGGAAGGGGGAAGGATGGAGGGAGGAAGACAAAGAGAAATGGAGAAAGTAAGAGAAAGAAAGGAAGGAAGGGAGATAAAAAGAGAGAGAGAAAGAGAGAAAGGAAGAAAGGAAGGAAGGAAAGGAAGAAAAGAGGAAAGAAGTAAGCAAGGGAGGAAGGAAGGAGAAAAGAAAAGAAAGAAAAAAGAAAGAAAGAAAAGGAGAGAAAAAGGAAAGAAAAAGAAGAGACAAGAAGAGACAAGAAAAAGAAAAAGAGAGCCGGTCTCGCAGTCAAGCCCACCCACTTTTAAAATGCTGCCTCTCTGAGGAGAGTTTAGCTCAGGTCACTCTCCCTTCCAGCCTCCACCTTCCACTGTGGCTGTTGGCACAGGCCACTGGGACCATTACAGATGGCACCAGAGGAGGGCGGCCGTGCTGGCCTTCTTATTTCTCCTGGGCTTGTGCTGAGGCCCGGGTGGGGAATACCCACGTTGGCTGCCAAGTGAAGCATTTTCGTAGCCTGAGTCACACAGACAGACCTTTCGTTTGTGAACACAAAACAGGCAAATAAAGAACAGAATGGTGATCCTGGAAGGCAGGGGAAGGATCGTTGTTCCGTACCATTATACAGGCTCAGGGTAATTCTTAACCCCATTATTCTGCGATTCTGTTTTGTGGGAGGGTCATGCAAACTCCTAATGAGTGGGCGAGCTGGGATCCCCTCCTCGGTTTTCTCTAGACCCTGCTTTGAAACACAGCGCGACAAATCAGCATGAAGTTTGGCAAGTCTGTGTTCATCACTGGGGTTTAATTAAAATACACTGAGCCTTGCAGAAACTTGTGGTTTAGAGTAATGGAAAATTTAGGGAATCAGAAACATAGACAGATCCCAGGAAGAAAGGTCAAATTTCCCCTCCAGCCCTGGATTTCTCGCCTTCCATTTCCTCCCAGACTTACAGTTCATTCCTTCTCAAATGTATCAGTTATTTTTCTAAGAAAGGACGAATCAATTTTATAATTACAAGTATCTGGTCTTTACATATACAGAGGCATTATCCAAGTGTTCATACCATTTCATATTCCTTTGCATTGGATTAACTTATAAACACATATTTTTTCATGTACCTACTATGTGTACAGCAAATGTGGGGTGTTAGGGATGCAATACTGAGCAACTCTAGACCATCTGGGCTGCTTCCCTCAAGGATCTTCTGAGGTCTCGATGGTGTCTCTTGGTCTTTCCATCATGATAAGAGCACAGCATTGAGCTTGGTCTTGGGAAGTGAACTCGACTTTCACAAAGTGTCGAATTGTTCAGGAAAATAAATGGTTTTGAATACAGCACTTGTTACCAGCATATAATTACATATCATTGCATATGTGTCTCTCATAGTGATGAGACAGCAGTATCCTTCCAAGCATGATACACATGTGTTACTTCCCCACGTCACGCTTCGTTGGACCAGTTCCATAAATCAGTCAGCAGAACTTCCCACAAGTGTTGCTTCAGTTGTTGGCTGAGCTAAGGCACTTTGGGACAGTGTCCCAGCGTACAGTTTCTTCATCCAAATCAAATGTGTGGGTTTATAAAAATTCCCATTTTTTTAGCCTCAATGCAGATCCACAGAATAGAATCTTGGGAGTTGGGATCAGATATATGCATTTCCAGCAAGAAAGCCCCCAGTCATTTTTGTTCAGAATAAAATTTAAGAGTGTTATTTTTGAGGAGCATCTGGGTGGCTCAGTCGGTTAAGTGTCCTACCCTTGATTTTGGCTCAGGTCATGATATCGGGGTCGTGAGATGGATCCACATTAGGCTCTGTGACAGGCATGGACCCTGCTTAGAATTCTCTCTCTCTCTCTGCTCCTGCCCCCTGCTTGTGCACACACATGCACACACACACTCTCTCTCTAAAAAAAAAAAAAAGAGTGAGAGAGTATTATTTTTGAGTTTTCTCATTAAAATCAATGCAAAAGCAATTAACCAATTGGGTTGAACTAAACAAACCTAATCCAGCCTTTGGGGTGGGGAGCTGATATCAGTTAGGTCTATGATAAGTTTCCTTTGGCATCACATAACCCTTCCCCTCCCAAAGCAATAAATAATGATATAATATTGCTTATGTTCAGCTGGTTGGGCCAAGGACCTTCGTCAGGTTATATGATTTCTCACTTCCTTTATCTGCAGAGTGAAAGCTTGGACTTAATGATCTTTATGCACCTTTTTTGTTCACATGAACACACTAAGCAGGTACCTGCAATGGTGGCCAGGACTTTTATCCCTTCCTGTCTACACCACCTTCCCACATATGACACAAACATTGGCCACCAGGAGATTAAGGCAGAGAGAAAGAAGAAATAGGATTAGCACAACAGAAGCAAGTCTTAAGTAAATTATGCCTTCGGACTCTAATTCTAATTATTTTTTCTTGTGTTCTTCTTTCTCATGAACAACGTTCTTTGTTCTGTTGGTGACTGAGTTCATCATTTTAAGTGATTCATTCATGTATTAATTCATTTATTGAACACTTCAGAGTGTCCAGTATGTCCCAAGACAGAGCCATGTGTTGAGGATGTAGAAATGCACAAATAGTTTGACCTCATATGGTATTTTCCCTCCTAAAACTGGTCTATTTAATTTATTTATTTCTTTAAATACAGAACGCTTCACGAATTTGCATGTCATCCTTGCACAGGGGCTGTGCTAATCTTCTCTGTATTGTTTAAAATTGGTGCATTTTAGCCATAGTCCATTGACACCCTTTTCAATTCTAGGTTCCTCCTCCTGAAGGAGTGATGTTGAAAATGTTTTTAAAACATAAAGACCAAAAAAAAAAAAAAAAAAACCATGTTGGGGAAGAGCAGAGGGAGAGAAAGAATCTCAAGCAGGCTCTACGCCCATTGCGGAGCCAACTCAGGACTCAATCTCATGACCCTGAGATCATGGCCTGAGCTGAAATCAAGAGTCAGATGCTTAACCAACTGAGCCAATGCAAGCACCCCTAAGAACCCTCTTTTAAAAACATCTTGGGGCCCTGGGTGGCTCAATCAGTTCAGTGCCTGACTCTTGATTTTGGCTCAGGTCATGATCTCAGGTCCGAGAGATCGAGCACCACATAGGGACCAGGGCTGGGTGTGAAGCTTGACTAAAATTCTCTCTCCCTCTGCTCCTCCCTTGCCCTCGCAAGTGCATTCATGTGCATTCTCTCTCCAAAAAGATTTTTTTAAAAACTAATTTTCCCTTAATTATATTGAAATGTTTTTAATGATAAAATTCATGAAAAGGGTTAGTGTGTTTCCAAAATTCTTCTGGCTCAGTTGATATGACTTAAATGTTTTAAACTAAGGGGTTGCCTGGACTTGTGAGTTTCTATATATATCCTGGATTCAAGGTGGAAAAAAAAGGTATTTGGACTTATCTTCCTAATCAATTTTATGCTCAGGAGAGAACTCTACCACGAAGCTGTTGTACTCAGCTATTGTTCATTTCACACAACCTGAGCAGATTTTTAATTAAGGTTTACAGGCAAGTCACCATATAAATTATGCAAACTCCCCCTGCACCGCTCCCCCTGCCCTCCTGCAAGACATGGACAGACTCTGCCCTTGTTTTGTAGGAAGAGCCCGTCTGTGAGCACTAGAAGTCTCCCTCCCCATTCTCAAATAGGAGAGATTCTCTGCCATTCCCCTGCCTTCCTTTAGAAAGATTCCTCTGTACTTCCACATGCATTTCCCATCACAGAGAACTTCCTCTGTTTTTCCTTCCACGTGTCTGTAAAGCAATACCCCAAGTTCCGCAGTCCAAGTTCAATGGTGAGCTGACCCTCCCGCGGGACCATGAGAGGCAGGAAAGTGTCCCATCCTGGGACAGCCAGAAATATTTGCCCCAGAAGGTTGGCAGAAATGGGAACTCATGCCTCCTTCATCGGGCAAACTGTCGTGCAGGTGAGGAAGAAATGCCGTGGCAAGAATCAAAGGGGCTGTGGGCAGCCCTGGGCGGGAAACACGGTGCGGGTGGCCCCGGGCACTCGCTGCGACACACGGCTCCTGCTTCCAATTCCAGACCTTTCCCAACATTGCTCGTGGAATGGAAATCCTGAATGCTCTTTTCTGGTGCCTTCTTACTACACGGTAAATGACTAATTTCATATAATTGGGGAAGCTTTTTCCCAAGACAAAAACTAGACTCGTGCTGCTGGAGAAAGTAGAAAAACATATGTGCTGTGTGGGAGGTGGGGCGGTAATTTGAGGCAGGGCTGCATTTGCTTTTTATGAATGCTTCCCACTTCCGCAGAGAAACACAGTGACTCCAACACGCAGCACTGTGGAGTGCGAGTACAGGCTAGCTTGTTTTATTTACTTATTTATTTTATTTTTATGAGAGAGAGATAGAGAAACAGGTGAGGAGTGGGGCAGAGAGAGAATCTTAAACAGGCTCCATGCCCAGCACTGAGCCCTCTGGGGGCTCAATCTCACGACCCTGAGATCCTGACCTGAGCCGAAATCAAGAATGCCACACTTAACCTACAGAGCCACCCAGGTGCCCAGCTTTTTAAATTTTTATATTGAAAAATCACCTCCTTCAAAACCTCTGAGAATTCTCAAAATTCTGTGTATATATAATAAATTACATATAACACCAATTATAATTTTGAAAAACTTGATATTTAAATACTAATGATGTTAATGTATTAACATATACATATATACGAGTCCCTGGCAGGGACCACATTTAACTCTTCACGACAACCCAGTGACGTAGGACTGTCCCCACTTTACATGTGGGGAAACTGAAGAAGCTAAAGGAAAATGAAGGAATTTATCTGAAGTCAAACAGCTAGAAACTAACGGAAGCAGGATTAGAGCCCATGTGTTTATTTTGACTAGGACTTTTTTGCTACCATAGTCAGTGCTCCCGCATTTCCTCAGCAAGGACATGAGCAGAGAAGCTATGCAGGTGTTTGCTCATCCTCTTATTATCTGGAATATTTTCTACTCCTTTTGTCTAATTTTCTTGTCACCATTTTTCACAGCTGCTGAATCAACAGGCACATTCGTCCCTTTCATTTTAATAATGTCGAGGGGGCGCCCGGGTGGCTCAGTTGGTTGAATGTGGGACTCTCGATTTCAGCTTAGGACGTGTTCTCAGGGTCCTGAGATTGAGTCCCGCATCAGGCTCCACACTCAGCGTGGCGTCTGCTTGGGATTCTCCCTTTCCCTCTGCCCCTCCCCCCACTTGTCCGTTCTCTTTCTCCCTCGCTCAAATAAATAAATAAATCTTAAAAAAAATAATTTCTATATATTTTTGGGAATTACCAGAAAACAAAACTGCAGGAAGAACACAGGAAGACTGTATTGCCTTGGAGATTCTGTTGAAGAACTAAGCTTTGAAATGCTACATAATGTTGTATTTTCCCTTTGATTCAGGTTCTGGTGTAAGACTTCGATATTTTACAAAGTATCCCCATGTCCTTTCTAATGGCAACTTGAACGGGCCTGCAGATGGAGATGCTCTACTTGGGTATTAAGCTAAGGCCATAACTGTCTGAAAGCCACCAGGCTGATGATGGACAGATGACCCCAGTTCCCCAGGCTGGGCTTCTTTGCGTCCCTCTTGTACGACAGCATGCTAGGTATTAGGTGTAGCTGCCCCACTTCCTTGGCCCCCAAAATGTCCGAGAGTGGGATGAGCCTTACTCATCGTGCTCTGGAACTTCCTCTAGAGTGGAAGTCATGGCTTTCTATTTTCAGGGCCTTGTGCTGTGCCTAGCACAGAGTGCATCTTAGTTGATGAACAGGGAACACAAATAAACGCGCACTGTTTGAGCAAATGGGAGACACAATGGGTTCTGCTTCTTGATAGCACACTATTTTTATGAAAATGTTATAGTAGAAGAATATTTCAGCTCACAGGGAATCTATGGGCCAGACTTTCAAATAAAGTCTCAATAAAGGAAACTGGGAACTTAGAAAATTTCTAAGAAAAAAGTGCTCTGCACAAATAAATTGTAAATATTGCTTGGATAGGGATCTTCCTCATGTCTTTGGCACTACTTTATGCTGGCCCTAAATCTGTAGGCCTTCCTCTAAAATTGGAAGCCCCAAACAAGACCCATGCTGGGGCAAATCACAGTGCCTAAGTATAAATTTAAATGGCTGAATGTAAATATTGAAGTTTTGGGGTGCAACTTGTAGTAACTTCCACATATGGTATATTATAGTAAACATATGGCAATGACAATGAAATCATTTCTTTGTTTAAAAAGAAAATTACTATTGTCTATAGATGACAATATACCCCACAATCATTTATGAAAGCAGTGTTTCCCATTTTTCTTTTCTTTCAAACAGATAAGAGGTTGTCTATATTGCAATAAAAATTCACGAACATTCCATGGCCAGAAGGGCATTTGGAGAACACTGAGGCCCCCACGGTCTTTTCAGTTTCTTGCCTGTGGTGCTGGGAGGGACCCGGCCAAGGTGTGGGGACACCTTGGGGACATCCTCGAGACTACTCTAGCTTTTCAGTTACATTCCACTGATATTTAGATCCAAGATCTTTCTTCTGCAAGGAGGAATTCCGAAAGTGTCTGCTCAGCTAAGCCCCACTGTGTCGTTATAGAAAAGGCCTCCAATTTGAAAATTCAGTCTTTCGTAATGTTGTAACATGGAGACAAAATTTCCCCACTCACCTTAGTATTCCTGATGGAGTCCTCTACAGCCAGAAAACGCTCGTGACACTTGCTGGTTCTCTCCCTGTGGCCCTTCTCAGTCTGTCTGGTAGACAGTGATTTGTGTACACCTCTTATCACGTCTTGGGCTGCTTTCACTAGTTCCTAGATCCATATGTTCATGTTTTCCTTTGCCCTTGCTTTGGAGCACAGGAACCTTGGATTTGAACCCTGGCTTTACTCCTTCTACTAGCCATGAAAGCTTGGGCGAGTTATTTCTTCTGTGTTGGCTTTAGTTGCCTTATCTGCAAAATAGTTTCTACCCTTTTGGGTTGATTTGAAAATAAACTGAGATAGCGGGATGCCTGGCATGCTATAACCGCCGAGGAGTACCCTCTGTCATTAGTAACGATACTCTTGAGTAGAACCAAGATTTGATCCTGACTCTTTCCTCATCAGGGAGGAGCTCTGAGGATCTGCTCGCAGCCCAGGTCCGCCGGTGCTGCTGAAGCCCGAGGCCCTTCTCTGGGCGCCCCATTGCTTCTGGACGGCAGCTTCGTCATGGTGTCGCCCCACTCTGCCACTTCTCCGTGTGGGACCTGCAGGCATGTTTGTATCAGGGACGCCTTGAATCACGTGAGTGTGGCAGGTTCTTGTATCCAAAGGATTAAGCTAAGCTAAGGATGTTCTCCCTGAACATTCTCCCTTCCCCCCAGCGTCACCAGGATGACCAGGATGGAAAAAAGCAAATACTTCTGAGCAGTGGATTTGCTCAAGAAACCATGTCAAAGCTGCACCACTTAAAACAGAGTGTGAGGCACAGTCCTGCCTTTTAGGACCCTACAGTCCTGCCGCCGAGACGGGGTGCAGGATCAGAAGGGCAGCTGACCACACCACGGATGTTTTATGTGGCGACAGCGAGGTACAAAGAAAATAAGAGATCAAGGTGGCTAGACAGGTGAGGTCTGGGAGCGGTGGTCCTTGGTCTGGAGGATTCCTCTGAAGAGGAGCTTGCTCTCTTTGTGTTCGCTGTGCCAGAGGAAGGACACTGAGAGCAAGTTTGCTTTTAGGGCAGAAGGAGTCCTTGGGTTGATGGACTCCGGTGGGACTTCAAGAAGATGCAATAGCGCCAGAGGAGCGCCAGAGGACAGCTTTTAGGTCCTGTGCACCCCAAAGGCCCCAAGGGAAGGCACAGAGCTGGGCCAAAAATGAACCAGCGATTGGAAGAGGCCTCCAGGGTGAAGCAAGAACACAGCCTGTGGAGTCCTGCTGGTGGGAGCCTATGTGAGGCTCGCGCGGTGGTGTTTACCATGAAGGCCAAGTGTCATGTCCAGGTCCAGGCTAGACGGACTCAGAGTCCTACAGCGTGTGCCAATCACATGTCCCTCGTGCCAGGACAGCTCTGCCCTCATTCTTAGGAATCCCTCACCTGCTCCCAACCCCTGGCCTCCTCCTGGAGCTTATTCCATATCCAGAGAGGAGAAAAGGAGCAGGGAACTGGGGGGCATCCCGTATTAACAAAATAAGCATCTGCAAGAGACCGGAGTTCTACACTGGAAGGGACTGAATTTCTTGGGTGGTGAGATTTTAGGAGCCTGCTCCTCTTGTGGCTTGAATCACGTCTCCTCAGAAGATATGCTGAAGACCTAACTCTTGGTATCTGTGAATGGGACCCTATCTGGAAATAGGGTCTTACTGATGAAACCGAGTTAAGGTGAGGTCATTAGAGATGGCTCCAATTCAGTATGACTGGTGTTCCTAGAAGAAGAGGAGAAGAGACAGAGCCCTGCAGGGAGAACACCACGGGATGGCAGAGGTTGGAGTGATGTGTTCATAAGCCAAGGAATGCCAAGGATTTCAGGCAACTACGAGAAGCTAAAAGAAAGGCATGGGACAGATTCTCCCCTAGAGGCTTCACAGAGATCATGGCCATTCTGACACCTTGATCTCAGATCTCTAGTCTCCAGAACCATGCGAGAACAGATTTCTGTTGTTTAAAGACAGTAGTGTTTGGTGATTTGTAAAGGCCCCTAGCAAACTAACACAACTACTAACTAGAAACGGGGGCTGTGTACTGAGTTGAGTTCAGAAATGGAAAAGGAAAGATAATTTGATTTCTGTACCTGCCCCCACATTTTATATTCAACTCAGGATCTGAGCCCATGTTTTCCCTATGAGGGGGATTCAGGAGACCCCACGTCCTCAGTGTAAGATCTGCCTCTCTCTACGGAGGAGTTCTCGAGTTTGTATCTACCCCGGTATCCATTACCCTAAGTATACCAGTGTGGCAAGGGTTGGGGGGCTTTTGCTTTTCTGGTTCTTGTTTCATGACTAGCCTAAACTGGCTTGAGTCAGGACTGACCCTGATTGAGGAAATAGATACAGTTTACAACCATGTGTACTTTGCAGTAAAGGATAACTCAGGCCAAGGTCTCATCAGGAAGGGAATTATGGAAATTACTCAATGCGGTCACAATATTTTCTCATATAAATGTGTACCATCAGGGTCGATCTGTCAGAGTGATTGATGGGCTGTGGGGAGGCCTCCTCAATTAAATCACCCTCATTGCTCATATCAATGTCTGAGATTCCACAGTGTCTCATCATTCCTTTCATTCTCAAAGGCATCGTTGGTTTTTCAATTAAACACCAGTGTCCCCTGAGAAAGTTCATGATGTGAGCTCTTAGTAACAACCAGTGGTTGTTTATTGAGTGATTTCTATCCTGGGACCTAGAGCAGATATTGGGGAAGGAACCCAGAAGGCCATGGCCAGCTTCCCAATATGGTCTAGGGCTCGGTCATTGTAATCAACAGCCAATATTTAATAAACATCCATGTGGTAACAATGATAATTAACTTGGAAATCTGGAACTATATTTTCCAAATGGAAAGGAGTTCATTAATAAAATGAAGAGTCCCATCTTCCCCATACAATTGGTGATCTGCCCCATCCAGTCTGGGTCAGCTGGGAGACAGCTCTGTGACTATAGGCAGGTTGCTTACCCTTTTTGTGACCAGGGTATCTCCTCATCTGTGAGATAGGACAATAATGTTACCTATCTCATGAGGCAGTTACAAGATGCAAATGAAATACGTTATCTGAATCACGGAGCTCAGTGCTTGGCACAGAGTAAACGCTCAATAAATGTTAGTATATCATCAGTCTCTGAATTTCCTCTCCCTAGGCTAGTAGACAGCTGAGTTTCTTTACGCAACACTGGTTTTGTGCTAAAATCATCTGTGTTGTCCCACAGAGCGATTCAGGGCTGTGTTGTGAATATGAATTCAGATATCAGTCCATCAAAGAGCAATAAAGACCCCCTACATTGGACACAGCCCACACTGTGCCACACATTCTGTATTTTTCATGTTTGAAAATATGTTGAAAAGCAAGCATCAGGATAAAAGAATTCTGTAATTGTTTTTAGCTTGTATGACACATGGTGCTTACTGTGTGCTTTACAAGATAGGGACTCACTTAATCCCCATATGATCCCATCTGGTGCTCTCTATTAATATCCCCATTTCCACATGAGGAAAGGCTTGGTGGGGGTGGGGTCACAATACTAGTGTAAGACGTGGAGCCAGGGTTGAAACCAGACATTCCGACTCCAGCAGGGGCTGTTAGCGGTTACACTGTGCCACGAGGGTGCACAAACACACATGCGGGTGCACGCACGCACACATGTGCACATATATGCGTGCACGCACAGAAGTGCGTACTCACACACATTTGCTTTCCCTGAGAACGTAGGATGGTCAGTGCTTTACAGACATCTCCTCGTGTAATCACATCTGGCATGATGTAGCGTGATACACCCAGGAAAGGAAGGGCACTGGATTTTCAGTAAAGGGGAGCCTCTGCCAACCATGTAACTTCCGGGAGCAGAGAGGGTTAGGGGAGAGTTGGCATCTCTAAAGAGCTCTGCAACATTCCTTATCCCCACTCTCAGATGAAGGTGAACTTGAGCCCGCAGGGAAGAGTTATTCATGAACAGCTCCCAGATGAAAGGGGAAAAAGGAGATTTTTCAGAACCTCGTTATGTTAATGAATAGAGGAAGCTAATGTGACAGACAGGAAAGGAGTAAGAGACCCCTGCCGGTGGGGGCCGAGCATCTGGTGGCCACATCACCAAGCAGGGCTTTGCAACATGTGTGTGTCCAGCAAGAGATGGACCAGCTCCACCGAGGGAACTGCCCACTTGTGTGGCAAACCCTCAAGTGCCTAGGATGTTCTGAGTCCTGGTCCAGGAGCGGCGACACCCTCACTGTCTCCTCGCCCAGGGAGAGGAGGTTCTTGAGTGTTTCCTCTGCCAAGCACTGAGCTCAGTGCTGCAGATAACTTATTTCATTTGCATCTTGTTATCGCCTAAGGAGACATGTTACTGTCCCATTTCCCAGATGAGGGGTATACCCCATCGTAGAGTCCATGGTCTCGTTAGGGAGGGGAACAAATTGTCATAATGCAGCCAAAGGACAGAGCTGGTGCCAACCAGACAGACCCTGGGAGGTGTTCATGGACAGACGCCACTTCTCGAGGTCCCGAAGCGTCAGAGAGTTACCAAGACCTTGCAATTGTCTGGGCTTCTGCCCATTG
Organism: Nasua narica; assembly: GCA_028533885.1. Taxonomy (NCBI): domain Eukaryota; kingdom Metazoa; phylum Chordata; class Mammalia; order Carnivora; family Procyonidae; genus Nasua; species Nasua narica. The sequence continues at coordinate 10,431,661 of CM052802.1, read as the reverse complement.
CCATTCCGGCAGAAATGGTGGAGAGTAGGAAAGGGTTGGACGCTTTTTAGGAGGTGACTAGGAGAAGGCTGGAGGACCAAATGGTTGTGAGCATGAAGGTCAGGAGAGGTCAGAGGCAGCTGCAAGCTGTGTAGGAAGTAGGGACCCTACTAAGGGAGGTAGGGAGCAAGACAGAGGAGGAGGGAGTCTGGGCAGGTGGCAGAATGGCGAGGTGGGTGTGGACAGGGCAGGGGCTGGGAGTTAGGTAGCAAGGCATCATTCTCTGAAACTTTGTTTTTTGTCTTCCTCCAGTAGTAAGTCTTTGTGCTGCTGAGATTGTGTTGGATGGGGAATAAAACGGGAGTGAAATGTAACTTTTCAGGGGGAATAGATGGGGCTGGGGGTCCCTGGGGCTGTGGACGGCCCCGGGACCCTCTTACGCGCTCCGTGTTCAGTTACTCCTCGTGGGAGCTGGGAGTGTGTGGGGTCACCGCTGCACCACTGTGGTCAGTCACCCCACTGTCACCTTGCCCGCGGGACAGCGCTGGGGACACAGGAGATTGCTCCTCTCAGACGGGCTTGTTTCTCATGACCTCATTGTGATGACAAAAGGCAGAGTTCTCAGCCACTTCCTGCTCCTGGAGGCAAACCGGAACAGCCTTGAGGTTTCGGTGCGAGCAGGTAGTGACGGGAGCGCCGCCAGCTCAGAATAATAGTCGAGGGGGGACGCATTTCTCAGTTAAATTCCAGGTTGTTAGGACTCTGTATAAATTAACAAGATCTTGTTATAGAAAATGGTGCTTTAACAAAGAAATTTTCTAAAACATGTGATAAATTGGGTCTACCTCATTGGGAGGAACCAAAATGGCTCTATAAATTCTCTTGTGGCATTGCTGGCAAGGAGTGCAGATTTGCAGATGATAGAGACAGCCAGGCTATGAGGTGAGAGGAAGAAGTGCAGCAGCCCTTGCACTGAGCTTCTGTGTTGTCTTCCAATCCCATGGCTGCTTGTTTAAAACAGGCTGTCTGTTTTTATTAGGGAATTCCACAAGGGAAAGCATGTTTGAGACTCTCATTCCAGTGGCCAAATAATAAAATACACAAACATAGTTCCTCCTACCTTCTTGGGAGAGGAGGATAAAGGGTGTGGGTAAGGAAGGACATAAACTACTCCAGAGGCATAAAGAATAGATGATAGCTCTATTTTCTTTCTTTTCTTTTTCGAAAAATGGGAAAATATCAGTATTTTAAAAATTCAATAGTGGAGAAAAATGCACAGCAGAAAGATTTCATCAATCCTGTACTTTTGGTGGACCACTGCAGATACTGATGGTAATTTTAAAATAATCTAGAAGAGAAAATTTTAATGTCAAATTTACTTTTTATTGTTTATTGGGAACCTAGTTCTCATAGTGTAATGACACACATCTAATCTCTTATAGAAAGATTATAAATAGTCCTATAGAAAACGATATCTAATTTAAAAGTCTGCAGTTTGGATTTTAAAGCTCATGGCTCATTTAAAGCTTCTAGTTAGAAAGTTTGGATTAAAAAAGAAAAGAATGGCTACAAATTCAAGGTATTATTGCTCTAACTTAAGACAATAAAGAATCATTAATTCTGTATCTGTTAATTCAATAAGTATTTAGGTTATTTTCTAGACACAAAGTTTAAAAAGCAGATTTTTTTTCTCCATCCTGTCACTAACATTTGTAGACTCCTTTTAAAAAATGCAATAGGATAAGGCTGTTAAGTAAAGCAGGTAAGTCTATATGTACTGACATTGCAAATATGTATATTCCATATATACATAAATAGATGATAGATGTGACACATCTGATGAATGTCCACTATAATAGTTATAGAATACCTTAAGACTTTTTCTTTCTTTTGAGATATACTGGACTTAAAAATATTGACAAGTGTACAAAGCTGAGCTCTAGGTCAGGTTTTAGCTCGTTTAATATTCTAGTTTTGAATACTCTCATTTGTACCCCAACTCAAGTAGTACATCATCACCAAATTATAACTTTCTGAAGAGGTACAAAATAGTTCACACATGTCTCTTCAACTATATACCAGTGCATCTGAACAGATTTCATAGATCTGCTTACAAGGAGAAAGCTGCTAGTCTAATATCCAGGCCAAGTCCATTCTCTAGGTAGCTTAATTTCAAAAAATCACTTCCTGTCTAAAGATCCCGTTTATACATCAGTTGACTCCATGCCAACAACCCTCCACTCCAAATGTGGTATAAGCTATCTTGGTCAGCAAGCAGAAGTGTATCTATTTCTCCTTTCTTCTGGCCCACTTAGAACTGTGGCATCCAAACACCATATGCCACCATTCTTATCTTCTGATAAGAAGCAGCAGTAGCACGAACCTAATAGAAGTTTAGGAAGACAGTGCTGCTCAGGGGAGAGTGGAAATGTCTGAACATAATGAACAGGGTTGGGAGGGAGTAAAAGGAATTCAGGAAGAGTCCAACCAAAGAAGCTGTGATGAATTCCAAGAGCAAGTGTCATGGGATGAGGGAATTGAGAAAGTGGAACTCAGGGCCATAAAGGGAAACTCGAGAGAAAAGCTGTGCTTGTGTTTTGTAAGTTTTGCATTTCACAGAAATTTTATGGGTTCAGCAAACACATTTCCTGTGCTGAAAGCTTCAGTGAAAAGAAATGCTGGCTATACAATCATCTGGTGAGGAAGAATTGACTGGACATCTTTAAGGTGTAGAGCATTATATGCCTTATAGTGTTATACACATTTATTTGATTCAGAAAATAATTTACAGCACAAAGAGACAGCACAGCAAATAGCCCTGTGGAGATACAGCATAGAAACAGTTTGAAAAATGCTGCCTGAGGTATAAGAGAGGGAGATTTGTTTACTAATCTCAGAGTGTGTGCTGCACAGGCAGGGATCATTGGGAGTCTCCTCTGGAAGCAAAGGACCTTGCTGGCACCACAAGCCCAGCCACTGCACCCTTCTGTGGACTAGCCCCCTCCAAGACACACTTGGCTGGAGCCCATCCAAAGTGATGCCACAGGCCCCGCAGTGTGCAGGCAGCCCTGACAGTGGCCAATACCACGGTAAGGTGATTCCTACCCTGAGAAGAGGGAAAGATGACCATACGCACCCAGTCCCAACAGTGGGTTGGGAGTAAACATCTGGTCGGATCACAGGCCTTACTCACCAACAAAAGCTTCTTGTCACAACATGGAGAAAGTGTCCTGCAGTTCAGTGTTAATGCATCTCCGGCAAATGTCTAGTCTGACTCAACTCAAACAGCCCCAGACTGGCCCACTAACAACCACAGGGACCTACTCCTGCACACAAGAGGCAAAGACAACCATTGCAGACAACTGGTCTGAAGGTAAAAGCAGCTTAGGCCCAATAGTAGGGCACACACAACACACATAGGAGACACCCACTAAGTGCCAGGTGCTGGTGAACAGGGGACACTGCACCACAGGGCACTATAGAAGCTCTTCTACAAAACTACTTGCAAGAATAGGAGATAGAGCTGACTTTCCTAACACATAAAAACTGGCACAGAGAGTTAGACAAAATGAAACAGAGGAATATGTCCCAAATGAAAGAACAGGACAAAATGACAGCAAGAAACCTAAATGAAATGGAAATAAGTAATGTGCCCAATAGAGAAT